>OZ012653.1:12684224-13884224 GCA_963942575.1 Priocnemis perturbator
TGTGCAGTGTAGGATGATGCTCACTACAGGGGTTTCACACGTACGATTGGTAACAAATATTAACCTTTATTTAACGTGTATATTATATTCATAAATAAAAGTATTACTTTAGTTATATGAATAAGAGATTGGTGCTCCTGGGGGATAAAACTTAATGGCACTAACTGCCAGTAAGGTCACGTATATAAACAATTCTTCCTAATCTATACGTATTTTAGTTTTGCATTATTTGTTCGTAACTCTGTTAAAAACTTATCTTTATATGATCATAAGAAGGGATTGTTCGAATTTCTTGTCATGTTGCTCACTCCCGAACCCACCTAGAAAAAGGCATGAACATATTTGCAGATTAATACTCGACCTTCTGATTGTACGGATGCAGCTGTCAGGTAATACACTTACCATAAAAGGATTTGCATGGTACGCAGGGACAGTCGGTTGCCAGACTTTGTTCGTTAACGGCGTCATTAATTGACTGAATTGAATCACATCTCCATTGGTAGGCGCTCCTATGCCCATCCACTGAGAATCTGGAACTTTTGAGAAAACTCTTGCATAATATGCATATCCACCAGACATGCAAAACATCCCCACTTTTTATTTACTCTTATCGTTTGCAGCCGCTTTCTCTTTAGGAAACTTTCAATACTGATCGATCGGCATCGACCCACGATTCGTCGGACAATAACTTACCATTATTTACAGGTAACGGCATCGGCTTGAACGGATTCGCCGAGTTGCACAGCTGACTATCGACGTTCTGCATATTATTGTTAACTAAATTTGCGGACGGACGCCACAAGTCGCCACTCGTGAACGGATTCGAGATTACGTGGGACGTTTGATTCGCTCCTGACCAAATAGAGTTTGATGCTGAAAATAGAAAGGCCCATCGTTGACTTTACACTGGCCAAGGTGTAACTGCTGCTGGTGCGCGCAAAATTATCGATGACGGACTTAATACCCTCACGGCGTACCATTAGCGTTATTAGCGTGCCATGTATTCGCTGACAGCGATGTCGTCGTGTCCTCCTTCAGCTGTGTCTGTTTCATTAGAGAATCTAAGTCTTTGAGTGCCGCGTAACGATCTTCCGATGGAGGCACACTCGCTCCATTCATATTGTTCGTCGTCGTGATGCTGCTACTACTGTTATTTGCATTGAACGGCGTTAACGTGTCCGTAGAATCTATGATTGCATGAAACAAAAATGTCATCTTACGTCGGACATACGCAGCAACTAATTCTCATATCGGTAAATTAATAACTTCATTATCTCTAATTTGCATGCACGTACTTTTTGCATTGTTAAAGACCGGATTGTTGTCGAAGTTGGCGAAGAATGGCTGAGGTACGATTGGCTGACTGAGCTTGCTGACCGGCGACGTGGCGAGGAACGGGTCAGGAACTTTACTGAAATCGGCCACGAAGTCCGGTGTGAAATTGTTCGCGCTCGAGGTAATAACGGGCTCGGGATTCTTCGTCGTCGTCGGTTTCTGAGCGGGAACCGTCGTGCCGGATTGCGGGACCCTCGGAATGCTGGTCTGACTCGACGATTGTGACTTCTGCTGACTCGACGTATTTTGATTTTGATTTTGATTCGCTATGGACGGATCTAGGTAGTATCGCTTCAGCTCATATTTCGCGCTCATCAAGTCCTTCATTTTCTGCTCGTCCTTGGCATCCAGATTCTGAGGGGAGTTCGCGTTCATCAGGCCCAGCCAGATTTTCCTACAGGACTCGTTGCCATGCTCCTTTATGAAGTCTATCTCCTCCTGAGTAAACGTAGCCATGGATATTGACTTTACCCTGTGCGGAGGAGTCAAACCTCGCCTATAATGTTAAACATACTGTCAGAAAAGTGATCACTCATTTTCACATGGCATAATGAATATGAATTCATTTTCACAGACACCCTCCTTGTACGCTTTAAGCGTTCATCAATTATCATCATAACAATGTCTCAGATCTGAGAAACATATGTGGGATAATAACTTCAGTCATGTTCAGACAAATTTCTTATGTATGGGATAACATTAATGGACAGAGTGTGAGGAAAATAAGTGTAAGTGAATGTGCTCCATTTATGAAAGTTTGGAATATTGATGCTGACTAAGTAGCACATGTGTAATACTTACTGAATGCTTAAAGATCTCTTTTATTCATAACGCTCGGGTACGGTGTGGTCAAGCATAAAGGAGATGAGGAGATTGCACGTGATAATACGGAACAATCATAATATCTTTGAACAGAGAGATGCAAGTATTGTTTGGGTAAATGACAAAAAAACCCATTCAAACGCAGAAACAACACATTAAAAATAAAGGACAAACATCTGTCAAAGAATTCTTTCTCTTTTATTATTATCATTATTATCTGTGAGATAAAGTGCATCATTGATTGCTTAAATCATCATATTCTGTCCGTTACAACTGGCTAGCTCGGAGACGAGAATTTCGAACAACGATAACTGGAACTACGCACAAAGAAAATATAACACTACTGATAGCGCTGCGACTTCCTGACTGCCGACGAACGGCAACGTACCGCTCCAAAATGAGTCACTTCGATTTCGGAACAATACATTCCCGACACGCGCGAACAACAGAAAAAGCGGACACACGTGCTTTGGCGCGGATCGAAATACGCATGTACCGACAAATATATATCCCAACCTTTCGTCGACGTTGCACCCACCTATACACCACCGTCCCCGCATCGTCTCTCGGCCAGAATTTGACATTTAGCCAATGTCAGTTGTCCCGGACCTTCGAACGTAAAATACGTCCGGGGCAAAGATTCGATAGGATACTTCAATCGACCCGATCTAATTGTACAAGTTTACGCAAATGAGCTCGGTCAATATCCTTCCAGCATCGTCATCCCAATGCGTCGAGCAGCGGTCGTTAGAAACCGCACTTTGTCCACGGAGACGTGCGTATACGTATACGCAGATTCGCGCGACCACTTTGTTGGCTTCTAGGAAATAACGAGTCTACTTACAGCATACCAGAGCAAGAGGTACAGACGAACGAGCCGATTGTCATGTTGACGTAAGTCGGACCCCGTTGATGACAGTCGAAGCACTCCTTGTTGCCCGGCAGCGAGACCAGCTCGCGCAATATCTTCAGATTCTTCTCGTCCTGCTTTCTCTTCGCGGACGCCATCATATATTGTGCGGGAGGACGACTCAGGATTTCTGGAGCGAGAGCAAGCGGGCGAGAATCGCGACTCCCCTTGCGGTGCACTTGCGGAACTGACTCGATTCCTCTGTCACGATACGCGATGCAGGTGTTCCGAAACGAATTCGTTTGCCGTCTGACACATTTCGGACCGAGACCGGAAACTCGATGGTCGTCGGCGAGGCCAGCGCGCGATTCGCCATTTTAAGTGCCGATCGTTATAGACCTTATAATTTGTTTCGAACCTGCCCTCGTGCGAAGCATCGATTCGAGCCGCATATTGAAAACCGGACAGCGAAAGTCCGATTTCGATGACAGTTGCATCGATGACAGCGCACAGCTGATTTTTTTTCATCCGTCTATTTATAATCGTCTGCCGATTGCACCTAACCCTTCTGTAGGACGAATGTGGACGAATGAGGGGGGAAGGAGAGACGAGAGTGCGAAGGGATGCATTGGGCGTTTTATGATTGTCTAAAGTTCTGTATATGACCAAGGCTGGGTTCCTGACGCATGAGACATGGCAGTGGGACAAATTGTCTATTTTCCGTTGATATGATTTCGTGCGAGGCACGACTGTAAAGTTTGGTCGCAATTCGGCCTGCAAATTTAATTTTACCCTAAGCCCTCGAAACGCGCAAAGCGTACAGCGTAGTTTTTCTTTGATGGGAAATTATCCGACGAAATCTGCATCGAAGATAGTCCTGTTGGATTGAAAAGCTTATGAAACTTTATTGTAAATAAGAAGATTATTGTGGGCAATTAACTCCTGTGAGATTTTGTTGATAATCACAAATAATGGCATCTTTCGTAACGACACCACCGAGCATCAAACGGTTCGAATATATTCTATATTTAATATGTATATGTTTCTAACGGCATGTATCGTGTTATTTATTTAATCACTGATGAGGTCATTAATGTTGCAGAATGTCGCAAACGAGAAACATCAGACAAGGCAGTCTCATTGATTTGGATATTGATATGTTCCTAAAAATCTCTAACTACGAGGACACTGTCAGGCAACTTGATATTTACTATGGCATAGGTAATGGTTCATTTTAGATTTGATAAATTCTGATAAGAAACTTAGATTATGCTTGTCAATGACTATTCTATTTATATTTGTCTGCAGTCAAACGACAGTTGTTGAGATATCAGAGCTGCATAACTGGCCTCTTCCCACAAATTTCAACTGACAAAAGGGTCGGAAGCGTGCGTGAAAGTATTTACTGTGCTGCCGCTATATGGAGTTTGTACCAGGCATACAGGTAATTTTACATGCAACTGTGCAAGTCAAATGATCATTCTGTTACAATACTTTGCAAAATTTCAGACGTATCGACGATGACCGTGGAAAGTCATACGAGTTAGGACAGTCCGCAATAAAATGTATGCGTGGTATCTTAGAATGTTGGGTGAAACAGTCTTCCAGAGTAGAACTCTTTAAGAGAAACCAGTGCAACAAGTTTGCCCTGCACTGTAAATTTCATTTGGACACTGGAGATGAGATATTTACAGATGCAGATTATCATCATTTGCAAGTAATCCCCATACTTCCTATATAGAAAAACACATTGATGTTAACTGTCTCTTCATTCATTCAATTTTCTCCGCAGATCGATATTGTTTCCCTTTACCTCATATTTTTAGTACAAATGATCTCGTCGGGGCTGCAAATTGTATATACTCAGGACGAAGTTGCTTTTGTACAGAATCTTGTATATTACGTAGAACGAGCGTACCGGACACCCGATTATGGTATGTGGGAACGTGGAAGTCGTTACAACGATGGAACACCAGAAATTCATGCGAGTTCGATCGGCGTAGCAAAAAGTGCCCTCGAAGCAATCAATGGTTGCAATCTGTTTGGAGAGAAAGGTGCTTCGTGGTCGGTGATATACGTGGATATCGATGCACATAATCGCAATCGTAGCATCTTTGAAACAATGCTTCCTCGGGAATCTAGCTCGAAGGTATGCGAAAGACACCAAAAATTGTAAGGTTTCTGTTAAGAGTTGAGTTCTAGCAAACTGTTTCTGTGTAGAGCGTCGACGTGGCTCTATTACCAACGATATCTTTTCCTGCCTTTGCAACTCATGAAGATGTATTGTACAGCGAAACAAAGGCGAATATAATACGCAGGTTGCAAGGAAACTATGGTTTTAAACGATTCGGTAGGGATGGTTATAAGACTGTTTTGGAGGATAAAAATCGACGCTATTATTATTCTGGTGAAATTAAGGTACCTGATATAGTTTTGCAAAGATCTATGAATTGCGCATACATTTCGCTGACAGTTTATTCTGGATTTTATAGGAATTTGATAACATCGAGTGTGAATGGCCGCTATTTTACATCTTTATGATAATAGACGGTGTGTTCAAAACATTGCCTGAGCAGGTAGAAGAATATCAGGGTCTGCTAAAATCCAAAGTACATAAAGATATCAATGGAGGTACATCTACGATTAATTAGATACAAGTATTATTTAGTCACATATATTAATCACTTACACCTACTACCATACCTACAATGTCATTACAGACCCTGTGATACCAATGTATTATTATATACCGGATGAAAGCTTGGAAACCGAAAGAAACGATCCTGGAAGTACATATCGAGTACCAAGCGACGTAGGACGAGGACATAAATCCTCGACAGATGCGGAAGCAGCTCCCATGTATCTTTGGAATCAAGCAATGTTCGTAATTGCTCAACTTCTCACCGCCGGACTATTGCATATCAACGAATTAGATCCAATACGACGATACCTTCCTTCATACAATCGACCACGAAGAGCCGGAAGATATTCGGCATTTCAGGTACGTCTATCATTTACTTACGTCTAAAATTTACTCTTTGATTTAAACTGTCCCACAGCACGGCATGTTATGCGTATGGCAAATAATGGCCAGCCTAAACGATATTTACCATGAATCTAATAATGTTTTCTTATGTTTCACGCAGGCAAAGCCCAGCATTGTAAGTAAATTATAGTATATGCCTGCTGTAGCGTAGTATGGACACGATTCATAATTTTGATCTAGATACATTTGACATTGCTGTTGTTTATAGCACATACGAAATCTTTCAGTAATGCACAACGCGTTGATATTATACAGTATCGACACACTGGTTATACTACGGATCTTGCATGCTCCAACGTCGACGATTGTTTGCAGACGGGAAAGGCTTTGTCATTTTGCATTATTTTTTACCTTCTGTAGCTAGCGCACACAAACGTTCTTTCGATGATGATCTATCGATGAGAACCTTAAAATCTTTGGATGCCTCTGATATTGATGTTATTGTAATGCTATGATGTTTTGTATCTGAAAACTGTGTGGAACATTCGTTATAGGGGTACATTGACTTGTTTAGGGTACTCACACGGACTTGGTAGTGCAAATCGTTCTCATAGCAGAGTCAATGCGTTTACAAGCTATGATGGCGACATATGGCATACAAACTCAAACACCGCATGAAGTGGAACCCGTACAAATACTCTCGTCTACTCAATTGGTAAAAGTCTATCAAAAATTGGGTGTGAATAACAAGTTAAATCTTCAGGGTAGACCAGCACGACCGATCGGTTCTTTGGGCACAAGCAAGGTACCGATAGCATATTGTCTAATATCAAAAGGGGAATAGGCATAACTATATGCGCAATTAATATTTTATTGACTATTAGGTATACAGGGTTTGCGGTATGACGGTACTATGTTATCCACTAATTTTCGAAGTATCAGAATTTTATCTGTACAGAGACATGGCTCTTTTGATCGACGACATTAAAACTGAACTACAATTTGTCGGCAAATATTGGCGACTGTCCGGTCGTCCAACTGTATGTCTTCTTATCCGCGAAGAACACATGAGGTATTCATGACTGCCATGACACGATCAAAGCCATACCCATATGATCACGATAATTCTGTTGCAAATCTAGAGATCCACAATTTAAGGAGATGCTAGATTTGTTCGCGATGCTGAAGAAGGGCTACTGCGACAAGACGAAAGTGCGCATTGGACGATTGCAGAATTTAATTTCATCCTCGTGTATTGGTAATTTATGATTAACTTATACAAAAATCTCATTCTAAGTCTGATTTATTAACTGATTTCTATAAACCGTATAGAACACTTGGATTTTATAAGCACAATGGATACAGATCTAGAATTAACTCAATTCAAGCAGTTGCAACATGACTACATTGGTTATCAAAGTCTCACTGATGTACCTCGAGCATTGTCTTATGCAGAAGATATTAAGGATTATGTTGTATGTACATAACAAGAAGCTTCTGCTTATTTCTAAACAATCGTGATTCATTGTTTTTTTTTTAGTCCATGGCAAACGAACCTCTGTGTAACATATTAAATGAACTTCGAAACTCCTGCGGTCTTTATGCCAAATGCCAATTGTATGGTATAATATTAAAACGTGAAGGTATTGGTTACGAGATAAATGGACAGACTGGTAGGTTATCACGTATTTAGTATAATTTTCAAGACTTGGCCGATGTTAGATAATGATTTAATGTTGTAGTTGGTGAAAGTTTACGATCATTATATCAACAAGCGGGTGGTCTTAGATATTGGATGGTTGTTCGCTATTGCAGTAGTTTGCTACACCATACAGTCGACAGTATCAGTCCGTTTATTACGGGTGTTCTTGTGAAAGGAAAACAGGTGAATCTCTACTTCAAAAATCCTTTACAGCTTCATTAGGTTTTGTGTATTTTTAATTAATTCTCAGATAACGGTTGGAGTTATTGGCCAAGAAGAAACCGTTTTCGATAAGCCCATGACCCCGGCTGAAATTCAATCGGTTATGTATTCCACCATTCAACCACACAACGTTGTGCAAGCTGTACTTCAGCAAGAAGTGTTGCTGTACTGCGGCAGGTTGATAGGAACAAATCCCGAAATGTTCAAGGGAATATTGAAGATTCGTATTGGGTATAGTATAATTCTTACATCGGCTAGTAAAGTATGTGTACTAGCACATGTATACATGCGCTTTCTCTTTAGATGGGTTTTGGAGGCAATGAAGCTTTACTTGGAAATGTTTGTAAAAGATCCTAAACCGATTGAGAACTATAGTCCATACGAGATTAGACAGTTTCTTATTAAAGTGCTTACAGTGAAAGCTTGGGCCAGTAGTGAAAAGTAAGTCAATTTATTATATGCTTTTTTTAAAACTGTATGAGGGACATTAGTCTTTTCTGCAATTCTTCTATATTTTTGAACAGTCTCACTATACTTGGACGACGAAGAATCGAAGGTAGCCTATGTATAGTCCCTTCTCATTTTTACAATCAAGTTTGGGAGGTCCTTATGCGTTGTCCCGGAGGTATTTCCGTCAGCGGACAGGAATTACCCCAACAACCAACCCTTTCCAACATGACACGTTCTGAACTGACATTTGCCTTGCTTGTGGAATCATTACTTCATCATATACGTTTGCCAGAGTATCGGCAAATTGTAGTCGAATTACTCACTATCGTGTCGACCATTTTACTCCGAAACCCAGAGCTTAGTTTCGAAAAACAATTGAATCTGGACAAACTCGTGGAAGATAGCTTTGTTATGTACTGCAAGGTATGTGTATGCTACTTGTTGCAAATCTGTGTATCGACATACGCTTGAACCCAAGCTGAGACTGCTATTGCTCGTGTGTGCCATTTAGGATCACAATATAGAGAAAATGGACGATCAGTCAGTCTTCTTCTCGGCCCATTATTCTGTCACTACGGGATACCTAGCAAGAGCGGTGGTTAATAACGTTCTTACCGGTGGATGTGTAACAACCATTCATGATGTCAACGATTCCCATGAGTCTCAAGAAATGTGCAAGATTACTTAGTAATGATTTACAGCTTATATATGAACCAGAACTCATGCATCGATGTATGGAGTATGATGTCCTACGATACTTTGATAATGTGCCATGTATGCAGAGTGTTCCCCGATGTATGCCATGTATATAATAGCGTATCTGTAGGTATTTTTTGTGTCCCTTTTATGGGTTTGTTTTACGAGTTTTTATTCCGTGAGTTGGGAGAGTTATGAGTTCCTGTGAAACAATACTCAAGATGTGCCACGAATCGTACAGAGATTATAACGTTGTGTATTTAAGCGTGATATAACGATATCAACTATATCAGATATATTTTGCGAAGAAAATAAACTATTTGCAGCTGCGAAAAAGTATCGACATTCATATCCGTCTGTTTCCAGGTTTCCAATAATGCTCGGATATTTTATTGAGACAGAGAGTCATCTTATACAAAACATTAACATATATTGTACATCAAAGGTACCAATTATATACACAATTTCGATACAAAACAAAATTGATACTATACGCCATAACTGTACAAGATTCCGTCTAAAGTTCGCAGGTCATCGTTTCGCAAAATTTGTGTCCATTGCTCGGCCAGACCTCTGTATGTTATTTATATTTGACTTAATTCTAGATGCAACAGTACCAACTTCTGCTGCCACTGCCAATTGTTTCCTACAAACAAAAGTGGGGCATTAAGATCACCGCAGGCTCCACGAATAATTTAAAAGTATATATTTTGACCTTGCAAACACGCACCTGATGAAATCTTTGTTGTCGATTTTATGATTATATACCTCCTTCTTTTCCTCCTCACGATATTTCTTCACATTGCTCTCACGTTCTTTGTCCCGCCAAGCTGCATTAGCCATCATCTCTTGTCTACGTTTTTCTTTTTCCTCTTCTGATAAATGCTGTTTCTTTCTTGGAAGCCAATTCAATTCTTCTTTTTTTTCCGGCTTTCGTCTCATTTCTGACGTACTCGACGATGGTTTGGAATACGACGATTCCTTCAAATCATGCGACGTCTGAAATTAATACAAATTTTCCAAGTTAAATCGCTGATAATTTAATAAGTATTCTGTTCTTTTTTTTTTAGTTTGCAATCGGAGCATACCTGTAAACCGTAAGATTTTTTCGAGCAGTATCGCCCGTCATCACGATCCCTATGACTTCTATCATGTCGCGAGTTATCTTCCCTGTACTTTGAGCTTCTGTGATATGTTTCGTCCAGATGTCTATGACTCGAACTAATTCTAACGTTACTTCTTTCTTTACTCACACTTTTTTTCTCAGTTTTCTTGAACTTAGTTTTTGAGGATTCCAGTTTGTTTTGTTTATTGTTAATTTTTTTGTCGATTTCCTTCTCATCTGAGGAATCACTACTGTCACTACTACTACTGCTGCTGCTGCTGTTGCTGCTACTACTACTGTTGCTGCTACTGCTGCTACTACTTCCTTTCTTTTTCCTATGCTTTTTGAGTTTCTTCTCATCAAATGTTTCATCATTGCTACCATCACTGTCACCCTCAGAGTCTTTGTGACCCCGCTTGCCATTCTTTTTTCTTGTCTGCTTCACCTTTTTCATTGACTTTATCAACTCCTTTCCGCTCATTTTAGTTTTTAACTTTTTATATTTGGCAGCTAACATTTTATCTAGTTCAGTCTCATCATCACTGTCATCTGAGTCCTGCCTCTGCTTCTTTCTTTTCTTCTTGTTCTTCTTGTCAGCTTTGCTCTTCTTTGCCTGTTGCTCCAGCTGCAAACAAATACTGGATTAAGGATTCAAATTAATTGAACTAATTTACATAGCTACTAACTAACCAGTTCCTTAAGCTGTTTCAATTTGACTGGATTTTTCAGTAACTGACTCCTAGACTCCATTTCCTTCTTCTTTATAGCGTACAATGGATCCTCTTGCATTTTCCTTGCTAGATCAACTTGCTCATTGCCAGAAAAGAAACGCAATGAAGGAGGTATACATTCTATAACCAAAAACATGTCAATTAATGTACCATATAATTTGGAGGAATTTGTGTCAATGGTTGTTTAAACTTCAGAGCATTATACCATATTCGACATGGTTCTTTGGCGCTCTGTTCAGTTCCACGTCCCTCTCCGTTTGCTGCAACTGCTCAAAGGATTTATCAATCGGACGGCCAAGTAAATATTCCTCTCTGTTCACCATTTGATTTGGACCTTTGTACATCCAATCTAACTTTTTCTCATCCTTCTTCTCTATAACACCTTGGTCCATTGCGTACTTGGTCATGTCCTCCCTATCCTTCTCCATCTCTATCTCCCTCTTCAACTCTGCAATGCGCTTCCTTTCTTGATCCTTCTGCTGCTCTGCCTTCCACACCTTTTCCATGTTCTTCATTGTGGAAGGATGCCATGACTTCTTTAGGTTCTACATTATTAATTACACCCCATGAACAAGCTTGCCCAACGTTACACCGTTAAAATAATTCTTTAGCCGATGTGAACGAATAGAAAAGGGACCGTTAAACTTACTAAATCACCGCCGCCCATTGTTACGTATTTCTTGAGACGCTGCACAATAATCCAATCAATTTATTCTTAAAAACATCCTGTCACGGAGTAGACACAATGAAAAGCATCGAATGATCGAATCTGATCGAATCCATGTTGACATATTGTCCATAGACACAAAAGACAAAAAGAGCGGAAACTAGTAGCCCAACCTCAAAACTTCGTCAGTAAATAATTCTCCTGCAGGTGTCGCTTGGATCATCGTCGATCGTCGGCATTGGTCCGCATCGTCGCCAAAAATGAGCAAGCAACTAAACAAGTGCTGTGGCAGATTCTCATGAGACCAAGCAGCAAACATGTCATTGTTATCTGACGCTTATACTTTATTAATATGTCAAATTCTTGATCTGTAGTTTAATATTCTTTATTTGAGATGATTTGAGCACTATTTAGACTGATTTGGACCCAGTCTCGTTAACTTGCCCGAAATTTCAAATTTTCGCAGCAGTCCGATAATGGAGAGCACGTTGAACGCGCGTATGGTGATCCTGGCTAAAGAATTCTAAGTATGCACACGTTTGTAATGAATTGACAGTTTTGCTTTGACATGACAATAAATGTAGCATTTTTCTATTTCTGCGATAGCAAACAAACGTTTACCTATTGAGCGATTAATAGGTTATTAGAATAACAAATTTCTATTGTTATTCCTATGCGTGAACGATGGCTGCTGCAATTGCCAAAAGAGAAGCGAGGAGAAGAAGAATTTTGGAAAATTCAGAGAGCCGATTGCGAAAAATTACTGGCAGGGATGATTGGAACGAATTCTCAAGTAAATTGATTTATTTCTGTTTCAATGACAGTTTTTGTTCACATCTAATTGCAGTAGTAATTAATGTAACCTGTATGGTTTATGTTATATATACATATCTATACCCAATATTTTCAGCTGAAACTTATAAATGAAAATACAGTGGTCTTCCCTTATCTTGCATATATTTCAACGTGATAGTACAAAACCAATATACTAAGTTTGTGCCTATCTCTACGATAAAGTTTAATATAAATTACAATTGGAGATTTGCAACAATAACTAATAATAAAATAAGTGAGCCTGTATTATCAAGACCCGACAATGCTGCACTTCTCCATAGCTAAAGATTTTTTTCCTGAAGTTATTAGAAGATAATGAGCACTTAGACATTATTTAGAACTTGAAACAGTTAAAAATGTATGAATCGTGTATTTCTGAAATTTTCTACATAATACTTTTGAAACATGTATAAATGAAACGGATAAGGGAGGATGACTGTATATAGACTTGTATAAATCTGTTAGCAATGTGATCTCCCACATTATATTGTAATTTCAATTATTCAATTAACTTTTGATTTATTATAGATGACAATGGAACAAGAAGGGATGAAGAAATTGATGGCAGCACACATTTTGAATTAGATGATACAAGCAACGACTTGTTAGCAACAAGCAATGTTCCTTACACGCATAACAACCGCTTTACTAGTTCCAATAACCATGCCTTCTCAAATCACAAACCAATTTCTGAGACATACGCAACTTATGACGCAACATCTGGTTATTTTAGTAAAGATACTGTGACAAGCTCATGCAAATCAGTCCCAGAGGAACCTTTGCTATTTTATAAGATAATAAAAAATCGGCTCAATTATATATTTTTAGCGGCTGCTGTGAATGTTCTATTAATATGTAATATGGGATATTTGTTTGGACAGGTAAAGTTAGAAAGATTTGTTATATGCAAAAGTAGCAATGATTATATCGCAAAATTTACTTATACTATAAATTAATTTAATTATAATGATATATGATTACTTTTTAGATCATTACCATACCTTACTTTTTCCTGACAATGGGAAGAATATGTTTGTATGAAAACTTGCAGGAGGCACAAAGTGGAAGTTTGTTCATTGCAGCATTGATCTTGTGCAATATCAAGCCTGAAGTGACTTTAAGACTTAAAACGATAATGACATTGTGTACAATACTCATAAACGATTTAGCTGTGTACATTTTCAGTTTTACACTTATGCGCTCAGTAATATCTTACTATCTGTACAACTATCAAGATAGTCTAATACCCCCGAATCACCTAAAGCATGTTGAATTGTAGTTTTATACAAAGTGGAAACACAAAGAAAACCATAAAACTTGTCAATAATGTTATGTACTAGGAAATTTGAACTTCTCTTTGCAATATTTCTTATTGATAGCTAAACAATTATATTTCTATTGCTATCCCAAAAGCAATTTCCGTCAATGACCTAGTCTGTTGTGCATATACTATTAGTTAATGTCTTTTATATTTTGATTTAAAGTATACCGGCATGTAACATGCATCAATTATGTGATTAATTCGGCAAATTAGGATGCACTGTATGTTAGTATTTCAGTTGTTTAAACGTCTAATAAAGTATTGAATTGTTATACTTTATTATTTGTAGATAATTTATACACTTTTTGTTTAATCGAATATGCAAACCGTAATAATGTCATTAAATCTATTCATTGTTTAACAATAAATACATGCTGTCTGTCGTACAAGAATGTGACCGGCGTAATTGCTAAGCTAATATATATGACACATAAATGAAATAGAGTTTTAGAGTATGTTAGTTAGTAGTATTTATCATCTTTAATTTGTTTGACGCCGTCTTCAGCAAGTGTTTTATAGATAACAGAAAAATCGATTTTTTGTTATGGAGCTGCGTTATCCACCTGAAGAGTCAATCATCAGAACTTGAAGATCTGATGCGTGTCCATCGAATGTTAATTCAACGATCTTAACGTCTGCTTGCGCTACAAACTCTATCACGCGTTTTGTTATTGAAGCCTTTTCCATTGCTGTTGTGCTATTAGTTAAAAAATACGCGACGGGAATTTTTCATCGGCCGTTTACGCCATTCAACAAATACACTATGGCATCTTTTTCCAATGCCAAGTTTTCTGCTTCGGGCAGAATTGAGCCAAAATCAATCAGCCCACAAAAACGTCGGTCGATGTGGCTCCAATGCAATTCTCTGCGAATCAACATTTTGTCCATCATAAGACACGCATATACTGGCTTATCGGGGGCAGTGGTTTTATTTACTACTACGCCTGCATGCGTCCCATGTTAGTCCCGGTCGTCCGTCGGTATGACTGTACCATGAACGCATTGTTGATGCCGCTGGGAGTTTGTTTGATATGTCTTCCGGACATATGTGTACGTCTTCGGACTGTAAAAATTAAGAGTGAGAGCACTGAGAGCAACCGCTCTCAGCGCAGGAGGATATTGTCCGTTTACTTTTCCGGTCTCAATACAGTGGACTAAAGTTGTGTCGTCATTCATTGCCTATATGTAGTGATTATCATAGATATAAAAATACATTTGTTTTAGCGGTAAAATCTTGACTTGCCATATGTACAAATAAATTAATGTATAATTGTATGTACGCATTCTTCAAATTATCAGGTCATACCTGCAGTACTTCTTCAGAATTTGAAGAAATAAAATTTAAAAATAAAATTAAATTATTATGGTAAGGTTGAAAATATTAAAGCGCATTGATCATTGTCAGAAAAAATTTGACGAAGGCTATACATTTTAAAGGGCAATAAAATATTTACTTTAAACGTGCGAGTTTTTTTTTTCACCCGCAAAATACACTTATTTTCAAAAATACATTTTCCATTTATTGCAATTTTAAGCCTTTTGGAGATTGGAGATTTTTATGCGTTCGCAAGTGTACTTTGTATACATATGTATATATATTTCATACAGGCCGTTACTAGTCCTTTCATTTGAACAGCACAAACTGTACATTGCGATTTTAGTACTTGGTTCACCGAGGTGCTGTAGGTTTTTGAACAATAGTGAAGTCAGCAACTAGCAGTCCATACTTACTTAGTCTAAGGATGCATCGTTATAAGAAAAACATGACTTTTACTTATTACTGTTTGTATTTCATTCTGAATGAAGTTTAATTTGCTCAATAAATTTTTCAATGTTTTCAACACAGTTTTCGTACATATCATAGACTTGGAAACAAAACTACTCATGCTGTTATGTAGACCTTTAACACAATATATTTGTAGATAATTTTATGTAGCATTAGTTTCTTTATCGTGGACATAACTATATTAGTTACATCATTTTTTGAAAATTATCTTCCTTTGCAGTGACGGAATCTGATAATGAAATTTAAGTTTTGTCACTTTATGTCACCCATCAATTGTAGAAGGTTTATCATTCTTTACATTATGGAATCAATGTGTTCCACATATCGGGTAGATTTCTTCATGTCACATTCAATTGATGAGTGACTTGAATTAAAATAAATAAAACCGTTCATTTTCAATGTAACTACAGATTTTGCTACGACACAGTGTGATTGCATAGTGACGCAACTTATTACAAAACTGCAATAAAAAGTGTGAGGTACAATATTGTTAAACATGGCTGCATTGATAAACATACAATCCACAGAGAACAAGATTTTTAATAAACACTACCGTCAGAGTAATAAACAAAAGGCCACACAATGTGATATATATTTGCCTTCATTCATTTACCGATTGCTACAATAATAAAAATTGTTAACCCGAATATGTCTCATACACCAGTAAGCACACTCATGGAGGATGCTGTTACATTATTCTCTTGCACTTTCATACTTCAATTATGTTCCTCGAACATTTCAGATAATTTGAAGACCGATCCTCTACAATCTATTTTTATGTGAATTTAATAACCGTTATTCTGTAGTATTTATACGATTTTATTATGTACTTCATAACAAATTTAGTTATAGCTCGCTCGACGATGAAGTGCTCGAATGGCTGGAGTTTTCAATATACTCAGATAGAAATGAATATTATTCCGGCAAGCGCATTTCATAACGCACCAGCCACGTCGCACGAACCTCAATCTACGTCACTACATACATTTTGTAATTTAAACGTGTTTCTTTTGGATAGTTAGCGACATTATCGTAGTAACGTTTGCTGCATTCGCTTTGTTACGTAACTTGCGTAGGTAACGCATAATTACATTTGCCTGTACTTTCTCGATAGATGTACCGTTTTCTTTCAAGTTCCACCTTCTCGTAACGACTTTTGCTGCTCTAGTAGTCTCTCCAGTGGAGACGGGCCAGGACCAGACCACAAAGATTGCTGATGTAGTCTAGCTTTTATTTGATCCTGACTGGCAGTATTAGAAGTTACAGGGTTAGAACCCCATGAATTACCGCTAAATAACGAATACGTATTTCCTGTATTGTTCGATTGCGTTACTTTCTGATCCACCTGCAGATAAAAGTCTCATTATATCACCGTTTCTAGCGACGAATAATACACAGTTGCTACTAAATGCTCGTAAAACATACCTCAAAAGTCCTAGCATCTTCAAAATTATTTCTAATATTGAATTGTCTACTGTGCACTGTATTTTGTTGGTAGTTATTACTTATTGTTATTGGAATTCTACCAATCATATTCGGCGCCGTTGTCGAATTTGACCAATTCTGAAAGGCGTTTGAAACAGGCGCTTCTTTTCCGTGCACTTGCGTTCCACTACCTGTGCCCCACCATGCGACGGGGGGTTGCGGCGGCTGACTGTCCTTCCACAGTACAAAATCGGATGCCTCGTAATTGCGGAACATCGGATAATTACTCGTCGGCGGCTGTTGACTTTTGTTTATAGAAGTCTGACTGTTAAAGGGGAACTCCAAGACGTCAGAATTTTTCGGTACGCTATTGTACATCGTCGGCGACAATTGTTTCTGAGGCAGATTGTTGAATATATTTTGATTAAAAACATTTTGGTTGAAATTAAGTTGATAATTGGACATATTCGTTGGACTCATTGAGACAGTAGGCGCGCCGGCGATAGAAGTGGCTTGCTGTGCATTTTTTTGATATGTACTTAAGGGTGGCACTGTGGAAGCATTGACGGCGGAATTCGTTATGCTCATTTGAACATGCGAAGATATTCCGTTTGGCCTGTGCTCATTTTGCATGACGTTTTGCTGCTGCATGTTCATGTTGTGATTCTGTTGTTGCATGCCCATACTTTGCGGGACGTTTATGCCCGTGGGTTGTTGCATGCGAGATCCTTGCGACACATTGACATTTTGTATTACATTCGGTTGCACGCATGCCGATACACCCATATTCTGTTGCAATAACGAACTTTGAGGTATACTTTGCGCTGGTCTCTGATGCAAAGGTCTATTCTGATTTAAAGCGTGGCGCACGATAAGATTTTGTGACGCACTGTTAACTTGTCCATGTGTTTGACTTGGCATATTACCGACACGGCTTGTCATGAAGCTCTTCGCAAACTGCGGATTCTGTACACTGAACGACTGATTATTATCGTAACACATCGACTTCACGACAGAAATTTGCTGTCCATATTGAGTTAGTCCCGACGTTTGGGACGGTGGCCCTGGCATCTGTTGCTCTTTAGTTCCTAATTGATTGATCTGCGACGGTTGTGTGCCAAGTTGTAATTTCACAGGCTTCGATTGACTCTGCGCAAGCATTGACTGATTCTGAACCGAATTCGCAA
This sequence comes from Priocnemis perturbator, assembly GCA_963942575.1. Classification (NCBI taxonomy): domain Eukaryota; kingdom Metazoa; phylum Arthropoda; class Insecta; order Hymenoptera; family Pompilidae; genus Priocnemis; species Priocnemis perturbator. The sequence continues at coordinate 12,702,344 of OZ012653.1, forward strand.
TGAACAGTGTCGATGGCAAACGATTTTGTACGGTTGCTAAGACGTCAGCGTTTGAAGTGCCGTTTATCTTCGGTAACTCCGTGCCAATCGGTGCGCTTTTACTGGTACCATTTTTGCTGGGTGACTCCGGTGTCACTTGAGACTTCTTATCAGAATTCTCTTCGATAATCACTGGCGAGACATTCTTGAAAGTTACTTGCTTCTGCTCGGTTTCCGCACGTCGCATTATAGCTTGCATCGCAATGTTCTGTCTTGGTTTGCGTGTAGGTAACGAATTTATTTCAACGTTACTTCCTTCGGTACTACTTCCCATCGTTGTGTCCCGACTACGCTCCAAAGAACCTTGTGGTTTCAAAATTCCTACTCGCCTCTCTGATGATGCAAATAAAATCATTACGTTAACGGGTTACAATTGAATGACCTATCAAAATACGTTTCGCGAAGTTTATTGTCGAAAAATATTAAGGTTCATAATATAACTCACCGGCAGATTCGGAAATGTCAATTTCCGCTGATCCTTTGCCACTAGATGATTCTGACAATACCGGACTACCTGATACGGTTAACTGTTTCTCCTTACTTAAACTGAGTTCTTCCAACTCTTTCATTAGTTCATTACTTGGACCAGTAGTTTTGCTCGTCGATATGAACTTATTACTTTCTTTTCCCTCTTCATTTATAACAGATATTAGTGCCGATCCATTAATTTGATACTGCGCGAGGCGATGACCCAGACAAAGAATACGAACCGCGCGCAATTTATTCAATGTCACAAGATCGTCTTCTAAATCTGTATTCGTAAATCGTAGGTTTTCAAAACTTTTTTCTAAAGGTAGGAAACCTTGAAGATCACGGTCTTCTGGCAGTGGCACTTTCGTGTCTATGAAAGAAATATGTTTGCTTGAAAGGTACAGAGATAGAGAATTTTCTAGAACATATTCGAAGTGAAATACATACACTGATCGTATTTAAAATCTGCCACACAATTTTGCAAAGCGTTTAATAAGACGCAAAGACTGGGCCAGATTTGAAGCCTCGACGTAAATGCAGTTTCCTCCAGAACTGTGGGCTTTATGTGAATCCAATCAAGGCACAGTTTTACTGCAATATAAAAAGAAGCTTTTAGTACGTTATTATTGTCAAAACACGTTCCAGATAAAAATAGCTCCTTACTAGAAGGCAATGCAAAGTAGTCAACGATAGAATTTTTTATTGTATAGACAGGTAATAACAAAGCAGACAAACTGCCTGCAATAAGGTCCAGAATGCAGTCTCGAGCAATTTTTTCATCAGCAGTTAACTGTTCAATTTTTAACAAGTCTGGGCTATCCGCAGTGCTTCCTGCAGTGTGTTGTAAAGTGTATAAATTGATCACCAGCATTTGTACAAGCATCCATGAGCTAAAGCTTTCTGTTGCAACCAATGCAGTCAATGTTTCAGTCAATAATTTAACATATAACGGTGCAACTTTTAAATCTCCCAATATCTGTATTACTCCGTGGAGTTTCAAAAATACTGTAACGTATTCCTGGGAATTCAACTTAGTTTTGCCATCCACATTAAAAGAATTATCATTCAAAGCAGAAGATAATGTTTTTGCTAGATTTGTTGTTGCCACAGAGAATGGATGTTTAACAGCAACTGAACGTGCATAGTGAAACACAGTTCCCAATTTGTTTCCTCGTGATGCTTCAAGAAGAGCCAGCTGATTATATGGTTGCCCACTAGACGGTGACAACGAAACTGCGTGTCTATAAAACAACTCTGCTTGTTTGCTTTCATTTCTGTAACGAGCGATGTCCCCTAAGTGTACAAGGCAATATTGGCATGCGTAAAAACAAGATGACTTGTGAGGTGCAGATAATTTTTCAACAGCCTTCCATGGCGACGTGCATCCATAAACATAGCCCTTCCTGGAAGCAGAACATCCATATCACTACTAACGTTACGAGATAAAATAATTCTTCTACACTGTAAGATTGAGAATTAAAACTCAGGTTTATTGCCCAAGAAGGAAAAAAATATAAAGTGCAAAGCACTCACCTTCTGAATGGTAAATCCAAGTCAAACGCTGTACAAATTTCCTGCAGTAACGTCAAATAAAATCCACTAGCTGCCTCTAAACACCAACTTAACAATGCTTGAGATTCGCCACGTTTTGGATTTTTTCTATCTTTTGCTTGTGACTGCAGTGTCACTATGTAATTCTTAAATCCGAGGTTCCAAAGCTCTTGTTCAACCTTTTTATCCAAGGCATATTCAAGATCCAAAATAAGAACTTGTTGGTATATCTTTTGTAGTTGTTGCTGACATACCCAAGCGTCATTATCATTGAGAAGATCTTTGCAGCGTTGAACTTTATCCTTTAACGGCTCAGCTTTCCTGACAAATGTAAGCAAAACATTATATGTGCAAGTATAATAATATAAAGTTACATTCACGTCTAAATGTTTCACGATCACAGTACTTTGCTATGTCTAATGATACTTACTTTAGAGCTTGGATAGCTGCTTTTAGGCCCATATTCTATGTACCCTGTTGTAGATCTAATATGATTTTCCTGTATAACACAATGTGAAAACATCTTCATGTAGATTCTCTACTGATAAACGTAGATTGTCATGTTTATGTTCTAATGTTTAACTACAATATAAACTCGAATTTGAAACGTATTGCACTAAAAAAACAGACCTTTCAAAGCAATTAATCATAGACAAACACACGCAGTCTTGTCACATATTTCACATGCCTTTCAAACTTAAATGTATTTCCGTGAGAGTGTATGTCGAACTGTCGAAGAAAAGTTTTATAAATACTCAATAGTTGTGTATAATATTGAAGAATTCTCATATACATCGGTTGCAACTATGAACATAGGTTAGTTGCAATGTGGTTTAACGCATTTGTCAAAGGAGGCTTTAAATAGACGAAATCTTCATTTCGATTGACGATACTGATTTATACGTATTGATAAACAAGAAATATTACGAAACAATTAAAAAACTCACTTTTACATATTTATGTTAAATAGAAATGGTATAAAATACACCAAATGACGGATGACTGCTTCGGAGTATTGAAAAACTGCGCCGCCCTCGTGACAGATTCCAAAGTTACTTGTCGCGAAAAAACATTTAAATAATCATGACGCCATACATCACGTACTCATTTTATTAATATAATATTTCAGAAATATCTGCACATATTTTTCTTTACATTCATCAAATCGTTGCTTTCATCATGGCAATTGCAACGTACTTTCAGTCCCGCGTATAGCAAGGTTTGAGGTTAAGCTTCAATGAATAGATATATATATTGCAACGTAGAAAAATGGCTTGCACAGTACAACAGCGTTTTGTAAACAGTGCCAATAGACCGCATTTTTGGCAAAACTTTAGAAAAGTAAGTATTGATACGTTGTTCTTATAGCTTTAACATTGGGTATTATTTACTAACAAGTATATTAGAACTAATAAACGCTTTAAGGAATGTTGTTGTTAATGATAATATGATCACATGTTTGGCATTGAATCTAAAATTCTGTAACACACATAATTTGCTTAATATATCAATATAACAAAATGCACTGGAGATTAAACTAAATAATGGTAGTTACTGTTTTATAATTTTTGTATCTTAGTATTGCACTACAAAGAACACTAGCGATGCAAAATCTAAAGAAAGTGAGATGAAACGCAGAGCCCTTATGGCACGTGGGCTTCCTAAGCAAAAGCCTTTGCCAGGAGTAAAACAAATTCTGTTAGTTGCCTCAGGCAAAGGAGGAGTGGGAAAATCTACAACTGCTGTTAATTTGTCAACTGCATTAAAAAGTATTTATCCTAAAAAATCAATTGGACTTCTGGATGCAGATGTATTTGGACCTTCTGTGCCATTAATGATGAATATACACCAATCTCCTGCAGTTAATGACACAAATTTAATGGAACCACTTGTTAATTATGGTGTGAAGTGGTAACGTGTAATATACTTATAAAATAATATTTTTCATATTCTTATTAAATTTATGAGATTTTTACATAGCATGTCGATGGGATTTCTGGTCGATGAGAAGTCACCTGTAATTTGGAGAGGTCTCATGGTTATGAGTGCATTGGAGAAACTATTATATCAAGTTAAATGGGCACCATTGGATTGTCTCATTATAGACACACCCCCTGGAACAGGAGATACACTTCTGTCTCTTGTCCAAAAGCTCTGTCTTACCGGTGCCCTATTGGTCACAACACCGCAGAAGGGAGCTATTAATGTCACAATGAGGGGAGCAAAAATGTTTCAGAAGTTAAATGTACCTATTGCTGGCATTGTCGAAAATATGAGTAGTGTCACCTGCCCCAATTGTGCTACAGAGGTCACCATTTTTGGTGATAATACACGAATATTGGCTGATGAACTTGGTAAACACTTCACTTCTCTATATAAAATTATAATTTTTTAATCTAGTATAAATGTGTTCAACTATTTAATGGCAGCATTATATCAAATGATATTTAGTACGTTGGTGTTTTAATTCAGAGATGTAATAATTATTGCTTCATGAAGTCTACGTAAAACCAATATATAACAATGCAAATATTGTATTTAGGTATGAAACTTGTACAAAAAATACCTCTACATGAAAATATCACTGTATGTTGTGATTCAGGGAAGCCAGTGGTATTGAGTGCTCCTGAAACTGCATATGCAGCAGCTTACAGGCAACTAGCTGTAAATATAAATGATTTCTTAGAAAGTCAGCCATCCAACAACAACTAACATAAAGTTAAGGTATATGTCTACAGTATGATAACAACATTGAAATTTTGAAGAAAACACGTACGTCACGTGTACGCGGTATATATAGATATGCGCCAATCACATTCATGTTTGCCCCCGCTTCTATCATGTCGACTTTCCAATGGTGGGAGCATCACTAAAGTATGACTAATCGAAAAGACCTTGTGCACTGTCACGTATATTGTGTGTCTCTTGTAGCATAAGTCAAGTATTGAGTCCCAAAGCACTGTGTGATAGAATACACCTGCAATCTAGATGAACTTCTGCCGGAGTACTTAATCATTCGTTTACTGTTTAGTATCCGATTTGTGAACTATATATATGCCTCTTGTTCATTCAGGATTTATTATGAGTGGGACCAGTTCAAGTATACATTCGGGAATAAATGCAGAAGTACATGACGTTCCCATGGAGGTACTCATTAGGCCTTATCCACCGAGTGTCAATGAAGAGAAAGTTCAAAGCCTAATGAACACATTGAGCAGTCCAGATACACAAACGTTAGTACCTCCAATAGACATTATGTGGATTAAGGGGCGTGAAGGTAATATATATTCCATAGTATTACTAAGAAATCATTCAATATAAATGTGCATCCTTGGCGTTTATATTGGTATACTTTTAATGTAATCATTACCATGATTGTATTTGCGCTTAGTGATTCTGTTCTAATGAATTATCAAATTAGGTGGTAATTATTACTATTCGTTCGGAGGCTGTCATCGTTACGCTGCTCATCAACGCCTTGGTAGACCATTCATAAAAGCTAAATTAATTAAATCAACATTAGCAGATCTACAAACATATTTGGGTAGTTCAATGCCAGATTTAAAATAACAATAATGAAACATGACTTTTTATCAGGTTACCGTGTTACACTAAAAAAATAAACAGACATTGAAATGTTATAAAATAAAAAGCAAAATAGATATATCTAAGAATAACTTGTATATATTAAAACAAAGAGATCGCAAATTGAACTGTTAATTAAATATTATTATGGTAATGCTTGTTTGTCATGTAGTACAATTTATCATATGCATAAAGAATAGAAATAAGTCTTGTTCTGAACCTCGTTGATACAATACGCTTTTTAAATGGCTTCTCCAGGAACAAGAAGTATCGAATCTTGCGAAATGGAATGAGTGATTTGCATGTACCCTACTGTACATTACATATGAATGTCAATAAACGTTAATTTTTTCGTGTACTACGTGTAAGTAAAGTATACAAATGCTTACAATTTTTCAATTTTTTTTATCTATTTACACATTATAATAAAAATAGACCAAATCAAATTATTTGTCATTTTTATACAAATTTCTAATTGCATACACCCTTACATTATAATTTTATGTTACATGGAAAACGTGTGGTTGACATATACTATGCACCATGCCTTTGTTACCGATTCTAAAGCAACCGTAGTATCGAATATGTAATATATATGTAGATTTCGTGCGATACTATTGTCTATCTATGATATTCGTGTGCCATAAATAAAATCATTAATCCCTCTCTACACGCACACTTTTTACACAGCCAGCTATTTGTAATTGCACAAAAAGATCGCAATTTCATTACTTTCATGCGCAGTGCCTCAGGGCATGTGCAGAAATACCATATTAAATAATAAATGCGTACGTGAACTTCATGCTGCGGCTCGCTCCCTTTTACCCCAACCTGCGAAGCATACTATGAAACACCAACGTTTATAAATTGCGCATATTTTCATCTGTTTTGAAATATTCAGGTTTCGTGTTATTCATCTTGTTCATACTGTCGTAAAACCCGTTTCTTAGATTCTCTAACGCAATATCAGAAATATCTTTATCCTTAAGTGCATGATTTCGGTTCTTAGCACCGTACTGGTTTATATTCCCTTCTCTGTAAGTTTCTTTCGAACCTCTCCTTTCAATCGAACTGTGACCAGTTTCCTTCATGAAATAGGGCTTATAACTCGCTGTGATATTAGCTATGGCAGCGTCTGACATGTCGCTAGTCGTATGAGATTCTCTCCCATTTTTGCCAAACTTGTTAACATTGCGCAAGTGGCTTGGAATAACAGACTGCTGTAGATGCAACAGCTGGGTATTAGTTACCTCGCAATCGATTTGCATCATTGTTATATGGTTCGCTGGTGTAGAAAACGTTTCTGAGGGTGGAAAAAAGAGCGTTAGTTTCTTTCTTCATAGACATTAGATTATCCTCAGTTCAATGGACGATCTAAATACATACCGTTCATAGGCACAGCAGGTAAAACAAGCGACATTCTAGGTCTTGTTGTGTTGTTCTTTCGCGAGGCTGGCAACAATAAGTGTTCACCACTGAACCACACAACGTAAAACGTATCGTCCCTCCTTCCCAAAGCTTCGAACAAGGATGCGTGTTCCCTCAAAAGTGGGGAAAACACTTCAACAGCATTAGTATTCGATATCGGTACTTGGTTTGCATCTTGCGCAGACCTTAACTTCTTTTTCCGCGGAAAGTTATGTTTAACCTTCGGTCTTTTTCCTTGCACCGCAGGTTTTGATAACAAAAATTCTTTCATAGGTTTAAGCTTTATGTCATTTTTTGTTAAAAGAGTCCAATTATCTTGATCTGATTCACCACCGATCCAGCGCCTCAATTCATAGTCCAAACGTATCGATTCACTTTGATTTATGTACATGGGACACATAGGGTGATGCATAGTTTTGTTAAAATTTTCTTCAAGTTGTTCTTCAATATTATTCTCAGATTCTGTCCATAGTAAAGTTCTGCCATGCCTCAATACCGGCACAGAAGATGGAACATTTGTAGAAAGGGAGTCCAAATTTTTGTTTTGCAGTAGCATGCCTCTGTAACCATAATGAAGAATAAACATCATACCAAAAAAAATGTAAAAACTAAAACCTTAAGTAATTCAAATTATTTACCCAAATCCATTAACGTTGAATGATACCATTAAAACCATTCCCAGAAGGATAGCAGCATTTTTTCTATTAACACTGAGATTCAAGTTTCCAAACTTTTTATTTGCAACAGGTATTTCCCCAAGTGCCGACAGTCTTTGTTTTAAAGCCGCATTTTCCTAAGTAAAGAATAATGAAAAACAAAATAATTTCCCTTCCTTATCGTAGCGCTTCATTAACATCCAAAAATAATTCGTACCGTTTTCAAATGTTTATTTTCCTCTTGCAAGTCCGAAATTTGCGTTTCCAAAGATGAGACATATTCTTTCTTTTTCTTACGCGAAAGACATGCAGACTCTCTATTTTTAATCATTCGTTGCTGTCTTTTCAATGCTTTAATTTCGCATTCTTGTCTACCGTTAATGTGAACCAGTTCGGACGTTTCGCTTTTCACGATAATCGGTGTACAATTGGCCTTATTTTTCTTAATGAAAATCGGTGCACATGCTACTGGTTCACTCTTAACTACGATAGATGCGCAACCACTGCTCTCATTTTTCAAAATCATCGATGCATTTGGTATATTAACTAGGGATTCTCTGCCTGGTACATGAACATTTGGAATAGCACTAATAATCTTCACATGATTTTGCTGTGGAACTTGCACCGGACTTTCACCTGACTTGATATTTGTAGTATGTGTATTTAACGAATTATGTAATTTACCATTTTTATCCAATGACACTGATTGTACTTTTACAGGATACAGAGTGTTATTTTGTTTCACCTGTTGTGTAAGTGCAGCAAAGTCTTTTGTGCTCAGAACAATAGTCTTTGGACTATGTTCTACAATGGAAAGATATAACATACATGACGATTAAAGGTGAATGCTAAAAAACAAATTAAATACAACGGTGATCTTACCGTCTGTTTTCGTCGTGTGCGTGTTGTTTTTTGGTTGAATGCAAACACGTTTTGCAGCATTTCCTTTAGAAATAATGTACTTTGTATGTTGCGCATCTTGAGAAGGAACAGGTACCAGTTTCACTTGTTGTATAATTGATGTATTCACAATTGGTTGAGGTGATACTGGCGGTGTCACATCTCGCGGTGGTGATATAGGTGGAGTTTCTAATGTGAACTATAAAAGTTTGTGTAAAAGTAATTATAAAATAAGGGCTTTACACAAGGGTAAATCACAATATAAATTACCTTATAATCATTTAAAGTCACATTCCGAGTTGTTTCTGGCAGCCAATCTAGACCATTTGAGTCAGAATGACTTGGGCTGGGTGATAAGGGGAGTTGCGTATAAGGACTTTCTGGTTCAACTTTAATTTCACTTTTTGTTATGTCTGATACGATTGACTCTATAAAAGCAAATTTGCCAGTCAGAAATTTCAAATAGAATATTACATTTTATGTATTAACTATATACCTGTATTACGTTGAATGAAATCTGAACATAAATCATCTGCAGTAGACAAGATTGGCTCCTGTGCAATGGTTGCCCTTATTTCAAGATTCTCATCATACTGTGGACAAACTTCATCTCCTAGCAGAAGAGGAATCCCTAATTCTGAACTTAAAGCTTGAAACAAGTCATCAGGGATGAGTGGGCTATCGTTACCTATAATTGGACATAACATGTTATCTCCAGTTTTGTTTTCCATAATGTTATTCTATATTCAACAGAGTTATGATTCAAAAGAATGGTTATTAACAGATGTCGCTATATTATGTTTAGTAAAATGCACTTTCACAGCCACCTAAGAGACTGATGACACGTGTCACTTAAAAGTATATATAAGAATAATGCCTTGATAAGTACGTCTAGGCCATATCAATATTTACTCAACATTAAATATATACATATTGCTTGAAATGATGCCAAATGGAAAAGTATGAAATTATTATTCTGTGCATTTAAAGAAACAAAGAACAATGTACTGTTAAAAATAGAAACATGGGCAAACATTGAATGATGCTTTCCAAAACCTATAGCAATACTCTCCTCATATTAATTTAAAATTACGAATGGGAAAAATATTTCAAGAAATATTATATACACAAATAAATGTGCAAATATACTGTCGATCGAGCATTGTGTATTAAAACTCAGTGCTAGTTCCTTAAGATTCTCAAATAAACAACCTATGTATGGTTGTACATGGCCGTGTGCATTCGGAAATGCAGTATGATTCATAATGATTGCAGTACACAGCAGTTCAAGTAAGGGGTTGCGGTAACATCACACGACGTACCTAATGATTCGATCTCTGGAAACATCTGAACTTCCGATGCGACGCCACTCCATTGTAGATCCTGATTTATCAACATACTTCGTTGTCTTCGTAGGTTATAATGCCGTATGAAAATATTCTCTCGTTAATCGTCTAGTGGTTAAAACATATTTCGACGAGAGCCGACAGTATAATTACGTGAACAATATTGACATCGACAGTTTCACGACCATTATTCCGGTATCAATGGTATCAATCACCCAATATCGGCAGTGTCCACGTATATGTCAGCTCCATCTACAAACACATTAGAGGTTAGACTGTGACGCTGCCGAACATAGAGGAGCTACATGCACAGTGCCTGTCACAATTTTCTTGGGTAGAAACCAAAAGTAGAACCAAAAAAGTATATTTTAGTTCAAAACGTGTACGTTTCCAAACGGTGACAAAAATATGCTGCTTGTATAACAATACTTGCGGTTGTACGTTATACCGGCCCGGTGTAATATACAGTACAAGCATGAGCAAGCAGCGACAGTAAGCGTCTTCATTGCACCTTTGATATCGAAGTAGATTAATCGCTATTTTGGCATTGGCACACGCGCTTGTATTCAATGTCTCTGGTAACATACGAATTTAGGATTAGATTTGCCAATAATGTCGTCGGAGAAGGGAACATAAACTGGAAAGAAATTGAATACTTGTACTATATGATTGTACTGTAGCTTTGATCTACTCACGATTGACGTATGGTGGATTCCAAACATTTTTGAATTTCCGGCCACAATTTAATTTCTTTTAGATGGTGGCGGCACACTTAGTGGAGCAACGCTCAAACTAATCATTGGACGTCAGTCGGTATTGCAGATTACAGCGTCCTTCTATAACGACCAAAACGCCACTGCAATGTAAGCTCCGTATAGTTAGCACCCCCAACTCAACCGATTTAAGTTTAAATAGTTGCAATCGTTTGAAGGTCGTTTGATAGTGTTTGATAGTCCAAAATAAACGTTTGAACAACTATTAAAACTCAAATCGGTTGAGTTGGGGGTGCTAACTATACGGAGCTCGTCGGTGGCACCCCCTTAAAACATTACCGACTGCTGTCCAATGAGTAGTTTGAGCGTTTCTCCGTTTCATTTGGAGGCGTCACCATACCAAAGGCCCTTCAATTTTGGCGGAAAAATTCAAAAACTTCTCAGAATAAAATACCACAGGTAAACGCCCATCTAATTGTATGTTTAATTATTCCGACGCAAACGCGCTATGCCGTTATCTATTATAAAAGTTAATCTACTTGTTAGCTCATAAAGTATTCTGTCGATCAATTTTACGCCCGTGCATAATATGTATTCTCTGCCGAAGTAAACAAAGCAATGTATGACGCTCCGGAGGAAAGACAGAGCGCAACGATCATATCTTATATCCTTCTCATGATACAGTATGAGCGGTCGGTGTTACAAAACAATGAATTTAGCCAGGTTTCCTTATAGCGACAGTATAATAATATATGTATGGTAAAATACATAAATATAGTATTATTTATTTGAACATTTTGGCGTATTCATGCTTCTCTGCTCTGTCCTTTTCTTTGATAGTCAATGCAAATGCTTCCAATTCCTTGTCCACGGTATTTCGTAAAGAGGAGTCTAGTTCCACCACTTTCTTTAAATCTTTAGTAGCGGCTTGTTCTTCCCAAGCACCAATGTATGCTTTACCTCGTCTATACAACGCTTTGACATTATCTATCAATAAATAAAAAAGATGCAGGATTCGAATGACATAAAAGATTTGTTAGAGTAAGATATGTCCACATACCCGGGTCAGTTTTTAATACTGTTGTGCAATGTTCGATGACCGCATAATATTCCTTATTTAGTAACTTACATTGTGCATAATTTAAAAGAAGAGGAATTTTCATTTTATTTAATTGTAACCATTCCTCATCATGTGGCTTCTCACTAAAAATTACGGGAGCAATATGATTCATTTAAAATGATATCTGAAAATCATATACTAAAAAATTAAAGATACACACGCTAACATGAGTTCCTCCAAAGTTTCAATGGCTAGAGCATAACAATGGGAAGCAGTCTCAACATTTTTTTCTCTGAATGAAGCATTTCCTTTTTCCCTTAAAGTAGGAATACTTTTAAGCTTTTCATCGCTAGTCATTTGCCATGACTCTTTTTCATAGTCTTCAGGAAAGATTACATCCACAAGTTCTGTTATAAGAAAATTTGTTTTATAGGATGGACAATAATGCAAGTTACAGTAAATGCATAAAAGATGAAACAAGTATACTATTACGAATACCTATGGTAAACTCCAAATCTTGCGGGTTCTTTATAAGCTCATTTAAATCATCATACCCAATTCCTTCATTTTGCAAAGTGACTCCACAGCAATGATGATTCCTTTTCTCTGATTGCGGCTTTGAAACTTCTCTTAATGTCTTGGACACAAATGGATACGGTGTAACAAGCTAAAACAAGTTACCATAAAAGTATTATTGCTCAATGATCAAATTCCTTTAGTACCAATTTGTAGAAGGTTAACATACACTCTTATCAACTCTGAAGCATGCTACTTCATGTAGAGCCATTTTCTGTACAATAGCTTCCCATACTTCAAGTTTAAATTTTTTTCCTAATACCAGTTCCATCTGACGTCCCATTACTCTGCTGTCGTCTATTACTGTCTTTGCAGCATTACATTTTGTGGTTCTGAAATGAAATAGAACCTACGAAGCAGGCAACTTATAGTTATAATTGTTACAGGGGATGAACAGACAGCGTATTAGGAAATAACTTACTTTAGTTCCTGGTACAAAGTTCATGACTTTTGTGCCGGCATGAAGAACGTTTTTAACTATATATGTCTCCTGATCCATTATGATTGATTATGATGAACTTTGAATAAGTCACTATATAGTATACAACAAATTTGAGAAACGCAGTGGGGATAGTACGCAGAATGGAAGGTCCTGGAAAGATGGAAATGGAAATTCCTAATCGACAATATAAACATGATATCCAATATTTTATTGTCATAGAATACTTTATTATGAAATGTATCATCTAATTTTGTATACTTACAATTATAAAGTTATCGAAATGCGTGACGAGATACGCGAATAGCGTAGGCATATATTTTGCGCAAAGAGTAAATATAGCTTATAGATCTTTTCAAATATGATCTTCTTTTACGAGATTACATTTGTTTGAAGAAAATAAAACGTAAGCGAAGAAAAATGTCGACGAATGACTATTCTCTATATCTTAATGTTAATTCAGACTATTCATATTTATTAGTGATGCGCTGTCACGTTCGAGCCTATATATATATTCAATCATATTCAATAAATTTGCACAAATATAAATGCATTATACGCTGACGATCTATTGTTCTATTATCTGTGAAAGTTAAGGATATTCAAAGAACGTCATATAGTTATGAGCACATTCAATTTATATTCTTTGTTTAGCATCACTTACGTATTACTAGAAAGCTGGCGCATCAGCTGTAAAGGCAACCGTTAGTCATTATCGTAGAGACAGGACAATGAATGACGCAATCTTAATCGTTGTCACAAAATCCTGTTACAGTTGACTGAACTTTGAACTTAGAGAGTGACAAGTGCTTTTGCTAATTTCTAACCGTTCAACGTTCTCTGTACGCATTCAGTTGATCGCTAAGGCTGGTAAGACAAAAAGACGTTTACCCTTAGGGAGATGAATTACGAAGCAGTTTGTTAACAATTAAGTTATTGTTTAGCAGCGTTTAGTGCCACTGTGTAGGGAAACACTTATACAAAATGAGTGTTACTCAAACCAACGATGCTTCTGTGAACAATGTAAACGGATGTCAGAAGCAGGTTAACTATCGAAACGGTAATGTTCTTTGGAAATTCGCTTACTTTATATATCAAATGACACAATGATCTTTCATTCCAGATCCAGAAGAAATAGAAATTGCTGTACCTTGGGGTCACATAAGTGGTTAGTAGGGGATGTATAATACTATATATGTCAGAAGTTTTACTAATATTGGCACAAGTAGCGCTAAATGTTTTGACACATTTCGTTTCGATATAATGAATTTGGAAGAACTCATTGAATTGAAAAAATTTAGGCAAATGGTGGGGACCGAAGGATTCACAGCCCCTAGTTGCTATACATGGCTGGCAGGATAATGCAGGCAGTTTTGATACCTTGGCTCCGTTACTATCTTCGGATATTGCCATTCTCAGCATAGATCTGCCTGGCCATGGTTACTCTACCCACCTGCCAACAGGACAGTTCTACTATGTGTTTTGGGATGGGGTTGTCACACTGCGTAGAATTGTTAAATATTACAAATGGCAGAAGGTTAGACAGCGAATTCAAGTTATACAACGATGATTCTTGCTCTTTGGTGATCCTGTGTACATAATGTACATATTACATCTATATTACATTTTATATTGCTATACATATGCTTACATGTACACAAGTATTTGACACAATACTGTGTGACCAATTGAGTATAAATGTGTTTACATATGTATTTATTTCAAATTGTTTAAGTTGCATAGCCTCGGAATATATTTGCTTGAAACTGTAACTTATATACATATGTACGACCAATTCGTATATATCTATTACATTTATATCTCCATGCTACTCACAAAATCATGCGGGGGCAGGTTGACTGTTACAAAAAATTCTAAATGTGCAAGAAAATTTGGACTACTGTAATAGCATAGTTATATAAACTATATTGTGACTTTCAATATTATCAAAATGTCAAAGACTGCATAAGATCGTTGTATAACTGACGACGTTTCGGTAATTCTTTGCAATCGCTAATAGTACTTATTATTTAGCCATCACTTGGTTTTAATTTATGGTCAATAAGTATTGTGAAGATTGTTGTGGTAGGAAATCGAAGATATGTATTTGGGGATGGGTATTATTTTGTAGTAGAGGTTATAAGCCTTCTTTGAAATAATTCTATCACTTACCTGCAGGCAAATGGTGGGGTCCTAGAGGGATCCAACCCATAGTGGCATTGCATGGGCGTCAAGACAACGCAGGCAGTTTTGACACTTTGATACCCTTGCTACCAGATGATGTTTCAGTACTTTGTTTGGACATGCCTGGGCATGGTTTCTCTTCGCATTATCCAAAGAGTCAGTTCTATTATGTTTATTGGGATGGTGTCATGCTCCTTCATAGAATTGTTAAACATTTCAAGTGGAATAAGGTCAGCGGGTGGATCAGATGCTTTCCTTCTTTATGTTCTCACAAACAAACAATTGTCACTCAGCATATATGTTATATGTTAAAGTGCAATTTTCTGTCTAAGCACTTTTTTTATAATATGTAACAGTCACCCTCAACAGTAAAATAGCAAACATACACTTTATTAAAATTGCATATTTTCTAACAACCATACATATTGCACATGCAACTGGGCAACTATTTGGTCACATTAGAATGTAGTTCTATGAGTTATATCTTTTTAAGCAATTAAAATAGTTGTTAAATTTTTATGTTTAATTTAGGTAAAGCTGCTTGGACATTCCCTGGGTGGAGCAATATCATTTTTATATGCAGCCTCGTTTCCGAATGAAGTGGATCTGTTGATATGCCTAGATATTGCTAGTCCTAATGTCAAAAATGTCGCAGACTGTGCTGCAACTACTGGGAATGCTATTGATAAGTTTCTCAAGTATGAGACCATGAGTATGGATAGTATGCCATGCTATCCCTACGAAGAAATGAGAAAGATTGTAGAGGATGCATACAAGGGTTCTGTAACAAAAGAAGGTGTTGAAATTCTAATGAAACGCGGTATGAGACCTGCGGCAACACCTGGTTTCCATCACTTTACACGGGATCCGAGACTAAAGGTAAGTAACGAACTGTGACGTATATAAAGTGTTATATAAATAAAATGAGATCCTCAACATTGTTTCCTGAATCTTTTAGGTTTCCTTGCTGGGAATGCTATCGATGGATTTAGTGCTTGCATATGCAACACGAATTAAATGTGCTTACCTCAACATACGTGCCATTCCTGGATTGAAATTTGACGAACCCGAAAATTACCATAAAGTCTTGGATAAAATCAAATTGCGGGCTAGAAAGTTTGAATACTACGAAGTCGAAGGAACACATCACGTGCATTTAATAAATCCTGAAAGGGTTGCGCCTTTAATAACGAAATTTCTATGTACTTAATAATAATGTATCTTAGGTAGAATAGATTATCGGGCGGCTAAAGTAATTACTATACAACTGCGTAAAAGGAAATTATATTTCTCAATATTGTCTGTCCATCCGTCTACAACGGTGTCAAGACAACGAATTTAGAATAGCATTTTTCTTTTATATTTATATAAATTGCGTATTATATCCATTATAATGTTGACTCCGTTTGTGAATATGAGCTATATTAGAGAGAAAAATATACGCGTATATCCCGATTTGTTAGTAACGTATACCCACCTTTGTCGAATCAGGTTATTGGTAATATCCACTAATATCTGATTCTAATTCGCAGATTTACTTCTGCTTTACTATGTAATTAACAAATACGACTTTTTCGTACTGGCGGCGTTTATGTTTGTTGTCAAAGCAAATGCTTATGAAAGCTTGCTGTGCATAGTGGCGAACCTATAGTTATATTTAAGAAATGTTGGTTGTGAGAATTAAACTATTTCTGTATCGACTATTCACTAGTGCTCTTGCAATTAAATATATCGACATATGTAATTCATATGCTTCCTGAATGTATAAAACCAATGTTCTTTGTAGGCTCAAACTCTTAACAAATTATTTATTTATTATGCGAAAATATTTTGTTACGCTGCTAGGGTACGTTATACGCACAGTTCACCCGACGAACGTCAGTTTTATAGTTTCCAATGGTATGGCTCTATTATTTAGTGCACGTTACGTTTTGAGGACAGCTGCGATAAAGCGTTGATATGTGGCAGGTAGTCAAATGCAACAAACTTATACCGGTTTATGCTTATGCAACCACGAACAAGCGATAGCACAAATGATACTCGCTATCGCCTTGCCTATATGCGTTTCGCTATTCTCAATTTTATTCCTTTCCCCAAGTCTTTGTTCGTACCAGCGCACCTTAAATTTCTGTGAAACTACGGATAAATAAATGTTTCAACGTGTTTTATGCACCTTTATTATGTTTCTCCAATGAATAAACTATACGTATATATAAGTTTCAAATCACTTTGGTAATAATAAGTTGGGCCCGAATGTCAATTTCTTAATTTCTACAGACTCCTGCGGCATTCGTCTGACCAAATTACAAAAGAAATGGTACTTGCAAGATAAAAAAGCTGTTGATACAGATGTTTTTAGGCCAGTTACAATGGTCAAACTAAGGAGTCTGTGGTCTCATTTTATTTACTCAGCTGCCGTAGCTATGCCACGTAGAAATATAAAGTTATATGGCAAAGCTTTCATTACAACTGCTCTCCTCAGTTCTTCTCAATAATTTGACGAGTACAGACTGTACAGAGCCAAATCACGTAGGCGCGACATTCCTACACAGTCAAAAAAATATATTAACGTTTAGCCAGGTAAGCGACATTGTAGCAGAAATGCTATTACTTTCGTTACGATTATAATTTCTCCTTTATGACGCATTGAAATATAATAATGTAGAAGATGAATCTTTGACCTATCGTTAGTTCAATGTAACTTTATTTTTTCATCAACTTTGTTTGATGATATTCTGTGAAACAAGTATTTTTTACGAAGGTCAATACTAGCAAACGCGTCGGTAGGTAGTGCTTTAAGCGAAGACGTTCCGTCGAATTATTAGTCAGTAGCCGTTATCAGGCACCTTCTGAAACGTGGCCATTCTCTATCGAGCACACACGTTGTGCGCACTAGTAATTACTGCCGATGATAGTGCAGTCACACATAGAAAATAAATATGAATATGTCATTCGGACAGGTGGACACCATTCGGACCTGTCTACGCATATTCTTCTCCTGTTTTTTTTTCAAATTCTTAGAAGATTTTTACGTCAGAACATAGTATCAGTGCTTATAAAAATAACGCAACAAACCATCGTGTTTCGCTATCGCTAAGGAGTAAGTACAATTTTCACGTATTTGTCACAGATGAGGACAACTATTAGGTAAAAATCCAAAAATATTTTACGATATTTGATTACAATCTAACATTTTTATTCTTCCAGTAAAGAATAAGGCAAACGAAACTCAAGCGTGTGTCCTTCTGATCCATCGATCCCAACGATCAACAAACTTTTTATTTGAAAGTTTGTTCGTTCGGCTCGAGTTATCAGATTGGGATAATGTGATCTTCATGCAGCAGTTTTGGAATCGTTCCAGTCGATTTATTATAAATCTTGCTTTTGGAGAGTTGTTTGCAAATTTCTTCGGTAGCTTGAGGCAAGCTGATGCAACTGTTGATCTGTCGGTGTATAAGAAGCATAAGTTCGTAGCCGAGCCTTAGCGAGTTCCATATCCTGTATCAAAAGTGCATACTTCAATATATAACGGATCGCTAATACGAATTTGCGTGTTGTCGGAATGACGCACGAACGATATCTACTTCAACAGACTGACTACGCCGTGTCGATCAGTAATGGGAAAACAAATGAAACAAATGTTTGTATTTCGCGTGACAGTCAGTGAATCGGTGTGATCATACCTTTAAGAGTTTGGCATTGCGGTGTCGTGACTGTTCAATATTTGGTGAAAGTTTTAATGGGAAAACGGCAAGCATTCCTGTTTGTGTTTTTTTTTTCAATATGTTGTTAAGCTATGGAATAAAAAATATTGTATGTCAAATAATAAATAATTTATGACATTATCCGTAGGTGATATAATACCACTCTCGTCTATCCTGTTCGTGAGTTTATTGCAGGTGTGAGTAATTCATGAAGGCATCCCTCGATGTCCAATCTTAATTGCATAAACAAGCACTATATGCAAATGAGTCGATTTTCACGTCGCAGATTTTACGTCAAGTTGTATTATTCGTCGGCTTGCAAAGTAAAAGTAAAACATGGAGGCTATGGCTTCCATGAAAACACGGTAGCTGTGGCAACAGCAATCGATGCTCGTCGATATGAATGGTATTCGTTATCGAAGAGTTCGCTGAAGGGTTCTACGAATTACTTCAAGAAAATCAGACCATGTAACTTGAATAAATTATATTCAACAGGTATATGACATTCTAATAAATATGAAAGCCTATTGTACGTTCGAATCTGTGTAAAATGTATCTATGGATATATAATACAAATTGATGACCGGAAATGTGCTCTCCAGCACCCCGATGTTTATTCCCTTCAATCATCTATGGATTGTGATTTCGGCTATAATAAATACTAAATATTAAAACACATTAACCGATAGAATTACCAAACGATCAAAAGATATTAACAGTAAATACTTACCAATATGTAAATATGACTTGGCAATGATCGTTCTAATACTGCCGCTAGTCTCCCCTTAGCTAACTTGTGTTCTTCGTCTGTACGTTGTGCAGAAACAATGCAAGACTTAAATCACGGGAAAAGACACTTGTCTTAATAATTTCATTAGTTCCAACTTACCCACAGGAACAGCGAGAGACAATGTTGGGAGTGCTACAAAGCCAGCAACAAGCGGTCGCAGAATCCATTCCACTTTTCGCACGTTTTTCGGCAGTACATAAACGTCGACCTAAGAGAAAAAGTGTCAAATTCTACATATTTTGACATAACGTGACTTGTCAAAGCTTTACCTCCTTTTGACCAGCAAACATAAAAGCGTCACTCGGTTCCATAGTCAATCGTAACGTGATTAAATATTCGGAATGATTTTGTATAAAGTATGATACGCAAAGTGGTGTGCGCACCCAACCGTGTGCGGGCAATTTGGCTTCTAAGCCAATAACTGCATCTTCAACCCATAGCGGAGCAAGTGTCACACTGCTGCTAGTTTCCAATGCATTGTCACAGTTTGCTCTATACAAATTGTACATTTTTACGTGATAGTACGAATATCGGAGCAACTGTGGATAATGAAGCATGTCTCTCACTAGCATTTACCTTTTCCATTTGATCGTATACACTCCAGTACTAACAGGTTGTTCACTGCTTACTCTAGGTATCAAGCAGTGCACATCGGTCCCAGATTCTCCTTCGGAAAGAATTAGGTCGGCTAATATGGACTTTTGTGGTGTATCGTTCTCTCTATGCATCGAATCTCCCTGTATAGCCATATAAGATGAACAGGATGTTCGAAACATCATACTTGACAGTGTAAACGCAATTCAGTAGACTTACCAATTCTATCATAGTGTTCAATATTTGTATGGGCCATGGAGATGTGCACGTGACATGAGGCATCATGATAAATGGTTCGTTTATGAATCCTTTCGTTAACGGTTCAAAAAGTGCTGTATAAAACTGCGTCGAGACTTCAAATGGTTTTGTAACAGAGAGTGAGTATGTCAGTTCTTTGGAACCTTTTACATGCTCAGATCGAGAATACTCTACCTATAAGATTATTTATTACGTACGTTTGTAACTAATATGTTAAACCACTTACACAGAATACAAATTATTTTGCGTAATTACCTTTATAAGAATATTTCTGTCACCAATTTTATGTGCTCTCATATATACAATTTGCTGTTTGGAGTAGTGCTTTTCTAACGTATCAATTGGTACAGACACCATGGTTTGTTTATTAAGCATTGTTAAACTTAATTCAGCTAAAACATTACAACATATATATATATATATATTTTACAATACCGCAACAAAAGTGATCCTGACGGCCTAGGATATCATATAAATACGAAACATACTTGACTGTTCAGTATTACCATCTGCTACTAGTGCTACCTGTAGTACAGGAGAAAAAACATCCTCAGTAGCAGATAGTACTATCAGTATTGGGAACCATTCTCCTAAAAGAGCAGGGCTGTTTGAATCGACGTTTATACTCAGACTACTTTCTTCCTCTTTTATTTCGGCACTCACTAATGGCCTTATTGTGTCATATTCTCCGCCCCTGAAATAATCCGTTAAACGTGTGATGAAATTGATGTACCTTTCAGGATATCGACATTATTACGCATATTAATCCATTACACGCACCGAAGTTGCTGTATTTCAGGATATAAACGATCCAAGAGATTAATTTCTCTACCCATCGCAGAGAACCGCAATATGATGCGACAATGTGAATCGTTCCCCATATGTAATGAAATTGCACTTATACGAATTTCACTACCATCGACTTGTTGGGTAGCTTCAAATTGACAAAGGAATTTCTTCGTTTCTTTCGCAGAAAATAGAAGGCCATCACTCTCTGCGTTAGCCACCACATATTCGGTATTACAACCTGGGCTACTAATAGTGATTGATATCTTGGAAAATTCCATATTTCCACAATACGAATTCCTATAATATGCTTATATTATAGCTGCAATTCCGCAGGACGGTGTTTGATATACATGACTCACCTTATGAATACATCTACTGAAATTTGAGAATTAACAGTGTATTTGGGTTGTGAAAAACGAGCCTTAACTTCGACAAACGATGTCATGTTATTATCGTCGACTGTAAAAATAGTCGGTTCTGGCCGATTCATTTCGACCACCCACTTTTCCATTGCCGGAAGTTTTACATCATCCGGTAGATCAGGCTCCGGATTTGGTGGTTTTTTCTAATAGTCAGTACACGTATGGATTTACAGATAATTCTACACCTTCTCGTTATACTTTCCCTCATTGTATGAGTTACCTGAAGTATGTTGATGATGTTATCGTAGATAGCAACTTGCCGATCTTCAGAAAATGTGGTAGAAGGTCCTAATGCTTCGAGTGCTAAAGTGACATAGTCCTGGATGCTTGTTGAAAGATATGCGGCTCGTAAGGCGCTGTTTAAGATCTCTGTGAGCAGCACGGGCCATCGTTCGCCATGATATTCCCACAACATGTGCATCAACAATCTGGCCAATTCAAATTTATGATTTTGGTGTTACCACAAGAAAACGGGCTGAGACAAATAATGCAAACGTCCATAGTAATATAATAACGGTAATAAATTATTCCCTACGTGAGAACTTTTCCATAATCCTTGGCATTGTAGTATTCTTCAGCCATTTGCACAACTGAAATCGGGAAAATTTCGTAATGCATACTTTGTACACATAAGTTATCAATTACATAATATAAACTACAGAGTTATGTGCATACCTAATAATCTGCGCATCCTTGGACAACGGTATATTTTAAACTGAGAAATAGCGTTTCCTAATAAACCAATAATTATCATCTGAAAGTACATGATGTCTTATGTCAACTTACACGGAATAAAACAAAATAATGTATACAAATATGAAAACCTTACAGAATGATTGACTACGGTTTTTTCTTTATACTGCAAAGCTTGTACAGCCACCGCCTCTTTTGTCGTATCGGCTGGTTCTGCACTTAATTTTCCCGGACGCCATGGCCGCTGCCCATAAAATTCAAGTTTTTCTTCGCCGGCTAACGGGTCCGGATCTGGATAACTAGTTATATTCTACAAGAATCATATAAACGCGTATTTCATAGGCCATTATCTTTTGCTATTCTGATGAATGTGTGATAATATTTGAATGATTATTATACTTTGCACAATTCTTTGCATGCAGATTGCCTTAGATCTGAATGATGTGCAGCTAACTGAAAATAATATCCAGGATGCTGTGTTTGAACAGCAGGTAATCCTTGTCTGATAGCATCATCAAATAGCTCTGCAAACGTTGAATACTGACTACTCATCCACGCATGGTGCTCAAACATAAGCTCCGCAGGTCCTGTTTTCATTTTAAACCTAGGGGAATTTGAAACAATTCAAATTACAATAATATGTTAAAGTATCGACAGTCCATTACAAAATCTACATGCCTCTCTGTGTGCAGTCTGAACTGAGCAATAGCATCTTTTGGTAGGTGGAAATTAAACATTATTTTACAAAGTTTATAATTTATAAAACTTGCAACAGTTTTTATTTCCACCGCATTTGTATCGACCATCCTTATATCTAACAGATTGTTGTACGCTTGCAGGTAATGCCTATAAAATTTTTGGATTGCATACATTGTTATTTCATAATGTACTTATAACAGCCTTACTTTTGAGGTAGAGTTTGATCTTGTTTCAGCTCATTCAAAAATCCCATTTTAAATTGGTGACGAACATACAAATATTGATGTACACTCTTGTTGAGCTGATCCCTGTGACCCTTTATAATCCTATATTCATGATGGTAAAAGCTCTGTGCCATATCATAAAATGCAGTCTCTAATCTATAAAAACAAAGCGAATTGTGTAAGTATTTGCCGGTAGTAAGATTGAATACAATGATATTAAATAACTGAAAAATACCTGGAAGTGTATCCCAACAAATGATCAGCATGAGGTAGAACGTAAAGTAATTTTGCCGGTAGTTCACATGCACCGCAAAGTGCAGTAGCACGTTCGGTCGCCACAACATCCTCTGAGCATGGTGGAGGTTGGACACCACGCTGTATCAACACTACTGCTATCTTTGTACTTCTACCTTCCAATGATCCTCTGAAGTAAATCACATTGATATAACATAATGATGACAGAACATAATCATACTTTTATACAACCTACTTAATACCTCAATGTTCTTACTCTCGAGGCACACTCCATTTTCTTTTCATTCCATAATGGATCATTCCAATCCAAATCATAAAATACAACAACTACAGCTGGTATTTCATTTAAATATTTGTTCATCCAGTTACGCTTTAATATTCCCTTAGGTATATACCACTCATAAGAGTTACGCTGTATGTCATGATTAAAGTTGCTTATCAGTACTTTGCATACCATTACTATCATCACTACATTGCATGAAAATTGGTGGAATGACAAATTTACCTTTGGCTTAACAGTGGCAAACTCATGTGTAAGACTTAGTAACTTAAATTGGACCGCTGCACCATCCGGCCTCCGATTATTACTAAATGCATCCCAAATGGAACGGTGAACAGGGTTGGTAATATCTAAGCCAGTCAATGCAATAAGAGCTAAAGGCTTAGCCGTTAATTCTGCTGGCAATTCAAACATGCTCACGGGCTTGCTGCATAGAGAAAATGATAATTATTTACCAGATGCACTGTCTGCAATAAGCGATTCGTAAAATTACACAGATCATTGGTATATTGCCTTTTTTTCTGACCACCTTACTACAGTGTCAAACTTGACACATTGATTTGTAAGTAATGAGTCGTATTTCATATATAGTAAAGGTTTGAACACGTTTGTTCATCTTGAAAGTAACACTCACCTGGGCTCTTTACAAATATACTACATTAAGCTACGCAATACTGTTAAGAACAAAGTAATACAGAATGATGAAATGTACACCCTGGCGTGAACCAGTGCATGTACGACCGCGGCTACTTTGACAGCTTAGGTTATGTGATATTCTATATACAGTGTCTTTCGTACAAGATAATCGGGCGATAGTTGCGACAGCTAGTAGGACAAAATGCAAAGATAAGTTTATATATAATACGTTGATCATTTTCAGATGCATTTGGCTTCTGGCAGTTTTTGGCAACATTCTTTGCCATTCATTAACAAAGAGTTTCAGAAACTATCAACAAAAATTCAGCAATAATATTTGTACTTAAATAGTCATTTTAATGTCGGTAATAAAGACATGTATTATACTCCACTAACTCCGCCGGAATCGTTCATCTATATATACCAATCTATACTTAAAGAGCGCAGGATACATTCAAAATTCAAGCAATATACCAAAAATATATATCATTACAATAGAAGAACCTTACGACAAAGAACTTGTATATAAAAAAAAATCAGCTGAGACAAAAATGATAAGCATCGATCCAACACAAAAGGACATTGGTGGCTCTAGCATCTGTGCATCATCTTGTATAGTATGTGCTGATTAAAATAGTTATAGATATAAATTTGATCCATTTAAATAGGATAAAATAGAAAATTACAGCTATGAACCTCAAACAAAACTGAAGTTTTCAACAAGTCCTCGATAGCATCGACGCAACTAGACATCAATCTGCAGATCTGCACCTTTTCAGACTCGAATAGTGCCCACGCCCCGAACACAGAGGTAGTTCCCGCGAACTATTTTACATCATATGCTAAACTAGCAGTCACATTTAAGCAACTTAATAACAAAAAATCGTCCAGCTTCGATGAAATTCCGAACATAGCTTTAAAAAACCTCATACCGCGATGCATATATCATTACAGCATCATATTTAATAATTGCCTGAACTTAGCATACTTTCCTACCGTCTGGAAAACCGCAAAATTAATTACAATAAAAAAAAAAAGATAAAGAGGGTTGCGAGCCGGGCAGCTATAGACCGATCAGTCTACTTCCTAACATTAGCAAAGTATTCGAGACGACTATTAACAACGCCATAGGTATATTCTGCGCAGCGAATGACGTTCTACCAGACCATCAATTCGGGTTCAGGCACGGTCACTCGACCATACATGCAATCACAAAATTTACCTTCGACATATGTTGGGCAAGAAATGCTGATGAATGCGTTGGCGCCTGCTTCATCGACCTAGAGAAAGCATTCGATACTGTCTGGCTGGATGGATTGTTCTTTAAATTGCTGAAAAAAGGGTTTCCCAGTCATCTCGTCAAGATAATCTGGGACATGGTTCACAACAGAAACTTCTACGTATAGTTTGCGGCCGAGATCGCTCCAGTAAACTGTTCCAGGTGCAAAATGGCCTACAACAGGGTACTGTGAATTCCCCCGTCTTGTTCAGTATCTTTATTAGTGATTTGTTGTCGATGTTCGGTCTGAATAGCGATAAAAATACATACGCACTGGCCTTCGCGGACGACCTATTAGTCTACGACAGTCTACGTGAATGACAAAAAACCTTCAATTATAAAAATAGAAATTACAGAATATTTTTGACAAAATTTGCGACTACTTTCACACGTGGAAGCTAAAAATAAACGCTAAAAAGTGCGAGACAATTTTATTCAGACTATATATCTCGAAGATCTCAAATGCAAACAAGGACGTCAGGATTAATTCAAAATTTTTCTGCCTGCACGAAAATACCCCGACTCGTGGCAAAATTCCACACAAGGAAGTCGTCCGATACTTGGGCGTGTTCTTGGACTTCAAATTAAATTATAATGACCATGTGACAGTTCAGATTGACAAAGCCCAGAAGGCCTTCATCCGCAACCGAAGACTCTTCTACTCTAAGGACCTTAACTCAATAGTCAAAATACTACTTTATAAGTTACTTGTAAGACCCATTCTAACCTACGGGTGCCAGATCTGGTTTAATATCAGCGCCAGTACTATGGAACGTCTAAGGATCTTCGAAAGAAAATGCCCTAGAGCGTGCCTGGGAAAGTACCCAGATAGCCATCTGCGCGCAGATTGGCAGCAGACTGGAAACAGGAATGACAGACTCTGTTTCCAAATCCATAGCCATCTGTTAGCGAAATTGGCTATGGATCTGTCAACAGGGCCTGCAAACAGGGTTTGGTAGCAGATTGGCACCAAAACGGCAGCAGATCTGTTGACAGGACCTGTCGCAGAATTGGCACCAAAACGGCAGCAGATCTGCTGACAGGACCTGTCGCGGAATTGGCACCAAAACGGCAGCAGATCTGCTGACAGAACCTGTCGCGGAATTGGCACCAAAACGGCAGCAGGGCCTGCAAACAGGTTTTGGTAGCAGATGGGCACCAAAACGGCAGCAGATCTGTGACAGGACCTGCCGCGGAATTGGCACAAAAACGGCAGCAGGGCTTGCAAACCATTATTTCATATAAGTCAAATAGAAATGTTATTATACAAATATTTGTTGTAATGAAATATGTATTTATTCATTAATTATATAATGTACAATTTTTCGCAGACCACAATAATTACGAAACAATGTACAATTTTTCGCAGACCTTAATAATTACGAAACAATGTACAATTATATTTGCTTTCGAATGTAAATTCTGCAACAATTGTGTTCTGTTTCTTCTCATAAAATACCTATTATTTTATTCCTCCTAACGCTGCAGGATAATGGACCCTGTGCCGTTCTGCTTCTCGTTTAAACCTGTTTATACAAAAATATACATGTAATTTATTATATATAAAATGTATAAATTGCAACTATTGTCGCAACTAAATAATACATAATCTTACATGCTCTTGGAATACGTGCACTCAGCCACTGCACGTTCTCTGCTGTCTTCCTGTTCTCCCATGGGCAGTAGTATGTGCAAATTGTTGCATATTAATGCATCCTGTAAAAGAAGGAAAATATTGGCAGAAATGCACAAGGAGACATAGGTCATAAAAGTAATACATAATCTTACATGTTTTTGGAATACGTCCACGCAGCCACTGCATGTTCTCTGCTTTCTTCCTGTTCTCCCATGGGCAGTTGTATGTGCAAATTGTTGCATATTATTGCATCCTGTAAAAGAAGGAAAATATTGGCAGAAATGCAAAGGGAGGCATACGTCATAAAAGTAATACATAATCTTACATGTTTTTGGAATACGTCTACGTAGCCACTGCAATGTTCTCTGCTATCTTCCTGTTCTTTGTGCACTCTTGCACTTTAATTCACTTTCGTACACAACACCACGACGTGACACGTGAAGATACGAAAACGGAATGAACGAAATGGGGTGCTCAGTGCCACCTGGTGCCACCTTCTCGGGACGCTCTTCGACGCATGCGCAGTGCCAGATGGACGGACGCAACTATGCTCCGTCTCCGT
Source organism: Priocnemis perturbator (assembly GCA_963942575.1). Classification (NCBI taxonomy): domain Eukaryota; kingdom Metazoa; phylum Arthropoda; class Insecta; order Hymenoptera; family Pompilidae; genus Priocnemis; species Priocnemis perturbator. Next base: position 12,730,113 of record OZ012653.1, read on the forward strand.
TCCGCCAATGTCAGCGCAACAGAGAGCAAGACGGAACTATATGTTTGCAGGAATCGCTCGGGAAACGCTTTAAAATGGTCATAATTGCCCTAGAATCGAATTTATCTTGTAAGGCACCATTCGATAGATTATGAAAACAAACACTTGTGTACCACGTTTGAACCGTCTATCTGCAGAAGTGCTACTTACAAACGGCTGCCTAAGGCGGTTTTAATTTCTTATTTGATTGTAGTATGGGCTTTAGGAACTTATTCAACGCGAGTGCGTGGATGGAAAAGATTCCCCCGATTATTAAATCGCGTATATGCCAATGTACGCGCCCGTCCACTGCAAATTTCAAACTCTCAAGTGTGCAGGAATTGGCACGTTCTTGGTGCCAATTTGGCATCAGATACGCTACACAGATCCTGTTAGCGTCCTGCAACCAATCTGCCGCCAGACGCTGGAACACAGAACTGCCCGATTTCTGTTGCCCATCTGCCGACAGGTTACGTTAGCAAAACCGCAGCGGCATCTGTCATGAATCTGCTTAGCAGGTTCTGCTGCCTTCTTGGCACCAATTTGGCAACATAGCCAGACATTACAGATACTGCATCCAATCTGCAGTCAGTTTGGCTACAGGCTCTGTTTACAGATCCTGCACAAAACTTGGCATTGCAGGTTTGGCTATCTGGGTATAGAACACCGGAATCAAATTTTTCCAAACTCATTAGTAATCACAAGCTGTACGAAGAGGCTAAAATCATCAGGATTGACCCCTTTGTACTAAAACTCATCCGTGACCATTGGGTCAATATTAATAACATCCAGTCAAATAGTTTAATTTTTGCCTCCGTATTTCCAAACCCGTTATATTTCGAGACTGCAAGACAATCCGGTTACAAGCCACCGGAGTCCTTTATTTATCTAAACGGTGAAGGCTTTATCAAACACCCCAACAACTTTCCTATAATATACCATTATAATAGAAAGACTTACAATAAGAAGTTAGTTTACGAACGAAATCTGGCTCCCGACGACAGGAATATGCGTTTCACGCACAAGTTAACCAGCACCGACACCAAAGATAAGCACAGGCGTAATGCAAACAAATATTGGTGGCTCTAGCTCTTTTTGCTACTCCACAATTATTACGTAACGAAATCAAAATTTTTTTTTTGTTTTTGTTATATAACGCCCACAAATAAATACTGTCGCTATCTGCGATAAACAAATTATTTGTTGCCACAAAATCCTCGTTAGTATAGTGGTCAGTATCCCCGCCTGTCACGCGGGAGACCGGGGTTCGATTCCCCGACGGGGAGAGGATTATTTTATTATTTTTCTTGAATTTTTTCCTTATCTACTATTTGTATTTTTTTGGCCCATTTGCGACCTTGCGATGAAAATGTTACTTTAGTTTTTGTTAAAACCTTTTTAGCACATAATACAACATTAACAATTATTGTCAATTATATAATACCAAAGTCAAACGAAACATTGTAAATAACAACTAATTATTAGAATTATTTACCATTAAATCCCCTAATGTTTGTATTTTTCCTTCACATTTATATCTAGTTTTAAGATCTAATCGACACACCAAACTATTGTGCCAAAGTCATTATAAATAAACTCAGTATATTACTTATTTTTCTCTCTCTCTTCCCTTCCTTGCTATAAAATGTATAGTTTTTCTCCTGCCGTTTTCTATACACACTTTACTATCCTACTGCATAAGTTAGTTATTACTTTTGTTTTACATTGCAATAATGTAGCATTAAGTGCCAGCGTAAATTCGCCAGCTTCAAGACTGCGAGTGCTCGCCCCAGAGCCTTTAGTCTATAAGGTTTACTTGTTTTTGTTATTGATTTTCCTTTTTACGCGTTTGAGGTTTATTGTCGTTTCCTATTTATTGTATATTTATTTTTTGGCAGCAATAAACGTATTTTAGAAAAAAAAAAAGTGGTCAGTATCCCCGCCTGTCACGCGGGAGACCGGGGTTCGATTCCCCGTCGGGGAGAAACATTTTTTTTTCCATTCTTTCAAAACTTATCGTTTCTTTATTCCTTATCGTTTTCCGCGGCTTATCGCATCTCCTTTTCTCGTTTCCTCAACTTATATTATCGTAACGAAAACGGAAAGAGCATAAGTGGTACGGTTATGACTGAGAAAGTTCCTGGAAACATTCACTTTCGGTGATCGGCCTGTTATTCGGACATCGTCCACCGAAAGACTTTATTTGCCTCATGAAACATCGACAGACTTAAACGAACGGTACATTCTTATGGAAGTTTGGCATATCCCCATCGTAATAAGGTGTACTCCTTGTGTGTCACCTTTGCAAGCGAACAGTTCTGATACAAGGCTTGCCGTATCTCCTTCTCGCCTCGTCGAGGAAAGCTTTCTCCATTTGTCGGACAATCTCGTTAAAGAACAAATTCGAGAGGTGCGAGTGTATGACTGACTTGAATTCGAACGATAGCGAAAAGTCGATCACACACGTTTCCGGATTGTTCTTCAGTCCCGGACTGAAGAGCCAGAGAGTGTTCAGATGACTGAACAGTTTACCCTCGGTGCATTCGGCCTTCACTATTCGCGGCTGAACCAGAGTCACTTTTGAAGTGTAGCTTTCGTGGAGAGGAGGAAATCCTATGACTAGATTCGCCTTCAAGTAATCTTCAGACCGTAACGCGATGTCAGACTTCTTGCAGAATGGCACGAAGCATTTGTAATTTCCTACGTCCGCCACCACTGCGTACATTTGTTCCATTGAAAACCTGCAGAGAAAACAATAGTCTGTATCCAGAGTCCGTCGTATCGGATTAAAGTGAGGTGCAACTTTTGCACGAACTTACCCGACCAACTTTCGACCCTCGTATTCTTTCGTTTTCACGAGGCTGTCGGTCACAAACGTTCGCACCAATTTGTACCTACATTTCGGATAAGTCTTTTTGCATTGGTGCAAGAGTCTAAAAACATTGTTGTATCTGCAATTCGAAGAGTACAGATTAGGATTAGCGGAAGAGACAGATTTGAATTTTTAAATGCACTTGGCGCGCTTTTATCGTGCATGAAGTTGGCCGCGCATGCTACCCAAGAAAATGACATGTTTCTCCTATATTTTTAATGGACAACGCAGTTTAGGTCTTTATTTTTGTCTAACTTGCATAGAAAGCTAAAAGCGATAGCAAGGTAATTACGTATAAGTACGAACGTGTAAACTTGACGTAACTCGGCAACATTCAACAGGCCTTGTCATGTGACATTGTATCGTCTGCTAGTGCCACATTATAAGCTTTACTGTATCGTTATTTTCTTTGCATTATTGCTTGAGTCCTTCATACATTATATTCAATTAAGAGTGTATTTATCCTGTCCACTTAAGCAATAATCGTAAAAAATAGGTGTGGACAATATCGACGAAAATTAAGCGCATAACCTACTACACATAACCTGCATATTTTTGCGAACACGATATTATCGTTATAAAACGATTATAATTAGAGAAAGGTTTAACAAATGTTACCTGTACATGATTATATAAACGATATCTCTCCTTTCAGCCCAATCGTTACTAATAAAAGGTCAAAACCATCCGCTGTACCCGTCGACATTGAACATTGATCACACTAAAAATAATGCCCATGGATTGTTGGCATTTTCCGAATTGTCATGTCTATTTTGAACAGATTTTTCAGTTTCACTTTATGGGAACAATCACTGTAATCGTTCACTTCCCGCGTTCACGATTCATGGAATATTCCTTGAGAAACGCGAGTCCGCGACGAAACTGGCAATATCAATGTGCGAATCCGAAACATCTCTGACATTAGAAACGTGTCAACTAATATTTTGTGTAGCCATTGCACTAGCCTTGTGGCTTGACATTACGATCGTTCGCTATAGAGCCACACAGCGATAGCATACAAATGTTTAAATAAATAATTGCGACATGAAAGCGTGTCCCTTAGTAAATCCTGAAATGCAACCAGATCTGTACAGCTCACCTGCATGACGTCTACATTTGACAAATGCACTGCGAACAAAATTTTTGCGCTAACTTGCGCAACTATGCCCCCTATTTTGCAATAAGTGGCAATAAGATGGTTTTGTGCATATATAGATACTAATTTTCGTACATCGACGAATGTCGCGGCTGAAGGCGGTTAAGGTTGGCAGTGCCGCACGTGCAAGCCTTACATAACACAGGTACCGCAAACGTCTGGGGGCTGTAAAATATTCGGAAAAATGGCAGGCATTGTACCGCAAACGTGCAGAAATGCATTCAGACAAGTGAGTAGTGAGGGAGTGATCGTCAAATGATTTTCGCATATCGAACGATACCACTTTGAACGTTAATGCAGAACGGGAGAGGAAGAGAGAGGAGACATTCGCATGCACATACATAGCTATCGAAGTGTCTAATGACAAAACCTAATTTGATAGCAATCTACTGTCAGATTCGTTGGCTGCACTATTTTCTTTTATGCGCTGCCCGATATTCTAATAGGGGAGATAAGATTTGAAATGCACTGAATTGACAATTGCACTCCAAGCGACTGATTCTCCGATCGATCCCGCATCCTTTCCCGTTTAATTCTTGCTGTATACGTTCGACGGATAACAACTAATGTAATAACAGTTATATAATTTCATTTTGTGTAGCTGAGTATTTATTATTCGCGTTTTATTGCAATGATATTGATAATATATGAGCTTACTGAGTTGTATGATCTCCCATACGGTCACTTACTTGCAACTGTAAAATATGTTAGATCAGAGCACTGCACGTATCGGCTGGCCAAAATGCTGAAGCCAGACTGAAGACTTTTTCTGTCTACCGATGGAATCCGGACAAACCAGAGGAAAAACCTACTATGCAAGATTATAAGGTTGATCTGAATACGTAAGTATATTTGATTACACTGACCATTTTTGGGAGTTAATTGTTGGATCTTCTAAAGCCAATTCATTATCCAGGTGTGGTCCCATGGTATTAGACGCATTGATTAAGATTAAAAATGAGATGGACCCAACACTGACGTTTCGGCGGTCTTGCCGTGAAGGCATTTGTGGTTCTTGTGCTATGAACATTGGTGGAATCAATACACTTGCGTGCATCAGGTAGCAATAGCAGTCTGTATAAAGTAAATGCATAATTCTACATCTGAAAAGATTTAGTAATTAAAACCTGTGTTTCAGCAAAATTGATACAAGCCTTGGTTCAACCAGTAAGATATATCCATTGCCTCATATGTACATAGTGAAGGATTTGGTACCGGACATGACTCACTTTTACCAACAATATCGTAGTATAGAACCATGGCTTCAACGGCATGATATAAAGAGTAAGCCAAAAGTGAACCAGTATCTGCAAAGTATTAATGACCGTAAAAAGTTGGTAAGCGATAGATGACATTGCAAAATGCATATTTAGGGCTAAACGGATCAGTCTTGCCAGCTCTGCTACTCTATAAAGACGTAATCCAGCATTTGTTTTTTCTACTTCAGGATGGTCTATATGAGTGCATTCTATGCGCTTGCTGCAGTACGTCTTGTCCATCATATTGGTGGAATGGAGACAAGTATTTAGGGCCAGCTGTACTTATGCAGGTGGGATAACTTGAAAAATATCATATTTTACTGGTACGCGGTATTACCGTTCATTTAAATTAATCGCTAATACATTAAAATTATAGGCATATAGGTGGATAATTGATTCACGCGATAGTTTTACAAAAAGGCGTTTGGATAAATTAAGTGACAAGTACTCTGTGTACCGTTGTCATACGATTATGAACTGTACACGCACTTGTCCGAAGGTAAGTCATTCCATAATTCAGATATAACTTTATATCACATCTCGTCAGCAAATGAGCACTGATTACCTTTTATGCAGGGATTGAATCCTGGAAAGGCGATAGCGGAGCTGAAGAAATTGATGAGTTCGATAGAGGACAAGCAGCAGCCTGAACTTAACCCGGTACAATAATCGAGGGAGGGATGAGCAAATTTTAGTCGCTCTTACATATTTCCCGATAACCGTTTATTGCCGCGCGGTTATGTACAAAATTATTCACATTATGAAATAAACAATTGCCGGCGTGACTTCTAGGTATTCAATAATGTACTAGACGACACGAATGGCTATATCTTTCTAACGAATCGTTTGTAACTCCGTATACGTCCCATTTTCGACATCTCCTGTTGTAAATAAAACACAACGTCAGTTTGATTACATAAGATTTTCAATTATACAATTCTGCCTGTAAGTATTGACATTTAGTGTAACTAATTAACGTTATTCTTCTCTATCTTATATACAAAACGTTTGTGCGGATTGTGTTAATATGTGGCGTTTATATTGTTGCATCACCTGCATTTTGTTATATCTATTCGATCGTTGATGATCATTGAAAGAAGCAAAAATATCTTGTAACAATGATGTGGCAAATACACATCATATGACGTTTACGTTGATTATTGCGTATATTCGCATTGTATCACACGTGAGGTAATGTATGAATATAACATTGAAACAATTACGATTTATATCGATACTCTTAAATGACGCTTTGTAGTATCATCAACAAATAGTAATACGATCGAGTCTGACATAAATAGTAGAGTTGCAAACACAGCGCGTTTAACTGATGTAAGACTCGAATAAACGGTACAGCATGTAATTCCAAGGAACGTAAGCTCGTAATGATACAATTCCAACAAGATATGCACCAAATATATGATATGCATCGTCGAAAACTATCTACAGATTGCTTGAATCTATTGATAACATTATTTATTCGAGAATGGCGCTTAAGGTTCTGCCGCCATTCTAATTCTTGCAGTTTCCCGCGATCGATTGTGCACCTCAGCCGTTCGCAGTGTTATACCAAATATGTCCTCGTGGTACCGGTTTTCATCCTGTAATGACAATGATTGCTTCTTGTTGATAGAATTTTTTATAGTACACTGAAGTCGCAAAACAGTGTTTCAAAACGTTACCCTTAACGAAAGCATGTACGCTTCCACTTCCTTGTCTGTCATTTGTGCATGCGTCTGTATTATGTGCTTCAGCGTCTGGTAAACGTCCTCTGCCATCGTACAATCACCACAAACGTAGAAATGACCTTGTTTATGAACGAGCATATCGTAGATTTGTGGAGCTTCCGCCTGAATCAACTCTTGCACATACATCTGTAACAAGATTGAAGATGCGATACATGCAAAATGATAGCGTTAAGAACTAGAAGGTGTTATATGCCTTAAGAACTTTAGCAGACCTTCTTCAGGCCAGGCTCGCGAGACAAGGCCAAAAAGACTTTGTCCAAAACGCCCGCGTCCAGCATCTCTTGCTTCTCTTGCTGGTACAAATCTAAGCCTCGATGACGACAGCCGAAGAAGAGCCAGATTTTTCCAAATTTATTGTTTTTCTCAAGCTCTGCCAGTGCACGCCTGTGATGCCAAAATCCGCGGAAAGGAGCGATGCCGGTTCCAGGACCGACAAGGATCATCGGTGCACTCGTATCGTTAGGCATATAAAAGTTTGGAGCACTGAAACGTAATTTCTTGTTAAAAGGCACAATAACGTATAAAGAAAAAGTATGCGGTAGCTTAATTACCTGCGCACAAACACGTAAAGTGGTTCACCGTCTTGCGTGCTGCGAAGATAATTCGAGCACACTCCATAGTGCAAAGGGCCGCCACCGCCTGTAAAGTTATTAATGCGTTAGCGCATATTACAAATTTTCATAATGGCTGTAAATTACCTTGGGCTTTATATTGGACGACTGCAACGGTAAGCTGTATCTGTCCCTGATGTACGATTGGAGACGAGGAGATACTATAGAACCTCGGCTGCAAAGGTGTTAGGTGAAGCAAGAGCAGAGGAGCGAAGGGTTTAACGGATGGGAACTCTTCCAACACCTCGAGTAAGTTGGGAAATTTCCAGTGCCTCCAATCTTCGTAAGCTGCAGGATCCTATGTTGCGACAACAATTACTGATAAAATCAATGTTAATTCGATGGTTGCGAGTGTTCAGTAGTATAACCACGAGTTTAGGCGTACAGAGGACAGAAGATTCAACTGGGTCTGTTCCTTTGGATCTGTCGCTATGGAACCAAAGTATCTCAAGAGATTCGGCGTCGGCGGTGTGGTGATGTCCAAGAATCGTGTCAACAATACCTTCAAGGAGTTGGGTAAATATCTGTCATGTGGCATCCAAGTTTTCACGATACCTGAATAATGACGAATGCATAAGAGATGTTTGAGTGGATATAAAGTGGAGTGCGATAATAATTCTCCGCGGTAAGTATGGTTTTGAAGTATACCATTCGGGGTATGTGATTGCTTCTGCATTTGTAATTCGATCGGAACGTGTGGTTCGAACGGTGTTTGTATTCGTTGCAATATTTCGTCGACGAGCTCGGCACGGTTGCAAGCGAATACACCCAAGTGGTCACCGGGTTTGTACGATATCTCCATGCTAGCCATTTCCTCGAGTTCCAGTAGCAACGTTGTTCCGCTAAAGATGAATATGATTGGAACATGAGTACATGTTTTTATTAGCATATGTATATATATATCGCCGAATTACCTTGTTTCGTCACCGCTTAAGTTCGTCTTCCGGAATATGTTACAGGTGGTAACATTTCTATTATGACATTTGCTGAGCGCTATGGATTGTAGTAATTGTAGATTAGAGTCGGTGATTAATAAGTACAAGATTTTGAACTTGTATGAAGTGTACCTCGTGCAATTGGTTGTGGATCAGCTTCAACAAAACGGACTGTCGTAGCAGACAGAGCCTCAGATCCTAGAGATAAGGCGACTTCCAGTAACGTGTCATCATCATCGAGGCAAAACGTCTCACAAGCCACCTTATAGAACCGATACAATTAACAATATAAACTAAGTATAATGACCCAGTTGGAAGAGTTGGACCAATATTCTAATTCTACGATACCAACAGCGAATGTATCGGCTGCCCACTTCCTAAAAGTTTGCTCCTGTCCACACATTTCATCACCCTGCGCCAAACGCAAAAGCCGTTCTCCACCTAACTCTCCCAATAAATTATCAACGTAACGACCGAACGCACAAAAGTTCGGATACGCTGACGATCCCAGTGCAAAAACAGCAAATCTGAAACAAAAATGAAAGAAAACCTCTATAAGTATCTCGTTTGAACCGTCAATGCCGCTATTGCCTAGTCCACCGTTCACGAGATGTTACATTACGGACACCACATGTAGCAAGGGTGAAGAAAATAAGAAGATTTGTGCATACCTAACGTTGCTGAGGGGCCCAAAGGTGTCTTCCGTTTGCGAATCTGTCGTTGAGCCTCGCAAGGAATCCAGCCTATCTAAACGTTTCGAATTTCCTATCTCCGATTGGCTGTTCGCCTTTATAAACGACTTTGATGTCGCTAGACTGAAATGGGGAAGTAAAAGGAAGTCATTTTGAAGCTGTACTTAGTCGTGCACAATGTTGCTCCAGTTTACCTTATTTTATTTTCACTGTTGATGTTAGTTTCGTTCATTTTCATTGCGTATAAGTTTTGAGCAAATGCCTGTAATACACAAATGTTGTTTTTTTGTACGAGTTTACAAAAGTATGGGTACGGAAATTCTCAATATGAAGAGTTTACCTCGCCATTCTCAGGCGGATCTCCATTGCCAAAAGTGGACGTTACGACCAGCAGTACAGCTTCATGCTCAATATTACTCACATCATAGTCTGACATGGACAGTACCTATAATTAAAGATGTGTAACATGAGTTGATTGATGGTCCGGAAGGATAACGATAAAGTATGCGTCCTTCAAGTAATGTTAATTGGACACTTGAGCTTCTATTAGTTACCTGAGAATGAAATGCATGACCCAGCAATTCACCGAGCTTTTCAGCGTACATCTGCGACGTTCCTGTCTCCGTTGCGAATAACACCGTTGCCTTTATTCTACGAGACAACGCTCTTCCAAACAATTTTGATGTAAATTTCACAGCCCTGGAATAATCGATCATGAATCGTTTATGCCACATAAATGTTTAAGTCCGTTCCAATTGTTCAACTTCGTTAACTGACCTTGCAATTTGCTTGAAGTGAAACTTTCTTCTCGGCTTATTGCTGGGTGCTCGTTTATCTCGTCCTTTCTTCCAAACGTGGGTCTTCCACGCAGGGTCCTAATAACAATTCAGTCCGTTAATTCACCGGACACAATACCCTTGATATTCGAGTATGGGAAAGGAAAGTGATGGAGTACCTGATAATCATAGGACGGCTTCAAATAATACAGCGCCATTTCCTGATGGAACACCGGAGTGGCAGAACCGGAAATTGGCGGAACGATCCAAAGCCAATCGGCAGGACATCCATTTCGCAGACGCATTTCGTTGTCGTAATGTTTCATAAATGATTCGGACGCAGTGTGATGATCTACGATAGTTACGTTCTTCATCTGAAAACTGGATTCTAGTGAAATTTGTTCAACGAAGATGATTAACGCTTTTTTTTATCACCTGGAAGCTATGTAACACAGCTACGTTCGCTTCTATCATCGCTTTGTCCTTCCATAATGATGTAGACGTTCGTGTGTCCACACCCATATGGGTAGCTATTGTCTGAAATTTTACGTGACAGTTAACTATTAATTCAACTCATAATCGTATCGAACGTTTTCATCAGTCGCCTTTATTTTAAAGCAATATGCTATGTACTTAAAAGAAATGCTGTGAAATACCTCCAATAGATTATATCGTTGAACGTCACAGAGATCTCTAGACCCGATTTCAGTACTCATATACCATCCGTTGAACGGAGCCGCTGTAAATTCTAATCCTCCACAATCGAAAACCATATTAGACACGGCCGGAACCGCAAACCATTTTAGATTCAGTTTTTCGAACCAATCGTACCTGTCAATTGACATATATTCAGAAGGTACGCGAGATGTAGGTGTAAATCAATACTCCTTGTAAAAAATACGATGTGCATTCTTACGTAGGATGACTAAGAGATACTTCGAGTATAAGTTCGCTAGGGATATCGAAGTAGTCGGGATCGTGACCATTAGCCGACAAAAGTACCGGCAACACATCGAATCTTGTTCGTGCACCCTTCCAACCCAGTTTCAAACATAACTACGAAGAAAATTCAGCGTTTGTCAAGTTTTGAAATGACGCTTTGAATGTATGAAAATTCGGCGATGTTCATACATCTGTGAATTCCACGTTTGCGGGATCCCCGGTGATGGTGCCGTCAGGATTCTTATATCCGGCGTAAGCTAGCAATTGTTGATTCCACACACGATAATCGTGCTTCCCGTCAGTTCGTTGGGGGAATATAGTTATCGCAGATCTGGAAAACGGTCATGTTAGGCCAAAGTTTATTTCTAACAATCCTTGGGAATATATGATATATATCACCTAATATTCCCTTTATTGGTGCTGTACTTAATGTGATTGCATAAAGCCTCGAACATACCGCTCGTGGTCGTAACGTAACGACAGTCGAATACCTGAAAAGAGTCAGGTCCCACTTATATGGATGCATGTAAACATTCGCTCACATTCAATGATAAAGACCTGCAACTTCGACCATTGTATGCGACCGATGCAGCGTGATGCATTTCGCCAAGCTAGTTTCGCTCCGAAAACTAATTCGGTTTCGGTCAACTGATAAGTTCCAGTGCAGTAGACCTCCTTCTGCACAGAATCCCAACGGGAACGATGTGCTTCGCTGTTAAGTCTGGGGGGACACGATTGAGACACGGTGTCGTTGAAAATATGCAAATGTTGCAATACCTCTTTGATTAGCGTTATATGTTTCACGCTGTTTTACGCGATGATTGTGCACGTACCTCCTAATCGAGGAAAAGTATTGTTCCAGAAAGTCTTTGGCGTGAACGAGCTTCTCTTCCTTCGTTCGTGGTTCTGTGCTGTGATTCGGCAGGGCCATAACACTGCCGAGGCACACCTGTCCCGAGCATAACGTTCTCTGGGAAAGAATTATCATGTAAATGAGTGCTATGCAAATGCAGGCACGTTTCTCGTTACGGGATAAAGTTTTACGGCGTCCAATTTTTGCACGCACGGAATCAGATTAGAATTTTTAGCGGTGTAATGTATCGTCGTAAGGCTGCTTAAATGATATGATGGGAAGGTATATGTTATGAGCTACGTAATTTCCCGACTTAGGTTAGTTACCTACTATACGTGTCTATACATTACACTGGGTATGTGATAATTTGCGTTATAAATGGAAGAAAAAGGTTTAATGTAATAAATGGGTTGGCTATGGTGAAAAATGATTGAAGCCGTAAAGTGCCTCCCGAATGCACAGCAATTTCTCATTGTGGAGAAACGAATATCGATTGCAGCTTCCGTTTTGTGGCAGAAGGTATTTTACCAGTCTATCTGGAACGTCACATCTGCCCTGCATCGCACGCTTTTTAAAGATCAAGTATTTTAAAGATCTAACGTATGAGATAATCGGGGATCCTTCATCCAAGGATGCGTTTTGTGTAAAGTCTCAAGGAGACTACATTAACAAGTTTTTCTTGCCCGGCAATTTATTCCCATCGATGAAATAAGCAAATGACGGACAAAAAGTCCACATTTTCGACGGAAACCCGGAACTTCAGGTTTAATTACGAACATGTTCCAAAAATAGCAATTACAACGCTGATGACATTACACGTGCATATCCAAAACAGCACACGTTGCGTGACGCGTACAACGTACAAACAAACACGGTTGTTTATTAAATCACGATTATCGTCCGTAACACTTCCTAAATGTAACACAGCGAAATCGCTGCTCACGGGAATTCATTCAGAACGAACCCATTCAACGAATTTTCATTCAAGACTTTGCTCGATCATTATTCTCTGTCTCTGTCTCTCTCTCTCTCTCTCTCTCTCTTCGAACTGTCGTAAACTACTACAATCCCCTGAAACTTTGCATTTACTGAATACGCATAGCAAAATTCGTTCTCAATTCATTACGCGCCGGCACGAAGTCCGTTCATATCAAGTTTCCCGAAACGTCACCCGCGAACGTCCAACGCCTTACCAAAACGATTACCCCGCGGGAGGACATTCTGTCCCGCTTTCGACGATTCTACCGATACATTGAACGCTGCAACTGGCCGGGATGAAAGCGACCCGTCAGATCGTTACAACAAAATGTCAAACGAATCACGTTGACCCATCGGCCAGTTCTACCGTCAATTTTACCTCCGCATTTCTGGCATGCAGCGAATCGAAGACCTCGGTCTTGCAGATGAGATTCCGTAGCTTGGTGGGTTTCCTCTGACAGGCAGGCGCCTCGTGGTCCCTCATCTCTCCCCGCTCGTCGGACTTCGCTCACAGGATCAGAAGCTTCGCAGGATTCGCGGCGTACGGTGTGTGTCCCGTGCACGTTTCAGCGCTATTGTCCCGCGGCACGTATGCGCCGATGTTTTTCTAAGTCGCGGCTGACACTGTCATCACTGGTACGCTGCGGCGGGGGCAGGGACTGTGTAAACGAGAAACGTGAAACGGGACGGGAACGCGGGTGGATGAAACGAGAACGGGGAGGGATAGAGAAGGCGGAGCGATCCCGATTCCGCAAGGACGTCATCTCACATGCGCCGGGACGCGCCATTGATTTGCGACCCGCCGCTTCGAAAATGCCGGAGAGACGAACGCGCCGGATGCTGCGAACTCTCGTTTTGCTGCTGACCTCGGGCTCCGTCGACCTCGTCGGCGCGTTCAGAAGTCCTGAAATCTTACACTGCTGCACTGTGCAGAGGACTTTGGAGGAGGAGGTCAAATGCTTCGCGAAGTTATATGATTAATGAAGTCACACTTACAATTAAGACTTTCGCAGGTCTTTGTTGAATAGCTCCGGAAATGTAGATGATATACTAGTTAACTGTATGATGTACAATTGCCTTTCGACTGCTTGATCTTCCTTAAGAGGCTGGAAATTGGGGTATGGCAAATGTTGGTTTCCTTTGCGAGGAGGAAGCAATGCGGGAGATTGCAATCGGAGTTTGAGTAAGGCGTTCGTGGGGACGATAAATTTCTGTCGAGAGTAACTCATTGTTTTATAAGAAGCGATTTATCGTTTGCTCGTGACGATACATAATACCTGCACCTTTTAATTGTACTTACGGTTTTTCAACGTTCTTGTCGACAAAAATTAGATCGTTGCAAGTGTTAGTTGTAGTATATTACCATTGTAACTTTAATGGATAGAAGCTCGATTAGTGAGAAAACTGCAAAGTCGAGTTTGATGCAACTTTAAATTCCTGTTAAGAGAAACTCCATCTAACCTAGTTCGTAGGAATCGGAGAAGTTTGTGTATCAGTATTGGCAAATGCCCTGTTCTGTCAGAGAAGGACACGGGTTTCTGCAATAAGTAAACGAATTTTCCTTGTTTCGAACACGTCATTCGACCACAACGTCCGTCTTGCATTTTTCTTCCTCATTATTACACACGTCCCTTCTTTCGGTTCTATAAATTCACTCTATGTAATACCCAGAAGTCCAGAAAACTAGGTCGATATTTGAATTACTACAAGTACGGTCATTGTATCCACTCACGTAGTACCTTTCAAACTTTACTGCGACGCCACTCGACCGTCGATCAAAGTTTACATATTATTACGTGAAAGTCAGGCCATCTTGATTGTAAGTTCAATACACCTATCTAACTATCGTCTATTCCATTATTAATGACTGCAATCAGGAAGTAATTATATCAAAGAATAGCTAAGGTGGTCGAGTAGCGGAGCAAGCGATCTGTCGCGGCAAGTAGTCGACGTCAGCGTACGTTTCTACGGAATCCTCTAACAAAGCTGTCGCCTTCACGCATCGTTTGTCCAAATTATCGAGAATGCAGGACGAAGAGCACAAACGAAAGAGTCAGTCAATCAGCACCGATGCGAGTCCGTCGAAAATCCGAAAGATTCCTCAACCAAACGGCAGATTCATTAATGCCATGATATCGCAATGGATGAAAACTACCGGGGCGAATACTTCTCTATCTCCCGGACCGTCTGTACGCATCTGGCGCTAAACAATCCCGAAGAAACGACGTAGACGACGCTATTTTCAATCATCGTCCTTCTGCTTTCTTTCCCACAGATTCGTGAGAGCGCAGTCACGCCGGAGTTACAGATGAAGTACAAGGAAGAGATGCACAAGAATGAAGTTTTGCAAAAGAAATATCAGAATGCCGAGGAGCGTATAACGTCACTCTCAAAGTCACTGGACGCCGAGCTGAACATCAGAGATGAAATATTGGAAAAGTGAAGGAATACGTACAACGATATGCGTTTATGCGGCCGGTTGTAAACATACATACGACCAACTCTTTGTTTCTCATAGATTGGCCGCTACATGGGAGTCAATTGACACGATCACGAAGTATTGCAACTATATCTCAGACAGTCTCATCGCATTCCAGCAACATCGGGCCAATCTATCGAAATTGTATGAAAGTGTGATTACGGGACAGTCGTCAGCCTTAGCAAACTTGCAGTCGCAACTGTCTGATGCGACGAATAAATGTATATACATGTACCTGGTTAATCGTCAATATCGCTTACGAAAGCCTTTCATGATATGTGTGTCTTGAAATGCGTAGATACAGAGCAGGAGAAAATGGTCGCAGGTACACTAGGCAAGCTTACCGTTTACGAAAACAGGTGAACGTCAATGTTCTTTTTTTACGAATGAAATGATAGTAAGTTGATACATCACGTACTTCCTCGTTATGTCGAAAGACTTCAAGAATTCTCAATGGACAATAACGGGCTCAGAAAGCAGCTGCAGGGTTACGAGGAGAAATTTGTAGCGGAAAAGAATTATTTGATGAACGTTCACACGGAAGAAAAATTGAAGCTGATAAAAGTACGAGCTGTAGCGACTATAAGCAGGTAGTGACCATTGAACTCACGAATGGAGTAGATAACAGAAAATTATTTTAGGAACAGGAAGTGATGATGACCGAGAGGGAAGGCTTAAAACTGCGTTTGGAGAAGCAAGGGGAGGAGAAGCGGAAAATCGTCGAAATACTTAACGAGAAGGAAAGCTGTGCCTTGAAATTTCAAAATGATATTGTTCTCTATAAGTAGGTATATGTGATTTATGACAGTAGTAGGGTACTATCTCGTTTTTATTTTCGTTGAAACAGAAATCAAATCGATGTCTTACTCTCCGCGAAAAACGAACTGTCGTCAAAGTATGAAAGTCTAGTCGAAGATAAAACAAAATTGAGCGCACAGTTGGAGCTGACGTTAAGAGAGGTATTCAAACTGATAACCAGACAAAGGAAGCTGCCGATATCTAAATTTATGATCGTTTTTTATGTTTATTCAGACCGAGCAACTTCGGCTCTATGTGAACGCCGGGAAAACGAGGGAGGACAAGCTAACGGAGCATCTGGACGCTGTGGAGAAAAAGCTGACCGTGGAAGGTGCACAATGCGCGAAGTTACGTGAGAATTTAATCGAAATGGAGAATAAATTGAGAAACGAGAAAGTTCGAAACAAGGAGTTGGAAAACATGATTGAGAGTGGGAAGAACGATGACAACGCGACGACGAAGGAATTGCATAAAAAGATCGGAAGTTTGCACAGGGAAAAGGACGGCTTGCTTTTGGAAAAACAGACCATCCTTTGTGTAAATTGCAACAATCCGATAATTGCACATGTTGAACATGACGAATGTTGAGAGTATGTATACTTTTATTTCAGGATATGGAGAATCTTAAGATAGTTTGGGAGGAGAAGCATAACAATGAATTGTCCACGCTGAAACGTGATTTTGAGGGCAACATAGCAGGAATGCAAAAGACAATCGCTCAGTTGAAGAAAGATATTTGGATATTGAACACGCAGTCAGAGGAGATCAGGAAAGAAGCTGGTACTTTAAAAGACAATTTTTTCGAAGCAAAGAGGAACAACGAAGATTTGGAGAATAAGCTAAAGACGATATCCGATGAGTTGAAGAAGAAAACTGCTTCTGAGAATTACTGGCGAGACACGTGTAACAAATATCAATCGGAGTTAAGGTTGATGAACCAAATGTACAAGGATGCCCAAGAAAAACTACATAAACAACCTGACGTTGCGAGGAACAGACAGGAAAATTCATTAGACCGCATATTGACTCCGGCTGCCGATGGCTATAAAACGAAAGACGTACGAACTGATGGTTATTGAATAATTGCACTAGAACTAAAATTTATTTTAACTTGCAGAACGCGACGCCGTTGAAGCCAATATTTAAATCACCTATGAAACTTCAATTCAATTTATCTTCAACGCCGGAAGACGATCTTTTTGATGATATGACTGTAATAATTCACACATTTCTTGAGATATGAACTCTTTCTAAATATTATATAAATCATATTTTTATTTCAGATTTTAAATTCAGAAGAACGTTTTGATCAACTGTTGACGCAGATTAATATCACGCAAGCGGACACTAATTCGTCTTTGCCTTTAAATGAAGTGGTATTAAAGGGAACAAAATTAATATTTAGAATATTAGATATTATGGTTCTCTACAGACTTTGTATAATCTTTTTCAGGGTATGACATCCACACAACTTGAGAGAAAGTTTTTTAAATCGCCTATAAGAGGATTAAAGGTTAAAAAAGAAGCAAAGAAGGAACCAAAGAAGGAACCAAAGAAGAAGGCAGGTGTTCGAAAATAATATATCCCGCAAACACGATAAGTTGTTTAAAACTGTTAAACTAGTGCCTCAATTATGGTTAAAAGGCATGGATTATTTTGTTATGTTTCATCTAACAAACAGTGGACGTAAAGATACAATTAATTTTTGCAGGAAGAACAAAAACAATCACTGTTATTGTGTATTTTGTCGATTTCATTTTACATTATATGTAAAACTTAACATGTAATACACTAAAGATGAATACCTGATTCTGTTTGCCTTGTAGGAACAGTTCAATTTTCTTTTGCACAGTGCAAGCATATATTATATACATGTTCAATATTGCACTCAAAAATATACATAGATTACTTCGATCCTAAACACATCATTTTAGCATCAATGTATATCCGACCATATACATAATTATCATTTCCGAATATATACAATTATGTCATTGCACTTGCTGATCACTGGTTGTACTAATTATTAGGTTTAGTCTAATGGATTACTCATATCGTGTGCCCGCAGATTGTCTAAAGTACTACTACAAATAATTTCTCTATGGCACTCGATACCCGATACCACCAAACAGGATAATATTAATTATCCGTCATCAAACTCGAAGTACAATCCCACTTCATGGACCGCTCCACAGCCATTTTCCACTTAGAATATCTCAGATCTCGCTCTGGAAAATAAGTGTAACATCGTCATAAACACCTGCGTGAAAAATATTCTCTTTTCAGCAGAGTCAAAACAATATAGCATTACCATCTTCGCTAATTTCGGGTGTAAACTTCGTGACCTGCGATGCGTCTACGTCACTGATGTCAATGAGACCAGCTCCGATACCTGCCAATATAGCTGCACCTAAAGCCGTCGTTTCAACCATGTTTGGTCTCACTGATTGAAACAAGAAACAAGTCTAACCTTTGCAATTCATATCTATACCAGAATCAGGACACGTCATTTATGACGTACCAACACTTATACCCGTCAAGTCAGCCTGCAGTTGCATTAGCAAATTGTTCACAGTCATTCCACCGTCGACCTGAAGAGTCGTTAGTTTTGTACCAGAATCCTTTACCATGGCCTCCAAGATATCCCGGGTTTGGAAGCAAACTGCTTCGAGGGCAGCCCTGATTATGTGATACTGTTGAGTGTCTTCAGTAATTCCGCAAATTACCCTATACGGTAAATATATCATCATTAAATATCACAACATAAAAACATTGAAAACCCTTTCAAGGTAAACGATATTGTAATGAAGATTCTACCCTCTTGCGTCTTGTTGCCAATAAGGTGCATATAATCCCGAGAATGCAGGCACGAAATATACATCCCCTGAACATCGCACACGCTCTGCCATGTCCTGCGACTGAGTTATGTTACTCAGCAATTGCACGTTGTCTCGCAACCAGGAAAGTGCAGCCCCAGCCACTGCAACGGAACCTTCTAACGCATAAGTAGCAGGCGATCGTCCAATTTTGTAGGCAATCGTCGTGATTAAACCTTGCGTCGAGTCAACCTTCTGCAAAATTGTTCAATCATTGACTCATGAATTTGCAAGAGTGAATAATATTCAATACAAATCCATACCACGTTTCCGGTATTATAAAGCAAAAAACATCCCGTGCCGTAAGTAGCTTTTGCTTGACCTGGTTTCAGACACAACTGACCTAGCAACGCTCCCTGCTGATCTCCAACGCACTAGACAGTTAAAATAAGAATCAATATTCAGAAATTAAATTGTAAAATTGCATCGTTACTTGTATCCACATTTAAATTCAATGTTAAATAACTTACTCCTGCAATAGGAATTCCGGAAAGAATTCCCGGATTTGTAATTAGACCATATACTTCTGCACTTGACCTTATTTCAGGTAGCATGTGCTGTGGGATCCCAAAAAAGCGGCATAACAAAGGGTCCCATTTCAGGGATTCAATGTTCATCAACATTGTACGTGACGCATTAGACACATCTGTTATATGAAGTTGTCCTTGGGTGAGATTCTGTGGTAGAACGAAGGTGTCAAACACAAACCTGTGTGCATTTCAAATGTGTGTCAAAGAAAAGTTGCATACCCAAATCAACCAAGTATCAACTGTACCAAAGGCACATCTCTTTGCGTCCACCGCTTGTTTCACACGTGGTATGTTATCAATCAACCAACGTATCTTCAGTGCACTAAAGTATGGAGACATGGGAAGTCCACAGAGTGGTTTCAAGTAATGTTTATTTCTTGTCTTGTTAGGTACACTGTCAAGTACATCTTCTAACGTTGTTGTTGTCCTCATGTCAAGCCATACTGTAAACAAGATGTTACAGAATAAAAAGTCTTAAAGTAAAAGAAAAATATAAAATGCGTACCAAGTGCATTATGTAATGGCTCCCCGGTTTCTTTGTCCCAGACTAAGGTTGTTTCTCGTTGATTGGTAATACCAACAGCCTTGATATCTGATACACTCAAGCCTAGATTCTTGAACTTCTCTATTGTCTTTTTTATGCATTCCATAACAGCCTGCAAAATTTCTTTCGGATCCTGTTCCACCCATCCTTCTTGCGGATACTTTTGTTTTATCTCTATCTGATGTGAAGCTACAACCTTTCTCCGTAATACATCAAATATCTACAAGAAAAGACATTGTTGTTGATAGCATTAGGTTAGTTTCTGCATATCATATTCGTATATATATAGCTTAACATGTACATCTCCTCTGAATAACATGAAAAGGGAGGTCTGTTGCAGCCATGTGCAACTGTCACTGATAAGGGATAATATAATATGCCATTAATGAATTATTATAACGATAACTATCGTTGTAACATGTTGAATTACATAAGCATAATTGGCAGAGGCTAGTGTTGAAAGGTCATGGGTCAAGTTGTCAGTTCCCTGAGGTTATTCATTTGTCATGCAACGGGGCGAAAACAATAATGACTAATGCAGAAAAAATGATAGTTCGGTCGATATTACGGAATATTTAACTTTGAGGATTATCGGGAGACCTTTGGTATATCGGGCATATCACAAAACCAACACACAGTGAAATGTGCGGTTAAAATTTGAATTTCGGTAAAGAAGCTTGATACAGTGAGAGGCGTGGTGCAGAAATTGAAATTGGAGAAAAATTACTTACTAAGAATCTAGCACTGCTCGTACCCTCATCTATGGCACCCACGAAAGGTCCAGTTCGATTAATGTTTTCCGGCATATTCCTCGGTACGTCACCCGAAATCACTAAACGAAAACAATCTTGGCTTATTTGGAGGATGACCTATGCTTAACCTTCGCCTTATCTAGTTATGTAATATTGCATATCAAATGTGAAATCTGGTCGACGACGATACCTTATACATACGGCCAGCAATTAATGCACAAGAATTCTTTTCGATTCCAAAACCTGAGAATGTCGTGCGACAATCGTACGATTCCATCTTTTTGAGGGAAATATACGTTGATTGATTATACGTATCGTCATTATAATTATTGCATCGTTCCGACGAATATGGAATGCTTATATAGCGTCGGTACTAACGTCCGTACGACCGACCGATAAATTTATGCGCCCGCAACATATTCATTATATCAGTAATCAGGGTAAGCAACTTAAAATTGGAAAATGTGCAGCGTACGAGCGTGTGGCATTTGTAATTTACGTAATGAAAAGGAGGCCAGCGGAGAGCATTTTTATGGCACCGATTCTGAGCCAATGAGATCGGTGCAACAATACGGGACATTTTATAACTAGTTCATAGCTTTTCTCGATTAATCTCTCTCGATCACTCTCGATATTCTGGGACGACCATATCGCTTGCTTCACATTTTCATCCAGCTGAGAAAGCCTGTAACAATTTTATACTTATTCGTAGTTAATCAATAACGCTTTCGTGTACCCATAAGCCCATAACGAATACTGTAATCACGTTCCTACTCAGAGCTTATAATAAAACCGCATTGTGACACAGTGTGAATAGTTTTGTGACGATTATTTCATCTAATACCGAAGGCTGAATCCTGAGTACTGCGCTTAACGCTTCATCTCGACAGACAGCACGAGATAATCGTGACATTTTTTTCGGGCCAAATTTTCTCATCAAACGTTGCCCCATTGATGAATTTTTTGTTCATGTCATCAATCGCCTTCCACACGCAGGCGAGTTCATTCAAGTTCCCACTAGGCAAGCAGCCGTCATCCGCGCCCCGCTGGTGCTTTCGAGCAGAGTTCGTGACAGTGATAGCAGATCTGGCACGAAAACACCGTTGGTGTTTTTTGGGTGGGGGAAACCTCGGCAAGTGTGCGTGCGTGTCCGTGAGAGCTGCGCGCGTCGTTTCTCGCCGAATCGCGCTCGGCTTTGAGAGAAGGACGGAACCATGCTGCGTCCTCTTTCAACCAGCAACGCGTGTTGCGTCTTTGTTCGACATGCAGTCGCGGCGTCGCGTCTTCGTTCCGCACACAGGCCGGTGACAGTGGTGCCAGATTTCGCATAAGGCATCGCACGTACCATTGCGTTCTTTCAGCCGGAAGGCAAATCGGGCACCACCGCTGTGAGCAGAGCGCGATCCAGAGAAAAGTGAATCGAGGAGAGTTTGGGATTGACTCGTCGTACTCATCGTCGCTCGTCGACGCGGTTTTTGTTCGTTCGTTCGCGCCTAGCCATGGTTCAATTTTTTTTCACAGAATAATTTGTTTTTTTAATTATTCATCACACGGCATCAAACGATATTCATTTAAAAATATTTTATTACTTACTACGGATAGTTTTTAATATTTTGTTAGCGGAATAGATGTGTCGTATTGGTTTATAATAGATATGGGCAAAATATATATTTCATAAATTTTGGTTTCAGTAACATTAATCTTTCTGTGGTAGTAATAAATGAGAAAGTATATAATAAATGTCAATTATTGCGTATTATGCATTAACCGTGAAACAAGTAATAGGAGCACTTCTTGCACTAGAACGTTCTGAGGGATCGTACTAACACGCGATTTTAACACACGACAGCGTACGTCAGGAAGAATTTGCTTGACACGACGCGACGACGGTGCGAATGTTTTTATGAGTTGTTCTCTATGATTTGTTCTGCATGATTTCTTTTCTAAATAGAAAGTGATCAAATTGTGTATATATTCTAACAGTTCTCAGCAAGTCCCATCACATTGATTTGAAACGTTTTTCTTACTTCGCACGTTTAGTTTAAGAACGCTCTCCCCATTTCGTGAAAGAAAAAGTTGTTCGGTTGAAGGCAATTCACCGTTCATACTGTAATCCATATGTACGTCCATTGTCGCATTCTGCCCACGAAATGTCGCAACGTGCGTATTGTCAAAGAAGGCATGATAAAACAGGACAATAATAACAAAATCCCTGTGAATTGAAAACCGAAACTTTCATTGTGCCGCTCCCGACCGACCGCGGGTCGCAGTTGGACTAATTGAAATATCTGAAAAGTCTAACCATTCTTAGCACGTATTTCACGTACGTACTAGAAATGATTCCCCCGGAACTGTAACCGACTTTTCCAATGTCATTTATTCATCATTATGTACGATATGTATTACATTTAAATGCACATGTACAGGGTGCACAGGTTGTGATAGTCAGCTTTGTTCCTGTAAACGGTAAGTATTACACAAAATTATACAGGAAAGGGTTCGATGGGTTCGTAATATCTATATTCTACGAGACTTCATTCAATTCGAAAGTGCAACGCCGCACCCGACAAATGCAAATGCGTATGTAAGGTTTCTGTTTATAAAATTTAAGATACGTGGACTTCCACGCCACCGATGAGGTGCCACGACTAGCGCGTTCGGTTTTTTAACGTGGACCGTCGCCTATAGCCCTATTGTACCACATTTTATGATAATCATACAGCGTGCGGCAATACCTCTGTCCACTTTGAACGACGGAGATATTCAAGGTGGACAGAGTTATTGCCCCACGCTGTAGAATTAAGGGTTAGAAAAGAAATGAGAGGAATTTTTTTTTTTTTTTTGTTAATTTTATTTCATATTAATGTTGACATTGTATTTTTGTGTGGCGCCCCCCCCCCCCCCTCCGCTGGCGCCACCACACAAAAATGCTCTCATTTCTTTTCTAACCCTTACTTCTACAGCGTGGGGCAATAACTCTGTCCACCTTGAATATCTCCGTCGTTCAAAGTGGACAGAGGTATTGCCGCACGCTGTATGATTATCATAAAATGTGGTACAATAGGGCTATAGGCGACGGTCCACGTTAAAAAACCGAACGCGCTAGTCGTGGCACCTCATGGGTGGCGTGGAAGTCCACGTATCTTAAATTTTATAAACAGAAACCTTACATACGCATTTGCATTTGTCGGGTGCGGCGTTGCACTTTCGAATTGAATGAAGTCTCGTAGAATATAGATATTACGAACCCATCGAACCCTTTCCTGTATAATTTTGTGTAATACTTACCGTTTACAGGAACAAAGCTGACTATCACAACCTGTGCACCCTGTACATGTGCATTTAAATGTAATACATATCGTACATAATGATGAATAAATGACATTGGAAAGTAGGTTACAGTTCCGGGGGAATCATTTCTAGTACGTACGTGAAATACGTGCTAAGAATGGTTAGACTTTTCAGATATTTCAATTAGTCCAACTGCGACCCGCGGTCGGTCGGGAGCGGCACAATGAAAGTTTCGGTTTTCAATTCACAGGGATTTTGTTATTATTGTCCTGTTTTATCATGCCTTCTTTGACAATACGCACGTTGCGGCATTTCGTGGGCAGAATGCGACAACGGACGTACATATGGATTACAGTATGAACGGTGAATTGCCTTCAACCGAACAACTTTTTCTTTCACGAAATGGGGAGAGCGTTCTTAAACTAAACGTGCGAAGTAAGAAAAACGTTTCAAATCAATGTGATGGGACTTGCTGAGAACTGTTAGAATATATACACAATTTGATCACCTTCTATTTAGAAAAGAAATCATGCAGAACAAATCATAGAGAACAACTCATAAAAACATTCGCACCGTCGTCGCGTCGTGTCAAGCAAATTCTTCCTGACGTACGCTGTCGTGTGTTAAAATCGCGTGTTAGTACGATCCCTCAGAACGTTCTAGTGCAAGAAGTGCTCCTATTACTTGTTTCACGGTTAATGCATAATACGCAATAATTGACATTTATTATATACTTTCTCATTTATTACTACCACAGAAAGATTAATGTTACTGAAACCAAAATTTATGAAATATATATTTTGCCCATATCTATTATAAACCAATACGACACATCTATTCCGCTGACAAAATATTAAAAACTATCCGTAGTAAGTAATAAAATATTTTTAAATGAATATCGTTTGTTGCCGTGTGATGAATAATTAAAAAAACAAATTATTCTGTGAAAAAAAATTGAACCATGGCTAGGCGCGAACGAACGAAAAAAAACCGCGTCGACGAGCGACGATGAGTACGACGAGTCAATCCCAAACTCTCCTCGATTCACTTTTCTCTGGATCGCGCTCTGCTCACAGCGGTGGTGCCCGATTTGCCTTCCGGCTGAAAGAACGCAATGGTACGTGCGATGCCTTATGCGAAATCTGGCACCACTGTCACCGGCCTGTGTGCGGAACGAAGACGCGACGCCGCGACTGCATGTCGAACAAAGACGCAACACGCGTTGCTGGTTGAAAGAGGACGCGGCATGGTTCCGTCCTTCTCTCAAAGCCGAGCGCGATTCGGCGAGAAACGACGCGCGCAGCTCTCACGGACACGCACGCACCCTTGCCGAGGTTTCCCCCACCCAAAAAACACCAACGGTGTTTTCGTGCCAGATCTGCTATCACTGGTTCGTGACGTATCACTTCGATATCCCTATGGCTGCAGTAACTTTTTTCAGCCAGCTAGAAATTATCTCATTTCACTTTGCGTTACCGGTAAGGAAAGTCGTGTGCGATTCTCCGTTCTAACACACAACGGGGGGGAAAAATAATTTGCTAGGCGATAATTAAATTAGTTTCAGTGCCCTTCGGTGCTTAACACATGTGAACATTACGACTGTTTCAGGCAGACCATTAGTAAACTGGCTACGTAATACGCATTTATTACTTGGCCGGATTTCTATATTACGGTAGAGTAAGTATTCTCTCCTTTCCGTGATATCACTGCGGGTATCGTTCTCGTGTCTGCCTTCTGACGGCGTGCCTATGACGGCGTGTCTTGACGGTGCGTTTGACGGCGCGCATCGAACGGTCTAATAACGCTCCTGCACATTTCGTTTCAATCGCGTTATTTTTATATATAACGTTCGTCGCATCATCTGCCAACGCCACGATGCACGACGTTCTTTTAGGAAGAGGTTAGCGATCTCGTGACGTGTCAAGTGAATACTCCATTCCATATGGTGGTCACTGCCTCAACCACTGGTCATTGACATGCTGGCATTTAACTCCGTTCTGTTTTGTTGCTTCCTGCTAACGATCGCATGATATTTAGATCGCTCCGAATTTATAATGCGCTAGGCCATTCACGAATTTCGCTTCGCGCTAGGATGCGCGTTATTCCTGGAAAATGGGAAAAAGGGTACTCCTCACCATAACGTTGGTTGACGCGTATTGCGGGAAAAAAAACCGATATTTTTTAAGGAGATACCGTCAAGAATGCGCCGCGTTACTGTCCTTCGGAAAAATCGAAATGTCCGGGCACCTGCAACAAAAAAGATGTGATCTCACACAAAGTATTTGTCCTGTGCGAAATTTTATATTCTATATCAGACTTGATGCAGTGAGCTGTTGGGGTACAGATGCAGAATAGTCTATAATAATGTTTACAGGGCAGTCTTCATGTATGTTCCAAATGGCACTTCTCTCATTTGTGTTAATACATACATGACATAATGCAGTTCTGTGCTTCACACTATTTCATGTAATGATTAATCAATTTTTGTTTGAAGTGATTGCCCTATCAGTAATGAATCTTCTGCTATATAAAATATTGTCATTGTTTTACAACTTAGACATTCTAATCTGTAGTCCAAACTGAAATGTCACTATAGATAAGATATCATCCAATTATTAATCCTTTCATAATTACATTGCAGTGCTACTGTAAGGACTTGGCACGTTTTAGGACATCCCGAGAAAACAGCAACAATCAGTAATGGAAGAGGGAACGGCCTACGAGCCGCCAACTTACGATGAGACATTCCCTGTCCTCCCAGAGTCGGCGAGCTTAAACTCAGGAAGATTAAACATATCTTCCTTAAATAACAATCTACAACTTGGACGCATCACTATCACTCAGGTATTTTGACACATCACATTCTATACAATATATGTAAATGAGACACGTGCCATGGGACACATTTGAAGTTGTACTTTGCACTCACTACGTACAGATGTTCCGAGTACCCGGGGAAGAGAGAAAATTTGATCAAAGCGACAAATTCGGAGAACGCGAGTCAATACGCACCTGTCAACAAATAATGAAAGAGACAAGCACCATTATTGAAATAGCCTCATCTAAAGATCAGTCTCTTACATTCCTGATAACTGGCAAACAAAACGAGGTGCTAGAAGCCAAGCGTCGTATCTTAACAACGTTTCAAACTCAGGTGCGATTGCTCGTTGAGTGTATGTGAAAGTAAGAATAATCGATGCCAAATGATGTATCTTTGGCTCATAAAGTTTACCTTTGAAACGCAGGTAAGCAAGCAAATTAGCATTCCTAAGGAACACCATCGTTGG
This sequence comes from Priocnemis perturbator, assembly GCA_963942575.1. Classification (NCBI taxonomy): domain Eukaryota; kingdom Metazoa; phylum Arthropoda; class Insecta; order Hymenoptera; family Pompilidae; genus Priocnemis; species Priocnemis perturbator. The sequence continues at coordinate 12,757,510 of OZ012653.1, forward strand.
GTCCTTGGCAAGCAGGGACAGAGACTCAAGGAACTAGAAAAGACGACCGCAACGAAGATAAACTTCCCAGGCGTCCAGGACCAGTCTGACGTAGTTACGATTACGGGAACGAAAGAGGGAATCGAGAAGGCCGAGCATGAAATCAAAGTCATATCAGACGAGCAGGTATTTACTTCGTTTCCCGGGTCGATAGTTTCTAGTATGCGTCGATTCTTGCAGAAAACGATTCGGATGCATTAAAATGAGTTTGAATTTTATGTAGTCGAGAAAGGCTCTCGAAAGAATAAGTGTGCCAAAAATCTATCATCCCTTCATATATGGCGCGCATAATGAAAATCTCAATCTAATGATGGCGGCAACCGGTGCGCGTATCAACATTCCACCGGCGTCGGTGCAAAAAGACGAGATAACTATAGCCGGTGAGAAAGAAGGAGTATTGATGGCTAAGCAAAGAATCGAATCTATCTACAAAGACATGGTACGTCGCAAAGCGTCTTTGCAGAATAGAGCGCGTTTAGACTAAATTCTGTACCTCGCTGTTTTTCTTTATCTAGGAGAGGAGATGTACCACGGTATCGGTCGAAGTTCCAAAATCTCAGCATAGATACGTTATCGGTCCACGCGGTAGTACCATAGCTGAAATACTCCAATTGACCGGTGTGAGTGTGGAAATGCCTGCGCCAGACTCTCCAACGGGAACAATAACACTTCGGGGTCCGCAAGAAAAGCTTGGACAAGGTAATAAGCAGCGACGCCTATAAAAAAGTTTGACTACAATCTGTTTGCAGATGTGTCTTTTATTAGCTGCACCATCGTTATTAGTTACGCATAATATGTGTTAATGATTGCAGCGTTAAATAAAGTGTACGAGAAAGCAAATAGCATTCGTACAGCTGTTGTAGAGGCACCTGTATGGATACATAAGTATATAATCGGGCGCAAAGGCGTGAACATAAAGAAAATTATGCAAGAACTGCCTAAAGTCAATGTCGAGTTTACTGGGAAGGAAGATAAGATTAAAATAGAAGGTCCACCCGAGGAGGTAGAGAAGGCTCAAAACGAACTTCAAATAATTGCGACTGATCTGATAAACAAACTCACGTACGCCGAATTGAATGTAGATCCGAGATACTACAAGCACATCATTGGAAAGGGTGGATGTAATGGTAAGTGCCGGATTACAGTATTAAAAGAACCTTTGTTATCTGCGTATTGCAACCAAGTTATATAAAATCACCGTACTATTTTTCCCAGTGAATCGTGTTAAGGAAGAGACTGGGGTAGTGATTAATATTTCGGAGAATGACGGTAGTAATATTATTCGTATAGAAGGAAATGTTGCTGGCGTGACAAAAGCGCGAAAGGTAAGTAGATGGAATTTATCAGTCCCGTTATGTTAATGACGAGTGCAATTTGAGTGTAACTAAATTATTCTCTGTTCATTCAGGAACTTGTAGAAATGGTTAAAAAATTAGAAAATGAAAAGGAGAAAGATGTGATAATTGATCACCGTTTTCACCGTAAAATAATCGGAAATAAAGGCGACAATATCAAAGAACTTAGGGGCAAGTTTAATCAAGTGCAAATTACTATACCAGGCCAAGGCATGTGATATAATAGCGTGTCTTATGTGTGACAGATAAGAACTTAATATAGTTGATCATTACCATCAACGATGTGTCAATGTTATTCAGAAAACAACTTCATACGTGTTATCTGTGATGGTTTAAAGACTTTTGAAATATGCATAGGCGTAATAAATAACTAGTTAACGAAAAAACAATTAAATTTCAGGTGAAAATGGCGATATAGTAAAAATTAGGGGACCGAAAGAAGATGTCGACAAGTGCCATAAACATTTAATGAAATTTGTGAAAGAATTGAATGAGAATAACTATGAAGTACAGGTCCCCATTTTTAAACAATTCCATAAGTTTGTCATTGGAAAGGGCGGTGCTAACATTCGTAAGGTGTGTGTGCATAGTGTGGCAATAAACGAATCATTACGTAACATTATAATCGCTTTCAATATTCCTGCAGATCCGAGAGGAAACGGAAACAACGATTGATTTGCCTGCAGAAGGCGAGACTAGCAATGTCATAACTATTAGTGGAAAAAATAAAGAGAACGTGGAGAAGGCTAAGGAAATGATTCAGAAGAAGGAAACTGAATTGGTACATTATCTTCCCGACTATATTGAATACCTGCGCTCATTGCTTTGAATGTTTAAAATAACTTACGCTTTTGGTACCAGGCCAACATTGGTACAGAGGAGATAGAAGCTAAAGTTCGTGCCAAAGTTCAACATCATAAGTTCTTAATCGGAAAGAACGGTGCCAACATTAAGAAGGTCTAGAATCGCTATTTCTTATATCTGTTGAACGAAAGCAAAATGAGGCTTATAATGTTTCTCTGCAGATACGAGAATCGACCGGTGCGCGCATCAGCTTCCCAAGAGAAGAAGACCCGGACAAGGAAGTCATAACAATAATGGGCAGAAAGGACGCCGTGGAAAAGGCAAAGGCTGAATTAGAACGCAACATCCACGCATTTGTAAGGCAATCACAAATATTTCGTTTCAATACCTCGAATGGCGAGAGCTTATCCATTAAACTTGTGTCTTCCGTCCAGGATAACAATCCCGAGGGTGAAATCAGGATCGATCCACAGTATCACAGGCACTTCGTGGCACGCAGGGGCGGTGTCTTACAGCGAATTGCCGAGGAGTGCGGAGGTGTGCAGATTTCATTTCCACGGGTTGGTATCGACAGTGACCGTGTCATCCTGAAAGGCCCGATGGAATGTATAGAAGCCGCAAAGCAGCGCATGTTAGAAATTGTCGAGGGCCTGGTACGTTACCCATCGCTTACGCGAATGCCTATGGAAAGTGAAATAAATTAATCGTCGCATGAACACTTACAGAAATCTATGGTGACGGTCGAGTGCATCATACCTCAGGAGCACCATCGTGCAGTGATGGGTACGAAAGGTTGCAAGGTACAAGATATCACATCCGAGTACGAAGTGCAAATCAAATTCCCAGATCGCGACGTGTACGGTTAGTATATTGATGATCTACTTATGCTTAGTTACGAATAGTTGTGAGAAATGTCGTTATCGTTTCCCCCCAGATGAACATCGCCTTTCCGAACAAATTAACGGAGAAAACGGGGAAGTTGTCGACACTGTGCCAGCGTGCAATGTTATTCGTATTACTGGAAAGCCCGAAAACGTCGCAGCTGCTAAGCAAGCTCTACTTGATCTTGTACCCATTATAATAGAAGTTAGTTCATTAAATAAGACACCATTCAATTGGGAACATAAACCTGGGGCCAGTTACTAAGTTTAGTGTAACATTGACTTTAGGTTGAGGTGCCATTTGACTTCCATCGTTCAATAATAGGACAAAAAGGACGAGATGTAAGAGAATTGGTGAAGACGTATGGTGTTCAAATCACGCTGTCATCGGCGGAAGAAAAGCTTGATTACATCAAGGTAATTTAATCGTGTTTTGTTATATGCAATATCTGAAACTTATTGAAATCAATTCTTACAACAATTTCCATCCTTGATTGTTTTTATTTTTTTTTTCTAGATTTACGGGACACCGTCATCTGCCGAAGATGCCAAACAAGCGATTCTCGAAAGGTGCAAACAATTGGAAGCTGATCGACAGGACAGAGCTTTGAAATCTTTCGAATTAAAGGTAAATTGGCAACCTTGCTTTACCGTCGTGTACTGTATTAACTGATTCGGTTTGTTTTAGATTGAGGTCGATCCAGAGTATCACCCGAAAATAATTGGTCGTAAAGGGACGGTAATTAGTAAAATACGTACCACCCATGACGTTCAAATTAATTTCCCGCGGAAGGGTGATCCCGAGGAACGTATCATTAAGATCAGTGGCTATGAGCAAAACGTGTGCAGTGCACGCGATGAGATTCTTGAGATTGTGAATAAATTGGTACGTTTACATCTCAGTTTAGTAATCAGACCAGCTGCCGACAAATTTCTAACAAACACCATCACTTACCCCTTGCACAGAACGAATTGTCAAAGGAAGAAGTGTCTATAAACGCTGCCGTACATTCACGCTTGATCGGTGCTAAGGGTCGAAACATTCGCAAGATAATGGACGAATTCGAGGTGGACATCAAGTTCCCCAGAAAAACCGACCCCGATCCTAACATCGTCACCATCGTGGGACTAGAAGAAAAGGTGCTCGACGCTAAGGAACGTCTGCTCAGTTTGGAGTACGAATATGTAAGTAGTGTCATTAAGCTATTACTAACATTAATTGTGCCAGTGATTATTCTGTACTTCGCTTAAAACTCGAATGACTGTGTCTTGAATGTATGTACCTGTTACAGATGCAAGACGTAATGGACAATGAGTACCGTGAGAACTTGCGCACTCCACAGCGTGACGAGGGATCCGTATCTAACGCCGAGAGTGATACCGGGTTTGTGGTAAAGGGTGGTCCTTGGGAGCAACAGCCACAAAGTGCTCCGAACACAGCGAGCGTCGAGGAGTTTCCGCAAATCGCAGGATACTCCCACGTGCCTATCGCGACACCCGACGGTCCCTGGGGCGTTAAGCGTTAAGACTTAGAAACTAGTGAAAATTGATGGAACACATATAAAAGATACGATGTAAGGTAACTTTCCTCTGACAAACGATATAACAAGGGTAACGAGCACCCATCCCGGGGGTGGTTCCCTGTCCCATTACTGATGTTGCTGCATACGACCTGGCCACTCTATTGGACTCTCATACTGATTTACTATATAACGTTCGACGACGATGTTTATATTTATAGTTCACACACACCAATGTCCTATGTATCTGTAACTGTAACGCATGATATAAGTTCTTTGGCATGTTTTACGCGTACGTATACGTCCAAGGCAGACACGCTTACACTTACACATTGCATATACCCTATATACGTGTACACGCATACAAATCGTACTCACACGGGACACATACACACACCCACCCACCCACCCAGTATATACGAACGTGTGATACGTACACACAACAATGAAACGTCTATATCTTTGTGATTTTTATTACTTCTGTTAATATGCCTTCCAGGTACAGATATGTTGTACTTAAGACTGTGGCTTCGTAGGAACTAATTTTTTGTGTATTATATATATTTCTCAGAATGTCTCTATCCGCATAGACTGCACGGTTAAAGTGCTCGCGCTCGAACCGGCAATAATGTTTTTTTGTTAATTTATTTATATTTTTTGTACATAAATTGCATTTTTTTCGTTGCGTTGAACTTTAAGTGGATTCGATTTTCAATCGCATAATATTAGAATCTATACAAATCACTCGAGAAATGAAGAGAAGCTTTAAAGGTCTTTCTAAGGAAAACGTTCCTAGGCGAATAAACGCGATTTCCTACCTTGTTAACTAGTTAGTCGCGGGACACTATGTGCCCATCCCTCTTAAATTTCGATGCACGGTAAACAAGGTGCTGCTAATAAGATAAATGCATGTATATTATTGAATGCCAATTTAAATGGGAAGAGAAGGAATAGGATGGAACAGTGACAATGATGTGTGTGTTGAAGGAACATAATCTTTAGAAGGCCTTCACAATTGCGCGCTGCTTGACAGTCGCTAGAAGTATAGAAAAAAAGAGAAAAAAAGCGAAAACGTAGAAAATCGGCATTGTAAAAGTGAATTGTCAGTCCCTGTAGTTTTTGAGAAGAAAAAAAAAATGGTACACGACACGTTTTTGGATAGCCAGCCTTAATTTATTCATTCTATTTTACTGTTTGGTGTATGGTGTGCAAATCTTTGCATTCTACTATTTATGAGGCCAACTAGCTAAGAAAAAAATATTCGGTTCAAGTGCCTTGTCTATTTTCTTCAAGACAGCTCATTTCAATTGTTGGAGGAATGTGAATATTAGATTATATATGCATATATACATATGTATATGTATATGTATACACGTAAATGGATACTGATAATAATTATATGATAATACTATATATATATAATCAACATATGAATAGGTACCGCAGGTACAATGATATATCGCGAATAAAATAATAGAAATACCATGTATACAGAAATTCACTTATATTTTTTAGATTTACAGTAATTTTTATAAGCCTACTTGTGGTACGACGACCTACATGTCATCTCCAGTGCATGATAATTGTAAGAAGAGCCAGAATTATCACTGAGTGAATCTTAACAATGCTTAGTTTTGGCTAAAAAAAATTTGATAGAAGCTGTGCATGAATATACCTTTTCTAATGAGTTATAAATATGAAATACTGTAATTATTGCATTATATTCTCTGTACACATAAGTAAATGATGTCATAATACGTGAATTCTATTGTAACAATACACTACATAATTGATCTATTGATCTATTGTTACATGAGTGTTATTCTTTACCGATGCCCTGAACCAATATCCAACCACGATATCGATTCTAAGAAAATTCGGCTAGATCTTGGTATGGCAAAAGTTTGAAATTGGAAATAAATGTGAAAATTGTCTTGACTCACCTATCTTCTACTCTGTTTTCATCTCAGAACGGTACTAATTGTCATAAAATCGACTAACGCGGGTCCTCACATGTGAAGAAATACTTGTTCTGAAGAAACTCAGTAAAGCCGCGTCTTGACTGCACGTTCGCATTTGCCGATCGGCCAGATGCAACAATGCCGATCGTTACCAAAAACCAATCGGTGTGCTAAATTTGCCGATGGGCAAAACCAAACGCCCAACGTGTAGTCGAGACGTGGGCTCAGCTACTGAAATATTTGACCACTTTCATTGCGCGCCTCTGCGATTCCACTTTGTGATTGGTGAAACAAGTGCGTGCTGGGTATGGAAAGTGACAGCTACGCACAACAATGCATACTAAATACATGATTTTCAATTGTTGCTCTATTATGAATTATGATTTACTCTATACTGCGATTTATATTTACATCGTCCTTTTAACTAGTGCTTTGGATTTCCAAAAACAACACTATATTCTGTGGAATGTGTAAATAAAATTCGGGGCAAGAAAATACAACATTGTCAAGTACAAATTTCAGGCAATATATTTCTACGGCAAATAACTGGTTACGTCCAACAAGTTCAACTGCCGTACGAATCCGTCGTTTGGTCTGATGCAATGCCGCTTTTGTTTCACATCGTCGTATGCCTCGATATACGATAGGTTTTCAGTTGCCATCAGGTATGAGATAACAATCGTTGCTGAACGCGACACTCCAGCATTGCAGTGTACAAGAATGTTTTTGTGTCGACATCGGTGTATGATCTCCACACAGGTTTTAACCGGCATGTGTATGTTAGATTCTGGTAGATCCAACAATTCGCAGTAGTGATATTTGATATTCTCAAATTTTACGCTCGGCTCGATTCCCACACTTAAAACGTGTTGTATATCGTACTGTCTCAATATATCGGCATTGAGTGCCGGGTCTTGCGAACTAAGGAACAACCCTGGCCGTATGACGGCAACTTCCAAATCTGGTTTGTTATCGATCACAAACGACAATCCCTGAGATAACTCAACTCTTTTACCTTCCGCAACTTCGTACCTCCTACCAAGTGCGTCAGTCACTATTGTCTTGCAAGACTTCAATCTCCGTCGTTTGCTTTCGATAAGACTCTGCAGATCCATTTTGTGTGTTTTTATTGGACCTGCGAATTTGCGACTAATGGAGCAATACGTTTTTTCTTAGAAGGAGTCCCATTAATTATGTCTTTTATCGCATATGTATTTAGCAAGCTTTCGTCGTACTCTGTTTTCGCAAGATATAAACCGTGAGCTGGAGAAGGTACGACGCGCGGATCCCAATTTGAATGCGACGGAACGGTCAACATTATATTTATATCTCTTTCGGTTATTCTGCCCGCCGCCAATGCGAACAAAGCACCAGTTATTCGTCTGACCTAAACGTTTCAAAGGTTTACCAATGTATGAATATCGAATTAAATAGGTGCATTGGAGTCTAAAACAATTCATACCTGATTATAAAGAAAAGACTTTGCACTGCATATGACGTGCCAATAGTTAAAGTTATCGGACAATAAATCAAAGGGACTGAGGGGATGAGCTTTTTCCAATCTCAATTCATTCAACGTACGCTCAAACCGTATAGGTATAACCGTCCGTTTTTGTGCTGCAAATGTCATAAAATTTTTTCTACCCATAAAGAGCTGCATTGCCTGTTCCATTCTTTCAATATCAAAAGTTTCAGAACTGTAAAGCATATACTGTAAGAGTTTTTAATATTTCCAAAAATTACAGAAGTATATACATGCATTAATTAGTCCTACCTATGTATGAAGAATTGTGCGTATTCTATATATCTAAGAAAAATGTAATTGAACGTAAAGGCATGCTATTGTAAGTAATCACCGGATTAATAATGTGTGTTGCCATTCCATCATAGGTATTCTGTGATCTCCAAATTCTTTAGCTATCATAAATCTATATATGTATGTTCTGCTTCGGATTATGTCTCTCACAGACCAACCCTGAGTCACAGGAACACATTCTAAAAGTCTGTATAATCAGTTATTTGTTAAAATTTCAAATAATACAAAGTATATGTAAATTAACTCTCTTTTTTACCTAATAGAATTTTTGGTACGCATCAAAAAGCAGTTAACACGCTGTACCAGATAATCCTTGCAGTATTGTATGTTAGCTCTGGTTTCAATGCTTACAGTTGCAACTGCATACAAGGCATGAACGCCACTGTCTGTTCTGTAAAGAGAGAATGTTATTCATGACACTTTGGTAATATTATTTATTTTAATTAAAATAGAAGTGAATACCTGCTTGTCAGACGTATAGTTGTAATTCTAGGTGGTGGTTGTAAAGACAGGAAAGCAGTCTCTAATACACCTTGAACAGTATCAATATCATGCACACTGTCCCTCTTGCTTTGTTTTGCTGCACCCCTTAATATATTTTACATACACATTTTATCAATAAGCGTTTAATTTCTTAAAAAAATTCAACATACACCAAATTTTCTGTTGTTATTACACATGCACTATATGCATGTATAAACAGAATGTCCGTGATACTGTACTAAATATGTTCATTAATCTTTATTATCCATTACTTTTAACATTGCCACAAGTCAGAAACCATATGTACATTTCATAGAACCGTTACTATGGAAAATTCGATTGTTCATGTTCCTGTACTGTACCTGTATAATGTACCGTTGTACGAAAACTTGATAAAATATCTTAGCACTGACATGGTTAGGCTATGTGTTGATCCGAATCAGTATTAATAACACCGTGACGATTCGGCTGATCCGTTGGATTCTAATGTAAGCTAAATGGTATATTTAATCGGTAATATTCAGTATAGCGTTATTTGTCGTATAAAGTGTTCATTACATTGTTAAATACTTTATAGACGCTATAAGGACAGTACCACGTGCTTGCTGCCATTGCTGTGACGACATGCTTGCCGGGTATTTGATACGGATAGAGAACTTTAGAACAAGACAGAATCTAATAGTTTGATTATCGTAACATGCGAATTTATCGCAATTAGACCTTTACTAGGTTTGTCACAATATAGCACGAAAACGAACAACAAGGACGAACCTGACCTTTGTTTCCAAAATTCCAAGATAAATGTCTATAAATAGCCGATTGCTACAACTAACGACTGATTATTCTGCAATATTTATGCAATGCATGCTACCGCGGACATGAATGTTTTATAGGAATAACGCAACCTTTCCGATGTACAAAACGATTAAATCTTATCCGTTACATAAAACTACGAGATTGAATCGCATGAGTACGCGATTCATTCCATAATTTAACAGCTGCCCGGCGTACTCTATCGACCTATAAAAATCCCGTGACAGACGCGCGTCGAAGACGTTTTGCGAGGCTTTCGCATTCGAGCAAAGCGTCGCAATAATGAATCCAATAGTTTGGTGTTGGAAGGTGTTAAAGCAGTATTTAGCGAACAGCAATGTTCACTGCCTCAGATATTTCGTGGAAGACGGCTTTTCGCTGATTGAAAGGTAAGATCGAAATGATTCTGCGATGATGAATTCGTTCATCCCCGTTCACGGTGTTTGTGACGATCTCTCTTATCGCGTGCAGAATTTTCTGGATGGCAATGTGTGCTCTTTGCTGGTGGGGATGTATACTGATAATCATGAACGTCGTCACGAGCTATGTGGAGCATCCTGTGGCGGTCACCGCTGAAACGTCGTTCGTAGGATCGCACGTACCGTTTCCCGCGGTGGCCGTATGCTACGACACCACTATTAAGATGAGAGAGAAATATTTTAAAAAGTAATTTCGAGAAATAGTACCGGCACCATTGAGCAGATTCTTCTGTAGCATAAATTTTCCAGATCTCCAGGTTCGCTGAACAGGCAAATGCTAGTAAAACGTAATGTACCTGGGGAAGAGCTACTGGCCGCATATGACGAGGTTGATTTTCTTAATCTTATATTTGTATAAGTTTGCCATGAATAATATATCCCTTTTACACCGTAGATGTTGTTTCCTTGTGAAGCTTTCATTCGAAATTGCACATGGAACAATAAACCGTTCGACTGTTGCAAGGAATTTACTTTGCTCCAGAAAACGGGCGTGGGTCCATGCGCCATTTTTAATTCCTATGTCACGAAAAACTCAGATAACAAAACATTGAATTTTTTCATTGATCAACATCACCGATTTGCTAACTTAATCGTTGACTTTGTCTCAGACTCTAACACGAACGTTTTTATGCCTAAAAGCAGTAAGGTATGCACATCAGTTAATAAATTTTGTGGCATTTCATATGTTATAATTTGCATTCATATGGGTGTATGACGTTTCAGATTTTTATTCTGAATAATTACGAACTGCCGATGGTCACGACGGATTCAGAGTTTTCGGCGGCACAATTGAAGAAGGGCCAAATGGCGCGTGTGCACTTTACAATGCAGGATATCTATAACGAGGACGGCGTAAAGGGTGTATGGCCAGAACGAAGAAACTGTCGTTACGGTGACGAAGTTCAAGAGAACAGTCCGTTTCCAGTGTACAGTCGTGATATTTGCTCTTTACAGGCAAATAAAAATTGTCTATAATTACTCGTGGATTATTAAATTTTCTGCAAGCTCGTTTTAACACTCACTGAAAGTCAGATTCGAAACTCATGAATCGATCGTCTTCCTACAGGTCTACATCGAAGAAATGATAAAATATTGTGGTTGCGTGCACTTCTACTACACAGCGCCCAAGGGCATCGAAACATGCAACATGACAAGCATACAATGTCTTTTTGACCATGTTGATGAAATAAAGTCGGCAAATACCGTGAATGAACGTTGTATGCCAGATTGCGAGGGGACAGAATTGGACTTGTAAGGATCAACGCTAAAATGTTTGCCCTTTGGCACCTTATTTTCGCCACATCCCTAAGCACTGTATTGTTTCCGCCGAGAGCGTAGCATCCACACAGATAAACTATTCTTCCTATTTTTACACCCGAAAAAATGTTCAAATACAAAGTCTCTTACCCATTTCCTTGTTGCAGAATATATATGTCGAGCCAGAATATTGAAGACACCAGTGCTAACAGATTACACATAAAGATGCTGTCTTATCCGTTCATACGATATCGGCGATATGTTGTGCATACCTTACTTGACGTCATAGGTAATTAATACGTTGAATATCATGGGAGTTACCAGCAGCCGGCGTTATAAAAGTTAATGAAGGGTGCATCGGTCGTTATAGGACGTAGTCGAGCCTGAAAATTGGTTTAAAAAATGCTATAGTTAGTTGGGGTCTAATAGTAATAATGTGACCGTGATACAGGATTCGATGTTTCACGTTAGCACAACGCATTGCGTGAACAGTGACGAAACTTAATGATTTACAACAAGTGGGACCATATTTATCGTCTTGTGACGTCGTTCCTGAAAATGTAGTCAAGAAAGTAGGATCGCTGATAACGCTGAGAAGCAAACATCTCAATCATCTGCTTCCTCGTCATCTCTCTTTAATCCATTACATGCCAAGATGTCCCATGGTCCCTTTTTAACGGGTTTTAGTCAATCTGGATGTGATATTTTAAACTTTTTATGAGGTGCTAGTAAAAATTGCACTTGTAGGTGGATAAAATACGACGGCTAAATTTAAAAAACTCTTATTTCACGTAGCAGTCAAAGTATCCATTTCTATGTTTTAGTTGCCATTGGAAGTGCCATGGGACTATTCATGGGAGCCAGTCTTCTCAGTTTATGCGAAATACCGTATTGGCTATTTGTTCGTCGGGACAAAATTGAATAATATATATATTTTTAAGCGTACATCTTAGCCGTAATATTCTTGAAAGAGCACCTACAGATAAAAAATATAAAATAGAATGTAATACATCGTACGACGTGTGGGTTTCTTCAATTGATGTTTACAATTAAATATTATACGCCGCTTGGTAAGAGAAGCAGGGAACCATCGAACTTTGTAATTCGCACGGTTCATATCTTGACAACGTACCACCAATAAACAATTCTGAGAATTTAGTATTTTACGCCCGGTCATAAATACGTCCGGCATGAGAATTATGGTTTCGCACAAGCAGTGCCTTATAAGGGAGACGGTATTCCGCGTCGACTTGTTTTCGGGATAATGACAAACGTGACAGTGGCAGTTCCTCGTGATGAGCGGCCGAAAAATACCAGCTTCCAAAGGATTCCGGAGAAAAATGCGACTCTGTTCAGCGATCTCATATCCACGGACGAGGTGCGATTATTGGCTAAGCAGGTCTTCAAGTCAAACGTCGAAGTTCTTGATCATTCCATTCTACCGTATTCCGATGGAAAGCTAGGATTTCTCGGATCGCATTTGCGACTTACCATTACAGTACTTCACAGTCTAAGGTGCAAGAGTCTGTCGTTTTTCGTCAAGAGCATACCTTACGACGTCTCAAGTCAGGCGGATTACGTAAAGAAGAGAGGAGTCTTCGGTCAGGAGGCTGACTTCTATCGTCATGTGGTTCCGGAATTGCAGAATTTCATCGGCGATCCATGGGCGGCAACCTGTTATATCGTGAAAGACGATGTATTGGTATTTGAGGAATTAACCGCTAAGGGATTTACTATGCGAGATAAAATCTATGATGGGGAATTGGTGACCGCTGGATTGTCAGCCTTGGCACGTTTGCATGCGGCTTCATTATGTGCCGAAGGCCGTCTTGGCAAGAAGTTCAACGATCTTTATCCAGAAGCATTCCAAGAGAGAGCTTTCAGTCGTACAGATGAAGCTCGCCAATGGTTTGAGGCAGGAATTGAAGTGGCAGTTGAAGTAGCAAAGAAAAACGGTTTAGACTTCAACCTAATACCGTCTCTCTGCGACGAAATATTTGCAGCTGTTAAACTGTCCTCCACGAAAATGAACGTAGTCAGTCATGGAGATTTATGGGCTAACAACTTGATGTTTAGCAAGGATGTGCCGCCTAAGTGTCTTTTGGTAGACTTTCAACTGTTAAGATATTGTCCCGTTGCTCACGATATTGCACAGTTTTTGCATTTGTGTACAACACGAGCGTTTAGAGACACGCGAAAAAATGCTATGTTGAGATTGTACTACAAAATGTTAAACGCAGCTTTGGATGAAAATGGTTATTGCTTGAGGCGGCCGTCTTGGTCTGAAGTGCAGCTAGGTGTAGAGGAACAACGTTTGGGCGCCGTGATCACTGCTGTTATGTATTTTCCGACAGTCCTGTTGGACGAGGATCTCGGTGCGAAGATTATGAATGACGCTGACAGTTATACGCAATATGTGTTTCACAGTCGAGCGTCGGCGGTTTTGGAGAACATGAAGAAAGATCTGAGGTACAGTCTAAGGATAAGTTTGTTCGGATAAGAATAGAATTTTGGAGGGAATTATATGTGATATTTCTATTGATAGGTACGGACAATTAATCAATGAAGCGGTCGCCGAGTTAGTCGAATTGGGAGCGAAATTTGATGAATTGCCCAAACCATCGTAATATCAATATGGCGGCAGAAATTCTCTTACCGGATCCGAGATCACAACTGTGTTAATGTGTTAAATAATTCTGTAAAGTGCCTGTGCGCCGATCGATCACTATATAATAAATTAATAATGATTCATACTTTCATAATTTAACAACTGTATGTATCCACACCGACAAACCATAATGGACGAACGGATAAGCTGGAAAAGAAATAACACGGAGCGTCGGAAAACATATCAATGTGGGTTGCACAATGGAAACAGTATGAAACATTTATTAATTCTCGATCCTCTCCTCGGCGGGGAGTATAGTCGAGAGGAAGGCCCAGTTGTGGCTACGCAGTTGCACATTCGTCTCATCGATATCCGTATTCTCTGGAACTGGTGAAGGTTCGCGTTTTGTTATTCGAGGAACTTCGTCGTCACTCTCGTCCGCGGAATTTTCAGCCTCCGCATTATCGTCATCCCTAAAATCAAGCCGATGGTAAGTAATCCTTCCCACATTTCATGCAATGCCTCGTAACACTTACTTCTTATGTTTGTCATCCGGCGAGGAAGTTTTCACATTCGAATGCATCAGTAAGGACGTTATAAACGATGTACAAAGTAGTTTCATTGGCGGTAACGTGTGAGCGGATACGCTGAGAAGCTACGAACAAAATGCAAAATTGTAATACGTAGAATGTGTGCCACCCGAACAAATGTGTCAGTTGCGTTTGTAGAAATTACTGTTAGAAATGGAGTCATAACCAACGACATACTCGGTTCGTACGAATCACTGCGATACTGCTGGAGGAATAGGTTGAGATAATGAGTGCGCCGCGTGAGACGTTGCGATGTTTAACGGGAAAAGGGGGCACGCGAGGGAAATAAGTTCGCTGTTTTACACCGGGATTCAAGGTTCGTTCACTTTAGCCGCATATATCGAAAGAGCCACTCCGGCAGGCGCCCGATTAGTTAATTAGTTTTAAGGCTGACGCGCCACACCTCCGAGTGAAAATTTGTGCAATTCCCGTAATCTTCTACTTCAGATCTAGGTTGACTCGTCTGTTACTACCTACACGCATCTATACCGGCCGTATATGCACGTTTCACGAGCGCCGAGGGATAGAGAAGGAGAACGCGTACGAATGCGTTTTTCTCATGCAAACCGGAAGCGAAGAAGGATGCGAATGCACTGCAAAACGGCGGACGAAATCGTTCAGTACGTGCAAATTTCCGTTTGCCCCGGTGATACATAAATCGGCATAGATATGTTGTAGGCAATTTATTTCAAATATGAGATCTACATATTTTCGTGATGCGTGATTTTCTCACGTCATTATCGATCTCCACTTCGTTCACCCTGAACAATCCTTTCCACTTTATCCCTCTTCCCCTTATGACCATCAGCCGAACTCACATCAAGCCGGACTCTCGTAATAAATAATTATTCATCGTTCTACGTACGTTGGCAGAAAACATGGCATTTTTTCCAAGAACCAAAAAAGCTTACGCCAATCGTGTGCGTAAATGCGGACAGAAATGGTAAGGATGACGTGCACATTGTCACGTCCTCGATCGGATGTCAGTAAGTGACTACAATATTAGTAAAGATGTTGCCAAGGAAAACGAGCCCGGAGCAGTGCGCTTTATGAGCGCCGTAATCAAGACAATTGCCACCGTCCACGTAAAGCACGACACTTACCAATACGCGGAGTCTGTTTTCATAATGACGGTGACAATGATCCCGCCGCACGGCGGTGCGTTAAATGTGGAAAAAGGTCGCCAGGCTCCCGGCTTTCCTTGAATATTTTCTACGCAAAGCGTCCGTTTTCGCAACGTCAGTATTACGTTGATCGACGAAAGCATCACGGGCAAACCTTAATTAACGTATCAATTACCAGACAGCATCACTGCAACGCGAGACTTGACGTCAAAATTGGTCAAATGCGAAAAATCTCAAGGATGACGTGTCGAACTGACGGATGTTTCATCCTTGGGGTGAAACATAAACATTTCGGTAAATTGCTCGAAAGGGTGATGTTTCAGAGGCTGTCTCATGTTAGAGGATTAAAATTAAATATGAGCGGCAATAGTGGTTCGAGGTGATTAAAGCACACATTTCGCGTAGTGTAGCTGAAATTTTACAGAAATATCCTTGCGATATAATGGGAGCAGGAATGAGGTCAGCGCAGGAACGATTTTACGTGAAAGTATGTAACAATCAGGAGAGCCCGCCGCAGAGATAAGACTCTGTTCCTGGCTGCCCACCAGGTTCGTCCTGACCTGGTTTTACGAAACAATCCCGAACAATTCTGCACCGTCGGTGCTTGATACCGTTACCACCATTGTTCGTTTGTAGCAGGGAGGTAGTGTATCGGGATGAAGTTTCAGAAGTTTCCCTTTCAACCGTTCAAAACCTTCCACGTCAATCGGTCGCTTCTTTCATCATCGATGCGTGTGAGCGACAATTTTTATCGTCCAGCCAGCGCAGACAAACGCAGCCGTAAAAACATCTTTCCTTCTCACGCGCCAATGCATTTCGCGAGCCACCAATGCGCCATCGCACCTCGCTACGCACGAAATGCAATTAAACTTGGCCAGAAGTAAGAGCGATTATGCTGAAACGATGGAAATTCGGAAGGCAACGCGAGTGACGAACTACTTTATAAACATTCGCCGCCGCGCTCGCGCATAGAAAGAGCGCGTAGATTAATTAACACAACGCGAAACAAGTTCCCTGAACGTATATATTCCTGGCTCGTCCTGCTCATCCGTGTGAATACGTCACGAACACAGGCCCGCGACTCCCATTGTCAGAAGTTCTTCGACGAGGAATTGATTCATAAAATGAAGAAACGCGCAACTAACGGGGCGCTAATTAACTTAAGCCGGTTGTTCGATCGATTTCCTGACGAGTAACTCCCGGTTATGCGTATGCATACGACTCTAAACTGGGTTAGACGAACCCTTTCTTTTTTCTTTAACGCCGCTCTCCTGCGAAACACATCAATTGAGATTACGCGCCGACGGCGTTTTCAATTTTCCGCGATGGACAATCAATGTTTGGACGCCGCGACCGTGTTCCGCGTACGCGTTAACATGGGAAATATCGGACGAAGGTAGTCTAAACAAAACATGCTCGGGGCGATGATAAGAACGGACGCGAATTGCTTTAGTTTGCACGCGGACCCATCGGTTGCAGGCGGTTGCATAGTAATTTCAATTAAGACAGCAAGCAGATGAGACGTCGGTGCTTCGCTAGGGAGAAGTTGCTAAGACGACGGAGGGTGTCGATTTTGAGAGATCTTGATTTTGAAAAATAACGACATCGCGACACGCGTGTTACGTTTACAAAATAATTTGTCGAGACGACGACGCCGCCGCCGACGACGACGAGAAAGGCGGGTGGCGTGGATTTAAAAAAAAGAAGAAAAAATAATAGACGTGCTCGTGTTCTATGCCGCGCAAAGCCATTAGTGCCCGGAACCGATGCCGTCATACGCGTAAGACAATATTCATACATCGGTAGGAAGAATTTGTGCGACATGATACATGTGCCAGGACGAATTCGTGAATGACGTTCGTCAGAGGATTTCCACAAAAGAGGTAGCTCCCGGGTCAAGGGGACAAATGGAACGCTGTGAGGGGGTGGGAGCGCGGTGAAGCAGCTCCTATATTAAATCATGGCGAGACCACTTCCTAAAGTCAGTCCCACATCGAACGTTGGAGCATACGAGAAGAAACTCCATCTCCTCTGGCTTTCCATTTCGCGGGTCGCGACCGTCGTCTCTTAATACTATTTGCTTCCATCCCTCTGGCCTCATACCGAGGCAAGGAACGAAGCGGAACTTTCATCGCTCCGAACTCCAGGACTTTGCACTTGAAAATTCGACGTAGTGAAACCGAGAAATTTGAAAGTTCGTTCGTACGGAGTGCTTCGACGTTTTTAAATACGCGGCTTCGAGAAAGCTTGGACGAAGGTTCTTCCAAGAAGGTGCTGCGGATTTTCAGATCAAGATATTTCGAGGGTCAACGTTCTCTGGCCGTTCTTTCGCGTGCGGAAGCAAGAAGAATCTTTCAACATGAAGATATCGACCTCGCTCTTGCTATCGTGCTTTTTGACGGTGATGCTGCTCTTCGTGCCCACTTCAGGATATCCTGCTAGCAACCCCGAAGCAGTGAGTACTTTTTTCTTTATCTTACTCCGACACACTGCCACACTCTGCGATCATTATTCAAGCGTGTAATACGGTTTATAGAGGAACGTGATGTGAAAGATACGCGACTATTTTCCACTGGTGCTACTCGGGTTTTAGGGTGCATTAATGGTAGTTAAGTACACGTACACGTGCCGAAACACGTGCGTGGGCGACTCATTCGATCAGGTCTTTGACACGTAGTATTTTTCGTTCTCTGAAACGGGCCCATTTGGGTTACACAGAACGTATTCAGCGAGCGAATGTTTTCCCGTTCCAAAAGAAAATTTATCGCAAGCGCACGTGCGTAAGATAAATCCGACGTTGCTTTCTGAAATAACGCTATTCCCGGCTATAATTATGCCGGTGCATTTCAAAACTCGGATTTGGGTATATCAATCGAGAGATACGGGCGACATATTTTAGAATAAACTGGAGCACGTGTGTACGCGCGCGATAACGAGTGTATAAGAGACGAAAAATATGTATCGCTCGTTGATCCGTTGAACAATGCCAAATATAGCCAGTTTGCCGCACGAAGGCAACATTCCTCACAGGTGCGACAATGAAAATTAATCGCGAGGATTTTAACGACAACGGAAGATTCCAAAGTAAGCAATAACGCGATCAGAAAATCAGTGCTCCCATTTCACGGTCGTTCTTTCAAAGAATTACGGAGTGATTGACATGTCCATATAATGAATTATCAACGACGATGTTCATACTTTCCCAGTTGCGGCACGTGGGACGTACATAATAATGTCAAAAGTGTAAGTGGACGATGGTCGTTGAACGTTTCTCATTAAACCAATCTCTTATGTTTGTCTGCCAGTACGAGCGTATCTAATCTTATTGAACCGTAGGTGGTATGTGCTCTCCTTGTAAACAGGAACACTTTCCATGGTGGCATCTAGGTCAGGAGAAATGTTATTTTGCCAATTCGATCATTGTCACCATTGAACGTGAACTCATCTATGTCAAATGTAAAACGTAAAAACGTCTTAAGATCGAACGCAATAACAACAAACGATAACAACGATTGGACAATCTAGTTCCTTGATATTAATTTCAGTTGTCGAACTGGTGTTAAAGTTGAGTATTTCGGACTTTGTTACAGGCGATCGAGAACATGAGGCAAATTCCGCAGTGGCACTGTCTCCGGTACAGGAAGTTTGATCTTGTGCGCCGCTGTCGAAACTATCGTCTTGGGAGGAAACACTGACAAATGGAGTCGCGCCGCATAAACCAACGACGACCGAACAAATCGCTCCACTTCAAGTTACGTCGACCTCCCATGCTGAACGTTCTGTTTCACTTCTTCAGATTTATTTGAAATGACGTCGAGCGGCGGGAATCCTTCCCTTATATTCGAACCAACTACTTCTTGGATTAACCTGACTCCGCGCTACGTTGCTAACATGAATTTTGACATGACACGATCTTGTTTCGAGACGGTGCATGAGAATATCGTATTTAAGTTCGTTTAGTACTACCTAGAGCTCTCTCCCTCTCTCTACCTCTTTCTCTATCCTTTTAGCGAAATCGACTAATCCTCGTTATGTAAGTTTCAAACGTTAGTACCCTCACCGACCCCGTGATTCGTATGAGCGACAATCAAGTTAACGAAAAAGGAAATATACGATAACTGTCCAACGGTTTTACTTCCCGGTGATTACTTAATACACGGTATACCAAAGAATCGTTCGATTAACACTCTTGTATTATATATGCTACTTAATATGTATTGTAAATGTACGTGTACTTTGCTTTGATCTCAAGATATAATAAAATTGTATTCTTCACGAAAGTGAACGACGTTAAAAATTCTTGAGAATCCAAATAAACTGTATAACGTGCGATTACACTTACCTCCTCTATCATTCCTTTGCCAGAAATACCGAGGTGCTCGTGAATCTGCCGGCTGGTTTCTTCTCTACTCGAGGTCATCTTTGAAGCTATCATACCGCTGTATGCAGTGGCAGGCATACCTGCATTTGTGTTCAAAATTTCGAGTGCAACGCTCACTTCAGATTCCGGTTCCAAAGTCAATAGCTCCTAATAAAATAACGACCATGTTCAGACTAACAAAACTCTCGCCACTCTTTATTGTGACTCCCAGCTGAATATAATTAAGATACTGTACCTGATTCGAGTCTAAGAAAAAGAGTTGCGACTTCTTCTGCCATTGTCTGGACGATACATCTTGTCTTTCTTGTAGATGTGGCACAAATGTTGCCCCCAAGATAGTGCTCCCATATTCAATTACACGTTTCCTTACATACACCGCCGTGGAACTTTGAGGTGTGAACACGTATACTGGGAACAGAAATTAACCCTAACTCTTCTTGCGTATATTTTAAAGGTTTTGCGACTGGTATAATCTGAAGATTAACTCACGTGTGTTGTCATTGGTAAAAGCAGCCATATACGTGGATCTTGAATCAACAGCGAGAGTTACAAGATCTAAAGGTACGCTCCAAGTTATAGCGAGAGATAATAAATTCCAAACTGCGATATGATGCTTAGATCCTACCACTACAAGATGACAAGCCTCGTGCTTTCCAAATTCAATTCGCCTGATAAACGATTTCCACGGTCAATTCATTGTGGAAATTTAATATTGCGTGGAGATATGTTATGACTTACGTTATTGTGTGTGGGTATTGACTATGAGTGAGGCTTCGTTTTAAGGTACAACTTTCGGGTGCCCAAATGGTTAGGCTAGAATCGAAACCGATGCCTAAAAGTGAACCATCCATAGAAAATGCAGCATCTGTTGCTGGCAATCCCCGATACTCTCCAATTCCGTAGCAATGCCAATGTTTTATCTTTTCTAAAAAGAAGCTGGGTTAAAAACTGCAAGTATCGTGTGAAACTTTACAATTAGTATAAACAGACGATACGTACTATGTATGGATGAAGAGTCAACAAGGTTCCACAATTTAAATTTGTTGTCCCTGCCAGTAGTGACTGCTAGTGGACCATCGTCGTCAAATGTTTGATGCGGTTGAAATTGTAAAGCATTAACTCCATTTTCATGCGGAAGTTCGATTGACGTGTTTAGTACAAACCTAAGAAGATTTTCATACTAGTGTAATGGAAGGAAACTGATATGTCTGTTCAAAATAAACTGTAAGTTTAACACACTTACAGTTGAGTCTTCAAATCAAAGCTCCAGTACTTGAGCCTTACTTCTATACTTGAAACTTTGTCGTCACGTGCTTCCACAGTTGCCATCCAAGTACCATCGTGATTTAACGCTATTTTTATTACTTCAGTATTTACAATGATTACGCTACGTTGTTGTGTTAAAAAATTTTGCGCCGTTATATTAATCTATAAGCAATTTAGGCTGTTAAGCAACATCGTTTATCATTAATAATTAATATATATATACCTTAACTCATGTACCTACATTGTATAAAAGACTTTTTGTATGGGTATTGTAAAACTGAACATGCCCAGTTCGACTGTTAAGAACCAGACTATTTGTGCGTGGATCCACTATAAGACCGGCAGGAAATAATTCCTTAGAAGATAGGGCCACACCCCACGTAAAATTTTGTATTACGGACGTTAGTTTCCTTTGCGGGTTCACAACGACAATACCTACGTTTAAAAAAATAATTTTGTTACACGATACATGCGCAATGACACATGAAGGTATTGTAAAAGTAGATTATGTACCATTGTCAAGTGTGGACACAGCAACATATAAATTATCTGGAGCGATAGTGAGATGTTTGATAGGCGCGGGTAATCGTGGAAGAAAAGATTTATGTTGAGGATTTGCCAGAATCCATTTAACTAACACACACTCTCCTCCGCCAGTGTACATATTCCCCCCTACATAAAAAAATATAGATAATTAAAAGTATGGAGTCACTTTGTTTCTTTCTATGGTTAATGAGTGCGTTCAGGTACCTGACTTGCTAAAAACTATCTCTGTTACAGGTAACGTGTGCCAGTGATAAACTGCAGTGTATGGTCTGGTTTGAAACAAATTTCTCCATACTACTACACGACCAGTGGAATCACCTGTCGCAACCCATTCTTCTTCTGGATGCCCTGCAATACATGTGGGTAATCTGCCTGTTCTACCTGTTTTGTGTCTGAGAACAAAAAAAAATATACTTAATAGGATGCATCATTATACACAGATAGATGAAGTCTATTCAAACTACTGCACACTTACAACTTATCAATCAGGTTTCTTCCAGGATTCAATATATGTAAATTTCCATCATGAAGAAGTGCTATTAAGTTTTCCCCCCAGTTACCAATTACATCTATGTAATATTCAGAGGATTCCGTACTGAAACAGCAGGACATAAATAACCCTTAATGACTAAATGATAGCTGTAAAGATTAACTATAAATTAGGTACTTACAAAATCTGTGTTGCTTTGCCAAACCTTCCATTTTCCAGGTCAAACAAAGTAACATATATTTTCTTATGACACTTGCTGGCATGGGTGACAAGAACCTGGCGGATGTCATTTCCCTTTGGTGTTTTGTAAACGACAATATGGAAAGTCTTAATCTTTGGTTGTACATTTTCAGGAAACTTTAGTTGCTGCAAGTTCATAAGTAAGACATTGTTCATTAATGTTACACATAGACACAGGAAATTACTAATGGATTATAATTGCCTACCAATTTCTTAGTGATGATACCACTTTGACAGCTCCAATAGTTAAGCTCTCCTGTGTCAGTGCAACCTATGATACTATTAATATTATCGGGATGCAAAACGATTCCGGTGATTCTGTGGTTGGCCGGCTCAAATTCTCGCACAAAATCTCCTGTCTGCGTGCTGTACGACTTAATCACATGTCTCCAAACAATATACAAAGTTCTGTGGGAAAAGACATCGGCGATCAGTAAAACGGGAAGATGTCAATTTGAACGAACTTAGATGATAAGAATGCGAAACTAACTCTCCGTCGTGAGAAAAGATCGGCCTTTGATCGATTATACTACCGCCTCCTTTCCGTTTAACGACTAAATCGTCAACGTCTATCACGTTCACGTTGTTAGGCGTCGACGACTTTCGTGCCACTTTCATCCGCATGTTTTCGGACCAGAATCAACACACTGTACAAACGGAAATGAATACAAGTACACTGGCCAATGTTATTTGGCAATATTAAAATGCATGGTTTAAGGGTTTTGTGCCAAAAATATCACGATTTGACAACTACACGTGCCACAATAAATGAAACCACGAACATAACCAACACAGCTTAGCACGTGGGTTCAAATTCTAAATTCGTAACGGGGTTCACGTCGCATGATAACCGATATCGAAGAAATTCCCTAGAAAACAATGTCCCTATGAAGTTATAGTTCTGCGTAGATTTGTACGGTTGCCCGCGTTGGAATGCTTAGAATTTGCTCAATTTCAAACTGCTTGGCGCAAGTTTCCGACTTTAACGCAAAATATTCATATTCGTTAATTAGTCTGGCGATGCAACGTAAAGTATATTTCCGGTAAACAAACCTCTCGTTTGTGGAATGTAAAATTTATATTTTTATTGTTACAACAACTTCGAATCATCTATCGTCTAATAACTATCGACTAATACTAAACGACAGAATTATAGTACAGGTAATGCGAGGGGATCCTTTGGATAAGGAGAGTTGGTGAGATCGTATATAACAGACGAGGTATTGCGACTTCACCAATTCAAGTAAAGATTTTATTGAAATATAAGGAATCTGTACCAGACAGAACTAAAATTACTGTTTGAAATTTGGTACTACCGGGGTTTCACATATCGTATATGCCTGCGTAGCCACTGCGTTATTTTCTCACGTTTATCGCATAAGTATGTTTAAAATGTCTATAAGTACAGAAACAATAACGAAGATACGCGCACAGTCTATCTCGAAAATTCTAAACCTAGAAAGGATGTGTTTTTCTCATCTCTCTCACTCCGCTCTTTCACTCTCTCGTCCGTTCACACGCGCATACATTCTCTCTTTCATCGGCCTCTCTAGATCCGCCGTTTGCGAATTACGACTTAGAACTTAAAGGGGTTTCTGCATTTTTCGTCTATGTACAATATTTCGATAAACTCAAAGTTCATTATAGCTACGCGATTTTTCCCTCCTCACGTACCGTTTTTCATCACGGCCAGAGTTCCATTTTTGTTCCTCGGACTATGTACAATTTTTACAACAATCTCTCTCTCTCTCTCCCTTTCGTTCGTTCGTTCACTCACTTTGCCATCCCAATTTACAGCGTTACATTACAATTTATCGTGTACTCTTCCCGCGCGAACAATGTTAATCAATCGATCGCGGGGTTCATCATTACCTAATTCACGCGCAAATGCAGCCTCGAGAATGCGAAGGACCTGGATCATTGCTTCTCGCGCCAGAGAATAGAATTTCGTGCCCGTGCGTCCTTCGTTCCTCTTACGGCCGAGCGACGCCAGACGTCGTTCGATCGTTATAAATAAAGTCTCCCGGCAAATTTTGAATGCCGCCAAGAAACGCAACGATCCGCTGCCTGCTTTCGAACGGGGGAAAAGTCGAGCTCGTTTCTCTCGTTCGCCGACGTTGAGAGACGAGGTGTTTCATACTTTGCGCGCGCAGTCTAAATCAATACCTCGCATCCTAAGAATGTAAAAACCTAAAAATCCTTGTTTACTCTCAGTTACAATAAATAAGCAACGTACGCGATTAAACTTTACAGATTACATTATTCATCTATATCACGGATTCTTTTACTGGTTCTGAGGGGGTGCGCACGCGAAAAATGCACGCTGGTGCTTTCTTTCTCTCTCGTTCTGCGCGTCCTGCGATTGGGTTTCTTTGAAAAAGGAAAAAAAAAACGAAAAAGGACACGGAAGGGGGAAGTGTGTGATAAGAGGGACGAGGGGTAGTAGTGTCTGTGTGTGTGTGTGTGTGTGCTTGCCTGAAGTACAATCCAATGCCTAGGGCTCGATTAAACGAAGAATTTCCTTTTTTCCGTATTTTCTCCGCATTTTCTGTTTTTTTTTTGCGTTGCGCGCAACTAAATCGTGGGCTCAACCGGAATGACGGCCGTTTCGAGGTAGGAACGTATATTCTTTCGGTGATTTCATTTTACGCTCGACGAACACCCAAATCCGGAAGTGTGAAATTCGCGCCGGCTACATTAGGATATGCATGCGCGCATTTGTTCTTATCATCTTCTGATTCACTTTTTTTTCCTCTTATTTTCTTTTGGGAGACCACATTTGTTGGGAAACGGGATTGGCGCGAGGTGTAATACATCGTAAAAAAATATTCGCGCGTGAAGTCAGACGTATTTTCATGTTTGACGACCGTTCGAATGAGAAACTCGACGAGAAGTTTGAAATGAGGTTTACGAACGAAATTAGTAAGTGAATCACCAATCGTACGACTTTGGTGAGAAGTCAAATCTAATCATAATTCGCCAATACTTCATAATGATTTATCAGTGAACAAACAAATATGACAATATGAATATGACTCTCGAGTATGCATAAAGTTGACAAGACAGAAATAAGTTATTCAGAACGAGTTTCTCACACTCGACAATCGTCATTCCCATTATTTTTTTGTCCAAAATCGCTTCTATGAAGCGTATCGTACCCTAAAAAACGAATTAGAAAAATACTTTCCCCAGATCTGTACTATCTTTTATAGTAAAATTCGAAATTAAGTCGTTTACACAGAACACCTCCCCTTTGCATCTGCAAGGGGGAGCAAAAATGCAATCGGTGAAAGAAGTTTAGCGTTATTATCATCTAATATTGTACCAGATCTTTAGCGCGGCTAAGGTCTATCAAGCGTTTCTTTAAAATGTACAATAACCGCAGTAAACTTCGCCCCGCGCATCTTACAAATTGTTCGTCGTCGCAGAAGATTACGATAGAAAACGGTCTCTCTCTCTCTCTCTGTGCGTCGTAAATCGCCAAAATATTCTGCTATGCGAAGTTCTGTAAATTTGAGTTAAACGTTTATCGCTACACGCGACCAACGCACTTATTCAACGGAACAGAATGAACGGTACGTCGCTCGACGATCGTAGTTTGTTTTGAAGAAACCGTACACTTTCGACGTTCGTTACGGACTTGTCTGTACGTAAAAATGAAGTGCACGAATAACTCGTCCATAAAGCATGTTGAAGAAGGAAATCTGTTGTTGCCCAAACAAGTGTCGAGGAAACGGCGGAGATAAGCTCATCAGTCTTACTATCACCGATAATAGTAGATTAACACTTCGCAGGAACAGAGAGATGCGGCATATTCCGCGAGATTTTCGACGATTGAACGCTTAGGAAACCTTGCAATTGTCAATACACTTCACTCTCCACAGTTTATTTTTTCGTTTCTTTCTCATCACCAACGACGCACGTACAGACAAATCCTTAGGAAAATGTGAAAACTGTACGGTGCTCCATAAAACACACACACGACACGAATGCAAGCTAATGGGTATAATTGCAACGGCGAATGAATTAAGAGATGCTGGGAGCTTGTCACACATTTCTCTTCAATGTTCTCATCGGGTATGAGAGGTCCCTCGATCTTCATCCTCAGACAGGAAGTTCAAACGATATACACCTCGGGGTCCTTTTTAAGAGCACGAGCGCATAATGTTTGGAGTAACAGAATCCTCTTCATTCCCTTCAATATTTTTGGAACCTCGAAACGCACTACGGTGCAGCGAATTTCGAGATCCATCCTCTTCGTTCTCGTTTAACAACGGCGAGACCATCGCTAGAAAAATGCTTAGTCGATTGGTGGTGATGATGGTACGAGTGATCACTTCATCAGGTTACATCCTCGGGCCATTCTTTCACCCGTGACATGTGCATGATGTCTCATTGTCAGTGGTGTTGCGTGTGTCGTGTCAGTGTGTGTATCAATGCGTGTGGTCAGTGTGTGAAAAATAATTTATATATACAAGTGATTCGATATAATTCACAGCAAACATTTGCCCGTTTTCATTATCTCCACCCCCCCCCCCTCCACCCTTGTTGCTCCGTTATCACACCAGGACCCGTTAATAGATATCGCTCTTGGGATCCCTCTCCCGGAAGAATCCCTTTTCAGTCTTGCACTCCCTGATTGTTACTGTTTTCAGGTTCACGGTGACGTCCGTGATGAATACTTGATCGGCAACTGGATTCCTCGCGTGCCAATAATCAGTTCCAGGATTCGACAGAGGGACGTACATCTCAGGCTTTGTTATTTCGGTTTGCTTAATGCTTGGTGCATTATTGTTATTGTTATTATTATTCGTATTGGAATTGTTGTTATTATGGCTATGATGACCGTTCACGATGGTCGGTAACCTGTTGTTGTTGGTGTAGGAATCCGTTGGGCTGGGCGATTTGTGCCCATTGGTATCTACCGTCACTGCACCATTTGTTTTTTCTTGTTTCTGCTCAGGCAGATGCCTCTTCTTTGAAGTTTGTTGTTGCTGAGGCTGTGATGGTGGTTGCGATGGTGGTTGCTGTGATGGCTGTTGTTGCTGCTGCTGCTGCTGTTGTTGCTGCTGCTGCTGCTGCTGCTGCTCCTCCAAAGGTGTGTCTATCTGAGGCGACAAGGGTGCGGGTGGCGCTCGCGGGAGTGAAGGGGGTGGACCGTGAGGTACGTCGGCCTCAGGCCGTTTCTTGTCCTGAACAGCGGGTGCTGGCGTCGTTGGAACCGCTGGCAGTGGCTCTTCAGGTGTTGACTTCACGCTCGACGAAGAGGGCCTTCTGCCGTTCACTTTGTGACTCTAAAATCGAACACGTTTTGAATATCGTTTAACACTCCCTCATGCGTCGGCATTAGACCTATACGTCCAGCAGGATGCCTCTGCAAGACTTAATATTTGAAGCGAACTTACGTGGTAGGAAGGTGACGTGGGATTGCTTTTTAGTGGCAACAATCGGGGAATCTTATTCGGTGGCGGACTTCCGCTTCCACTGCTCGGACTGCTCGTGGTAATGGTCACACCAATCTTCCCCGACTCCTTGCTGAGGACCTCGGCCTTTCTCTTTGTACCTGCTGGCTCTCGCCTTGGCAGCAGTGGAATATCGACACTGCTGTTGGAGCTGTCGGAGTCAACGCTGAACGCTGAAGCCGCCAATTCGGGCGGCGTTGGCGATTCGTGACCGTCGAGGGAACTCGGGAGCGTGTCCTCGTCGTGAGCTACAGGATTCAGACTGGGGACGGACGTACTCCCGGTCGTGGATTCATCCTGACTGTCCTCGCCGATTCTTTCATCTCCACCGGGTTCCTCTTCCACAACGAGATTGGCCAGGACCTGTTCCTAAGTCGGGACAGTCGTTTAATTTGCCGCTCACACCAACGTATTCATCAGATTTGGAGTGAAAAATTAGTCCGTGTCGTACGATAGCTTACATTGTATCTGGTATCCCTTCTCCTTGGTCTCCTCGTGGACGCGTCTCCACCCTTTTGACTTTCCTCGTACAATTCAATTAACCTGACGTCCAGAATATTCTCTTCTGGCTCCCATGTGTTGTATCTGAGGAATGAGGTTTCGTAAGTTTACGTTTGTGCGCTTGTTATGAGTTATGTCCATACGGATGTTTATTGATCGTGGTTAATACTCACTTTTTACTCCATCCTTTCCACTTCACGAAATACTCGACTTTGCCCTACAACGAGAAATATATGTTAATAACAATGCCTGACATCTTATAGAAAAAGAGCGATGCCGGTAGCAGCATATATTACAGTATAGAAAGCTGCCATTTATAAAGAAATGGAGCATGATGAATGAAGAATGGGGTTATTGGATGAAGGGAAATTGGATTTAGAAAAACATGCAAATTCGGTACGGAAAAACATTGTCGGATCTTTACAAATCGTTATTCAGATTTACTGTCGTTTCGTTTGTGCGCTCAAGTAATACAAAGGAACAATCAACCCATTAGGTACGAACCGCGTGTGTAAATGCCTATCAGAAAAATCGTCAGACTATCAAACCTAAAATTTTAGAACGTAACGAGTGCGCTGAAAATCTTTAAAGCAGAAACGTGGAATAAATCGCATTTCAGTCACATCCCACCATAGCTAAACGGATTAATCACCGCAAAATACTCCAAAACACATGAAATCGTGATGTATCTCAAACTGTGCGCACGTTCAGTTAATCAGAACGATGGCATGACACGTGGACGCTTCTAACGTCCGTCTTCGAACGACCAACCGAGCGAACACTTCGTAGTACTGCGCAGTGGTTTTTCCCTGAGGCCATTTAAACGCAATCTTTCGGTAAAACAAAGATTCGGACATAAGCTGGAAGCACGAACCGTCTCCGTGGCTGTCGGCATTAAAATGACTTTACTACCCGATTTCTCACGCCGGTTTATTGGACAATAATCAATAGGAGAATACGATCGTCGGCGTCATAGGCCCTAGTGTGACTCAGTCGTATTATCCAACCAACTGCGTCGTAAACAAGAAAGTTATGCGCCCCGAAACCCTTCGGCCATGGCTGTTGCATATGTATTTGAAAAGATGTGCGACCACCGGGGACACGGGACGAAGGACACGTCACACGTTCCCCGCGATACCCTTTTCCTTCTCTCCCGCGTTTGTCGCGGCAAATAGGGGCTCCTTTTGCACCGCGCCGCACAGAGAATTACGATTTTATGCATATAAGAATGACAACGCACTACCTGCATCGCTAATTCTCATGCCTACCGCGAAACGAAAAGTTCGCTTCAATCTAGTATTCGTTCTACTCTCAAATGCCTAGTACAGCTCTAGTGTCAATACACCGATAATAGTTTCTTCGGCTAGTTTCAGCCCTCGTTAGAGACGAAACGTGGCAATACGGAAGATCGAAAGGGGTCGACGTCTCGTGATGCGAAAGTACTCATTATTCAAGCGTGTCGAATGAAATTCAAGCACACGGCACAGGGCTGCACCAGCGTCGGAAACTGGAGGAGAGCGTGTAGTGTGACAGGTCTCGTCCGACATATATTCGAAGTTAGAATGTTAGATGCCATCGCGTACGTGGATCTCCCGTCAGGTACGTAATCCGCTAACGGGAGAAAGCCGTTGGCGCCAGTCGTCATTAACAGCGGAGAGCACACACGGGGAATCGAGAGGAGGCCGATCGTGCACACGGAGGATCCACTTTTTCCGCGCCGGCGCGACAGAGCGGATTTTCGAATCCATCTCGCGGCGCACATCGGTCGATAAAACGGGCGGCGTTGACTTCCACGAGAGCCGTCCGTACGACTCGCCCATTGGCCACGGGCCAACGAACGAAAGCGTGCCGACCGGCGATGGTGCGCAGCCCAGTGTGACAGTTGGAAAACAATGACATAACTGTCCAGGTAGACGGACACGGCTTGGTAATCACGTACGGAGTCACGTTCTTCTCAGACTTCCAGAGTTCTAGCCAAGCAGCGAAATAATCACGTACATTCCGCGTTACTGCGGATTCGGAGCAGCGGTTTTTCGAGCCAGGAGTCCTGTATTTAATGCCACAGAGTTTGTGTAAAAGATGTAAAAGACGGCTATGTGCGAATAAATGTCATTTTGAGAATAAATCGATAGCGTAGGTTTCCCCGGCAGATTTTCGAAAAGGGAGCGACACTGGGTCGATAACTTGCGAGGTAAGCACGTGTTTCCTTCTTCCGGCCGCTGTTACGGCTTCAGTACCATCCCGTACAAAAGCGGCGAGTCCATGCCAAAGGGGCACCGTACCCAGTGCCATTTAACGACCGAATTTCCAAAGAACCGTACGAGAGGGGTAGGAGTCATCGGAAAGGCCGTCGAAGGGAAAAAGAGTGAAAGATGGAGTAAAGTGGTAAGCGAGTAGGTTGAGAAATGGAGTGAAAGAGAGCGAGAGAGAAAGCGGTAACGGCGCACAGCAGACAAACAGATTCCGTGTTGTGGCGCCGCCTTGCGGTGATAGTCGGAATTACACGCTAACTTACCCGCTTTTCTCTCTTCTTCGTAATCCGCTCAGCGGCGTAAACTCTGTCCCCGAGATCCATGGCTTTTAATCCTCGTTCGCCGTGCGTGTGCAAGTTAAATCCAAATTAAATCCAACGGTACGGCGATACACTACGTCGTCGTCGTCGTCGTCGCCGTCGAGACGTATTATCCAACGACACACCATATGAACCGGCACTTGAGATCACACGCAATACTCCGATTTACGTATCACGGCAACCACATAACACCCACACACTTGCACACTTAGCGGTACCTTACGCGATCCTTGTATGTCAATGGCAGGCAAGACACGCGCTCGCGTGTCACACGGAGCAAATATTTGTTTTTCTACAATTCACGTAGAAGCACTGTCACCATAGATTTTTGGCAGCAAAACCCGTCAGCGGCACGAACCGGGATCGAGCGCTCACAGCATGTTTCTGACGTCGGTTGCGATCAGTCGGACCGTCGTCTGGCGCATTATTCCCGTTGCGAGTCGCGGTAGGAACGGAGTAGCAGGAACAGCGACGACTGCGACGACGGCAGAGCGGCGGCACGTGTTGTCTCGAGTACGAGACCACTACTCGGCATAGCTCGATGTTTTTCGTACTGATCGTTGCGTCGGCCAACGACGATTAGAGGGGCTGCTATTTCAGCGGCGAGGCGGCAATGCGCCCGATGTTTTTCGAAAGGCCAGTAGTCGCGACACGACCGGCGAACACGAGCGAAGTCGGCGTACACGCACGTCCCATCGGGAAGGGAATTTTACGCGGCACCGTGTGCGCGCCGCGAGTTCCTTCTTCGTGCACTCTACCGGTGAGATATCACGCGTCACGTATTCGTCTCGGTCGCCGTTGTCCACCGACGTCAGCGTGTGCTCGAGTCTCTGGAAGCACTTCCCTTCGGAGCAGGAGGAGTAGCAGTAGTAGTAGTAGTAATAGTAGTGTAGTAGTAGTAGTAGTAGTAGTAGTAGTAGTAGCAGTAGTAATAATAGTAGTAGTAGTAGTAGTAGAGGAGCGAATTGGGCGCTGCTGGTATATCTCTCTCTTGCTCCTCGGTAACGGTGTGTATATGTGTGGCAGCAGCGGGCAACACGTTTTCTGCTTCTGCTGCTGGTGCTGCTGCTGCTGCTGCTCCCTTCGGGTAAGATCGGCGCTCGTGTGACGTCAGCGATTCCCCCTCACCTCGTAAACACCAAACATGGCCGTCGCACGGATATACGCTGCTCAAGTGCGTCCCTAGCTGATCGGAAAAACTTACCGAGAAATGCGCTCCGACAGGCCGCGGAGCCGTATATCGGGCACGCGTAGGCCCTTTGCGATCCCCTCGATCAACGTACGGGGACGCCGAATGCGGATATTAGAAAACTGGAGCGATCAACTCGCGGCGTCTAACACATTCTGCGGATCGAGGCCGACTAGAGCCGAGGTCTGCCGAACTCCCCTCGCAAGCCTAGTGGACTCGCCCGACCCGTTCGAGGTTAGGCGGGGTGGGGGGAGAAAAGAGAGAGAGAGGGGAAGAGACGACGAACGCTACGAAGACGAGGGACGAGGCGAGGAAGCACTCAACGGTACGTGCGGCGCGAGCGACAGAGAGAAAGGGAGAGAAGGAGAGTGTGATTGAGTGACCAAGGGTGAGGAAGCCGGAGAGGAAGGGGGAGAGAAGAGCAAGCGCAATGGAGGTAGAAAAGAGAGACGGCGCGACCAGGAGCGCCGTCCTCGGAACAAGAAAGCTGCCTCTGCCTGCCTGCCTGCCTGCTTGCTTGCCTGCCTTGCCTGCCTGCCTGCCTGCTTGCCTGCCTTGCCTGCCTTGCCTGCCTGCCTGCCTGCAAGCCAGCCAGCCAGCCAGCCAGCCAGCCAGCCACCCCAAGTCCCCTTCTAGGTACGTGTGTACGTGCGCGTTCGTGTGCGAGAGCAGTCGATGCAATGTTGCCAAGTCCGTTTCGTCGATAGCACCGCACCAAATGTCAGTGGCGCAACAGCGATAAAATCGACAGATCGCCAAAGTATCACCGTCAAGCAGGAAGAAGTTCGCGGAACGATCCAGTCAGATCGATCGTTTCCGTCCTCTTCCAGAACGCACGCGCCGTCCGATTCCTGTCCGCTCCAAAATTCCGTTGTCGTACACGGCTCTCCGGCAGCGTATGTATTCGCGCCTGCTAGATCCGGCAACCTTGTATCCTCCTGCGACGTTCTGTCACACACTAGAACACCACTACCGCACGGGCACCAGGCGTAGTACACGATGCGTTCGAACGATAAACACCGCCGAAAAACGGGGACACTTTGTGAAATCGCGACGACGTACGGTCGAGAGAGTGCGTCAACGGGTACGAGTGTACGTATGTCGAGGCGCGTCGCAGCGAATGGGCGACGCTCCTCTCCTGAAAGCGCGTCCAACCTCAACGGATCCCGAAACGAGAGTGTCCTCTCCCGTGCCGACACGACACACAGGGAGAGCGCGCGAGCGAGGCTTCGCGGCAAGGGGAGGGTGGAACGAGACAGAGCGCCAGAGCGACCGAGGGAGAGAGAGAGAGAGAGAGAGAGGGAGCGAGGAGAAAGAGAAAGAGGGAGGGCGAAAGAGCACGGCGATTGGAACGGGACGAAATGAGGGTGTCGGGTGTGAAGCGGAGAGAGACGGACGGCGGCAGCTAGGGGGGAAAGCGCACTTCTCTGTCCTTCGGAGTAAATACCGGGATAAAAAAGCTGCGACGGAAGGCTCGGATTGGCGGGATCCCCCAGTCTCCCACCGATCCGCTGAACCCCGCGCTGCCACCCGTCCAATCACGTACTGGCACGGCCCACGTCGGTTCCCCTCAGCTCGTTCAGAAGGCGGGATCACCGGCAACGGTCTGTTCCTCGTCCGTTGAAAGTGCCCCCTCGCCGTGCCCCTCAGCGTCCTCGGGCACCCTTTTCGTCTTTGGCCCAAGCGTCTCCCACTCTTCGGCCCTGTAAGAGAGGAGAGTGTCCTCCCCTTCCCCGTCACCATTATACCCCTCCTCTCTTCTCCCTCCGCGCGGCAGAGAACCCGAATAGCGGAGCGCTACCGTGCCACCGGCCACTTCTCTCTCTCGTCTCTCTCGTCTCTCTCGTCGACGCCGCCGACGGGTGTATAAAATCCGTATATATCGTGTGTGCGAGAGATCCCGAAGGCGGGCAAGCAGACGAGGGGCGCGAGCGGAGAGTTTCTGTAGGTACCGGAGCAGTGGGGCGCTTCTGTGTGTGCGCATGTGGGTGTGTGTGTATGAATATGCTCTCACGGACGCGCCCGACTACAGAGAGAGCGCTTCCCCTCTCCCTACACCCGCCGTCGGCGGTGGCCGACCACCGTCAGTATTGAAATATCCTGGCCCTGGAGAGCCAAGTAGCCGTGCAGCGATGCCGCTTCTCTCTATAACCGCGCACCGAGAGAACGACCTTCCTCTCTCCTCTCGGTCCTCCCTCTCCCACTCCCTCTCTCCGGCACATCTCTCACATAGTCTGTCGCTCGTACGCACACCTATGCACAGCGCGCTCCTCTCTATCCCCTGTTCCTGCTCTCTTTGTCCCTCGTCCCTCCTCCCCGCCGCTAGTTTATTACTTCTCTCTTTCCATCTTTTTGTCCCCTTCCGTTCCTGCGCTCTCTCTTTCCGTCCTTCCCTCCCCGACTCCCTATCATTTTCGCTTCGTGTCTCTTCTCTGCCTGCGTGTTGCCCTTCTACGGATCATCGTGGCGGGTTGGGAGTGACGCTGCGCTCTTTCTCTCTCCCGCTCATTTACGTTCTATCGGTCCTGCCCTGCCTATCCCCCTTGGAACGCAATCAATCGTGCGCGCTGCGCAGCACCCCCGAAGCGACGCGTTAAAAGCAAAAATGCGAGTACGCCGCGCTTCCTTTCCACCGTGTTGCCTCTCTGCGGCATTGCGCAACCATGGAACACACAAAGCCAACGTAGATGGCGTGTCGCGGGTACGTGGCTTACGGATTCCCCCCTTCTTGCACTCTCCTCCTGGCCCAGACCTCCTCTCCCCCCCCCCCCCCCCCTCTCTTTCCCCACGAGTGAGCAGCGCTCTCCTTTGTTCTTTGTCGTCGTCATTGTCTTCTTCGTCTTACTCGTCGATTTTTTCCACGTCCTTTTCATCGGTGTTGCTATCGCGTCCTTTGCGTTTCACTTCACACCGCGTGCCCCCTTCGATGTATTCGCCGAGCTTGCAGATTTTCGGTACTGCTCCCAGTTACCATTCGATACTACCCTACGCAGAAGTCGTTATCACCTTGTTTACAGCTCAAATTAAGGCACCGTGTAAGTATTTGCTCGGTGTGTCGTGAATCGCCGACATCAGACCGCAACTTGCGTTTCAATATAAAAGCTTTATTTGTAAGCCTGTCCGGTACAATATGGCGGCATTACACCGATTTCACACAATATCAATTGCGTACGTTCTTCGTACATGCAGTTTTCAGGAAGATGCTCGATGTGCACGGTACGAATTTACCGTGGGGTTGTGACACGGCGTGGACACATGCGTCATCGAAATAAAACGACGTCGGTTTATTCGGCGCACGGCAATGGCCGAAGGAAACGTCTTCGGAAGAATCTCGCCGGGACGTGCGACAAAGCGCTTACTGTCTTAAAATAGCTGCGACATAGCCGATGTAACCGCTAAACCGTCGCGGAACAATGCACACAATATGACCTTGCTGCGTTACAGGACAGGATTTTCTTTTAATTCACGACACCATTTGCCTCCGCTGATTCCGAGTCGCACGTTAACCGACTGTCACCTGAAAACCGATCCAAAGCTGGAGTCATCGTCATTCCGAAAACACGGCGCGTGCCGTCAAACAAACCGAGCATTCAGGCTTCACATCAAGCCGAGCGCGAAAAAGGATATCACGGCTTATCCAGGTTGAATGGCGTTTTAAAACCTGGCATCCCTACGTCGCTCGCTGCCGTTCGGAAAATTTAGTCCCAAGCATCGACGTGTCGGGCAAACTTACTCTGACAACCTGTAAAAAGCGTAATATGTGTATTTGCTTTGTTCTTGGCCTGTGAACACGCGAATGCAGAAAGAGTAGGAGAGAACGGGAGAGACGGTGGCGCAAGATGGGCGCAAAGGATGCACCGGCGCTCGAAAAGGAAAGGAGCGAGTGATGGCGGCGAGATAATTAAAGCCGCGGCAAGAAGTCTCTCGCGCGGATGAGCGAACGAAGACGGGCAAAGTGCCGGTGGGTGCGCGAGCAAAGGCGCAGGAACCCGGTGACTGCCGATTCGCCGATTCGATTCGGAGCGAAACCGTCCCGATTCATTATGCGCGCCAAGCGTCCATCGCGGACACGGCAACGTCGTAGAACAGGGCGTGGCACGTTTCTCTTGGAGCCGAAACTGCCAGGGTAACCGGCGTCATTCGCGCAATGTCATCCTTGGCTTTGGTCATCGGTATTTTCATTTTCCGCTCGGATGCACCGTACGTCGATAAGACACAATGGAACTCCGGTGATTGGGAATTGCCGGATAACCACGGTCTTGGGAAGCAACTGATCGGTCGAGATCCGAACGACACTGGGGGTACGGGATTGACCTTGTGGCTGCGTATGATGATTGTCGGGAATCATTGAGCGAAATCACTGTAAGGTAATTAAATCGCAGACAACTGCGCAGAAGTCGATGATGAGACTGTTGGATCGAAGTAAAGGATCATCCCCCAATTGGAGAACTGTGGTCATTCAAATTCCATTGCCACATAGTCAGACGACTGTTGTTTCGAACACTGTACGCACAAACCGCGAATGGGTGTATTCTACTTTGGAAACGACGTGGCTAGCGTTACAATGACGGCGCGTGGAAGTCGACACGCAGTATGTATCCCTGAAGAAAATCCGTGCCCTAATCTAATCTGATTTGCGATCCTTCCTGGTGCGTCGCGCCGTTTCAACATTTCGGCAACCTGCTTTTCTCCGACGTTATCCGATTCGCGTCTGTCCATTTTTACCGTGAAACAGGGGAGTTTTAGAAACGCATGTAATCGAGCGATGCTTTAGTTCTACCGAGCAGACAACTTCGTCGACGTTGTGCACCTTACTTTCATTTGGCTGCTGACTCAAAAACATTTTAACACATTGCGACGAATGGAATATAGCAATTATTATTTTACGCCGTAGCCACTGTGTTGAACAAAGCCGCACGCATGAATGTTTGCCAATACCGTGCGCGGTCTCGTTTTTGACATTCTGGTGGTGGTAGTGTAACGCAATCGAAAACGGTTACACTCCCTTGCGGAAGTTTCGATGAAATGACGAAACACGGTGAGGCCTTCGAGTCACGCGTTATTGTTCTGACAGGTTTTTAGGAAACAATAGTGTTGGCTGGTTATCCGGCACCGAAGAAGAATCGTCAGATAAACGACGCCTCATGCCAAACGTCCCTCGATGTAAAAGTTAATCATATGAGAGAGAAGTTACGCCAGTTACGGTATGAAGATTCCGTTAAAACAAATGCGATGCTTATGGTAAACGTGGCAACGTCGCGTTGCCTCGTCGCAGCGATTGTTACTGCCGTTACAGATCGAGTAACTTTCGATGTTGTCTACCACGTCGCGTTTAGTTTTTGCTATTATCGGCACGACATCGACCTATCGTCGATACCTCTCTCACCGTAGCGATCGCTCGTCATTAGAAGAAACTGTGCGAATCCGTAACAAGTTGGGTTCGCGGCACAAGTAACGTTGGCTTTACGCAACTTCTCGTTTCAGTACCATTTTTTAATCTGGTATTCATCCCTTGTCCCTCATCGCAGGCTAATAGGAATATTATAATGATTGAAATTGACTCCTAACTTCTTATCAGAGGGTTCTTGCTCCATTTGGAAATGGGGGCAAATTTAGCTTGGTAATGATGAACTGGAAGGATGAATTTGCAGTTCAGAAACTTAACAAACAGTTTAGAAAGATGATAGTGTCCTCCTACCGTGAAAGAGGGATTTCTGCTGGAATAAAAGCCTATACGTTTGCAGCGCGCTACGTAGAGTGCCTACTGGCGCGCACACTGCACCAGTTCGAATGTTCCCCGCCGCACGACTGCTCGGCTGGCAAAAGTGGCTATTTAATATCTCGGGAACCGTTCGAGATATGGCGACGAAACTTTTTGCATAATAATCTCTACCATTTGTCATGCTTAAATATTTTTGTCTCGATGCTCTCGGACCAGTGGTTGCTGAAATAATGCAAATCTAAGTTTAGCGGATGGAGGCCGCCCGACATAGACGGTTTCATGTGACTTATGCAATATTTGGGGTATAAAATCGCATAAATGGGACTAAATAGATCGGGTAAGATGTAGAATCGTGAAATTCTTGTCAGATTTTGAAAAGTGAAGTTTAATTCGGACTTACTAGTAATCGATAATATTGCAATGCTATGTAGCTATGTACCTTCATGTTTGCAGGACACGTTAGATTAAGACGGAGTTAAGAAAGGTCGGTCGACCCGTAGCACCAACGATCGTTATGCCTTATTTAAAACATTGCGGCCCGAACAAAAATAGACTCGACTGGCGATTGGAAGAGATCGGAAAACATATACCTCACGGTACTAGATCTTTGTGGCG
Source organism: Priocnemis perturbator (assembly GCA_963942575.1). Lineage (NCBI taxonomy): Eukaryota > Metazoa > Arthropoda > Insecta > Hymenoptera > Pompilidae > Priocnemis > Priocnemis perturbator. The sequence goes on from OZ012653.1 coordinate 12,796,224, forward strand.
TGAATTCTTTATTCTTACATCTTCCGATGCACCGAATGCAACAATGCAAAGATCGTTTTTCAGCAGATCCAAGTCAACTAACGAATTCGCGTAGAAATCATCACGAAGCCACGGATATTTTTCACGGGAGCTCGGCGCCATGCCCAGTTCATTTTCAAGAGAACGAAGGCAAGATAATTTTGCCCGTTCAAATTATCTCGACGTTTTCAGTAGAAGACTCTTACGACGATGCAGCTTTTTTCGGGAAATCGGATGCTCGTTTGGTAGAAACGAACGATGCAAAGACGAATTTGTGACTCGACGGCGGTCACACGTGACAACTTGCTTGCCGGACTGTACCAGTACCAGCTATACGAGCAGCTCGAAGAGAAATAAACGAAACTCACCGACGGCTATATGTACCTTCAACCGCTTCGACCTATGCTTTTCCAACGAATTATCGATTTATCGTTGAATCCTTCGCAGTTGCAGCGGCGCCGGACGGGGCTAGACGTTGGTCTTCAAGTATTCAGATAATCTCTACGTCTCCTGGCTTACGTCGGATTACCTGTGTTGTACTTCTGACAATCTTATTTATGCCACATGAATCCTCAGCCGCCGAAGCTCTCAGTTATCTAATACGAGTTATTCGTGCGCAATTGAAAAATATTCTAACGACAACTTATGTGCATGAAAGTAAGAACGTTTTATGGCCTTATACTGACGGAGCCCCATTACCATTTTCGTGTCACATGTTAAATTGCCCTCGCAAGATGATGGATCATCCTTTACCTCGTCTGCAGTAGGTACCTACTACCAACCGACACCTGTTTCTACGCGCACGGTTTCTGTATTGCATCAAATTTTGGTTCGATAGCGAGAATATTTATGAGAATAGCTTCACAGTACCGGGGAATCGATTGAACAGTTACGCGAAAATAGAATTCTGATTTGAAATCGCAAAGATCGATAATCGCGGTGTTTATTTTTTCGCCGCAATGAACGTACCGCGAAGAAATTTTTCGGACAACTCGACGGATTCGGGAAGCGTGAAAACGTGAGTGCTAACTTGCGCTACTACGTGGGACTTTTAAACTCGGTTATCGCACTTCTTCCCCTCTCTCCCTCGGGGAACGATCGCTGAGGGCTCCGGCTCCGAGAGACCGGACGGACGTTTCTTTCTCTCTGTCCGTTCCGCCTTCCTTCTGCTTTTTCTTCCTTTTTTCGTCCACCCGTTGCCCCGCTCTTCTCCGGCAGGTTTAGCCGACATGTTATCGCGCCCCGTCTCACCGCTTCGTTCATATTTAAGCAAGACCAAGGAAGAGAACTCGTATTCACGCGGCGCCGCGACGAACTCGCCCGGACGATCGCAAAGGAACCTGGTCAAAAATGAAATGTTCGGGATCAGGATGGAGTTACAAAATCCGTTCGGAGCACAATTTCTCAACGACTTGTTGTTCTAAAACGGCAAGTTAATTGGAAGATTTTTATTTTTCCCTCCAATTACCGGATTTTCACGTTTTTCTTCACAATTCTTCAATCATGTTTCTCAGAATATACTCGCATAGATATGAGTCAACAATACGTATACCTACGTTTGACAATCGACGTTGACGTTCTTATTTGATGCGACAGTAGTTTCTTATTGAACTGTCCGTTTCGTTGGCGCTGCCAAGTGAATTAATCAGATCGCGTCGTTATCGAGACAATGCATCGCCATTTAGAGGCTCGCGGATCGTCGGCGAGCACACCCGTTAGACGAGGCACCTACCTATGTAAGTTCGATTATTAATTCACCAGCGAGAGCAACTATGGCGCAGAGGCTTGGCGCATTGCACCGCTTCATACGAGACGACGTATCACACGTCGTAGCGTATAGTTGCCCGTTATACGTACGGCAGTATGGGTATGCGAGCGTTCTACCATATGTTCTTAGACGCCCTCGTACGCGCATGGCAAACACATAGGTATAGTTAAACAGATATTGACTTATACGCATTACTGTTCACATTAACGCGTACGCACTTTCAAGCGCGAACCGTGGCGTAGCTACTTATATCTACACACACGTACGTACACACACGTCCTTCTAAACGGATACTAATTCGCATGCCTACCACACATTAGCGCCGCAAACGCGCATATTCAAACGCACCCCAAGCCTGCATACATACGCTCATAGAGATACTAGTTCGCACATGCTCGTGCTCGCGACGTACGTACACGTAGGCACACCTATTCAAACGCAGTCCCCACCAACACGAGCGCGTGCTCGCGCACGTAGAACGAAGCACGCGGGCCAGCACGAACACGAGGGAAAGAGAAAGACGGAGAAGCTCGACTGGCGATGTTTATAACTCGACCGCGGTTGTACGTCGTCGTGTTATCGCGCTCGTGTTATCGCGCGAACTCGCCTCACGGCGCTTATAACCGAGAGCTCTCCGGCGTTCCTGCGCGCTCACGGAACGGTGAAACGCGTCTACGCTTTTCTATGAGCGGCTGGCGCTCAACGAAATTTCCCGTTTGCACAGCTGCGGAAATTTTAATTGAGAAAAATTCGCAGCCGCTTATCGGCCGGACTCGTGTTTTTCAACGCTGGCATTCGCGCGCCGGATGACGATGAACACGTTCCACCTACTTACTATCTTTCCCAATTTCTGTTTCAATCATTTTTTCTGTCTCCTTGTCTCGTATTATATGGCCGTTGCGATAAGTCGGATTTTCGTGTCATTCTCGGCGCTACGAGGACACCGAAGTTGCGGTGTGGAAGTTTTATGATTCAGAGATCTTCGTTGAATGCGCGCTGAAGAGAAGGTTTTTCGTCGCCAAATGTAGGCGTTATCATGGTGATAAGCTTGAGGAGCGATATTTTCTAACTTCTTTTGAAGCGCTGCATCTGCTCTTCGTGCTGCGTACTTATAATATTGCGTCCCTGGGGTGATATAACGCGGCTATGAACATTGCGGCGATCGGATGTTTCGATCGTCGTACCAGACGCCATTTTTACGGCGCTTGCTTTTAAGGCCCGCACTAACGGTGTTCACCGCCCATTAATAACGCTTTCTTGCGGGCAATATTTAGTTGAATTGTTACTTCGTACACGAAACAGAGACGTTGACTTCGATGTGAAAGATGTTTGAGGAGACAGACACAAATACGACAGCATTCCGATTAGAAAAGCGAGGACGCGAATGTCGGAACGTTAATTGATCACTCTTAATCCGGCCGCATTCTGCTGAAATGTCTGCACTTTTACTTCGGCATCACCAGGTGAACGACGGCAGAAGTTTTATGTCGAAGTGACGGCTGCCGACGTACGAGTATCCTTGCACGATACGCGTGGGCAGGAGAAGACGAGGACGTTCTTTCTTCTTATACGACGACAAGACAGTGCGCGCATTGTGTGCAACGTGTCGGCTGTGTATGCATTTTGCGTAGTTCCACTGTTGGTCGAAGCTAAAAAGTAGAAACAATCTGACAATGCACCTATACATTCTTCCGCTCTGAGCAAGTTCTACTTAATAGTTTAGGAGCTGACTCGTTTCCATTTGCTCGGAACATGACGCCTTTCTATGTTCGGAAAAATCTATTAGCGTACCGAGGCCACTGCTACACGTTTGTCACTCAACCCTTATTCCAGAACTTCCGGCCGCGAAAAAGCAATTTCAAACAGATATTTCGTCATTCCGCGCTCACGTGTCGCAACCGGCCAAGATACCCAGAGCGTCGCAAATGAATTAGCATCAACCATATTTCATATTACTCCCATACTCGAGCAGGTGTCAGTCGTTTACGCGAGACATGAACGTAATTTCGCGACGCGGCGGTATTTATCCGGCGTTCTAATGCGTTCGCGGTTCTCCCGCATCGATTTGTAGACTAGAACGAGCTGGCGGCCGTCATTCGATTCATGTTAACGTGCCGCTGTCGATTGGCCGTTAGCGTTACATACCTTACGATGCAATTACGTCTACAACGAAATGTTGCCCCGTGCATGGCACCTTCCGCGCGCGGCGCGCGTTAAACTAATGACCCAGTTTGCGCCGAACGAACAATTGACGTGCGTGTCGGGCTAAAAGCGTAATTCGAAATTAAGCATACTTCGCGCCCGGCGCAAATCGTCTCGTTAAACAAGCGCGCGGCTGCCCGTCAGTGGCGTTATTTTTAATCGCACCGTTTCGACGATGCACGGAGATGATAGTACAAGCTTTCAACGGCTTTTTTTTCTTCTGGCCACGCTGTTTTATTGCGCGCGTTACGCGAGCAGATCGCACGCCCCCCTTTTACGGAGAACGTCACGTGTAATGCAGGCCCATAATAGATTCATGCATCCATCACGCGTGTACGAGTATGCTGACCGTAATACGGACGTTCATTGGTGGCGCGCGCGACTCTGACATGCCGTGGACATCAATTCATATTTTACTTTCCCATCCAAGTTGTCGCGATACGCTCGGGGATCCGTGTACGTCGGATAAATGGACGGCGCTGATGAAAATACGTCGGGACGAACGCTGACAGCCATTTTGCTAACGAGGGCATCGTTATTTCGGACGAAATAGTTTGCGAGCGATATGGGAGCGCATCTACTGCTTCGTTGTTGCGAAATGCTTTGGTGTTCCATTATTAATTGATTCTGCTTTTTGGATCGCTCAGTTGTTTCTCTCGTTTCTGTCGTTCTATCTGACGTCGTCAAATGTGAAGCAAAGAATAGTAGATGACAAACGACCGATCGCCTACGCCCATTCTTTCTACGTTAGGTCATATCTTGTAAACTTTAGCGAATTTCAAGGCGCAGTTTGTGCTTCTCCTGAGTCTCTTTGGACCGTCTTTCTTAGTTCGAAAGGGGGCATATTTTGACAAACTAATTGTTTCGTGAAAGTACCTCACGTGGTAGTCGAAGTTATGTGGCATCTATTGACCATTTTGTTTTGCATTGTACGTGTTATTTTTTCATGACTCGCACGATGTATTTTGTCTTCTCCTCGGAGAGCCGAGATTGTCGGTGGAACTTCACTTTTGAGCACACCCTGTAGGCGCCAGAGGCGGTGTGCACGTTTTGCTTGATTTCGGGCCCTGGTCAGTGGTGGGTCCTACCATTTTGTTAGCTTGTCAGGTTGGGGCCTTCCCTCGAAACCCGTCCGTCCACGAATGCGGCAGACTCCGGGTCTGATCGAACTGGCTTTTCTCACCGCATCGCGTCTCGTCGATGTTCTTTTTGCCCAATATTTCTTTCTCTTCCTTTACTCCGGCTGCATGCGACTTCCTTGATAAAATAAAAAAACCGTCGCTCAACAAGTCCCTCATTTTTCTTCCGTGTACATATATTTCGTTTCGAGTGAACGTCCTATTATTCCGATTTTATCAACAATCTTTCGCTCGGTCGCGCACGTACGCCATTTGCACACATGCGGAGGGTTAACAGACGGATGAATCATCAAAGCCCACGTATCCCACCTATTCTAGGCGCCATTACGTTACGAGGTTCCGCGCACGATGTCCAAGGGATGCGTAATATCTCGCTTCTAAAGATATTTCTCATTCCGGCGCGTTCTCGGCGCAGATAAGCTCGTAATCTTTGCTGAAAGTCGTCCGCGTCCGCCGCCACGCCCAGCTATGATTTATTCTCCAAAAGTGTTCGCGGCGAAAAGGTTCGCCCGCGGTGCGTTATTACGCTAAAACGTCACGGTCGCGACTTCGAATCACAGTAATCCCACGGTCAAGAGCCTCCCGCAAAATCGTATCCGCTCAAAAGCAGCGGCACATTGTAGCGCCGGATTGTTTCAACGTAGGCGGTGCTGGCGGCTAATTTTACAGCGCGGAGTAGTTTAATTCCGTACGGCAGATATCGTGCGCTGCCCTCCGCACGTCAACGATAACACGAGTAACAAAGTAGCAATCACTCGTGACCAGAGAATCGAGCTGTACGCTGGCGCAAACTGTCCGTAATTTCGGTATATTCGCTTCGTGCCCCGTAATACGCCGTACACGGTATTTTTCATCGAAATACGATGCCTAAAGCTGTAACGAACGTTAATCTGTTATATTAGATCGATGAGAACTGATACTTTCCGATAAATATCGATTTGATCGGGGCTTCCGTATCTCGAGAGGCGTTCCGAACAAGTCGCTATAATTTTAGAACGAGCGTGGGGATTTCGGTGAAATTTCGAATGTAGGACTGCGAAATAGTGTGGAATCGGGGGGAAAAGAAATCGCGTCGCTATCGCCGCCGGATGTCGAGATATAAATTGGCGGATTTTCGTCTGCGCGGCGCGCGACGAGAATGCGTACCGCGTCTGCGCAGGTTCCCTGCCTCTCTCCGAAGTGTGGCAGAGTGGAACTTTCCACGGCGCGAGACCCGACGACCTCGACGTTAGTATCGATATCTCGAGGTGAGATCACCGGTTCGACCGTACGGACGTGAGACCCCCCCGCTCGGCCAAACAGAAATTTCATTTTCAGCCAATTTTCAGGTCCACTCGGCCGGCGAGAGATGGAAAACGATAGCAGAACGTCCGCGGGAACGCGAGTCTCTATCGACGCTTTTCGCAATTAAACAACCGTCTAATCAGCTTTGCGCGCCATTTGCTGGCCATTATCGCGATACTTGCGTTTCGCGATCGTGCTTGAGATTCCTGCTGAAGTAACTTCAACGTTGCTCGCTTGATAGAGAACGGAACTTCGGTCGTCGGTGGTCGGTGCTACATGCGTTCGAACGATGGTGAATACCGTAGGGTAGGTACCAGCTTTGTGCGAATTCTTTTGGCAGGTATTTGCGCAATGTATCGTACGAAAAGAAACGGTATTCGCGATCGCTTCCTTTCCTAGCACTTAACCGCGTTACCAGGAAAACTTGAATGCAGTCCTACGACGCTAAAATGGACGATCCGTAGTCATCGGCACAACGAAATAGCCGTGTAGCCGCAGTATCCTTGGCTTTCATCGCTAAACAGCGCATATTCCCTTTTTCTCGCGGCAGTTTCTTACCGTAGGCATGGGCAAACTATAATAATCGCTTATTGAGCGATTCTGACGTAAAGTCGTCTCGAGTGCGTCGCAATGCGATCGCGATACTGAATCGCCGACGACGCACGACTCACCACGCTCTGTAACAGCGAGCCGAGCAAGAAATTAGCGCGGATTAAGACAAAGATCCCTCTGTGCCTGGTGTGTCTCTGCGTGCCACCGATTCTGCGAACGCGTACTCATCGCAACGACGAATTAACGCGCATTTTCTTCTCCCTCGCCCACGCTCCCGATGACTCGACGCTCAGGAAATGCGTAACTTTTACAGCGAGGTCCACACGGGCGTGTCCAGCGCGAGAGCACGGATTCCTCGAGTTCACTTAGCGCAACAAAACTCTATTCTGTCCCCGTACCCATCATACTACCCTGTGCCCTGTCCACGGACACTCGGCACGAGCCGCTTTCTCTAACGAGTCGGTGCATCGGTATCATCAAGCATTACATATCCCGCATCCCGCACCTGCGATCATCCTCGCCTTTCGCTGACGACCCTATTCACGATAACGTCGCGACCGTTCCCTTCTTAGAAAGCGCGGCGGAGGTGGGCGAGAGGAGAAAAAAAAGAAAAAAAAGAGGAAAGAGGAGAACGAGAGCGCGTTCTTTGAAGGTAGGTACGGCGTGTTAAAAAATCGCGAAGAAAGAGAAGGGCATGCGGTGGTAGAGGAGAGAAAGAGGGAGAGAGATGAGAAAGAGAGAGGGCGATGAGAGGAGAAAGAAGGAGGGAGAGAGAAAGAGAGCAGAGACCCTACACCCACCCCGGACGGGTAATTCTCGTCACCATGGTAACACCCCCGAGGCGTCCCTGTGGCAGTCCACCCCCGCACCCTACGAAACACAACCGCCACTACCCCCCGACCCCTTCCCAGTCCTACCCGTGCCCCCCTCCCAAGGCCCCCCATCGCTAGTCCACCAGGAACCCGTATCGATCCGACGGCGACGAGTTCGTGGCTCCTACGTATTCTACGGGGAGTGCTACTGACAACGGATCGTCTGCTTTCTCTTTCTCTCTCGAACCCTCTCTTTTTCGCTTTCCCTTCAACCGGCGCTGGCGCTCTATTCTCTTTCCCGTCTCTTTTCGCCGTCAGTCTCTCTCGCTCATGCCGAACTTCCCTTCCTCTCGCTGACTTCCTCCCTTCTATCAACCCCCTCGCGTATTATCACGAATCGTACATTATTGGATCTCGGTTTGTTTTCGTTCCGTATCTCGATGCCTGCGCGCAACACGCATCGCAACACCACCGACTCGACTTTTACCCCGAGCCCCTCTTCACCACGTGTGCGGGATCTCGAGTCGGTCATTTTTCGCGAAACTACCGTGTAGTAGTACGGCGTGTACTCGAATGTGTTCTCTCTTGTTACAGGATACGTGAGCGGAGAGGGCCGCTGGGCCGCCGGCGTTGGAAAATCGATCGGAGATGGAAAACTTGCGAGAAGGAGCACGTGGCAGGTAACACTTCTTATCGATCATCAGTCGGCCGACGTATGGTTCGTTTTAGGCACGCCGACTCGATTACAAATTCGACGCTGTGAATTTTTGACCGCACCATTACTTTGAACTAGTCGTAGTTAGTTGCGAGGGTAATGGGTATTCGACGCAAGTGATCAGGACACTATGAGAGTAATAAATATCCAGTACTCCACTCGACTACATCATTTCCCCCTTATTCCTTCTTTCTATCATCGGGTCTTCCGCTATCTTGCCGTTCGTAGTCTTCTCTTCATTTTTTCTTCCCTCTTCGCTCGTTTCTGCGCTTGAATCGCGGTCGCGTCGTCGCACAGATCGAAGCATCGCGTCTCCTCTGACGGATGGGATTCTAATTCTAAGTGGGAAAAGTCAGCGACACGTGCACGCTGTCGACGGTGTTCGATTTACGAGGCGAGATTTGTTGTTGCCGTAAGCCGCTTTGCAATGTGCCCCGAGACAGAGTTTCGGGCGGTCGGTTGCCTAGGTAATTCGCTCGTTCGATGGGATTGTACGATCAGCAGTATTACTCGAAAATCCACTTGCGAATGAGTAGTGTACCAGGCAGCAGATTCCGAGTTTCCGCTCATTACTTAATACCAAGTTTGCATACGGCACGAAGTGTAAGGTTTACGCTCTCCTACAAGCGTTCACAGTCCGCTCGAGTAAAAGTCAAACGTGATACCTCTGACACTACCTTCTCCCCGGCTCTCATTGTCCACGATTTCATTACGTGGCCCCTAAACGAACATGAATTCCTCGAGACCGCGGCTTGGGTCTAACGAAGTCGTCGCGTGCGGGCAAAATTTACATAACCGGGCATCACCCAGTTTTCAGACGGTTGCTGAATGCCGGACAGAGGCAGCAGCGTACTAGAAAGTTTAGGAAACGCTACACCGCGCGTTACATCGTCGGGCGAAGTGTCTGACCGTTGGCGTTGGGCGCAAAAAGAGGCAGGTTTACGATATTCCACGGTTCTCTAAGGCATCCGCGGCTGTCTCTCGCCGCGCGGCGGAGTCGGTCGGCAGATCGAACGTGTGTTAGTATTATCTGTCCACCGCTACGCTACGCCAAGAGAGCGCGCGAGACCTTCGGCTCTTTTGCCAGCCCTCCCGGCTCTCTCGTATTACGTTCTCTCCTCTGTTTCACTTTACTCGAGCCTCGCCGTCCTTCTCTTTCGTTCTGCCTCGGTACACGCTTCTTTGCCTCGCTCATTTTGTCTCTTCCACTCCGACCGTCACTGCTCTCGCTCTTTCCCGCTGACTTGATGTCTCCCCCTCTTCGTCGCACCGTTTCTCTTTCTCTCCTCTCCCAGTCATTTGCGCGCTCGCTCCCTCCTTCCCGTACGCTATCGTCTCCCTCTATCCCGACTCGCCCGTCCTTTTCCAGCTCTCGCGACCACTCGCGTCGTCCGCGATAAAGAAACTCCTGCCTCTGTCTCTGTCCGCCGTTCGACCTCTCTCCGTCTTGCTCGCTTTCACCGCGAGCGTACGTCGTACGATGAGCTCCGTTTGTTGCAGGATCTACAGCGCGGTGGTGTATCAGCTTTGCTAGATATTGCGGGCGCATCTACGAGTCGGCATTCGCGGCTACGCCGTCGATCACGTTCTTCGGCTTATGCGAAATCGGCACGGCTGCTTTTTTTTTCCTCGCCTCGCCTGCCCGTCGCGTTCTTCCTCGAAGTCGGTTGCCGATACATTTGGAATCCATTGGAACGCATCCAAACGGGATTTTATGGCGAGCTAATGTGCGAAAAATCGAAGCGACGTTGTTTACAGGCGTTCCTTCTGCGATCTTCGGGGTGTTGGCAACTGAAACCGTTTGACATCCTTTTAGAAATCATTATTTCGCGTTACATCTGTGACAAGCAGCGCAGAGGGAGCGAGAAGGGCAGTCTTAAAGGGCAGTGTAAGACTTTTGGCTGGTCTCGGCCATAGTTCTGTTCCAAATTTTCAGGTATCAGATTCCATGAAGACCGAGAGAGAGAAAGAGAAAGAGAAAAAGAGAGAACGCGTCGCTCGAGCAGGATTTTCGGACACAAAATCGTTCATCGTGTGTAATTGAATTCGCGATGGAGTGGTTGTTTTTGAAGCACCTGCTCGTTGCTGCATCCGGATTTAGTTCCGAGTGACGAACATTTCCCCTTTCCTCAGTCGTCGCGGAGACGAATCTCATGGATTGCTTCGATCCCTTTTATCGCCGCCTCGTCAGTTATTCATAGGTGAGTGACGTCAAATAAACGCACGTGCAGATTGTTGGAAAGCTTTTCGACGCATAAGTACGAATACTTCGCCTTTCCGGAACAAAGCCGACGCTGGTAGCGATTGTGTTTACTATGGTGTACACGTACATAGCACTGCTTACGCGGCAATCGTGAAATAGGTTAGTTTTACCGGACACACAACTGCGTTCGAGTGTACAGTGATTAATAACCCCTACTACCAACCTAAACGCTTATGTTATTCCGAGCATTTCTGATTGCCGATATTGTAAGCACGGTACGCATTAAACGTGCTACTTATTCGCGCAAGAATGTAATAAGGTTGAAGGGTTATGGACTTACCAAGTTGCCCGGGCATCTTTTAAACGAACTGCCCAAGATGACAAAAGCCGGATGCTGCAATTCGCGTGCCTGTCCTCAAACCTGTTAACGATTACTCCACTGTGTTATCGGCGTTAAGGAATGCGGTGTATTGTGTTGTGCACGAGGCAAACGGTATTTCGAACGACACGATAACGCGCACTTTCGGAGTTGCACAAGAACAACAAAGTGGCGCTCAGAAGGTACTGTGTCGAATTGTTGTACCTTATCAATCGCGTGTGACGTCATTTTTCGACAATCTAGCGTCGCGCATATTGCATGTGTTTTATCGACCAATGATGTAACGTTCGCATAACCGAAACAGATAATACATTATAATAATGATCCTTATTGCAGAAGTATACTTCATATCCTATGATTCGATGTAAAAATTCCGGTGCTTCTAGCAATAACCAAAGTGCGGATTTGGATGACAAACGCGAACAAAACATACACATATTTTCACGAACTCTTACCCCACTGCAGGAATAAATACGACAGTTGCCGATCGTGCAAGAATAGAAACAAGTGAACGTTATTTACTCACTCTTAACTCTAAAAACTGAGATTCAATATTTAATCCTTTCCAGTAATTATGAAGGTTGACGACGATTCACTTTAGATCTGTGCTTTACTCTCAACCGCATTGGTGTCTCCACCGTAGCCTCGATTGTTACGCTGATTTCGATAATCGGAACTGTGAAACTATCGATACTTCAGAGTGATACTCTTAATGTGCGGTCGGCGTATACTTTGCGATTCGGAATGTTACGCGAAAAAATGGTTGAAAGTGTAAGCCTTGACGCTAGCGTTAATATAATCGGGCAAATGTTTGGTCCAAGAAACAAGATGAGGGAAGAAAATCGAATTTTCACGATTTGACTTGGCGTCGTATCGAAAACAAAGGAAAAGCTGTTGATCCGACACGTGAGCCAATGACTTCGCAGTACGCGTTTTTCATAATTTCAGCAACGGCCACTTACAAGTACATTTCGAATATCGAACAGTATCAATCAAAGTATTTAAAACAATTGTGAAACTACAAAAGCTTAATTTCGAAAATAATGACGAATGTCAATTGTTCATTCCGAACTTTAACTTCCCCCTCGATCGCGTTGGTGTCAACACGGTAGCTTCGAGATTGTTTCGATAATCGAAATGGCGCGACCGTATCGATACCTTTCGAAAGTTCCGTCGCGACGTGTGGCGTGTGGCCGCACCGGGTGCATCGCGGTTCGAAAATGCGGCAAAAATTATATAAATATTCAGTTATTTGTGCGAAATTGGTGGTGAAGTGGTGAGCTTTGATACCACCATCAAGAATCGTATAAAGGTTTGGGTCAAGAGACAAGCTGAGGAACGAAAATGCAATTTTCCTGATTTGGCCTCGCAACGTGGTCAAGACGATGGAATAGGCCGCTAATCCTAGATAATAACACCCCGTAAGCAATAATTCAATAATAAACGCATGTTATATTATGCTATAAGTAATCGTCGATAATAGCATTCACTTGGAGCATCAGAAAATGAACTTGTGCAAAAATCGAGTTTTCGTCATCATTGCTCAAAAGTTGTTTAGAAGGAAAATGGCGATCATAGCCGTTCCATTTCAGCTTAATTTTGCGTAAATTCTATTTAGTGTCTCCCCCTATACAGCATGTCGGGTTCGGTCTAAGTCACGAACTATCGAATTAATCATTCGAAGTTGCGCTGAGGTTCAACTATTATCTTCGATCTTGGACTTCGGCTAACGAAGCATCAGTGTCTCCACCTGGGCGGGAAGCAACTTCGAGAAGTCAAGCATAAAGGACATAATTAAGGAAGACTGCACGGTTATGCAGAGCCACTGCAGTTTCGTAAAGAACTGCGGTGGTGTCACCACCTGTGGCTAATCCTTTCACCATAGGGCATTCTTCGAGCATTCCCTTCTGAGAGGTTAGTTATGGTGGAACATTTCTGAAGCAAGTAAATCGTTTACTGTGTGACATCCGGTGTAATATATAAAAATACGATGATTTGATAGGTTAAAAGGCAAGTTCTTGGAAGGAAATACCGGTGTCAGAAATTGGAAAACTGCTCCGATTGACATAGAACGCTGAAGATAAGTGCTTCAATTGGGAAATACGGTGGGAAGCGGAACTTTGAATTTCACGGACTCACGACTTTGATGAATGTTGCTGGTTCTACGGGTTGCGAACAAAACGAACGGAACAATGAGCCGATCTCACGGTTTGCGGAATGACTCGACGAAACGGAAATCTAATTCCGCGATCTGGAGAATGTGAATTGATGGGACGGGATGCTGATTTTGGGCGCATCGCGATGAGTCGTGGGAACATTTCGCAAGGCAAAGCAACAGGTTAGACATTGAAATTGAACGAATGAGACAGTGTCAGCTTCCAGATGGGTGAGGAAAACGTTCCGATGAGTATCTGTGCAAGTTTGTCAGCGCGTTTAGTTGTCTGTCCGATTTCGAACGTCATCGTCGTCGATTGCTCGTTTTGTACCTAATATGAAGCCTCCACCGGGTTGGAGGCTAACGTCGCGTTCGACACATTCGCTGTGTTCATCATCATCGTTGGATACCTTGTGGATTACCTAGCTGTGTGTGTGTGTGTGTACGTGCTAAATTGCTAAAATGCAAAAGTGCTAAAGTGTTGAGGGGTTAAATTGTTCAAGTGTAATAGGGTAAAAGTATCTTGTAGTAATCGCCACTAATTAAACGAAAGAAGGATTTAAAATCACTATGTATTTTTAAGAAACAAATAGTTATTCGGTGTTTACCTAAGGTAACGATTACTGCAAACTTTACCCTACGTGTGAGTGCGCAAAAAGTGTTAGTGTTTTACTAGAGGAGGATACGCCGAATCATCACCAGCACCTGATACAGCGCTGATCCAGGAATGATCCAGACACGATGCAGACCCAATCCAGAGATGCGCCAGACATCGCCGAGGCCTTGCCCAGTCGGTAGCTGCAACGCGCCGATCATCGAAAATGTAAGTCCACACCAATCTCCATATTAATTAAATCATTTATCATGCGTAATCTGCGAATATGTAAACGATGTGCTTTCAATATTTCATTTACCGCCCGGCATTGTTGAAGTTATCGCGATTTGTTCTGCGCGTCGCTCAAACGTATGTTCTGTTTGTGCCGTTTGTTCTTTTTCATCTCACGCTGTCTGGAATTAATTCATTTCGCGGGTTTTAATGAATATTAGTCACGATACCACAGTCGTACGATAATATACTTTTTGGCCCAAAATTTTTTCCAAAACCTGAACGGTGCAGGCTTTTAGGGATTCTCTGACAGTATTACATGTCAACGCGTTTGATGAGAAAAAAATGGAGCATATGGTTTTTACCTGTCCTGAAGAGAAATATCTTAAATTCATTGTTTTCGTGATACGTGTCCTGCCTGTAGCTAGGATCCGTCAAGACTTTGCCGCCTTAAGGCGCCCGTATACTTCACGGTTATTATCGCTATAAAATATGGCTTCCTGCTCGGGTTAGGGTGGCTTCGCTCGTACGATAAGTATCTCGAAGTGCGGCTTCCGCAGATACGTGTTTTTTAATGTCAGAATCTTCTGGTTCTATTAAAAAAAATAGGAGTCTCAGGCAAGAAAATGGTGCGATGAGTTTTACAGAAACGGGAGATAGATATTGTGTATCGGCGTCCGTTAATTCGAACGTTTCGACGCATCTGCGTGCTAATGACGGAAAATTAATTTATTACGCACCAGCGCAGCGGCGCGACGTAATTATAGATACGCGAGGCATGCATTCGCATTATGGTATCCATTACGGCGTAATAATTAAATGTGCGTCGGTGTCAAATTTAAGCTTGCCGACAGGAATTGCGCAAGATGTCTATTAGTATTGCAAATGACCCTTCAGCTCTGTGCATTCTTTATCGCATTTTCTATACTTCGACATAATACGACAAAACAGTGAGTAGTACTGAAAAACGTAGAGTCGATAGTCGTGGCAGCGAAGCTCTGTTCGGATGGAGCACACTTTATTAGATGAGTCCGTACGTTTGGTTTCCGCGTTAATCTTTGACTTCGATTACTTCATAAGTCTATATTCGCCGGATTCTTCTCGTCGCGGGTCGTGATCGGCTCGCATAAGCAAAGAAAAAGTCATGAGCAGCCCGGTCTACACCGGCAGGAACGATTCGTCATGATCGTCAGTCGGTCGTCTGGTTGGTTGAGCCGGCATGGAAAGCCATTGTTACGCTCCTATGAGTGGCATTCTCGGTCTCTCTCCCTCGCTCCCATCTTCCCTCTCTGTTTCTCCCGCGGCGCCCCCATCAATGTAGCGAAGGAGGGAGAGAGAGAGAGAGAGAGAGAGAGAGAGAGAGAACGAGTGAGCGAGAAGGATAGAGAGACAGACACAGAGAGAAGATTATAATTACCGAGCCTTTATATATACTACAGGGAAGGGCGGTTTTCTCCTCGCTTTTTCTTTCCCATTTTTTTGTTCCCTATCCCTATCTCTCTTATTTTTTATACAGCATATATACGGGAGCTCTGCTTTCTCCTCGCTCTTCCTCTCTCATTTTTCCGTTATCTACTTTTCTATCACTCTCCCACCGTCTCTCGCTGCCTCATCCTCTACCCGTCCTCCTTGCCGTTTTTCTCTTTTTTCATCGTGCGGATGAACACAAGCTCGCGCGCGCGCGCGACTCGCGAGCATGCGAACGAACACACCACACGTATAAGCACTACGGAAAGCCGAAACGAAGTGCACGCGAGAGAACGAGAGTTAAGTGACCCGGCGTTCACGTGACCTCAACGTGCAATGAGTCGCGCTCCGTTCCAGCGTCGCAACTCGAAAACCTTCGTATCGTTTTCCTCGCGATACCTCGTCCTTTTTCACGCTTCACGCATTATCGCAGCCCGGCTATTTCCCTCTCATAACTTCGTCATTTCCCGTGGTTAACTAAATTTCCTTCGCGGAATTCGTCAATGAGCTTGAACAGTTGGCCTGGCTTACGCTCCAAATCGCATCCGTCAGATACGACGTGCAGAACACAATAGTGAATGGGCTGCGTGGTATTTAGGTTGAAAATGCGAATCGTCCGTATGATGAACGAACGTCGAAAGGATTCGCACGCGGTTAATCAACTATAGACGGTCGTCCTCTATCCGCGATTCCGTGTGAAACTGCACATCTGCGCCGCGTACAAAACGCGGCGGCGGTGCGCGAGGAAACTCGTACAAAAATTCGCGAACGCCCGAGACGGGACGGGGCAAGGATGGAAATAAAACGTCAAAACGTTGTCGGGCCGATCGATACGCGATATTAAAAAAGAAAAACAAACAAAAAAGAAAAGAACAGAAATTCGCAAGCACCCAACGCCAGTGCCGCGACAGCGACGCATCCCATACTGTATTCCCATTAAAACAAACCGCGACTAGACTTACATATGTTCCGAACAGTCCAGCGAACTGAGCCTACTTATAGACGATCCTTCGATAGGCTGACATTTGCCGGCTATTAATATGCGATCTCTACCACGGAAACAGTTAAAAAGTCCACGCGGCGTGTCGGACTTTACAATAACTCGGTCACGTGGCGTCCTCGGAGCTACACCGATGATTAAGGCCCGTTTCCACGCTTCGTTTGGCCGCGGTGCCGCAGGATCACGGTCCTGTTGTCTCGGCATACTTCGGACTGCGTAGAGCATCGGTTAATGGAATGATGAGACAGCCTGTCTGCGGTTTCGACGCCGGCTAACAGAATGGACGGAGACTGTATAACAGAGACTCACAGTCACAGTCACAGTCCAACTGACTTGGCTTACGAGCCGTGCACGGGGACCACCGGAAGTGGCCCATCACCGCCCCACATTCTCGACTTCCGCTCTCGCGCTCTCGTCCGCTGCTCGTACCTCGCGTCTCCGTACTTAGCTCTTATAAGAAACCGAGACCTGCGCCTACCCGCGAAGTACCGCGAAAATTGCCGCCGAGTCACGAAAACGGACGGAACGTTCAGGTTGTAGCATTTGAGGTCGGTATCGTTTTCTATCGACGTGGGGTATCTTCTTTTCGCTGGGCGGATGATATGGATAGGTATCTTCTCGCAGTCAGGTTTACTGAAGAGAGAGTAGCGTATATACTTACCTGCGTATTAGATTAGCGTGTTTTAGGACGCTGAAATGTGGAACGCGCTTGGACTTTGCTCCTCAGACCTCGTCTCCATTTGAGAATCGAGTCGCATCCATACTCTGTCGAGATAGTCTGCCAGTAAATCAGTTCACCTAACGATGGTAATTGAAATATGTATTAGGTAATTAGGCAGTGAGTTGCCCGTGGACGTTTTTGTCGCCGAGCGCGGCGCGTTAATGGCTGATAACGTCTAATTTTCTTGTCGCGCCTTATCGTCCCGGCCCGTCGTTGGGATTGCAAGCAGCTCTCGTTATCAGCCACGTCGCACTTCCTACGGCGATAAACAGCCGTAGCTCAGCAAAAAGCATCCGAAGAAACTGCATACCGTTCATTTATGTACAGGCGTGTGTTGCTTCGGCGAACGATGTCGCGCGCGTTGCGTCGAGAAATAATCATCGGTCAATCGCGTTCTCATTCTAGTTCTGAGAACTTTTAGACATTCCGCGGAACGCATGGAATACTGAAAGATCGCCGGCTAAATTTTTGTCTTTCTTTCGTCCGCTAACGTTTTGCCCCCGAAAATGGATCATCTACTTGCTGCTCTCATTTCACATATTTTTGGTATAAATGTTTTCTAGCCGACTGATACGTACAGTGTTGTTTAATGTTCTTTCGAAGTATTCCCACGTGAGATGGATAGATATTGGTTATAGTCTAATTGTTTCGTTTGGTAAAACGTTAAGTTGCCGAATCGTTAATAAATTGAGAAGAATCCAAGAACCGTATTTTATAATACTTTATTAGCTGCGGACATGCTACAGACCGAGCAGTGATCAGAAGTAGAAACGTACGATGTTGCGCTCTAACTCACGTTCCGCGATCGGCTGTATGAGATACGCAGAATACTTGAATTAATAACCGCATTAATACTAAAAGACTAAAGTCTTCATCACCGTTAGACGAAGCCGTGACAGTATTAGTGCTCCCGATCTGTCGATTCGTGTCGGCGAACGAAACAAGTTTCCTATCATTCAGATCAATTTAGATTCCGATACGGGTGTACGCAAATGCGAGTAGTTACGTCAAATCGTGCGCAACGTTCTTAGCTACTGGTGTAGATCGCCGACGATCCGGCCAAAGATCGCTTCGAAGATTTCAAACATCCGGTCGCGAACGAGGAATTGGGTCGAGTTTCATAGATGCGGGCGCTGTATCTGTACATCCTCAACGATCGATCCAAAGATCGCTCCGAGACTTCAAATCTCCTTTCGTCACCACGAATCGAAAAAATCGAAAAAGGGATGAATTTGTTAGACGCCTTGTCGCCATAAGGCGAAGACGCGGAGTGGAGTCGAGGACTTTCGCCAGTGGAACGTAACGGCGGCGGCCGGGGAGTAAAATTAACGATCCTCGCCGTTTCACGAGGGGTACACTCAAGCGATGAGCAAGTGCTCGCCCGAACGAACGATCGTTCCATTCTTGAGCCGGAGCGGCTTTGGACTTTTTGCTCGACCGCCGCCGCTCTCAGAATCTTCCGCGTTGACAACGTCACGCAGTTTTGGCGCGCAAAACGAATGTCTTTTGGAACGTCTCCAGGTGCACACCGGCAAGCGCCGACTGCTGCACACTAACGGCGAGTAGGTCTTTCTTCGGGCGGCTCTCCCGTCCGGAACACGAGCCCGCGACCGGATGAAAAGGAAAAAAACGGGGAATGGGCTCTAATTCGGGAACGCCACGTTCCGCGCCGCGCACCAGCTCCCGGAGCAATAAAAGTATTCTCGTGCCCAAGTGCCGATCGTCACGGCTATCGGCCGCGGAAATTTCCTATTTTACGCCGTCGGTAGCTCGACGTACCGAGCACTGACCGAAGACACTGCACGGCTCTTTTCGGTTAACCGAAGATATCGTACTATTAAGTAATTCTTACGATATGCTCCGTTAGTTCGACACATCGACCGCGCCGTAAATTGGATTTAACTTGAGCAATCGCGAACAATACCGCGGGGATAATAGAATTTCGCTTGCCAAGAGCAAGGGAGGGCGTGGTTTCATCTCACGGCAATGCAGCCGAGCTTAGACCGTATCGTTAGCTAAGTGTTAACGAGGCACCCCGGCAGCTCAACGCGCCATTATACAACGCGGCGGCAGGGGCTAAAAATCGGCGATGGCGCGAAATCGACTCAAACAATAAACAGTCGGCCGGATGAAAGGGAAGGGTCGATTAAAATGCACCGAAAATTGCACCCGTCATTCGTCGTTTTTCGTTACAACTCGTTATTGTTCCACGTTGCGGCGCCAAATGAGATTACTTAATGCCAGCAGCGAACTAATGTATAAGTCATTGTTTAATGTGCGGTCAGCGGCTGGGGGGGAAAAGTGAAATGTGCAACCGTCGGCCGTATTTGCATTACCCGAACCGATTTCATCTGCAACCGCTACAGATTTCATTAATCCGTTAGCCATTACCCGCGTCGTACTTCCGTTGCCAAATAGAAGACGTGTGAACGTATACGTATGCGGATCGACAATTACACTTACTTGAGTAATACGTAACCATGATAATACTGGACAATCTAACTCGAACAAACGCCTCGGACGAAATCGGGTGGCCGAGGAAGAATAACACGTTACATTTACCGCTGGGCCGTCGGCTTAATCTGAAGTACAGCGGCGTCGATCGCGAGACGATCGGGGCGAAATTCGGCAAAAATTGAGAAAGCAAATTGCACCTCGCGTAATTCGCCGCAAAAAACGATTACGCGCGGCGTCCGGGGCGAAGGCGCGCGTTTATCCGCGCGGAACACCCGTTATTTTTATAAATCGCAATTAGATTTCCAAATTGTCCATTAAACATTTCGGTGGCGCGAGCCCTCTAATTATACGTGACTTATCCGTCCTTTATGGTGCATTATCGCAGGTTTCACGGTATCGACCGCGATCTTACCGGCTGCCGGCGTAAAGATGGCGATGTCGGTGGGCGAGATTAACAAGCGAGTTTGCTCGGAGCGAAATTCTTGCGGGACGGAGAGAGCGAAGGAGACGGCGAGCTCGAGTGTGAGACGGAGACGGAGCGTGTGCGAGGGACATATGTGTACACGTAGATGCCCTGTATATGCATACATGAATGTACGTGTACGTATAACGACGCGAGTTTATGTGGGGGGGCGACGGAGAGAAAGAGGGAAGGAAAGAGTGCGCACTGATGTGAGTGCAAAGTATGTGTACGTGTGTGTGTGTGTGTGTGTGTGTGTGTGTGTGGGTCTGCTGTGTGAGACCCAGCAATCGCGTAGGGAAAGCCTTGCACACGAGCAGGTGTACCTGGTGGTAACCGATCGATACCACGCTCCGATTATAGAGGAGCGGCCAACACTGAATTCTGCATGAAGCTTTTGTTCCGCTCTCTTTCGCCCCGGCCAATCGGATTTTCTATTTTCGCGCCCCACTGTTGGGAAAACAATCATTTAGCCCGCCGGACGTGTTTCGTTTTTCCTTCCAGATTTTTCGTCCTCCGACGCTCGGCGTAGGCCAATCCGGTCGCACACATGGCAAATAGAAAATCGCGTTAACACTATCTTCTTTTTCACATTTCAGTCCCGTTTAGACCTTCCTGCTCGATGTGTTTCTTTCGCTGATCTGCTGCTTTTTTTTTCTTCCGCTAGTACAATCTTTTTGGCGGACATCTACTGGCCTCTATACGTGTCCAACCGGTTTTTGCATAGCTAGTCCTCGGCGAACGGATTTTCATCGTGGATGACAGTCGAATTTGTCGCCCGATCGTCTCTCCTTGCGTAAAAATATACGCTACGATAAATGGGACGGTTATAATTGATCGAGCCGCACGAAACTGTGCTTTCTAAAATCAGTACAACGTGGCAAGCGCTAATTATTACTAATTACGTCGACTCGAAACGATGCGAGTGCCGTGAAAATTATCGGACAGAGAGAGGATCGTTTTGGGTAATTTAATAGTCAAACGTATAATTGTTTCAATTTGCTTTGCGAGGCATCATTTATACATTCAGCACAGTCCTATTAACGACGATTTTCATCGCGCACGCTTTATATCCTGCATAGTTTAATCATACATTCTCTTCTTACCACAAACCGGCCTACCGTTTCCAGTAAATATTTAATCATGCAAAATACTGGTATTCTAAATTACTTTCGTGCCGAGATGGTCAATACTAAGCGTCGCTGCGTACGATTATATTATCGAAGTCCCTACCGTATCGCATTATCCTACGTCGTTTCCAAGTAGCGCTGCGCATTAAGTTAAAAGTGGCAAACTTGTCGGTTGGCAAGGGTGGACAGGGGGGGGGGGGGGGAATTGAAGCAGCGCAATTTTCGACGCCCAGGACACACACATTCTTCGCCGACTTCTTTTCCGTCGCCCATATAATCGTGAGTGGCGCGCGCGTTCTCCTTGGCGCGCATCGATAATTCCTGCGCTGTTTTTGCTCGTCGGACTGCTCTCTCGGCCACACGGCCTCCCATTCTAGTCGTCCCCTATCGTAGTGGGATGCCTTTCCTGGCACGTAGAACGCTCACCTCCCTCGCTCCTTCGAGCTGCGCCAGGACGAGTCGAGCCGAGCCGACCGAGCCGATATCGTGCGATGATCATCGACCGGCATGATACGGCAGTGGACTTTGGCGTGCAAACACTTTCGAATGCCGGCAATCAGTGACGTAATCAGATAGCACGATGAATATTCATGGGGAGCGCGCATGCGCCCGGGCGAGCCTTCGCGTGCTTATTAGCATAACTCGTCCGCTTTATCCATTAGCCATTAGCCCGAGACTAAGTAAGCTACTGCACGCTTTGCCGGCCGACGACGATCAAGGCGCGACGGTGTCCAATTAATATAAATGTAAGGGAGAAAGAATCGTGATGCGCCGGGGACTGGGACTTCTCGTACAGCCTTCGCGGAGGGACTCGCCGTGGACGACTGCTATAGCTAAGATATCAGGGGAGGAAGTAAAGTGTTCTTAACCTTCGCCGAGTAGTTATACCGGACGATCGTTACGTTAATCGTTAATCGAATTCATATTTTTGCCGGGGTCGCGTTCATCCAGTTTCGTCTCTTCTGGCCAGCGCGCCAGTGCTGCGCTCGCGTATATCGAGCGCGTTCTCACAGGCGTCGACAATGTTTACGATGCGAAATAACACAGTGGTCGTAGCTCGTGCACTGTGAGAAAAGAAGTTCTCGATAAGCGACTCCCTCCACCCCGGGTTCCCCCGTTTCGTAATTCTTCGGCCGACGCGCAAATCGCGCCGCGCTACCGCGTCTCTTTTCACACTTTCGAAGATGTATAGGACTTGAATAGCAGATGGATAATGAGGGGGCGCACAACGTGGTTCCATAGGGTACCATTACATTGCGCCGAGGCGCGCAATTATGTAATTACGTCGGTGAGCCCGGAGCTGGGCGATTAATAAGAGGACGAAAACCGTGTTTAGCCGCGTACGTACGGTCGGCCCGACAGATTGCTCGTCCTTACATCGTGAGCTCGGCAAGAGAGTAAACGGCTGCTATCCCAGACGCGGGATGTTATCTCTTACGCATCGCTCGGGCCTTCCTTACTCTCCCGTCTTCGATATTCGCAGGGTATACGCGGCAATTACCTAAGTCCGCGATTAATGAATCATTTGAGCGCGGCAACTTTTACCGGCGAGGCTTCTCGTCAAAAAGCATCCCCTCCACTGTGAGTTTGCCACTGAGGGGACGCAATGCTTAGAATTAGTTAAGATATGGCCGTTATTTAGCCGTAATAATGTCTAGTGTTTGGGTATTGGGTTCTTAAGGTGGACGGTTGTTAATGGGACCGTGGGAAGATAGAGACTTTTTCATTATTGTTCGACCTAATCACGATCTCAATTTGATTGAATCAGTCTCGAGGAGGTTTTCATCTCTGTACCACAGTCGCTTCTGAACATTCGGTGTTATGATGCTGGTTGATTAGTCGAATGAAAAAGAATTTATGCAATTTTTTGAATAAATAAGGCCCGCGATACGGAATAACGTCTTTGCAATTTTTAATGCGCTGGTGGAAATGAATACTACGCTGAGCTTTATTTGCCAAACTTCGGTCTCGAAGTGAGACGTTCTCCTTGTTAGTCACAATTTCGTGCTGTTTTTATTACCGGAGAGCTTTTAAAATGGCGCCTGTACCGACATACCCACGACTTTTTTGAAGATTTATTTTTTACGCCCGAGAATTTATGCTCCCGCGCCGCGGGGCTATTGTGAGAGAGCGAGCGGCACCTCGAAGAGACAATTAGGGAATTAACTTGTTGCGAAAGTTTCGAGCCGGCGCCGGCGCCGGCGCCTCCCGACAAATCACTTTGAGTTGCCCGCTTTTTTCCGTGCCGTCGAGAGAGAAAGAGTGAGAGCGAGAGAGTAGGAGAGACAGAGAACGAGGCGTGGCCTCGACCACGACCCCATAGCATTTCACCATAGCCCTTTAATGCGGCGTATAACGTGGCTCGATAACGAGTCCCATGAAATCCCGAGAGAGTCATTTTCGCAGATCCGCTTTTCCCTGCGGGACCGGATATGAAAGAAACGACGCGATCCTCTTCGTCTGTTCTCGATGAAGCTGCCGAATTGTTCCGGACAAATTCTCGTCACCTCTCCAACGCGCGCCGTAGATGACCATGACAACGTCTAATAATAATACGATCGCTTGACTGTCAAAAACGACTGTACAAATTTATTTGCACATTTTGTTATCGGGGCGATAAAACGTGAGTCTGACGCGGGTGAATTTGTCCGGGTCCCCTGCTTCCTGGGCGCTTCCGTTCGTCCCTGTGTCAGCCGTGATTGCTTCATTAAATATCGACGAGAGTCGAGTGGGTTTCCGCGGGATCACTCGGCACTTGCCATTCGAACCTCCATTGATATTCATTATCGCCGTGATTCGCCTGTTCCTTCGGAATGGCTGGAGTTTTCCCCGAGTAGAACAGAAACGTCGGTCGTTTAGTTTAAACGGGGTTTCCTCTCCATTCCAGCATCAGCTGTAACGATTACAGGGGAAGACCCTTCGAACGATAGTATCAAGGTATTTACAAGGTCTTTATAAATTGCACCCCTTCTGTGTTATCGCGTTCGTTACCAAGTCGGAAGATTTGTCAAACGACACTCCTTTCTTCGCGATTCTTTTATATCCTTTTTGCGTTGACGAATGCAAAGATTATCAAATGTACGAGTACGCCGGTGGAAAGTGGAAGCATTAAACTTTTTACGTTAGCTCACGTATTGAAATCTTTCCGATTATCTAAAGCTCGCACTCTGGTCCGAAAGTCAGTCAGGTTGGCCTGCCTGCGGTAGCACGTGGTATCCACATGCTATTCCGACTACTCGTTGTCTGCTCGCGTCCATTCATCTGGCCCCATGTCCTATGCGATTAGGTGTCTGTTATCCCCGGGGAAGAAACCATTCATTCACGTGCTCATCGCAAATGGAAAGGGGACGGCGACTGTTGAATATAATTAACGACTGCCGTGTCAATTCTACTTTCAAATAACATTGATTCATAAAGTTACACTAGCATTAAAAATATTGTAACATACAGATACATGTAACCGCGATACGTTCAATTTCTTCGCACTAACTTACCACCGAATTAGCCGAGTTTCTCCTATCTAAACACGATAGCTGAGCGATCGTACCGGAGTCGCCACCGAAGGTAGACTTTACATTCCACAATCCACAGTTCGATATTCGCGTCGCCGTCATTCAACATACAGTTTACTTTCTACACGTCGTTTACCGCGATCCATATATCGACCGCGGGCGCATTCCGGTTGAGGGAACGCTCGCTGAATTCGATTATTCGGGCAAATAGAAGGCCGACTTCGTTTCGGAGATAGGCAGGCAGTCCGATGGAAAGCGCGGTTCGCGGGACCCGTGACAGTTACTTAACTCCGTGCACCATCTGTGCCTGAGTCGTGCCATTACGGTAATTAGGGTGTAATTGGGCATAAATTGTCCGGTGCCTTCGGTACGAACGAGAGGGCATGATTGTCGGCGGGAGGGGAGGGGAGGGGAGGGGCGGTGCGGAGGGGTTGGTCGCGGCGGGAAACAGAGAGGGTGGATGCGTTTTCAAGGTGGTGGTAGCTTTCCGTAGACGTGTGCGTCACGCTGGACACGCGTGCTTACATGACGTCCCGCTCATCCGCTTCTCTCTGTCTCTTTCTTCCCCGTCCGCTCACAACCTCCCTTCTTCCGCTTCGTTTTCTTAACGTCAGTATAATAGAATTTTATTAAGCGCTCTGTGCGGGTTCATAAATTCCTGTTTATAGCGTCAGGTTGTGCGGTGGCAGAAAAAGGAGACTCGTCGGATCTCTATATCGCGGCCAGATAGGTTCACTTTATTGTTTCCTTTGATCACTCTTCATTACCTTCGAAATTCGCGGTATATATGTGCAATCTGTTGCGCAACACTTGCCACCCGATTCGGCGCTCCTTGTTTTATGCAGCTACCCAGCCGACGTAAGCTCACCGAGGATTTCTTCACCCCGGGCAAGTTATTCCGACGCCCGATCGTGTTTTCTATGTTTCGCGGCCGAATTCGCCGTCCTCGCACCCCCTCATTCTCTCCCTCTCACCGTTTCGTCCGCCTCCATCCCCCTTCGCGAGAGCGTGCAATTTCCAGGGAAACGTGCCGAGCGTGTTTCCCCGTACACGCGGCCCGCTCGATTCAACAGGTGACACCTCGTCCTCGAGACTCGCGGCAGCCGTACTTCGGGCGATTCCTCGTTTCCGGTATATCTCGCCCGGCGTGTCCCCGTATCGTATCGTACCGACGCCGACGCCCAGTCGGCAAATCGTGCGCTAGATTTACATATGGCCTCACTGCCAGTCTTACCTCATCCTTATCATAATTCGACGATCGCCAGCGAAGATCGCGAATTGAGCTGGAAAAAAAGCATTTCGTGCCCCGTCAAGTCGAACCCGTCGGTGCACTTTCTCCTGAAACACAATCGCGGCGTTACGAGGCCGCATTAATCAACGGCAAGCATCGTCGTCGGTGCGGTTTAACAGGTTCCCGGGCGGACAGCGATGGGGGGGTGAGTAAAGTGCGGCGAGGAAGAAAAAAAGGAAGGCGGAAGGTGACAGCCAATTAACGACGTTTATTAGACGCACCGCCTGTCTCGTGGACCTATAAACAGGATGACCACGAAGAAAGGTCGGTGGGTCTTCGTCATTCGGGGAGCATAAATTTTACGGCGGCGCGTAAAATGAATTACCGGCCGGATAATCGGGCAATAAACTTCCGGCCGGACCCCCCACGTGGGCGGCCACGTGGGTCGACGCGAGCTTGCGGTATTATGGCGATGACGTCGGCGCAAATATATTTATTATGAGCGGCATTGTTGAGCCGCGGACGGCTTATATGTACTCGTCGGCAGGTAAGCGTGTGCGAAGGACGTTCTTCCTTTCGGCCCCGTCGTACTCGCTGTTTATTAGCGCCGAACGATCGAGCCACGAGAGTCCGCGATGATTTACGAGGAGAGAGAGATCGGGGGAACCGTGAGCGCTCTATGGCCGATCGAGGATATTCTTGCCCGGGAGACACTTTGACTGCTGATGCGGTCCGAACTCTTCTTGCGGTGTACCGAGCGAACGCAGTAAAACTGCAGTAACGTCGATAAGTGCGACCGTTCGGTTGTTCAACCAAACTCGACCCGATTCATTTCTGCGCCGTTTTCATGAAACTTGCGGTAATTTCGTGTTAATCATAAGCACGCTGAGTTACTGTCGCTCGGATCAATTATTTATCGGATATCGTTCGTCACGGCTTTAAGCCGGAGGATCGCGAACGTAATGGAATACACTGTGCGGAACTTGCTTTAATCCAGCTTAAAACTCTTAGCTAATCTACCTACCGCGCGGAATGCGCTATTTGTATACCCATTATCGCAAGCCTTCGTGGTACCTGCAGTTCGAACGTAGGTCATGGACGCCCAGGAAGAAGAATTCCGTCTTCGAAAGGAAAACGGGCTTTCTAAATCTCCTTTCTCTCCTTTCTTTCGATTTAACTTACTATGGGGGCTTCGGCGGTACAATGGGCGCCTCGAGTCGCTCCGTAAAATGGGTCCACGAGTCCATTCAACGACTCCGCGTGGACTGTGAGATCGCTCAGTCACAATGGAGTCTTATTGAGAGCTCAAACTTCCCTCATAAATGGCTATAATACTCGAACGTTCATTCGGCTAATCAGCGCACTCCCTTCAAATTTTCTACGCTCGTTGCTAGGCAGTCGTGCTTCTTGATTCATGCAACGTCGTTGTGTGAGTTTGATATCTCTCGATATCGTACTACGATATTCTGACAGAGATGAAAAACCGACAAAATGTCAGATGGATTCCTTTGGTAATTTCGGACGCTCGGTAAACAGCACTCAAGCTTATACTTCGAGTCACCTATCCTCTCATTTTCTCCACTCTCACCCGTCTTGATATTCTGCTTTTGCAAATTCATTTCTTCGACGTCGTACACGTTAACGCGATCTCAATTGATTAACGATTTCACTAACCGTCAGCCTTTATCATCTTTCCAACCAACATCTTCCCCTCTATTCCCTCGATCATCCAACACACTTTTACTCCGTCCGAACGCATTCGCGTTTCGAATACGAATCGTCCAGCGTGTAACGATCCAAGGTCATTCATCGCAACCTTTTCACGACATGCACGACAAACGATTCCCAGCGAGAGGCGACCTGTTCATATCCTGAAAGTGGCCGGTATTAGTGGCAGTATTGGTAATCGCTGTAGGGGCGGCAGAGCGCGTTCTGCGTTGGCCAGCAGAGGCCAGTGAGTTAGAACGAGCGAGCGAGCGAGAGGGAAAAGGTGGGTCGGGGGAAGAGATGGAGAGAGAGAGAGAGAGAGAGCTGGGCCTGTAGTTATGGGAGTTGCTATAGAGTGAAGTAAGCATTGTAAATCAATACCCTGACGGTTGCCGGCGCTTCGAACGCGCCCCGTGTTTCCAGCATGCCAATACACACAAGCGTTCCCTCCATCGCTGCTGGATGCCGGAATATAACTCGGAAGAGACAGAGACGGGAGACAGGGTGTTGAGCAGGGGGCGCCAGAAAGTAAGGAAGACGGGGCGCGCGGAGGAAAACGGTGCCCGGCGAAGGGTGAAACGGCATGAATGATGTTCGGCGCGAATTTCACGATTGAGATATGAGCGGCGCGTATAGTGCACGTTTTCCGTGCCCGCGGCAAAGGAATCGTCACCGCGGTTGTCTCTTGCGATCGCACATGTTTTCTTTTTTTTTTCCTCAATTCGGGAATTGGTATTATCGTTGTGACGTAAGGACATCCTTATCCTTTCCAATCCATTTTCTACTCGGAACTTTCTAATTAGAGTTATCGTTCGGACCTATCTCTGTCGCTGTAGCTGTATCTCTATTTTTATCTTTCGCGTATGCTTCGGTGAAGGCCAGCCGAGATTTGCGAGTAAGCGGCGCGTGACGGATGCCGTGCGGAAATAGTATTCTTCAATGGAAAACATATGCACGCGCTCGCGTTTGCGCATGACACGCGGACGTGTTCTATGCATGCGATTTTCGGATAAGAGGCCGGAGCGTACCGTTTATTCCGCGCGCCCGGCTACATTATGCGCAAGTGTAAACAGGGCTGGTTGCCGTGTTAGTTGGCGCGCCAGCGGTAATTTTACATGTTCAGCCAGGTTCAGCCGCATTTCGACGTTATGAAACGCGCGGTCCTGAAAACGATAATGACCGCGGAGCGTCGGGAGTGCCGACGCAAGAATATCAGCGAATCTCTATTTCGACGACTACGCGGAACGCTTTGGGAGGGAACTTTTCTGCGCGGCAAATTTTCTGCGTCCGGTTAACCTTCGCCGCGTGCGCTCGGTGTGGCCTGGCACCTATAAAGAAATTTTTCTCGGAACGAACCGCTTGCTTCCGGGGCCAGGTGTGGGTCTCGAGTGTGGGCCAAGAGTGAGTAGATCCTCCCACAGTACGGCCGCGATCTTCTTCCACGCCGATCGATCCGCGATCGGTAACCTTAATGCGGCCGAAAAAAATTAAGAGACCGGAGCAGCTTCGGGATGAGTAAAACGTTGCCGTCGAGAGGGCAGGTGGAGCTATTTGGAGAACAGCCCACTCGAGGGCCCGTGCCCCTGTCTCCTTTCCTCTACGCTGCTCTTCTTTCTCCTTTATTCATTCTTTCCCTCTCATTCTCTCTCTCTCTCTCTCTCTCTCTCCATTTCGCGGCACGCTCACCCTCTCCCTCTCCCAAGCTCCCTGTTTTTCGATTGTTTCCTTTTCTCTGTCTCTCTCCCTCTCTCCTTCTCCGTCTTCTTCTTCCACGCTTGCCTTTTTCTTTCCTCAACGTTCATCCTCTTTTTCTCTTCGGTATACATTCGGTCTCTTTCTCTCTGCTCTTCCCTTCTCCGACCATCCGTACGTGGGCCGCTCGATCCACAAGGTTGGCAACATTGCGACGACGAAGGACCATCTGGTCCTATATATCCTCGCGGCAGCTGCGATGATCCTGCCGACGTCTTTCAAAAATATATTACGGAGGACACGTGGCAGGATTAAGGAAGGGAAAACCGTGCCCAATGTGCAAGGATCCGTTCCACGTTTTCTTCCTCCTTCTCTCTCTCTTTCTCTTTCTCTGTCCCTTTTCCTCGCCCTGTTTTGCTTGTATTTTTGTTTACGTTGGACCCTACACCCCGGTGCGCGCATCAAATATCGCATCGTTCCTCTTGCCGTTAACAATCCTGCGAGAGTCCTTGACTCGCGAGTAGTCACGTAAAAATCGTTAGTAAGGCGATATCTGCTGGCTGAGCGTGAGTCAAAGGTGAACGGATATAAGGGGTGCTCTTTGCACTTTCGATATTATTCCTGTCCCCGCCGATCGAATACTCGCGCCGCGCTATTTTTAGCGGCAATGTTCATCTGCGCTAATCTCACCGGCACGTGGTAGATTATTTCGGGAAACAATCGTGCGAACGGCTCGCGTCCGATCGAACGGCGAGAGCGAAAGGACTCTCGTCCGGGCAGATTTAGTAGAACGCGAACGTGTCGTTTAACGGGCGCAAAAATCGGCGCGCACGCACAAGTGCCCACTGTGCCACGTCGCTCCCGGTTAATTATCTCTCGTTAATCGCGATGCACGCGTATTCCGACGTTAATTGCGCAAGAAGAGAGCCGGTTTCGGCGAAGAATTACGGCCGCTCCGATTTTAGAGTTGATTTCGACACGTCTCGCGGTGACGCGCGCGCGAATTATGCGATCCACGCCGATGAATTTCCAAACGACGCCGACACGACCACGACGACCTGAGTCATTTTTCGCGAAACCGGTCCTGCCTTCGTCAGCGCCGACTGTTCTGCTCTTTTCCTCCTGGGGGAAGCGTGAAATTAACTTGGACCGCACGGTATGACGAAACCGGCGTGCGCAATGTTTGAAGGTACGGTGCTGGTGCGAATGGTTTCAGTCATTACGTGATCTTTATTGAAAATTATCTCTTGCCTCGCGTGTTGCATGTTCAGTTTCAACGGTGTCGAAAACTGTCAATCTGATCCCTTATATGTTGGGTGGTACGGCCTAATAGGGTCCGATGCACTGATAACTTATAATTGCCTTACGGCATAGTAATTTGTATACTAAATAGTGTACGCAGTAAGCGTTTCGATATCATACGTTTATTGCACGAAATAACGATAACACCGTACCGTCGTAGTATCAAAAAATAATTCTGACCGCTCATATATTTCACGTAATTTGCGCCTAACGTTCGACGCTTGACATAGAGGAAATTCGGCGAATTAAGTTTAATTGGCTCGCTCAAAAGCGGCGAAATTAATTTAGCCCGGCAAAGGATTAATACGTCCGCGGCACTGATTTAAAGAATATCGTCGCCTGAAGTTCTGCCAAAACCTGAAATGAGAACGGGCGAGGGGAGTCTAGAATCTACATACAGGCACAACGCCGTGTATGCCCGTGCACGGACCGTGGAACCTGTTTGACGCACGTCCAAATATCATTGGGAGAATCATAAGTTGCGGCCGGTGGAATTTTGCGGATATCTGTAGCGAGCGCTTTTTCATGCCTCGAAATTCACGGTTTCGTCGCGGACAAAAAACTACCGCGCCTCTCGATTATAATGAAAATTGATCGTACCATTCGATTCGACGTCGGCGTCAATCTGTTTCGGAGAGGACACAGTGAGCATATGTGTAGAATTAACAACCGTGACGTCAACAAATCGTTACTATTTAATATAGTCGTTAACGAAATGACACTGTGCGAGTTATGCATGCTTATGCTCACGTATGCTCAGAAATTTCGATAGCGTCCGCGTTCGCCAGATGAATCTCGAGTCTGCAGTACTTTCCTTATCAACGACATTAAGGTACCGCCGCCCTTTTAAGGCTGGATTACGAGAAACTGGTACGGCGATCGATCGCGCGACGTCGACTTTTTCGCAGATTCTCCTCGTCACGGGGCACGACCTGTGGCCGTCCATTTTGAAAGGCCCACCGCGCTTATCAGCGCGCTCGTGTCACGATCGCCGCGTGTTTTGTCACCGATAAGGGGACACGCGCGCGTTCGAGTGAAAGAGAGAGGGAAGAGTGGAGAGAGACGAAGGAAAGTGTGCGCGAGTGTGTCGGACGGGAATTTACATTATGGGTGTACGATGTTTCCAGAAGTTCGAGTATTCTCGGTCCACGAACGACTAAACACGGTTTCTCGATCGCTCTAGTGTTTTCGACTCTGATTTCGACTTGGTAGTATTTCGACTGTTGGCTTAGGGATGCTTCTAACAATAAGTATAAAGATAAAGTTGAATTTTTTGTCTACGCTTCACTGTTCCCTTTTCCCCATACACTCTTACGTTTGCCATCCTCGAGCTGAGATTACACGTTTGACGTTAAAGTATGCCGTGGCGTTCGTCGATTTTAACAATTACTTCAGCGTCCGCCAATTGATTACCTTCTCATACCGACAAGCCGGCTTACGGTTTCGAATTCCGACGGACGCACGAAAATTGACCGTTTATCAGCGCGATTCCTCGAACGACTCTCGTCATGCGAGTCATCCTGCACGTGCAAAATATGATCCGCTCGCCCGGCGCTATTAAGAAATTCCGGACGCAAACAGCGGCCGCCGAATTCGGTCCCTGTTAATGTGTTCATTAATTGTTTCCAACAAAACTGCGTGTGTCGCTTCTTGTGCGACCGAGTAACTTTCGGCAAGCCTCGAACCTCGTGACGTCATACGTTTCGAAACACCATCAATTCTGGTTACGTCGGTACCTATTTTCATGTGCTTTTCGCGGGTGCTCCAAGCAGAATGGCGACAAAGAACGTTTTCCCGCGATCTACCAGCTCGCACAACCTCGTGGAAAACAAACTAATTAAGGAACGAGTTAACGGCGAATGAATTAATATGTTTATCGAACGCGTCTCGTTATTTCATTTCGCTCTGCGTCCAATTGACTTTTGAACTGGTCAGCGTGTTTCTTGTTACATCGGTGGTTTTAACCACATCGTTCCGGGAAAGTATTGCGTTACTCCATTCACGCTCTCGAATGGCAATCGAGAGCTAGCGTGGAGGACATACAAGTACCCTTACATATAATGCGCAAGACGTAGGGTTATTCCTCGCGTTGAAATTTGTTGCAGCGGAAAAAGTTCTCGCTTTCCCCGAACTTTTTCTGAAGAACCGAGATCGCGACAGATCGATGAAGACGCGTATCGTCGGCGATAAGGGAGTCCAAAGGTAACGTGGCCAACCACTAATGACGCTGTTATCAGCGGGAGAAACTTATTTGTCGATCGTCGGAAGCCGACTCGCTAGGCGCACGGGGAACAGGCGTCCTTGATTATTGATAAGGCTGCAGTAGGTACGAGTTTCCAACGAGTTCTCCAGCGGTGCGTTTTACCCGACGTCGCTCGGTCCAAACAACATAAGCGGCATAACCTACGGTCCGGCACATTCTTCGCTGTTTTTCTTCTGTCCGTCACGTCCGCGCATTCGTATTCATATAATTATGCATAGGAATCGTTTGATAAGCCTGCGCGTATCGTACTGCATCGGAAAGATCTATGTGGGACCGATGGAGTTTAGATTTTAAACATATAGGAATGCAGATGATATGCAGAATACGTGGAATTTGGGATGAAATAGGGTTAGCGTTTACGAATCTAGTTTTTACAATGTTCGTTGACAATCGGGTGAATGTTTTATGAACGTTGAGATAGAATTATCCATTTACTCCGCGATGTCTACACCGTAAGACAGCCTGACGAGTGACAACTGTCGAGCGCATTACGACACGACCAATTAGTCACTTCTGCCGAGTCATTTTCGTCGTTGAACGTTCGCCGAACTTAGTTCGAAACAAAAGCACTTCTTATCATGCGTGACTTTTGCTCGTCCGCGCAACAGGTGGTGGCTTGTTCGACCTTTGCAAAGGTCCACTCGTGCACGCCCTTCAGGAAGTTCCTTCACGCTCGCAAGTCTCCGCTCGACTAATTTCTTCATCTCCGCTTATCTCCTCCTAATGACAAATATCTGTCATTAATCAATACTGAAAAATACATTTCGTTAACTAGTATGAGTCACTTTTCAGACGACTAATGTTACTCTCGCCTACAACAAGATACAACGTAAGTTGATCGCTCGTGTCACAATTTTTGAAGAACCAAAAATCACCTCTTCGTTTCATTCATTTTAATTCCACCGTACATCTCATCTCTAAAAACTGATTTCAGCTTTCGAAACAGTTTACTGGCTCACCGAATTTCGTTACTCAAGATTTTTCAAGTTCCTCGTTCCCACTCTTCCATTCGCGATCACGAATTAAGCATGTCCATCTATCCATTACCAATACGCGCCAATCAAAATCGACGTCCAACTCACACCTCACCCACGATCCTTCGTGCCTCGTTATTCTAAAAAGTTTCTCCTTTTCACTAAAAACGAAAGAAAAAAAAAGGCGAAGGCAAGTCTCGAAGCCGTCGGGAATCAGGCCCGCGTCGTAGTTTTCGAGGAAGCTATTACGATGTAGCGCGCGGGTAACTTAGCCTAAATTGCTGTGCTCGTGGCTCCAAAGGCGATCGATCGTATCTATAGTACGGCACAGCTCTGCTCCGCGGCCTTGCTCGAGTGTATTACACTCGCATCTGGGTGGGACAGAGTGAGCAAACAAAAAGCCGCAATGCGAGAGAGAGAGAGAGAGAGAAAGAGAGAGAGGGAGAACGATGGAGAAAGATCGAGAGAGATCGAGAGGGATCGAGAGGCCGCGCGGCACGTGCCTCTGGAGCTGTTTCGACTTCTGATTCTCCGAGGTCCTTGATGAACATTCGACTCCGGAGGTGGAACCGGCACGTTCGCGGAATTAACTTGAAACCTCTCCGCGCGACTGGCCTTTTCGGGGGGGAGGGGTTTTTTTTTTGTTTTCGTGAGGTGAAATATTGAGTTGACGCGCACACGCGCAGAGTCGTACAGGACGGTAAAGAGAGAACGGGAACGGTTTTGTTTTCGGACGCTTTTTGGCGTCAGGATATTCATGGGAACATCGTAATTTATCTGTCTGGCGTGCATGGTTTTGGTAGTGCTGAACGTTGCCCGACGAACGAGGCTGCGTCAGAAATTGTTTGAAGAAGTTAGCGGCCTCGCTGGATATTCCAACGGTACGACAGCTTCGCGACGGCGCATAATTC
Source organism: Priocnemis perturbator (assembly GCA_963942575.1). Classification (NCBI taxonomy): domain Eukaryota; kingdom Metazoa; phylum Arthropoda; class Insecta; order Hymenoptera; family Pompilidae; genus Priocnemis; species Priocnemis perturbator. The sequence goes on from OZ012653.1 coordinate 12,831,104, forward strand.
GTTTGGCTCATTAGAAAATTTCCGGGAAGTGACGTACGGGTATGTCGCTGATCGCATGCGTGTCTCTGATAATTCGATACTCGAAGGCTATCGGTTCAGCGAAACGATGTCCCCGGGACATCGGACGTCTAATCAAATAACTAGACTAATAGCAAGTTGCATCGTCTGGTCGCTTGAAACTGCGCGTCTCTAATAGCCGCGGTCTCTAGCGAGGATACATTTTCAGGCCCCGTTTCTCTCATAACGCGAACGAGAAATCGCGGACCCGCAGAACCTGTCTGTTCGCATAATCGATAGCGCCATAATGCCCCGCGCGAATCCATTAACCTGCACGCACTGACGATCGATCGGCTGCCGATCTTGAAACGGCTCCACAGTCTGCGATTTACATTTCCTCCTTACCCTCGCTCTCCGTTCGCCAGCGTGCCCACGCGCGCACCGACAGCTTGCAAGACTGTCAGTAAAAACGTACCCCGCCTCCCGACATTACAGGTTCGATTTACCGTAAGATATTCACCGAGCATTCAATTATCCGCGTCTCATTACTGTCGAGGTGTTGAATTAAATCGGAAGCCACTTATTTTATTGCTCAACATTCGCGCGGGTACATATCTGTATCGGCTAAGCGCGCGGGTCAAACGAAGTTGCGAGTAAAGCGGAGCGAGGAGGCAGAGCCAATTCAATCGCGTGATAGGTAGGATGTGCTACGTAAAGAGAGAGATACGTGCCATCAAATCTGGACCGCGTACAAGTTTCCAAGTTCCCAAGTGAGCGAGCTCTCGCGGTCGTTAGTCAAAGTGAGAGAGACGACTCGCGCTGATTTACAGCTTACTAAATAGACGGCTCTTACCGTTCTGCTGATGCTCGCGCCTCGGAATGCAGCGGGGCCGCGGGAGAGAGACGGCGAATGACAGAATGGCAGGGGAAAAAGAGAGGAGGGAAAGCGGGAAGAAAAAGACAGGGAACGAGGGGCGACGGAGAAAGTGTGAGGGAAGAGTAAGAGTGACGGGGATAGATAGAGAAAGAGAGAGAGATAAAAAAGCGATTGGTTAAGTGGGATCCATGATGGGTAAGCGAGGTCACGCACGGTTTCGAGTGCGTCTCGGGAGGTGTATGAAAAACTACGCCGCCGCGCCGCTCAGAACGCTCGCGCTTTGGTAACAATTTTCCTCCGTTCCCGCGTTCACGAATCGATCATCGGGTGATCGAGGCACTTTTTCTCGATCGGGTCGAGAAGTCGCACGGGCGTTTACGTGAAAGGGTATACGTCGGATGGCGGAGATTTTTTCCTCTCATTGTCAGTTGTCTATTACGCGATTCAGCACGACACAATCGTCACGGTTCTCCGTGACACCGGACTTAAAGGCCTTATGCTCGGTTTTCACGAGTCTCCGGTGTCGCTGAGTAATCCTATCCTCGGACACATCTAGCCAACATAATGTCGCCCGACCGGTAGCGCAAGGAGTGGCCACTGTCCCTCGTTATATTTTAATACGCCGCCGTCTCTATCGGCCGTTCAGGGACGTGCCCTGTTGCGTCGACGAAAAGTGCTGGTCGAAAAGCTGCCCAAAGATTCTTCATCCGTTTCCTTCGCCGCCGCCGGCCGCGGTTCACTCGATAAAATCTTTTCCCTGCGTGCCCGAACGCCACTGACCGTTTCTTCAAACTGGTCCGCGATGAATGATCGGCGTGGGTCGGCAAAAGCCGCGTTCCTTAATTAATCACGTTCGACACCCGGCCGTCGGCCGCGATCTAAGGATTAATTAGGGGCCGCCGGCTATTAAAATCTTAAGTTTCGCGCGAGACGAAGACGAACATGTCCCCAGCGGTCTCGAATTCATTCAGTTCGCTTTTTGCGTGAGTCGTCGCTTCGGCTCAACCCTTCTTCGTTCTTTTTCCAGCTGACCCTCTTCTCTCCTCGTGCCCGGTGCTCTCAGCGGGTCGTTGATTCGCCGTAGATCTCGAGATCGGATCCTCTCGTGCGGAGCATCCTTCAAGTCTTCATTAAAACGCTTTTTCCAACCCCACCCGGCGCGCGCGCGAGCGTCGCTCCTCTTTCTCCTTTCCTTCCGTTAATCCTCTTCTTCGTCTCCTTCGTGTCCCTTCGACCCAAAGAAAAGGCGAGTGTGCTCCGCGTTTGTGTGTCATACCTATACACGAGAATTTTCTACCTTCTCCAAGGCCCGCGGTGGAAAGATAACGATAGACGACGGCATGATTTTCCTTCAACGATCTTCGAGCTCCGAGGATTTGAATTTGAACTTTGTCGATTGAATCTCGAGTCTCTCTTCCCGTCCTCCCTAAGCTTCGAACTTCGCCATCCTTCTCTTCCCCCTAATTTGTAAAACGTGCAACGCCCGCCTCATTACCGATGAACCGATCTGTTTCTTCGCATCTAATTTGCTCGGACGCACTCCGACCAGCCGGTGTTTACCTATATATGGGACGTCATGAATTTATTGGATGTCAGTTAGCCGTCTGTCTTTATTTTTCCTGGATACGTAATTGACGTGCGCTCTATTTATTGCCGCAAACACTTCCGTATCGGATGGCATGTTGCGATTGCACGCTGCGATGAATCCTGTACGCCGTGTAAATGTAATCTGAGCCGATAAAATGGAGAGCCGCGTAATGTCGTGTATCGCATGAATCGTTCCATTTATTCTCCGATTCGATTGAATTCAGGCTTATCGAGCGCGCGGCCATATAGCGTTTCGGACAAATTTTGAATTGCGTTACGCTGCAAGACTAGTACCTGGCTTCACTTTCGCAGTCGGCACGAAACAATATCGCTCGAAAATCGCCCAAGTAATTGTCTATCCTTCTGGCCGAAGAGCGTGCTCGTACGGCGTGCCGGTTCCATTCAATTTCAATCCATTCGAGTCGATCAACGCCCTACTCTCGTTCATGCCCGGCGATTATGGACACCGGTGTGTACCCTCATGGTACCACACCATTGTGACTCTGGGCCCGTGCCAATGCCTCGAATGCCCTCACGTACATTTTACATCGGTCGTTCTATGCGCGCCCATCGGCCGTACACGTGTGCCCATATGCGCGCGCGCTCACGTGTTAGTGCGCTTGTGCGTCTACCTGAGCATCCCTCGGCTGAATTTCCGACCCGTGCCGCGATATGAAATAAACGCACGACCCGCTACTTGCCCGAAATATATTTGCCGCGCAGATTCGTTGGAATCTTCGGAACGGGATAATCCCCATGGGGGACGGGCTACGGCTTTCCTCTTACACCTTTCCAAACGCGTGCTCTTTGTTAACATTTATTACGGTTCGCCTGCTCCAGCCTTCCCGCCGAACGGCCCTCAGGTGCATCGTTGTCGTACTTGGCGAGAATTAAAAAAGAATCGCGCCACCGTCGTATATGTCGGTTAATGGAAAATTCGTTAACGGGCGAACCGACAGCTTCGCGAATCGATTTCGGGGGAAAAAGTATTGCTGACAACGATTTGGGATGCGTATTAATATCTGGACCAAGGATGAGCTGCACGGCAAACGGTAATTTGTCGCGCGTAATCTATTTGCTGGTAAATGCGTACCGTTTGGCGCGACTATAAATCGGTCCGATTCACGTGTCAAACGCAATTAAACGAAGACAAGGTGATTAATTGATACAGCCGTAGATTTCGCTAGCTCCGAGGGGGGGATTTAAAAATGGCCCGTTTGAGGCGACCAACTGCAGCGTGCCGTGATTGATATCGACCGGCAGCATAAGTAGCGCGAGTACATCGTACTTTGACACTGTTTTTGCGCCCGGAATTATTCCGATCTCGATATCTGATTGCGGAGGATACCGTTCATGAGCGGCGTCTGCCCGTTAATTGCATTCGATTTAATCTGCACATTATGCGAATACAGTTATATCATACATTTAACGCCCGGAATCTATGGAAAATTAATTCTCATTGTCGCGTCGAGCGTTGCATTTTTCGCTTGTCCGTTTATGCAGTTTCGGGAGTAACTTGACAAGATCAGTATAAGTACAGTTTTGGAGAGTACGTGCCGTAATTCGGAATTTGAAAGTAAGATAGCATATGACACGAAAAACATTCCAAGGCAAGACGAAGTAGACTGAAACGTAGTAACGCGAAGTAGACGTTGTAGCGTCAGGTGACGGTTGCAATATTAATGCATTGTGTACTGTTCCCACATGCGTGCGTGCATACATTTAACACATCGACTGTCACGTCAAATGCAGTTGAACTTCGCCAGTGGCTGTATTATGCAGCGTAATTTGAAGTTACGTTCGATAGAGGCTCGAAAGCAGCATCTTCAGGCTATTAAAATAGGTGCAAAAGTTGATATGGAAGAGGGTCGAAAAATGTTCAATATTGCCATTTTCGTGACAAACAACATGAAACGTTCATGTTACTTTATAGCCACATCGTTCCACTATCGCGTCGTCAACGTTTCGCAAGGGGAAGCGATCAAACATATGTTACTTTTTAAATACGGCACACCGTTTGCTTTGAATCACCAAAGTGCAACAAACTGCGACATGCGAGTTGTGACAATAGCGCTCGCGACGAGCAATCGAAGTTGAACCGTGGACGTGGAAAAAGAGTGTTTGCGTGAGGAGGATGTGACGCGCAAGTTGGCCCCGGCATTGGCGCGTGTCACCGGGACCAGCTGCCGCGTCGTCCTTTCATGGTAAGAAGGAAAAAAGGGAGGGAAAACGGTCCCCCGGGAGGGGAGGAGCGGGGTAGACAGGGGGCTAGATATATCGTCGGATATATCGTGGATAATGGGCCGAAATGGCCAAATTATAGAGAGAATTTCGAGTGTGTCGGACCCTCGAGCGCGAACGCGCCCGGATAGGATAATCATCGGGATCGAAAGCGGATCCCGAATCCTGTTGGGATCGAGAAGCATGCCGTGAGGGCGACGAATTTCTTTTGACGCGCTCGAAACAGCCGATCGGGCCCCGGAATAAAGGAATGACGCGGGAAAGTCTGTATCAGAAAATTCGTGCGTAAAAGTCGAAACTGCGCAGCACTTGAGGACCATCCACCGGGTGGCTCTCAATTAAATGTTTCGGAGGTTCGAGGAACTCTTGACGAAAATGGGCAGCTCCGACGCACGGGGGCAAAAATGAAGTCGTTCCCCTCGTTCTCGCTCGATCGTTGCCTCATCATCGGCCGACGCCAGTAAAGCGACGTCTCGCTAAGTACGCGTTTATGAATGGAAATTGCTCGTTATTATTTCCGGGTGAGAGTCGCGCGCGGGCAGGTCGCGAAACGGGAGGACAGGGAGAAACTGGAGGAAAGTGAAAGAAAGGCGCGTCTTGACGGCAGTTTGCGAGCTGCCTGCCATCCTTTCCGGTAAATTAGAGGTTACACTCCTGCCCGTCGCCCGGGTCCCCACGAAAATGTCTCATTATTGCCACTACTGGCTCGCGGCTCGCCGCGCCGGCAACGTTCTCCTTTATATTTATCGCCACCGCGCTGCCTAATTGTTTATAGCGGCAATAATCGAGATAATACCGCGGGGCTCGGTGGCAGGTCCGACAGGTGCGAACTGCGTGGCCGGCACTTCCATTATTTCGCCCCCGTGAAAATCTTAATCGACGCGTTAAAGGCGATCAATTTGTTATCGCGCAACGCGAAATTCCGCACACGCTCGGTAACGGCGGATTTTACGAGACGGATAAAGCATTTTAATGGTCGGTACAAATCGACAGCGAACGGTGAGCGTTAAAATTAAATAGTACTTATCGCCTGCTAAGTCCGTCGCGATATTCAAGCGCGGTAACGCTCGAACTGTCAATACGTGCATATTGACACGACGCTCGTGTGTCGCGATTAGGAGTAATTGGTGCGCTTAAATGATACGGAATAAAAGTCCGTTGCATCGGCGTCCGGTGAATCGTGAATCGCGCGAGCCAGAAGCAGTACTTACGGCGAAACGATCGATGCGTCGAGATGGATTCCTCGCTTCTCACTCGGCGCCCGTAATTGGGCACACCTTGCCGCGTATCCCCCGCATTCCGAAGTAGTGGTACACAGTTATTCAGGGAGTCCGCGGACACGGTGCAGTTCGATCCCTTGGTCCGTTCTCGTCAGGGGTGGAACCCACCCTCGCCCCTTCGTTCGCCCTTCATTCGACGAATGCGTGACCGTGACCACAAACGAGCCCACGCAGCTCCACCCCTCCCTCCACCCTTCCCAACGATCCTTCTCCCTTTGTCATAATTTACCACTCTCCTTCTCCCATTTTCTCTCCTCCTCGGCTTCTTCCTTTCCACACGAGTGCGTCGCGCATCTTGGCGCGTGTCGGCCGTTCGAAAAGACCGAAGGGGACAGCTGCTTTTTATGAGAGAGAGAGAGAGATAGGATATAATAGTGGAACCACTTTTATCCGCGACGTGATGTGGGCGCATCGCCAATTTCACGCGCTCGCTTGCGGTCTTATGAGACGCGGAGCCGATAATAATTGGTAGGCAAGGAGAGGATGTAATCGCGGAACTAATTTTACTCCGCCACGTCCGCATGACGGCGTCGCGGACAGCATTGGTCATCGATTCCTCTCCCGCGTTGGCGCCGATTTTTTTGTCACGATCTTACTTCTCCTGTTGCGTGACGTCGCGGCTCAGTGATTAACTGCTGGCCGCGTTCTTGGTACCATGCCTTTAATACGAGACGACGACGACGAGGCGTAATGATTTCTCTACATTGGCTTATTCGTCAGATCATTTTCTCACTTTGTCACGAAATGGCCGACGTCGATCGTTAATTATCCAATAGCGCCGTTCATGACGTGAATATTCAGCCGCTCATTATAATCGACATGTCGCTTAGGAAATATGTAGGTACTCGGGCGCGCGCGCAAGGCGTCCACTTCCACTCGTGCCGGAGGTTTTTTTGCCCGAACGATTTTTTTCCGCCGTCCGACAGGGAACTCTTTTCTCTTTCTTCGCGCGCCCTTCTTCCTACTGTGAAACCGCCAGCGGCAATCGCTAATTAGACACACGCCTGTCCATTGTGCCTATGACGAACGATGCGATGACGCGGCGAGATTCATTTCTGTGAGAGAATCGAGAGAATGAAGAAACTGCGAGGGGTCGGCGCGGTTTTGAGGATTGATTAGCGCCGGGACTTTCCTCTTATTAATTAACCTCTTGACCGTGGCTCCCGTAAATATTGCATTCTCATTCGGACATTCGTTGCTTCGCTATTTTCTTTCAGTCGGAATTCGACGACTGTACGGACCATTACCCAAATTGGCCGCTCTCTTGCCACCAGTTACCTATCGCCGATCGCACTTTGACGGAACGTGTCTGACGAATATCTTGACCGACACTTCGTTACGTTTCTGACGCGATCGTTTCAACTGATAATCAAAGCTCGGGCAAAAAAGCTAATCGACCCGTAGGAGAAAGTTAGCGAGCGCCTCTTTCACAATGCCTTAATTGCCATCGATGATGAGTTCCTCTAGTGTGAGATCGTTTGCTTACACTGTTTCAGCGGGCCGCGAAAGAGAGAAAAAGAGCGCGGGTGCTCCCCTTTCATCGGCGAAAGACCGCACGCGCGCGAAAAGGTTCTCGGGTACATAGTTGGATAGTTTCCTGTTCTAAACTACCTGACTTCGTCCCGCTTCTCGCTCGGAGATCGTTGAATACGAGCGAGGATTCGAGGGGAGGGGGTGGTACGAGGCGAACGAGGGAGAACTTGCCCGTCGAACAAATAAATCTCACCCTCGGCTTTATGATCAGATAAACTGGCTCGAATTGAAATCAAAATAAGTCAACGGAAACGTAAATACGGCCCATTGAAAAATGTGATTTATCTGGCGGGCAGAATTATTCCCGGCACTTCGGCATTGTTGGTGCATGCAAAGAACCTATCAGTTGGCGGAAGAAATGTTTATAATTTGTACCGTTTATCGAGTGACTAGAATGCAAAGTGTGCTTACAGTGTGCTTACACGCTTACAGGCTAACTGAATTTCGAGGCATTCCGCTTAAATTATAAATCAGCAGCATATAAGTTGCGGCGCTGCGTGTTATCTCGTCGAAAAGGCAGAACTTAAACGTGTACTTTGGAAATGTTCGCTAGGTATATGTACGCAGTCTGCTTTACTTTTAACCGGTGACACGTGTATCAGCGTGCGGCGATTTATCGAAAATCATCGCTGATCAAGGTGGTCCGGAATGAGATGTTATCGGTGCGCTAAGGCGAGGAATCGACCTCTCGAGGCAAGCGGGCTTTGCCATCCTCGTCCATCCTTTCGTTCGTTCGCTTACGCTTACGACGATAATTGCCGTCGTTTACAATTGCCGTAATTGCCGTCCACCTCGGCTCGCGTCCCTTTCGACTATCCGGACGACGAAGGACGACAAAACTCCGACGGGAGGATGGAGGACGCGCAATCAGCGATTGTAATGCTTGATCGCGCGTGACAAGGTGATGTCACGATTTTACTTACGACTGCCGACCGTGCATTTCATTTGTCTTGCCACGACGCATATATACATATACGCTGAAAATGTCAAATCGTACGTAGAGTTATTTGCATTGTCGACGACGTACGAGCACACGGACCTGGATAACCTTAATTGTTCATTGATTCCCACCTATTTCTGCATTACTGTCCCACTTCACGCTGTTAGAGATCACCACGGCGCGGCGCGGGCGTACCACACAATAATGCTTGCAACCTGCATGCTACGCTTCGCGTCGTCTTAAAACAGCTATACGAAATCCGATTCCTCCCTAAAACTCAGTGCCCATAAAGTTCCGCTGCTGAGGAATTCGCGTTCTGAGCTTGCCGGGCGACGTTGCTCCATCTAATCGGCATCGGCAATGAGGAGCTTCGCGCCGCCATTCGAGGAAGCGCAATCAGCGATTGCGATGTTTGATGGCGCGTGACGGAATGACGTCATAATCCTACTCGCGATTGCAAACCATACGATCACGTGGGTTAGTGCAGTCCACCGTGTCAGATGGGATAACGGTTCGTAGTTCCCGTTTACCCGTTCCCTCCGTCTCGTCTTCCTTTCCTTCGGCGTGGCTCCTCGTCCGGCTGCTCGTCTCTCTGTGTTTCTGTAGGCCCGGCCGATCGATTTGCTCGCCAGGAGAAAAACACGGCCGTTTCGCGATCGACTTTCCTCCGCGATGCGCCCCCTGACACTAAGGGCGCTTTCACACGAGGCCACTTCTGCCGATCATCACTGTCTGCCAGTTTTTGCGAAACACGTCAAACGTAGATCGGTCGGATACCAAGTATGTACCTACAGTGGGCATGCTTGAAAATGATTTTACGTCCGAGCATGTTCGTTTGACACGCTTATTGCCGGTGGCTTCGTGTGAAGGCGCCCTAAGCTGTTTCGTCGGAGGTCTGAGCTTTTCTAGGCTTTTACCTTTTTACTCTTTCGAGCGATGCACAGTGACACTGAATTTATATGCGGGTCATTTTACGGTTGCGCTACGCGTACGACTATTTTTGGCGTGACGTCTTACTGGATATGTCATTTGCGAGACGATTTGAGCAAGAGTCCATCTACGCGCGTCCCATTATCAACGCACTTTAGCATGTCGCGCGCGCAAAAGGAGAGACCAGGGACGTTTGACGTATCGCATTACTCGGCGCAGCTGCGGCGTTTACTGGTTATTGTTACACATTATACCGAGCCACATGAGCCACGCGCCTGCCGCGGAAAAAGATCGTAATATTTTAATCCTTGTACTTAAGTACGCTGTACCTTTGTCCCTCGTTTTGCTTAAAGCCAAACGTTTTTCGCAGAGCTGGAGATGTGAAAGACTTAAGACCAAGAGTCGTGGGCATGTTGTTTTCATTCCATGTGTTGCTAGTGCAACGCAACATGTCAAACGTTTATCTTTCGATCCCACGCACGGTTCTGTTTTCATTTTGCGACATTAGCTGCGAACGAAAGGTCGGCTGTTGAAAAAGAGATCGTAGACCTAAGTCGAATGACCAATTACACGGCAGCCGGGCATTCCGGCTGCAGCCGCAATACCGGAATGCCGACGTTTAAAAAGCCTCGCTTCCCGGCCATGCGATACGTTCGTGTGCCATTCGATCCACCTCGAAGCTCCTTTCGAATGCGAGGATCGTGTCGACGGTGGACACGTCGTATCTTCTGCTTTCTTGTCTCCCTTCTTCGATCCGTTCGCTCGCGAAGTCGGGCAGATTGTTTTACAAATTTCCGTTAAACATCGGCTCAATATTCAGAGGATCGTTCGACGGAATCGCGGAATGCGAGTGGAAGGCATTCCGTGGAGCGTGAAATAGTATTGCAAACCGAACTGACAATCGCTCGCAATAGCTTGCAATCGGTGTCACAATAATACGAGCCTATTTTTTCTCGCCATGCACAGATGTTAATCGTTTAGTGCGCGAAACAATTTCATCAACCTGACGTACATTAATTGTCTTTTTCATTCTCGATATTTTTCTTCTTTCTATCCTGCGAGAGCCGCGCTTGTCCTATCCCTTACATTACAATAAACTCGGCCAGTCGTTAGTACCACCGACGCCCAGTGCATTCGAGCAGTCTTCTCACTATTATCGAAACGACACCGTGACATAAGTTCGGCCGATTCCATCGCCATCGCGGAATCGGCAGGCGACGTGGACGCGCGAGAAGTCAGCTTTCTGCGGATGGTAGTCGCAGTCCAGGTTCTTTCTAAAAGGACGAGGGCCAAGGCCAGGAGGAACGGGAGAGCATTTAGCTAAGCATGCGACTAGTTTTTGTCGCGCAAGTGAGAAAGGAAGGAGGCGATCGCCTCGGGTAGGGGACGACGTGGAACTGACTTGAGAAGAGGCACCGTCCGCCAGGTGGCAAATATGCTCTTGGAAACAACTAGTGGCACGACGTATGTACGTGCTGAAGATCCTCGGAGATACGCGGAGCCGTGAGAGGGTCGGGGCGCCTCGAAATTCTAGGAGCGCCCTGGTGGGTCGCTTATCTGTCCACGTTTTTAGGCCGTCTTTAAGACGACGCTCATAATAGGCGGTGTTCTTTTATGAGACGGTGGTTCTTTGACACGTCGCTATTCGTCAAAACGATCTGGAATATTTTATGATGCGATGAGCCTCCGCGCTGTCATTAGTTTTTGATGTAAATAATGCGTTTATTGGACGATGGGCATTGGATAATATTTGTCATGTCTTTTTTCGTGATCGTATTCGCGAACGCAAAAGCAGATTTTGCCGTCCCGAAGCGCGCAACTGGTGGCGTTATCTCGGATCCGTAGGAACAAGCGACTTAACTACCCTCCGTCCGTGGGGTAAGTCTTCCCTTGGTCCTCTTCCTTCCTCTCGGGCGTAATAATGGGTCTCTCTTGACCTCCGTGACGGCGGCATATAGCTTCTACCTCTGTTCTTGAATCCCAAGGCCGCGTTGAAACGTCGTACATTGAACCACTCTGAGGTCAGAAAGAAATCGCAAGGCGTATGTAAAAGTATTCGTACCATAAAGACGCAACTATATTCTGTGCAAAAATTCGAATTAACAGAATGGCGCAATGAGAAGACAGTTGACAGAAAAGCAGAAGATTTCAATAGATACGGAAGAACTTATATTTTACGTTCGATTAAAATAACGTCGACGGTGCCGAAAATTCTTTAACGACGATAAGTAGACACGATCAGATCTTTGCATGAGACACGGTCTCGAATCTGCGCTCCAAAATTCCTCAACCACGCGCCATTTTCGTGCCGACGGACGGTCAATTACCGCGACACAGAAAAGCGTGAAGGCGAAGGAAGGAGCGCGGCATCCAAGCGCGCTTAGGCGGGCCGAGGAAAATATTTTCGGAAACGGCGGACGCGTCGCTGTTGAAAATTAAGCGCGGCCTGTCTCGTAAATCGGCGCTGCCCGGTGTCACAATTTCGAGAGGACGTTAATCGTCGTTGTCGCCGCGACGCTGAAATATCGTCACCGAGGGGGGGGGGGATCTAACGAGGACAGTGTCGGGGTCTATGTGTGCCGAGCAAAAGCGCTGTTGTTCCGCTTCTTGGTCACGAGACCTGAGCGAGGCGCGAGTCGGATTGTGTGAAAAGTTTCACATTGCCATGCCGGTCACGCGCACTTCATTTCAATTTACTTTACATCGATTAGTTCACTGCCCTCGGACTTCGAGGCATTACGCTTATGAATGTTTCGGCCGTCGCTTGCAACTCTCTCTCAAGTACTTGAACGAAACGTCAACGGACTGCGACAGTTAAATTGTCGAAGAATCGCCGAACGATTAGCAGATAGCGAACTTATGTTTCGACATCAAAACAGTGATGCATTCTACTTCGCTCAGTCTCCCGGTCCGAAACAGCAATAAACGTAAAGCTAGAAACAGCATTCCACGCGCGCTTAGCTCATATCCTCCGATATCGATCAGGCTCGATATCGGTTATTCAAGCCTGAACGACTATCGTGACGACCGAATCGCAAAAACGAGCGTCGATCACGGGGTAAACGAACGATTGCGGGGATCGTTAAGCCCCTCCGCGGCTCTGAACGTAGATGCAGCAGAGTGCATCAAAGTGAGACGCTCGGGAGAAGGGAGGGGGGGGGGGGGACCGTAAGAGAAGCAAGATCGCCCTCTTACCAGAGCTTGCTTTACGACGCGTAGATAAGAGCCAGGAAAGTCAAGAGTGACCGTGTGCTCGAGCGCGAGATTTACACGCTCGCTGTCCTTCATTACTGGCGTCACTCTGTCCTCTCGCCGCCCTCAAATATGGACGTCGCTCGATATACGCAGAGGAATACGTATGCTGTCGAGTAAGCGCGGCAGCGCGCGAGAGTTCACCGCGAAGACTAATCAAGTAACAAACACTATCCTTAGGAAGAGTTCGAAGAATTGAAATTCGATAACGCTCACCACTTCACTCGTCTCGCATCATCGGCGAGTAATTTGCCCGCTTTCCGGTGGCAGAAATTACGCTGGACAGATGACCCTGTCGATTATTATGTAATTTTTGTAATGCTCTTTGCTGTGGGTAATAATTACGCGCGTAAAGCGCCCTTTTTTGCCGAGCCTTATCGCGAGCACGCATTGACGTTCACGCGACGCTTATCCCTAAGGCAACGTTAAAATTCAAGGACTGCCGTTTTCATCGGGGTGCTAACGACTACAGGGGTCGTCGCGTTCTCCCTCGTTACAGTTTCATCGTGCGGCGAGGTGCAATAAATCGAGACTCGTTCGCGTTGTCTCGTTTTCACGCTTATCCGTTCGGTCGGTCGTTCGCTTGCCGCGCTTACGACGTTTCGTCATATTTGGCGTGGAGTCGAACTCTGGCGTCCGCGGTTCGGCTGCCGTGTAACGCAGTTTGGCCTCTGAAAATGGTACGTACGTCGTGGAAATCCGTTCGTGGGACTTGAGAGAGCTCTCGCACGCAGGGTTGCAAACAATTTCAGGGCTCGTTACGCTCTGATAGGAGGTCGCTGCGCGGCGGTGGCAAAGTGAAAAGTGCAGCAAAGTGAAACAGAGCGAAGGACGCGCGAGATTCACCGTCGGCATCTGGCCGCAGTCGAACATTAGTTGCTTAGGTGCACTATCTCGTTTTCGTCGCATCCTCTCTTGTCAACTCCGTTTCTCGTCTCTTTCTCTCTCTCTCTCTCTCTCTCTCTCTCTCTCTGTCTGTCTGTCCGTCTGTCTGTCTTTCTCTTGCTCCCTTTAGCTCTTTTTCGGCTCGTTATTCCGGTCAGGGACCACCTCCTGGCGTGGTGGCGGTCCTCATTGTGGGACAAGTAGTCGACGACTCTCTTTTACCCCGAAGGCCCACAAAAAGCGGTACCGACGGGGCCGAAGGTCGTTATGAACCGAAACGAGGCGCCTTACCATAATTTCTGTCTCCTTTTTTTCCTTTCCTTCTCTCACATTGTGTCCACCCGTAGACCGTGCTTTCCTTTCTCTCGTTCGCTGTCTCAGTTCTGCGATTGTCCACCTTCCTCTGTGGTTCCTCCGTCCTTCTCCCAATTGTCCACCTTTCCTTCCCTCTCGCTCCCTCTTTTCTCTTCCTTCTCTCCGCACGATTCGACCATCTTCGTCTCTTACCTTTCGCCCATTTCTGTCTATCCCCTGCAGTCTTCCCTCGCCGTCCTTCTTACCTTCCTCCATCATCGCATCTTTTTCCTTCTCTTCTCTTCCTGCGTACCATTTGCATCTTCTTTCGTCACCCTCATCTATGTTTATTCCCATCACTCGGTTTCTCTCTCTCCCTCTCTCTATCTCTATCTATCTCACTCTCTGTTACACGGCTAGTTTGCTTGTCCATTCCCGTTCCACCTTTTAGCACCCCCAGGCTTTGTGACTTCCCGATGTTGTCGGAGCCACCCTATTCGCAAATTTTTTGACCCCTCTTCCCTTGTCTGTCGCGGTATCCCTCTGTTGAGTGCCGGCGTTCGATGGGTCGTACGGTCCTTCTGTACCTCGAAACAATGATGCTGAATATTTGTCGACCTTGTCCCGGATATCGAGGGAATTCAAACGCCGTTTCAAATGAGTCCGTACCAATCGTTCGATCATACACCGCTACTACTAACGACATCAGCACCGATTCTTCAGACTCTTCGACGAATTAGTACCACTGAAAAGGATTAACGTTGCGCAGATATACGCTGGCGTCATTTAATCCTTAGCGACAGATTTATTGGTGACGCAGTAGACAATTTCAATCCTTCAGGCTCCGCTGACACGGCCGACCCCTTCTGCGTGTAAGTAAAAATATTCGAACACGCTTTCGTTACCGCAATAGCTTACCGGCCATTGTCAGCCCTTTTTCTCTCTTTACGTCACGATTAATGTCCTGATTGCGCGAGGCCACTCCGGCTGGTGGGTACCGGTAGGTTGTTATCCTTATTCGGAGTTACCACGGGACACGAGGACATCAGGGGGGAAGCTTTTTCCTCCCGCCGGAGCAATTACGCGTCGGAGGGGACATTATAATAGTAACAGACTCGCGTGATTTCATGGCGTCTTTGTGGTATGTCCCTCCGTTATATCCACGCTCCGCACCAATACACAGATGCACCTACCCCGGCTCGTCTCTTCGTACCTCTCCTCGATGTTTTTGTCTTGTTCCACGGAACTATGAATTTCCGTGGGTTCCGAGGATTCAGATATTCGCGCGCGCTCGTGTTCGTGAATATTTCGAAACTTCTACTTTTTACTCGAGTACTTTGCGAACCTGTCGCGTAAAGAGCATGGGCATAGACGATGCATAGTATATGACTGATCCTAAAATATCTATATAAATTTTACGACGACTGCCGCGTACAAATGACTATCTTAATTTTTTCCGATTCGTGGGTCGAGATATGGGCATTATTAAAGGATTCGTTGTTTTCTTACTTTACCGTCACGGTCATAGAATGTACAGTGCGCACGTTTCTGTCGCTTCTCTCTCTTTCTCCTCTTCACGTTCCCGTCCTTATACCCCTCGCTGTTTTCTTTCCGTGCCTTCGCCTCTCACGTCTGCCGACACTTCCCCCCTGCTGTCGACTTGGTCGGCACCGCGCAGAGTTCCCTTCTTTGCCGCCGATTTTCCGTGCGTCGTACGTCCGTAGTTGGCCACCGCGCTGAGAACGATGACCAGAGATTTATGTCCCTCCGCCATCTTGACCCTCCGGCTGCTCTTTTCTCGCCTGACTTTACGAGCCTTTAAAGATCCTCTCCCTGACGGATCGGAGATTAGCGAATTTTGCCGAGGAATTCGCATCGACCGCGCGCACTTCTAATGCAATCAAATTTTTCTTATCAAGCGTGTGCTTATATGAAAATTTGCTGCGCATGTGGCTGCGACGAATAACTGGCATACGATTCCGCCGTGGGAATAGCTTGAGAGTGGAATTCGTAAAGTTTTACGAGTGACGACATGTATTTCTTGAAGAGATATTGTACGCTTCTCAAAGTGAATATAAGAATGACTCGGAATAAGGAACGAGGTGTTACGCGAATTCCGCATGAAATAGTAAGGAAGGAGGATAAAAACGGGAAACACTCGCGATATATCTGGTTCGCGAGCTCTCGGGAGTAAGGCGATCGATCGAACGGCACTCGGACTCCAATCGCCAATCGAACTTTTATTCCGCAATAACGTCGGCGGTGAGAGATCGACGTATCGCGAAAAATGCGCGTTGGAATCTCGTCTCGATTAGACTAGCGTGGGGGCTACGGTAAAACAGAGAGGGAGGGGGACAGAGACAGAGAGAGGTGGTGAGGAAGAGGAAGGAGAAAGGGAGAGAAGGCTTGATCGGATCTCGTCTTTCGATACCTCGAGGCCTCTTCAGGATCGCCGCGACAAGACGAAACGCTCTTGGAGCCGACTCTCTTCTCTTCGTTTTTCGCTCTTGCACTTTCCTCTCTTCCGCAACAAATAACACTGGCGGTCTCTCAATAACGTTCGGCATACGCCTCGAAGCCTTCCGCGATCCTGTTCAGACGAGTGTATTCCAATAGAACTGACACCGACGTCCAAATCCGAGCGTGTGGCCTTCCAATTTAAATTATGACATAAGTCATGCGACCCGATTTCCGAGTTTTCGGGTTTTGAATACGCATCTCAACGTTGGCATACGATAGCGTCAGCGACGAAAACTTGATTCGTCGCCAATGCCTCACCGCGGGTTCATTCATTTTTACGCGCACCAGGGACAGGTCTGTGAGAAGAGTCCGAAGTGTATGGTGGGCTTAAGCCGTAACTCTGCACCGATCCTCCCAAACTCTGCCTCGTTCAATCTCTCTCCTTCTCTCACGGCGCCTTCGTCCTTGTCCCTTCCGCGGTCTGCAACTTCCAGGAAGGCTTGAGAGTGGAGCGAGGAAGACGGAGGATCGAAACCACGGCGTAATAACCCCTCGCGAGCTGTCCTCGTGTGCGCGGTGCACAATGGCATCGAGCGACTCGATGAAAGTTATCCACGTTCTTCTCTCTCTCTCTCTCTCCCTCCTTCGAGGTTCGACCTCCACGACCGACCTCCGTGTTCGCGCGAGCATATTTGCACTGTATAAAATATCTTCGACACAGCGTCATTTTCTCCCGCGTCTCAATACCACCATTTCACGAGCGCTCGTCAATATCTTGGTCGTCGCGTCGCAGAAATTATCCCCGCACCGAGCGCAGCATCGTTACAGTCCCCGCCGACGCCGACGCCGACGCCGACGCCGACGTAATGATGCTAATGATGAAGAAACGCCGCCCATGCCCACTTCCCAGTGCAGTGCCCGCGATCAACACTTTTTCCCGCAAAAGGCCACATTTCTCCCGTCCGGATCGTGACGGGGCACGTCTTAAAATTGCGGCAGGTTCAGGCAGAAGGTGATACCCCTCGGTGAACCGGCGAATGTAGGTACAATGGTACCGTCGCGCTCGAAAGTTCTCCTCCCGCCACGGAAACCTCTTCTACGATCCCCACGATCGACCTTCATATTCAGGTGGGCATATCTGCGCTGATGCAGATACGCCATTGTACGAACTCGAGCCATTAGCTTCCTCTGGGGAACAATCGCGCGAGTTCGCTTCATTCGCCGTGGGCGGGCGGGGGTGAGAAGGGCGTAAAGGGTGCTGCTGTGGCTGCTTTGTGATTCAGCGGACCCGCGAGTCGAGCGCACTTAGCTCTTGTTGCATTTGCTGCACTTATTTCCGCGGCAGGCCTGTTCGGTGTTCCAGATTGCGATGGGATACGCGGTTATTAGAATGGGGGTACCCTGCGCGACTGTACTTCGAGTTCCGAAGCAGCTGGAAGCGGTGCTGTGGGAGGGTACGGTGAAAATCGAATGCAACGAGGATGTATGGGCTGGCGCGAGAAAATCGGACGGTTCCCCTTAAGAGTCATTGCAGCCGATTTGCACTGTATGTACTTAGGTGAACGCTGACGAATGCATCGTCGCGATAGGCTGCGCCGGAGAAAAACGACGTATGAACACAGTCATTTTACGTGGCACGACCGCAGGCGAGGGTGCTCGGAGAAAAGTTCTTCGAGAGGACGCTTAGGCGATTCGAAACTACGAAGGATCGACCGCGTGACACTATCTGGCCGATTCGCATGAGCGCTCATCCGACCGCTCCGGAGATAACTGAGCGTGTGTGTAGACAGCTTGTGCACAACGCCGTTTGAGCTATGGACGTATTTTCTAATCTCTCATCTACTTTCGGAAAGGAAAAGCTTAAATCCCGGCGCGGACGTACGGCTTGTTCAACTCGATAGGAAGCTTCGTCGACAAAGGGATATTTTAACGTGGAGCGACCGACGGACCTGAATTCGCGGACACGGATAAATAACGAGAGGCTAATGATGGCGATATATTGAAGCTTTTATTAGCTGCTGTTGATGTTAACCAAAAGCGGGAGTCGCACATCGCTGAAAGGGAGGATTGTTTAAAAATGGTAATTGACGATCTGTCATGGTAACCTCGTTTACCGTGAAATAGAGCGTCAGTTGGTCGTTCTCTTAACAACTCACGTCGTTTAAATTTAGTTAAACATTTCGACGTCCACTATTATTACGTTGCATGTTGTCGCAAATTTGAAACATCAATATAGATAGAATGATTTATTGTAGAAAGAAAGATGGAATACAAAATAATATATAAAAGCTAAAAACGGGTTTTACGAGGCGAACGCGTCAGTCTCGCTCTGTCGTCGTACCTTGACTGCCTTTCTTCTCCCTTTCCGCTGTTTTCGGTGCGAAGCGCAATCGTCGCGTATACGCGGCGCTGCCGCCAAAAACAAAAGTCAGCAGCCCAACGCGCCCATACACACATCCACATCAATTAGTGCTTATTTTCCGTACACCGACTCGAATCCTTTGAAATACATTCTGCGATGCTTTATTTGACCAAACTTGGAAACCGGAAGATACTTGAGTATAGAACATACTTTGAAAACTGAAGCAGCAAGCAGCCCTCCAACATTCCAGGGCTCTGGCCTTTCAACCGGCAGTTTGCAAAATAGATCCGAACTTAGGTTGCGTGCAACGATTCACGGCAGAGCCTCGATAGCGGCAGCCGTGATTCATACGGCATGTTTCCGATCGTCACTCTTGGTCAGTAAATAATGGCGATGAGTTTCGTCCCACAAGTCAACGTGCTTCTATCAGTGGGCGGGCGGCCTTACCGCGATATCCTTTACTACAAATCGGCTGACGCGTTCAATTTGATTGGCCATGACTAGGGAACACGAGGCTAATTAATATATACCGAAAAATATATACTCCATTACACTTTTTGGGCACACCCGTAAATATTCCTACGTTGAGAAAAATAGTAGGCTCTACCCTAAAGCAGTTCGTAACAAAATCTTCCTAATTATTACATAAAGTAAAGACGAAGTGCACACGATATTAGCTACGCCACTGACGCATTCAAGAGACGTGTTAACAAACATCGGACTCTAGCTCAACTCGTACGCGTCCTGCTCCCGCTTCTCGCGGAATCTTTTGCATCAGCAGGACCGCGCGCTCCGTTTCCCTGGGACTCTGTTCCTCGCAACACCAACGGTACGAGGTTCGCCGTCGACGAAGAAGGGGATTTGAACAACGATGTCGACGACAGGAGTGAGGACTCCGGGGGTTTGGTCGCCGCAGTTCAATGCGATATGCCGCACACATTTACATCGGCCAACACGTACCAGACACAGGCGCGCCAGAGAAGAACACCTCCACACGCGACAGAGGGATCACGATCGTCGCCCGTGGAGACACGCGTGCGCATCTCGACGAGACATATGTTGGACGAGGATGGAAGATAAGCTACGAGACGAGGACGGAAAACGCACCCGTGCGGAGGGAAAGAGAGATATGTATGTATAGAGAGAATAACAGAGTGGGACTGAGATGAAGAAGCGAGTGAAACGAAGGACAGACGTGTCGAACGTCGGGAAAATAGTATCAGACGAAGTGGGAGGGAAAGAGATGACGAGAGTATGGAGTCCGAAGTGCGATGTGTGTTTGACGAGGTCGAGGAAGGAAGGAGGAGAGCATATCTCACACGGCGCGCTACTCTGACGAACAGGGAGATGCACGCTGACCGAGGGAAAAGCGGATTGACACGGGCGAAAGGGGTGAGAAAATGGACGCGAAGAGAAACGTGTACGATTCATATAAGAAGCTTGCGTTGAACGTTTTGCGAGGACGAGCGACGAGACAGTTGGACCGGCGAAGTCGAGCGGTTGACAGAATGGGGAAAATAAGATAAGCGTAGGACAGAGTATTTCTTCAGCAACAGAACCGTCCAAAGACGGGACGAATCTATGAACTCTACCTCCACATCACGTCCCGTAAAACCTGTAAATATCCAACTGACTACTGTGCCCACATTTTCGTCTTACAATTAGCCAAGCGCAGACAATAGACGTCCCCCGTCACAATTCTAACGCATCGTAAATAAGCTCCTCGTATCTCCGTTTCCCACCGGTTACCCTTATACAAATTCTGTGTACGATGAAAGAGAGAGAGAGAGAGAGGCGAAAAAACGAAAACGAGGGCGAAGAATACGATGAGCGAGGAGAGCGATGAGCGGTCGAAGATGAGAGAAGCGACGCTTCTGCTCTCTCGAAGGAGGGAACCGGCCGAACGGGAGTGGAACTCGGCAGTCGGCAGTCGGCACGACCCTCGTTTCGGCGGAGAACGACAAGGACGGCCGCGGCGTGAGCGAGAATAGAGTCGACGGCAGGAGGTCTTCGTCGGCGGCGTTGGCGGTGTTTCTGGCTAAGGGCAACGGGAGGGGAACGAAGAGAGTAAACCGGGAGGCCAGAGTAAACCAAGAGGAAGCCGGGAGAGGAAAGCAGACGTCGGAGTTGGAGAAGGGAGTGACGCGCTCGATGGAAAGAGACGGCATGGGCGTAGGGAGTGAGGAACGAGGACGGGAGAGCACTACACTACATACACCGACATTGTGGTCGAACGAAGGTGGAGAGAGTCGGAGCAAGACGGAGCGGGAGAGAAGATTCTGATCGTCGAGCGTGTGACGAGGTAGAATGAGACGGAACGAGACGTCGGACGAAGATAGTCGTCGGTGAACAGAGATATGCGTATTCGTGAAGAGAGACGGAGTACGGTGGCGCTGAAAGGCAGAACGAGGATCGACGAAGTTGATATGAAACGACGCGGGTCGAGTATGAATGAACGACAAGGATGGATGGAGGCTTCGGAGAGAGAGGAAGGTGCGGAGAAGGATGGAACGAGGCTTCCTCGTGCTTTTATGAGAAAGAAGGGGAACGCGGAGCGCGTGAGGGGTCGTTTTCCGAAGGAGAGAGGGTCAGGAGCAGTGGGTAGGGACGGTATGGAGGGGTGAGAGGAGGATTGCTTATCGGATCATAGCATCACGAGGCTCGCACGTACGCCAACTGCAACCGGCATCGACGTTGTGCTCGAACGATGACGCGTCGACTCTGCGCAGTCTTATAGCTTTTCCTTCCTTGTCGTTCCCGCTCCTTTCTTATATTCCTACGACACGTTCGACGTTTCTTTCCTTTTCCACAGTTTTAACCTTCCACTCTTTGTCTGCTTTGTTTGATTCTGCTTCTTCGCTCTTATCCTCTCTCATCGCTTCGTCAGGCGGTACTCCTCTCTATTTTTCTAGGCCTCGTGTTTCTCTCTCATTGTTCGAAAGCCGCCAATACCTTTACAGTCTGTCGTTCCGTGCCTCTCATTACCGATATCCCTCACACTCCTCTCACTGTTCGAACGCCCTGTCGTGCAATTCGAATTTCCAGCGGCCTCGCGCGACACGTTGTTATGTTAATTAATTGGACGCTCGACTCGATTTCGAGCCAATTAGAGAGCACTGGGGTGGAGTACGGATAGCGCGAGCTTTGTGGACGGGGATAGCCACCGTGTGACGGCGGTCTTTATATGGTGTGGGATTATCGATGCTTGTCTCGGAATTACACGGCGTATCAGAGAACACAGGATTCTGATGAATGTCTGACTTCAAATTTTCAACTGCACCGCCGTAACGTCGTTGGCGCGGTTGGCGGCGATCGTTTCACTGCCTTTCGCCAATTCGACTGGCACGGTGTATCGAGGAATACGAGATCGCAGCGTTGCGTTCACATAAAGCGAAATTTGCATCGAAATAGTATCTCTCCTGGTACGATATTCAGTTAGCAATATTATCTCCGCCTCTAACTTCGATCCGCTGATCGCATTTTCCGCGAACTGGCGTTGAAGAAGATCCGCCGGAGCAAAGAGCTGAAATCGCGCGTCGAGCGGTTCCGTTATTTCTGTATCGCGGGGTAGATCTAAGTCGCGGGTGTGGATACCGATAAATCAACAAGTACGTTATATCGTACAGGTCCCTTCACAGTCTGTTGCTCTCGCATTGGTCGGTTCGCAGGCACGCGCACACATACGCTCGCCGCGACGTAACAAGCCACCCACATAAGCACGCACACGCGAAAGATCTGTCTCACGAGCATTGACTCTCGTGTACCGACTTGAGACGGAGGAGTGTATGGCAGAGTCGTACGTACGGACACACGTGGACGTATGGCCCGGAAAGAGAGCTAAAAAGAGCGACGCGTGTGGAGGGGTACGACAAACTCATGGGAGTCATGATTTATCTCGTGGACGATTCAAACCGAGGTTTCGGGACCTTTGGAATTCCGCGCGGCTCCGCTTGTACCGAAGCAACGCCGATCGCACGGGCGTTCAAACGTTCAAAGTCGATGGAGAAGGCGCACGGCGCGATTGAATGCGTAGGTCGGACAAATTGATTCGTAAAGCTCTCGAACGGGTGCTAAGTACCGCTTTCAGCAAACTAGTTATTATTCCTACGAACCGATGTTACTGTCAATTAATCGTGTATGGCTGATATTTAGTGATAATTCACAGAGACGCTGGGAGCGCGACAGTTCCGGTTTATTTGTACTTTGTAATGAGGAGACGTCGAGGACTCCGAATGACTTGTGCGTCGCAGACGGGGCTGGGAATTTAAAATTAAAATTATGCCCGGATTAATTTTATTACACTCCCGTAATTGCGGTCCTCCGCCGGCACGTCGTGCTCTCGAATGTTCAGCTGGTCACCTGTTGATCACGGTGCATACGGGGGTCTCGCATAATGCCAGTAATAAAAACAAATTCCCCGTTTCCGGCCTTGTACCATATTTCTCGCGTGATTCATCGTATCGATGTGCACACTACATACTCTGCGTGCCGATTTCAAGAGTGCGCTTAAATTCGACAATACGGTCTCGCGATCATATCCTTCCGTTCCCTGATACTTGTGCGAATCTGCCCGTCATGCATTCCAGGTTCTACTTCTGAACACATTTTCAATTGTGCTTCTATCGATTTAGCCCAGTTTTGGGCGAAAACGTTGAGCTTTGTGTTGTTCAATTGTGCATCTATTGTCTCCTACGAAAGGCTGCGTTTTATTCGTTCTCGATCCTCAGGCACAGATTCGACGAAGAATCGGTCGGCTCTCCTTCGATGCTCCTGGGAATTAAGAGAGTCGTAAGAAAGCCTCGCACGCTTTAATTACCATTCAGGCCGGAGGGCCAGAGGGAGGGCCGGTGGCTCATGCAAGTATAATTCCCTCCCGGTCTTGCACTCTACTCTCGGATCACTCTTTCCTCTTCTGCTGCCCGTCGTTGCCTCTCTTTTCTTCTTTCCCGGTTTGCCGTGAAACGAGTCTCGGGGACTCGCATGATCTCGGACGATCTTGTGCACCTGAAAACACGGGAAAATATCAAGGATTACTGGCTGCGCGAGAACGAGTCGTAATCTCGCCGGAGAGTACGAGTTTGTTGGGCAAGAGGGTCGTTTTCAGCGTGATCGCGCGCCTTTTCCGTCCGATGCGCTTTTACGAAGCGTTGGCCGATCGACGTGGATGGTGTCGGGCTATATATATATCAGACGTTGGATATAAGCAAATCGCGGAGCGGCCGAACGGATTGCTTTATGAATGCAGACACATGCCCTTCTATGCTTTCCTTTTTCGCACCGTCTGTGCTTCTCTGCATATATGCGCGTGCATACTCTCTCTCTCTCTCTCTCTCTCTCTCTCTCATTCCACTCGGCTACAATATGAAGGATTACGGCCTTCACGAAGTCTGTGCAGAATGAAGATACAAGAGTAAAGCGCATCATAATAAAACTGCTTTGTGCTATGTGAGTAGTTTACCAAGAGCACGTTGCAGGCGCTTGACAACGAACATTTCCAACGACGGTTCACATCGTACCGATGTGTAAATCGCCAAACTTCTGGTATTCCATGCTTAACTGAACGGTGGACGTTGAACGTTCGCACGCGAATTTGTCTTCACACGAGCCGCGGATTCACATAAGCGGTAGCCGAGACATGCAACGGGTCTCGTTCATTAATGGTGGAAAGCGAATACGGCGAGCTTCCGCGATTTTATAATAAATTTCGTTATACAATCGTCGGCGGAGGACGTTGGAGGTGGGAGGGAGTGGAACGCGCTATTCTGCGATGCTCAATACAAGAGAGCGCCGGCTATATCTACGCCCCCTCCTCCTGGTTCGCCGATGTACGTCGTGCCTTACCTACTTCGGGTTATTGCCAAATAGCATGGTTAATTTTGTAGAAAGCAGCGAGCGCGTCGAGTTTCACTCTTTCGCCGCGAGTGCATCGCGACTCTCGATTCCTGCCGATGTTAGAGATCGCATGCAGAATGAATCAGCTGCTTCGCCTCATTCAGAAGTCATGGAAAAGTCGTGAAAAAGTTCAACATTTTCCTTTGTCCCGGACCTAGGTCATTCGATAGAAGACGATTCGTGCTGAAAATATAAACTTGTTCGATTACAAATTTCGTCACGGTCACGCTTTCATGTACGTAACATAGAGTTTTTCAGGAATTTGCGCATTCCTCTCGCACGAGACGTACGCGAACGCCTACCAGCAACAGCAGGCTTGCGCTCGTTCGTCTGTCACACTCGCACAGCTACGTCTGCACGGGGGCGAACTGGCTCCGCTATTTGCCGGAGAAATACGTGTGCCGGAATGTTGCGAGATAAATGACGTTTCCCCCTTGGCTTATCTGGCGCCGAGCTACGTCAAAATGTCGGACACTCGCCTCTCGACGTGTGTCGCGCGCCCGTACTCGCGTTGCCGGGGGAAAAATGTTAAATTTCGAACGTGAGCCCTTCTCGACGTACGTGTCGTCCAGTTTTCTCTTTCATTCGTCCATTTGGTTGTGCCTTGCGTTTGCGCGAATCGAAGTTCTGGCGTGTTCGAAAACGTTGAATAGGCTCGCGTACATTAGTCGCCGAAACGTGTCGTAATCTCGGATTGCTTCATGCTAAGAATTCAAGTAGATAAAAAAGAGTCGTGTGCTCGCTATTATTTAATCGTTTGAAACACTATTGTCGCAGGTGAGAGTAATAATGCTTCCGCAGTCATAGATAGTTGTTATGGATATATTGAACAGTATTAAACGTGAAGCTCAGAGCTGACTAATTTGGCACCTTTGTAAGGGTCAGCGGTCCAGTTATTTGTTCTAGTCCTCTGCATGAGCAAACTCTGTTAACCCTCGCCTGTTAACCCCTCTCGAACACGCTGTTACAACGTAATCGAGAAGCGGGACAGCATTAATAGCGTTAACGGCGTACTCTGATACGAGCCGAGGTCAATTATTTCCCTCTCCCGGGAGAGTTCACGATTTACCGCAGAGGCTCGGAGCTGCGAAAACGTCAAAATTCAGCGAACTCAACCTGTCGACTAATGTCGCGTCACTTAACGCACTTAAACCGCCTTGTCGCCAGTCAGTTCCGCGCGGAGAGTGGGGGAAATTGAAGGAACGCTTGGCAGGGGCGTCAGATTTTCTGCCGCTTATTTTGGCCAATTTCGACGTCGTAGCGTCGCGTGGGTACAATAAAAATCTGTCGAAACATCCGCCGAGCGCACCGACGAATTCGCGAGAGTACTGCTGCCCGAGTACCGTTCCATTTTCGCGCCGTCCTCGGGAGAAAAAGGCGGCGGCCGCGAGAGCGCGAAGCGTCGCGCGACGCGGGCGCAAAATTGAAGAGACACGTTTGAGGCATGTAATGGAGCTGAAACGCGCGGCCGCGCTCCGCTGCCGTGGCGTGCATTTTTTAGCCGCGAAATTGACGTAACGTCGGCAGGCCGCGCGCGCGCTGTTCATTTGCATGAAAGCGGAGTCGACAGTAGTATGTAGCGCAATTACCGAAGTAATGACGACTAATGTGGCATGGGTTCACTTTTCAGCGATAGCGCGATATTGCGTAACCGCGGACGTGTCGTGGCGTAACCGTAACGGCGAGCTCGCGCAGGCGTTCGCGGCGATTTTCGAGTCCGATCGATCACTCGATGCAAGGCCGAAATCCGTGAAAGGTATGCGGGGAAAACTGGCAGCGGACGAGCGCACCGGAATCACCCTGCATTTTTGCGCGCACCACGGATATACCTACATAAGTATGCCGTTTTTAGCCGCGCGCGAGGCGAGAAACTTGTTCACCTCGGAAATTTGACACGGTACCTGCAATTTTTGCCGCTCCCAGCTCTCAGTTCGATGTCATTCATGCGGCAACGTCCGTCACGATTTCACAACGCTCGTTACGATGCACTTGTAGTGATCATCGATTGCATATCGCAGTCGAATCTGAACGGAAGAAAATGCATGAGAGGACGCAGCGTCTGAGTTAGTTTGCTTTGCGTTTACAGACGGGGTCCCGCGAGAATCTGCACTGCTGTCCGTGGAACAGAGAGGCAGATATCGTCTGGATCCTACGATGACGCCGGCGGTAAGTACTTGGTTCTTCCATACATCCGCAATGTTGCACGTTCCTCGGTAGGATGGGACCGGCCCTCGACCGATCGATTCAGCGCGACGCAGCTAATTGCGGAGCTTCTTCTATGCCAACGCTTATTATCCGCGAATTCAGTGACATTCTTTAAAAAAGTCCACGCGCGACCAAGTTAATCCGCTGCTTCATTTCTCGCTCGTCGACGCGGTGTCGCGTGCATAAAGTTACGCGAGATTATACACGACTTTGTCGACTGCATTTTCTCGCGACAGAACAGTCCGACGAGTTTAAATAGTCACGCAGCGGTATTGCGGAATACATGCGGAATTGAATGTAAGCCGCGCCTTTTGTTTCACCGTTCAGACTTCTATCTTTCAATCTCTATTTATTACGTTTAATCAACCGCCTCGAATCTCGAATCAGCCACTCTGCGACTTCTGCGAGGCGTGCGAATTATCATCTTTGATTCTGCGAGCGGGCGATCGCTAATTCTTTCGAAACGCTGCGAATCGATAAAGAGTTGAAGTCGCGGTAATATCGGCGAATCGAGTCGTGCAACGATGAACGATAATAATTACCCGCCGACTGTATCGAGGAATTATGGATTACATTATCACTGCCGTGCGATAATGGCTTCCAGGCGTAGCGGCGGAAATCGCGGATCTAATTGCACGCGATCGCAAAGAAACGTAAGGATATTAGTCAGCTAATCACAATGCTCTCTGTCGCTGGTTTATATAAGTAATTGCATAAGTACGATGCAGGCACGAGTCTCTGCTCAGCGTGCATACGCGCAGTCGCGTTGGCCATATGTGAAACTTGAAATTATAACGGGTTCCTACAATGTCGTGCAGATGTTTATTAACGAGCTAATTACTCCGGGAATAAGATTAGACCAGTTACGGTAACGTGTAATTATCAGTTTGGACTGGCAGATAGGCAGGAGTCTTTTGCATAACCGTTTCCACGGAAAATCATGATGCAACGGTATATAATCGTGTGAAAAGTTCCAACGCGGTAAGCCGTTTTCGATTGAGGATAGCGTCAATATAATTAGACATGAGATTTTGCAAATCTACCCAGTTCCATGCGTACAGCTGTGTTTCCTCGAGTTCGCATTTTTCGTTCACCAGCGTTGAGTAATGAAGAACAAAAGACTCAATCTCAGTGGCACGTTAAATGCGGCCAGTGATAGCGTTAGCGATAAACATTTCAAATACCCAGACGAGATTGGTCAACCAATCGAATAACAATGCAGTGAAATAGTTGGGACGCGGTCAACGTTGAGATTTAATTTTTGAAGCTCCTCCCGTTCAAGTGCAATGCATAATAAAATACGCACATGCATGTCGGCATATACACTCTTTTACCCGTCTAGGTATTTAAATAGGACACCTAAATGCTGATCAATAAACGCTATCGTTTGTCAGTAAGAAATCCGAAAAACGTGTACTTTTCACTTGTACATATCGTCGATACGTAGGTGTAAGTCGACGGCAGATAAGCAAGAAATTTGTTTGTTTTCATTCTGCCCTCTTCATACCTACTTCGCGAGCGCCGGCACACATGGGACGGCGGAAACGATTGAACAATGTCTTCGGCCACGCTCCTACGGTCGTTGACTCCGACGAAACCGCGGCGATAAGATCCAGCAACCTTCG
Organism: Priocnemis perturbator; assembly: GCA_963942575.1. Lineage (NCBI taxonomy): Eukaryota > Metazoa > Arthropoda > Insecta > Hymenoptera > Pompilidae > Priocnemis > Priocnemis perturbator. Next base: position 12,859,464 of record OZ012653.1, read on the forward strand.
TTAATTTCCTCGCGTGGAAATCCATAATGAAATGCGTGCGTCGTTATCGGTTATAGATACCCGTATTTATGTACCCGTCTGAGACAGTCTGAGTATGCAAATAGGACACATAAATCTGGATGACCGATGCGTGGACTCGCTGGCGCGGCGCAACGTGTGCGAGATAGGCGAACGTGCGAACGTGCGAACGTTCTCAAACGAATCCGCGACGATAAGATCGCCCTGGGCAATGCCGTCGTCTACGATGGGCGTGGCTCCTAGACGTACCATTTATTTAAATTATCATTCGTGAGTGATAGCCGCTTCCATCGCGGGGGGACGAATGGGAGAGATGCGGAGGCGCTCCTAATTGAGGCGTCCCTCGCGCAGAGAGTGAGAGTCACGGGAGAGGAGAGGAGGGAGAGGACGAAAGGGAGTGACAAAGGGAACGGAGACCGGTTATCGTGCATCTAGAAATCTCGATGGTAATCGACCGACTACGGTTATGCGCGGCACAATTACAAAAAACTAATTTTTGCGCTTTCGTATCGATTCGTCAAGTTACTTACTAGAATTATCAACAGCACTCGGACGCTTCCAGAGCGATGCGTGTCACGGTTACGGTTTGTTTGTCGGTTAAACAAGGGCATAGCTGAAAACTGGAATGGGGGAGATTATCGATGGTTGCAGCGCGCGTGTAATTTTTGCAGCCTGCTCGAGGAGATTCGCGGCCGGTAAACGGACGGCGTAATATATGTGCACACGTGTGCGCCGCGACTCGATGTATATTAAATCGGCAATTAACCGAGCCGGTACGGTAAGTAACTAGCTCGGTTAATTAAAAGCCGCGGCTCGTGAGATACAAATGTAAAATTGAAGAATGAAAATGCCCGGTGTGAACGTTCGCAGTGAAGTTCACGATGCGCGCGGCGGCGCGGGGGCGGCCCGGGAGTCATTTAACGGCTGGGCTGCGCATAATTTTCCTGGGTAGGGTTTTGCGAATTATTGCCGCATTGAGGGCAAATTGGAAATAGCGCTGAATTTATTATATCCGTGAAAAGCGCGAGCGCCGATCGGCGCATATAGGAGCGCGTTATTAAGCAACGCTCACGCTCACGATCGGATGGTTCGCGCTCGTCGACCCGACTACTTCCCGAGCGTGCGAAACACAGGCCACCTCCGCGATCATTGACAAATTCATTAGCACGATCGTCGATACCTACGTCACAAAATGTTGCGTCTCGCGTTTGCCCGTCGAGAAGATGGGATCGGTCAATGGGGCGTTTCGATGCTCGCGAGCACGGGGTAAGAAGGACACGGACGCCGCGGGTCTGCTGTCAAAACGTCAGAGGAGCAATTTAACGAAGTACCGCGGCGATCTCTATTACCCACAGCACACGTCCGCGTACAGCCGTACACTTACAGCGTGTCGACGCACACCGACGCGGGCACACGATGACGATGCGGAGAGTCGGAGTTTGGCTCCCGTCCAACGAGAGCTCCGAGGGCTCAGCCTCTTCATGCCCCAACCCCCGTGCCCACCCCTCCCCCGACGACCCTCTTCTATTCTTCGTTGTCTCTATTCTTCGCAGGAGAGCCCGATATTGAGAACACGTACAAGCCCGTCGCGACCTAGACACGACATTTTGTTTCAGCGACGTTCCGCCTCGCCCCCTTCTCCACCCCCACCTCCTCCACCTCCTCCTCCTCAGCCGCCGCCGCCGCCGCTTTAATATCGAGATAAATGATCCGCATTGCCGTCTTAATTAAAACAGGCCTCGGCGAGCGGGACGAATCGCGCACTGCACTGTGCTTAATCGCAGTCATTAAGACCGGCTCAGGCTTCTCCGGTGCGGCTCGCTCGTTTTTCGGCACTTTCTTTGCGGACGCGCCTCGACGGATGCACGATCGGAATTGGCGGTAATTGGGCAGGGAGCCTTCACTTTCCGCCGGGATTCGGCGTCCGGCACCGCGAATGATGGATCCTGCGGACGTCATTTCGATAACGGCTCTAGGTAGTCGTCGCGTGTCGACGAACGTGCGCGTGTATGCTGTGTCATAGTGTAGTCTGTAGTATGATCGAGTTTTCATTAGCTGATCGCGCGGGTTCAACGATCCGCTTCATCCCCGCACAGATCGTGAACTCTCTCGCTGATAAATTCCACCGCGCGGGCGTTTATTAAAACGCCAACGTCACGGCCAGCTCGTACGCAGCGGCGATTTTATTACGCGTTTAATTACGCCGCGGAAGGTCGGCCACGCGAAAATATCCGAGCGAGTTTGACGCATGAGCGGATCCGGAACGATGATCCAGAGGAGGCCGTAGACGCTCGCGGAGCCTAAACGTCGCATCCGGCGACGGTGAAAAACTTGACGGAATAATAATTATCGATCCACCGGCCGGCCGGCCACGGTTGGCGGGCTGGTTCGTTGCGGCGACACCTTCCTGCATGCGCGTAATTGCTTTCCTGGAAATCCGATTCCTCGTCATAGGACACTCCGAAACAATTTCGCCCGCATTACCATACAGTCGCGCGAGGCTAGACGTACGAATGGTCAAATGGCTACCAGCATAGAATCGTTCGAGTATATTTAATTGTGCGCCGAAAGAATACCGCGAGCACGGCAAGACGTTCGACGTTTCCACGTCATCCCTTAGCGTGGCTCGTCACATCAGGGTATCGACAAGCTGCAAGGCGATGCCCTGCAATTTACCGCGCTGGGCTATAGTGATCGAGCATTAGGCGCTGCCCGTTTTTCGAGTGAACGTTAGCGAGTACTAAAAGTGGCACATCGTGCGGAAGATAATTACTGCCCTTTAAGAGTCTTTTGAAAATCGTTAATAAACAGGGCTAGGGTGGGAGGGGCAGAGTTGCGGGAGGATTGCGAGAGAGGATCCGGAAGGATCGGCGACCCCGGAGTCGTCGGCAGAAGGTGGAATTCAAAATGTTCTCGCCGGGTGAATCGAATTGGACCGGACAGAATTGGCGTTGATTTAAATCGACTGCCCTCTCGAGCTGCCGTTTAACCCATTTATTAGCTGCGCGCGCGCTCCCAAATAGGCCCTCTTTCCCTTCGTCTTCTCCATCCTCTTTCACCGTTCTTTTCTTCCATCTCGTCTTTTTCTTCCCTGCTTCTACGTCGATTCCCGTCCTCCGCCGACCTTCCCCCGACACGACTTCTTCCACAAACCTACGCGACCACTTAGTAGGTGGGGGGGCCGACCTCTCCTGTTCTTCGAACTTCGTTGGCTGTCAGTCGCATTTATCCTCTTTGTGGCGCGCTTCGATCGGGTCTTTAAAGAGCAGGCAGGAACCGATCGGTAGCCAGGCATCAGGCGGGAGAGAGAAAGATTGGTGCACGAGAGGGGGTGTGTATTGCGGGACGAGGAGAGAGAGAGAGAGAGAGAGACAGCCTTTTTCTTTCAAAGAGACGTCCCCCTGTTCCCTCTGCCCGCAACAGTAATTGCGCTCTTTATCAGCCCCATTAGCCGAGTTGCCTTTCCGGTGGCCATTATTTATAGCCGCCGCGCCAGTCCTCCCCCACCCCCTTCGAACAATGTCTCGAATTAAAAACGATTAATGCGGGGCGAATGCCCGATTTTGTTCGATACGTTCGATCCGATGCGCGCGGCCTGCAAAAAGGAATCAGTGGGCGGAAGCGATGGAATATTTTTCGACGGTTCGTCGGCTCGCTCCATTCCGTTCTTGTCCATCATTCACGCCTCTCGACGAGGTGTGCCGTTTCGTCCCGCATTCGCGGAATAATTGACGCACGCACCATTAGTGGCGGCTTTTGATATTATTTCATCGTTTACATTGGGCGGACTGCCCGTTAAGGAGGACCGTTCGCTCGCGCTTTTTTTCCGCCCCGAAAGCGCCACTTACGCTCTTTATCGCACCCATTAGTCCCGTTGCCTCTCAGCACTTCGATATTTATGTCCTACGGGGCATCTGCATATTGCGTTGCGTCACGAGAGGGGAATTGAGAATGTGAGAGAGAGAGAGAGAGAGAGAGAGAGAACGGGTGTAGAGTGCACGCGGAAACGGAGATGAGCGTCTCTCTGCTGCTCGAAATTTCTCCTTTTTCAATTATGTTTTTCCATCTGCTTTCGGCAGGTGCGTTGCTCGTAACTGACGGCATCTAGGTCACGCGGCATACGGGCAAAATTGAACTCGCAGACTCGTCGACGGGAGAGATAACTTTGTTTCGGCCGAAAATGCGTTGCGCCGAAGGCACGAATTTCGAAGTGCACTGCCAGTAATTGTGATTTTCGTCTGGTCAAGCAGGAGTGTGGTTTAAATAGGGTAAGAAGCTTATTATTAGCTTCCGCTAAAAACCGTCGTTGGGTTGTTGACGGCGTTCCGAATAGAACGTTATTAAGAGGACGATTTTTAGGTTTCCAAGGATGCGTGCTTCAGAATGCGCTATTTTCGAAGGGACTGCCCTCAACTTCATCCCACCACAATTAACCCGAAACAAAAATAAGCTCTCGCAAATAATCGCTTTTTCTCTCCTGCCCTTTTCCAGCTGCACAGAATTAGCAGATTCCTCGGTTTCTCCATTTCGAATCTTGCATTATTACCGAGAAAAGATTCCGCCGCACTTCCAGCGCAGAGCAGTGAATAAATGTCGATCGCCACATCCCGCCACTGACGTGAGAAATCGGCAAAAATAGTCTCCCTCGGCAGTCGAGCGTACGCACGATTTTCCCTGTTAGTCGGATTCGTTGCGCGCATCGAGGCGCGCTTAGTAGCGCGGTTGAGCGAAAAAAGAGCAGCGTGTCGTGGACGAGGGGTGAGTAGCCGTCGAAGGGTGGGGGGAAAGCCGCGAAATTGCAGCAGCGGCCTGCAAATCGATGCACGGGCAGGTAAGCAACCGCACAGTGGGCCCCATCACGAGGCCGAAATTATCGGCTATCAAGTCCTGCCCGCGAACCCGTTCTCCTAATTGAATGTTTAGGATACCGAGACAGCGGAGTGCGGGGCGGCGTCGGTCCCCTATTCTGTGCGCAGGAAATCCTGTTCGGGGGTATCGTAAAGTTTTCGGGCCCCGCACACAACAGGTTTCCGCGAACGCGCCGCGTTCCGCAACGATTTTGCACGTTTTGTTGGGCATTTTTATGCTAAGCCCCCCCTCCCCCGAACGCGATATAATCGCACCGAACGTTGGACCGGCAGGCATTTTTAATATATGTGAAAAGAAGCGGGCTGCCTTTTTCATGGTAATTCTCTCGCGTACGGTGGGACTGCCGCGGAAGGAGGGGGAGAGAAGGAGTACTGTGTCGTACGATTATCGACCTTGTTGTTCGCGGCGCGACATTCGTTTATCGTTTTTATGGTAATGCGCGTGTGCATCGAGACACAACGCGCGCATCTGCCGACGGACAATTTTCGTTGGCAAAGTCAAAAAAATCGCTGGCGGATAGGCGTGTGTATTTTGTGCGCCTTTAGGTCGATCGTACTTGACGTCGCGCATACTTTCTCTTCCTTTGTCCATGCCTTCCTGACGCGCGTATCTGTGCTTCTTTCGACGCAAGTATCCACGCTCTGTCGCAGTCTCGCGGCTGGACGGACTTTGGTATGGGACTCTCGATAGATGTCGCCTTACAGAGAAATTTCGCTGATGCAGTTATTTAGATTGCCGATATTTTTAGCTGGAAACCGTCGACGCAGCGTTCGCTGCGAGGTCTGCCGCAATTATCATTTTCCTCGGCCGCGCTCGCTGGCCAGCCGAGAATATCGTTCCGCGCATCGTGAGTCAGGGGACATTTATCATCGAACAACAATTGTAACTGCGTTCTATCCGCGAACGTCGGCGGAAAGGGTTCGAAAAAGAGGCCACGGGAAGCTGACGACGACGCACGCTCGCTATCAGTCGGACTGACTTAAACAAGACGGAAAAAGAAAAAGAAACGTGTTGCGTCGAAGATTATCGATACAGATAGCTTCGGTGAGAGGAACGCAGGCAATTTTTGTAATTCAATTATACGCGCCCGGTCCGCTCGTGCCGCGTCACAGCAAGGTGTCTCCATCGCGATTATGTCGTCAGCAGAACGATGATCGGTCGCGCGGGCAGGAAGGATGATAATGATTAAGCGATCGGCCGCAAAAATTTCGTTCCTACCCGCGCACCTGCTGATTTATAGCGCCGCACGCGCTGCGATGGCGATGCCCGACGGGCGACGGGGCGACGGGGCGACTGGCCAGACTGGCAGACGGGGGCACAGTAGCAGCGGAGAAAAACGTCGCCACGGCACCGCTCTCGTCGAACAATCGATTCCCGAACGACGACATTACGGCGATGGCCAATTACGGCGCGACTGCGTCAATTATGGATGCTAACGGGAAATCGACTTTTACTCCTACGGTGCCTCCGCGAGCGAGGCTAGGGATAGCTTCTGACCCTGCGCGATCAAAGGACGGCGTCCGGCATTTTTTGTTTCTTTTTTTGTCTTGTCGTTCTAGGCACCTCAACACGTGGGAGGTGTGCGGAGTAGGGCGGATTTCGTTATTTTTCGTCATGGTTTCGGGTTACGTGTAAGGCTGTAAGGTGACGGTGAATTTTCGATCGTCATGAACTCTGTGTCTGTGCGTCGGTGGCGGTTGTAACAGATAATTCTGTCTTTTTAAATTTTATCTTCGGAAACGTCGATGAAGTATTTAGGAATGGGAACAACGCTCTTGCGGTGAAATTACCATTTTTGTCTTATTTGACAGCTCAGTTTTATTGTTAGAAACAGAGTCGTCTTTTGATTGATATGCCACACGATTCGCGGAGCGGGCACCGACATCTTCTATTTCTAGTCCAGACGTTTTCGCGTTGAAACGGGAATAGTGCACGGCGTGGCGTAAAAATATGTGCGAAAAATTCGTCGCTCCGTTTAGCGCGCTCCGATTCGGTTCCATTAAAAGGGCAGCCTACGAATATAAAGTAGGTACATATACCGAAACGTTCTCGCGTCGACGGTCACTTTCGTCCGTCGATTAAGCGGAAAACATTTCTCACGTCCGCGCTCTACCTCTATAAACAACGCATGAATCAGGCGCAGCTACGTTCATAGTCACCCAAAACATCGCGCTCTGATTTCAAACCGGCCCGAAGTGAAATCCGCGAACGTAAATTGCGCGTTTCGGTTTCCCGAGCCGTTGGGGTCGATTTTCATTCCGACTGTGCAGCGGAATATATACTCTCGCGTTTACGGGCTCGATGATTGCGCAAATGGAATTAAAGGCCATTTGCTGAGCCCATTTGCTGCCAATTACGGGAGCGTTGTGACGCAAGAGCAACGGCGGGCGCTTTGTAACGTCAACCTCTAACGTCACGCGCCCACTCCGCGATAATGTTGCATCCTATCGGCGTGGCAACGAGCGAGTTGCTTTCTTCGTCCTTGACACGTGCCGCGGACGACGAGGCGGCGAATTTCGGCGAGGCTTGCCGGCGCAAACACGTCGAAACTCGACGGAGAGCGTCAGGGACGCGCGCAAGGGGCATAAAATACTCGATCTTCGTTCTCGATAAGTGCGCGACGACGGTCAGCCGGAGAGGTGGAGCTTCGTCAGCGGCAAATGTTCTTTATGGAAATCGCCGAGGAAGCCGCGGGAGTAGGAAGTTAGAAAGGAGCTGCGCTCCAATTTCATTGGGCGCTCAATTTGCATTCGCGCGGATCCGGTGAGGAAAGTTAGCGGAATGTTCAATGCGTTGTCTTAATTGTGTTTGCCTCGTAAACAGAAAGGCGACGAAGATAGAAAAAATTGTAGGGAGCCGGACGTCCGCAGATGCGCGGCTCTCGCCGGACAAAAAGAAATAATAATCGGGAGAAAATGAAGTGCGCGTATATTGTGTGACAAATCCAAATGCGGCATTAAACTGGCGCACATCATTTTCGGCGTTATGAAATTATACGTGGGAATAATGGACACGAATGAGCCGTGGTATGAGCGTATGCCGGCCTGCCGGCTGGTCGCTGTTTACTGTCTTAGGTTTTACGTCGGCTGTCGCTCTCGACTGAATCGGTTATGAACGAGGAAAGTATGCTGCTAGCACGCCACTATGGCTTCCAACGGATGAAGGGCGCGTCATCGTCGAGTTATCGGCGACGGTCTCTCGTTATCAGCGACTGCCGTCTGCTATCGAGCGCAATCGTGATAACGGTTAACAAAGATCGCCGCTTTTGCAGATACGCGGCGAACAATCGGTTGCCTCGCACTTTCAACTCTTCCCAGAACTTGGCTGCAAAAATGATTCACAACTTCCGTGCTTCAGACAGACCAATCTTCCAAGTCGTACCTATATCAACCTGAAAAGAACGAAGGATTCGGATTGACGCCGGGATCGATGAAGTTTTCGCCCGTAAAGCGCCGCGTTTTCTCTGCATTACGTATCGGCGACGTCAATTTACATACATTATTCGTTCCGTATGTGCGGACACGCACGGGCTCGGAATAAATTGTGGAAAAAGTCCGAAGTGCATAGCCGGTCGGTCGGCGGTAGGCGCGCGAGGGGCCTTAAAGGAAAACTCGAGAAGGACTGTTAATTGCGTTAACGAGCCGGCCCGCCTTGCGTAATGATAAACTGCGCATGAGCGCGCCGTTGTCCACCGTCGTCGTCGTCGTCGTCGTCGTCGCTACTCGGTTCGGTGGTGAACAGGGCTGTCTCTCTCTCTCTCTCTCTCTTTCGTTTTCTCGCTCGCGTGGTTGCATGGCCGATGCGATCGTCGATTCAGGGCACGTTTAACGAGGAACACCGCGCTGACCGAAGAGGAATTAATCGCGCGAAACGCATGCGAGCTCGGCCCGATGCGTGGGTGAACGATTCTTCTTTGCTCGTCTTACGCCCGAGAAACTGAACGCGCCAATTTGCGGGCGCGTTTCAACGTTATTGGTTAGGGTCGCTTTTTGAACCGAACAACGCCGGTACAACGAGTCGATAGCATGCGACGCGTTAATTTGTTGCAGAAGGGATAGCGGCTAACTTCGACGTGGGGCTATCATTATAACGCAGCGTGCGAGGCACTCTGCGTTCCGTCGTCCCACTCGAACCACGGCAGTCCCGAACAATCAATACGTCGCGCGAATAATATCCCGGCGCCGCGTTTTCGTTCGCTCGAATTTTTCGTTGATTAATTGAATTAATACCATTATTAGCCGTGCATTTCTTTAGCAGCGACTTGGTTGGCGCCGTTGCATTGAATACGCCTCGCAACGCTCGCTCAGTCCGTATGCCGTTCAATTATCCGTGCGACATCAATCGTTCATAATTCCGGTTTGACGTTCAACGAGCACGCGCTCTCGCCTTTCCACTTGTGTAATTTCTTTGACATATGAGCCGGGGAAGTCGCGCGGGTAGACACCTTTCCAATTACGCAGTCCCTTTTGCGGAGCGCCGCGAAAAATGCAAAGAGGGACAGAGCTAGGGAGCGCAGAGATGTGTTCTCGCGATAGAGGGAAGGCGCCACTTTAAATGGAGACAAAAACTGGGTATGTACCCCTTTTTACGTCTAAAGAGAAGCATGCCTTTTTGCCGGGCGCGCTTCTTGTTGCCACTTTCATCGAGTCGTTGTGGCGTTTGTTAACCCTCTCGTACGCGAAGATGAATGTACTGAAACGAGTCGCATGCGAATCTTTAGAAATACGTTCGCACACTCGCGCGGCACCGTAGTAATGCTTCCAGGCTCGTTCGAGTGTGCATCCGAAAAAGTGTGCGGCTCGCATAATGCGGCCATCGGTAAAGTTCGTTAGCGAGCGACGATTGATGCCGATGCGCCAGCGAATGTCAGGCGAAACGGACCGTTTAATTTTCTAACTCAGATTTAGCCTCTGCACTGTATACGGATCGGCCGACAATTCGCGCGCCCGCCGTTATTTTTTCCCATACGTCACGATGACGTTTGCACCGGTGATTCGCGGTGCTCTTGAATATGCAGATCCTTTAGTGGAAGCTTTAACGAGAGCTTGACGCTATTGCGCCATCGTGTCGAGTGCAATCGCGCGTCTACGTCACTGGAATTCGTTACATGCCCTGGCGCAGCGGCGTTTCCGCTTATTGTCAGTTCCCAATCGCGATGGCAATACTAATGCCGGCCGCGTATGTATGACGGGCTTCATATTTTATTTTGCACGTTCTTGTTGGTGCTCTATTTTTTTTTTTTTTTTTTAAGCGATAAACGTTGTCACGTTTTGCGCTTTCCGTAGCGCCTCGACTGAATGGACACGGCGCTATGTGACGTGACGTTTCCTGGCTCAGCATTTTTGTCCCATTAAATGTTTGTTATCAACGCGAGAATCGGATATCGGTGGCTTTAATTATTTACCTGTAACCAGCGTCGGCGGAAAATTGCGCGAACGTCAGAGGCACGGCTGAGCATGATTAAGTGAGTGCCTTCGTATTTCCATCAAATTTGTTAGGAAGACTCGTGATCGTGAGAAGGCCGAGGCTGTACGTCTTTCCGCGGCCATTTTATCGGCGAAATAATTGCGCGCTAATTTGACTTCTGGGCGTTGGGGCAATGCGGACAGTCGGCGTAGACACTCGATCGAATTAGAGACGCCCTCGAGCATGCCGAAGGGTGCTCAAATAGAAACAAACCCATCCCGAGAGTCGGACCGAGTTTCGATCCGTTTCCTCTCTTCGCGTACCCTCTACATTCCCGGCAATCAATCTTCCTCTCTCGCTCATCCTCTTCTTCCCTCCCCCCGCGTCCCAGTCCACTTTCGTTGACGCGTGCATCTACGCACAAACTCACGTGAAACCGTCAACAGCATTACTACCTAAAGGAAAAAATTAACAAATTCACTCCTACATTTTCATAATCGCCAGCGCAACCCCGACCGACTTGGACGAACGCAGAAAATCGCACGGCCACGAAAGGGAACGATTGAATGAAGACGAAATGCAGATTTCGTGTGCGCGCGTGACGCTCGGCGGAGGAATTTCGTGAAATTTATTTTCTCCGCGGCGGGTCGCGGGATCGCGCGCATCTTAACGAGCGACGCGACGTAAGAGTCCGCCGCGGGTGAGGTGAAAGCTGCTGCTGCCGGGAGGAACAGAGGAAGTGTATCGCGCGGCCTCACGTCGTGGATTCGCATTGTGCGCTCGCGCCACTTCCAAATCCACGGCCCACGATTTCGTGCGCGACGCTTTACGAGCCGAACGAATCGCGCGAGTCGACTTTTGTCCCGCCGCGCGGCGTCGATAGGCAACGGGAGAATGATAAACGGAGGCGAAATCTAGAGCGGCTCTTTTCAATCGCGTTTCGCACCGTACGACGATCCTGCTATCTGGGTCAGGCGTGTGACCTAACCTACACACATACACGTGTCGCGATGCACTCATATTCACGCGCGCCACGACTTCTCGCTCGCCCTCCTCTCTCTGTCACGCTCTATCATCTGCACACCTACACGCTGATAGCGGTCGCACAAGGATATTCAGCCACGCTCGTGTCTAGTACAATATTCAGGTTGCATGGATATAGCTTACAGCGGGAGACCTCGTCTAGGGATAATCAAAGACGGTGCAACGTGCTCTGCGGGTGGTCAGGGATTCTTTGCGTCAGTCGAAAATCATGAGGATTCTAGCATATATCAATTCTGCAGTGTGTTATTCAATGATAAAGTTTCTCAAAAACTCACAGTCTTGTGATCCTTGAATTTAAACGTGCAAATTTGATCAGTCGTTACAGTTAGACTGTTAGGCATTTCTTCCATTATTTATTTTGTCCCCTAACGCACGGCGTTCGTTACGCGCGCGTCGTATCGACATGCTCCAAATCTATCGAACGTAACAATCCCTAGCTTCACAGCAATGATATCCCCCGTGCCTGTGTCAGATAAATCTCTTTCAATCCTTCTTCCACGAAAGACGACGGAAAGAAAAAATTCCGTAGCGATCATCAGTAAGTCTACAGGAAGCAGCCGCGAAGAAAGAAGATCGTCTCGCCGTCAAATCTGGCCGACGTACGGACGTGCGCATAAGTACGATGGAATGTTTCCTCGCAGTGCGGAGGCATAGTTAGCGGTGCATACAGGCCCGGCACACGAATGCACACTCTGGCGCACGCGCGCTTTCACACCACCGTAACGGCGGCGAAGTGTGTGCATAGACGCGGCCACACGCACACACGTGGGCGAGACGAACACACAACTGACACACGCAAACGCACACCAAGGCGTGCGGGAGAACACGTACGAACACGTACGCCACCGTCCGTACAGGCATGTGCATGCGCAAGGTCGCGTCGGGGTTGGGAATTCGGACCGTGAAGGGTTCCCACCCCTCCGTATACTGCGCCAGAATTCTGACACTACCTGAAGCAAGGAGAAAGACGGGGGTCACAGGGGAGGGGTGAGAGAGAGAGAGAGAGAGAAGAAGGAGCACGCCGTCCCGTCCCATGCCGAAGTATCCTTCGGGAACGCCTAACGGGTGATACGTATGTCATTTGAGAACGGATCGTCAGCGGAGACCGCTTTCTTCGATATGTCAGTTAATATTTTATTCGATATTTTATTCCGGCTGGTGAGCGTAGGTCAGGGTGCACTGTTTGGAGGATAATTTTAGGAATGTTGAATAAGGTGCACAGGGGATATTGTATAAAATTGCGAGTGAAAAAAGAGGTTTTGCAAAGTATTCGTTTTCGATCGTTGAAGTTCGTATAACGGGTTATGCGGGTGGTATATCTAAATGTGGCCACGCGCGATTGATTTGCTCGTGTGCAGCGAGATTTAAAAACGTGACGGATTTCGAAGTACTGTTATCCGTTTATTAAAAGTGCATGAAATGTGGGAAGGCGGGATCGATGACGAATAGTCGTTACAGCTGGCTCACCCGTTATACACGCCGTCCGATCTGTTCGCGTAATATTATAGTCCGGTGAGCAGTAATCTGGGTTACGCCTTCCCCTCGATTCATAAGAACCGTGTGTTCGAGTGGGAGAGAGCGTGATTTCTCTCGTTCCCTCTTTCCTCCACCTTCTCTCACTCTCTCTCTCTCTCTCTCTCTCTCTCTCTCTTTCACTCATCACAATTACCGTCGTTCCCTCTTTCTCGTTTTCACTTCTGTCAGTCTTTGCGCGATCCCCTCTCGCCACCTTTCTCTTGTTTTCGGATGCAGTACGCTGAATTGCGGTAGGCGAAGGAATCAATCGACGTGCGCTGATCCTGCACAGTGCGTTATCCGAATCTTCAGGTGGGCCTCATCGGATCAGGCCTGAAAGAATCATCATCATAATTGATAATCGTGATAAAAAGAAATTGTACAATAATCACGTGCCGACGCTTTCGATGTGAAGAGGAATTTTCTATAGCACACCGACCACCTTTGAATTTTTTCCTCGTGCGTGCGACATCGTCAGTTCCATCCCCACGGATCGCGACACGTCGCTCGTGTGGCAATACGCCTGACGACTTGCCAAATGAATCGGTTACACCTGATGAGCCGAGTCGATGCTCCGTTTGCTCGTCAGTTAATCGCGGAGCTCACGGCAAAGTGACACCTGCACTCGCGGCGCGCTCCGGATCACCGTGCTAAATTGAAGCGGTTTTATTGACGGCAGGATTACACGTTTCCATGCTTCCGCATCGCGCGCCGCCCGGCACTGAATTTCACGCAGGCGTTACAACGGATTAACAACGGTGGTTCGTGCTCCCTTTCTTTCTCATTCCCGCTTTTTTCTCGCATCCGATACCGAAGTACTTAATTAATAATAAAGCAGCCCTCTTAGTTTCGCTCCTAGTCGAGACAGTTGTTGATTTAACGTTACTGCTGCCGCCTAATGAGAATGTTAAATACCGTGATATTCGCATTGCGTGGATTGTAGGATTAAGTTCAAGGAATGCCTCGGTTCAATTAGTCCTCTCTCCCTTTCTCTCTCGTTGGGAAAAAGTTGTAGCAGGTATTCATTAACAACGCCTGTCTCCGTGTCGTCTGCACCATTTGTTTCGCAGTTCGGGAGTTCGCGCGCCACATTTGTCTGTCCACTCGCAGCGAAGTGGTAGGCACTTTTTCATCCAATAACAGAGTCGCTCCGTTTTCTCGCGCGGGACACCGTTTTCAGCGCCCGCGCCGTCCCAGTGTATCTCGACGATCGTTGCGCGTAAAATATCATCGCGGGGACATAATAAAGCATCCCTCACGCTGCCTCTCTCCGCTGCTCTTCCGTCGTCTATCACGTCAAGAATGCGCGCGTAAGGAATCTCCTCGATGCTGCCGGTGCACAGTGTACACATACATAAATTCATACATACCTGCACACACGTGCCGCGTGCATCTCGGGAAGAAAATATTCGCGGACGAAAGGGGGAGAGAGAGAAAGAGAGAGCGTGTAGAGACAGATACATACGTACCTACACCGGCGTCTCATCGCGCGATAGAAGATGGACGAGGACGGAGCGAGAGGGGAAATCGAAAGGGTAGAAAGAGAGAAAAATGAGACAGAATAAAGGAGGGCGGTGCACGGACCCTCGACCTCACTGTGGGAATTTGTAATTGCGCGCTCGCTCGCACCGAGAAAGAGGGAGATTTTCGGGCTAGGCCAGGGATCCGAAAACTGATTGTCTATTACGAGCGGCATGAAATGCGCGCGGCATACGGGATCTGGCTGCTACTTTTGCTCCCGACGCGGAAACGAGAGTCTTCGCATGCCGGCTCGGCGAGTGAGAAGGAGATTCCGCCGATAGCGATACATCACGGCGCGGATATTCTAGAGAAAGAAAAGACAAAGTCGACGCGCGCACTTCTTTCGCCCGGGCGAGCACGCTGCCGTGGCCGCAAACTTTTCCGCGGCAATAAGTAAGTATTGGCTTTAACGATCCTCGGCTCTGCCTTAACCGCTCATTAAATCTCTCCGAGTTTACCCAGAGAGCCGTATACATGCGCGCGCCGATAATCGCGGATAATAAACTTCGTCTATCTCGGGACGCGCGAAGCAGCCCTCTCGAATCGGCGCGAATGCTTGGCGCGCGCGACGAAAACGGAGGGGCCCGATGGAAATTCGCGACGAATCGTTCACGATTAACTCGCGCCTCTTAATCGGCCATCTTGCCGGAACCTGTTTACGTTCCCGTCTCCTTCCCTCCTAACCGACGCGCCGCAATTTTCATCCCCGCGACCACCTGCGCGCACAAATTCTCCCGTTCACTCGCACGGAATCAGAGTAGGTTCGTGCCGTTGGCGTGAACGTCGGTGGGTATTCCGCAGGCCGTCGGCAGGGAGCGTATGTAGGTTTTAGGATGCAGCCAACGGTTGAAAGTCGAACGCTCGAAGATTGTTATTGACCCGACGACCGTCGGATTAATCTGGCGCATCTTCTGCGCGTAACAGCGCGGCCCTTCTTTCGGCCGCTATTATTTAATACCCGGCACTCTTTCATCGTTATCCGCGAGACGCCATTGTGTGCAAATGTCCGGGGTAATACTTTCTCGCACTGGAGCACGGGATGTCCGTAACTGGCAACGCGTATCTCCGCGCTCTTACGGTGTGTGTTAATAAATCTCGCGAGCGGGGGGGCGGTGTAGGAAGCGAGGGGTGGGAGAGAGGGAGGTGACTTCTTCGAGGCGACTTCTTCGCAGGCAATGCATGCCGCCGCACACGAAGTGGCGGCATCGTTTGTGTACGTTCGATCGGTTCATTAACGTCCGACGTAATTTCGTACGAGCCAGAGGACTCTGCAGGCGAGTCCGCGACTCGTGGAAGCCGGCATTAACGCTGAGACTGCCGAGGGGCTCAAATCACTTGCTTTGACATTTTCTAATAACGATCCCCGACTTTTTAAATCGTCCTTCAGCAAAATGTTGAACAAGTCATTTCGACCCTTCGCTGGTTCTACTGGTTTTAGCGTTGCCGCGTACGATGAAACGATCGGCGTTCAGCATTCTGATCACTTTACAATTGTGTAACAATTCGTCACATCTTGATCTCGCCTATCAACGAAAATCCCGTTCGACGTGAAACGATCAATTGAGTGTGCCTGGGCAAATAAAGTGTCTCACCCTCCCCCCCCTCCTCCCTCTCACCCGTCGTCCCGTTCCGTCGAATGTCGACCTCGCGCAGAGGCGTGTCGATCGTAACTTTCGCCCGCTATCGCAAGTCGACCGGCAATAATAAGCTGTTTTACGCTATGCCTGTTATGCGCCGATTGTACGCATATGAATGAGGTCTCAATGAACGCGGGTAGGGGATGGGCAGACGTTGAACGAGGATGTCGAACGGAGACGGCGAGAGCGTGGAAGAAGAGGGCGAGGAGGGAGGGAAAGAGGCCGCGAGAGAATACGAAGGAAGGAAGGAAGGAAGGAAGGAAGAAGCTGGTTTCGCGAATGCACGCGGTTATGACGAGAGAGGCAAAAAAGTAGGAGGCGAGAGATGAAAGGAGACGCGGGTCATTTTTCGAAGCGAGTGAGCGAGCGAGAGAGAGAGAGAGAGAGTGAGAGAGAGAGGGGGGGGGGGAGAGTGACGTCGGAGGAGGAAGGAGGGAAAAGAGGGCTGGGACACGTGGGAGGGGAAAGGAAGGAAAGCTGCCGCTGTAGGACCACTCAGGGTCAGGAGCGCGACTCTTTTATTACCCTTTTGCGAGTGTAACCTCGCCGATTTAAAGGCGGAATGGGCATTGGACGCCTCGTCGGGCCGCCTTTGCCCCTTGATCCTTTAACGATGAGGTAAAAGATTGCCGTGGGGCTGCCGCGAAACTCCCGCCAAACGAGACGTTAATATATTATTCGCGCGACGCCCCACGGGCTTATTATGATTTACCAAAAGGCCCGTCGATTTTTGGACGTCGTCTCGTGATGTATGGTACTGCGAAGCGGAATAGAAGCGAGAAAATAAGCTCTCCTATTTCCCGCTGCGAGCTCGCGGGATAATTAGGATGCGACAAGCTACTGATTAAGATATTCACGTTTCGATTAATCTCCGCGTGATATGCTCGCTGTTGGTTTTTGCTGAACGCAAGCGATGAGACAAGGTGGAAGGATGGAATGAAGAAAAGGAAAAAGAACGGACGATGATAAAAGCAACGTATACACATAGGCACGTACGAATGCTCCCTGCACACGTAAAGTAGTGAACTCTTGACGCTGCCGTCCGCGTAATTACTTCTATCACGGAAAGTCGCGCGTGATCATGGGAAGCGACAAATTCTCAGCATCCGCTGCCTTCCAATTACGCGTCATTGTGTAGCGGAATCCTTCCCGTTCCCACCTTCATTCGGGCGAACGGAAAAATTCGATTGTGTCGATCCGGCATTAAAACGATTAGGGGAGTCTATACGATGTCTTGCCGACCGGTTCGCGTCGCGTCGCGTCGCGTCGCGTCCCGTTAAAAGTGCTCTCCATCTCTTGACCGATTTCCTATACAATTCATCCTCCTCTTTCCGCGATCCCTTTAAACGCTAAACATTCCCGCGAGTCGCGGCACGGCAAACATTTGTCGCTCATACACCGTCAATGCACACGGCCGGCAACCGCTACAGGCACGTTCTTCACACGGTTCCGGAAAAAAAAAAAAACACATGACAATCGAAGAGCGTGACAATCAACCCCCGGCTTGTCCCGAACACAGAGTGGGGTGCCCATTCATTGCGCATGCGTGTGCGTGTGGGGTTCACATGTCGCGGCGCACCTTGTAACACATGTCACTCACTCGGCGGAATCTGAAAATCGCCCCTACGATCATCGGCCAATCCCCTTTCAGCTGGCTGAGAGCGACGAGGAAATAAAGGAAAAAGATGGTCCTCCTCGTCCTCGCTCGCGGCCAGCTAATTCGTAATCGAGCGTTGCGTTAACATAGGATTACGTGACGGACTCGATAACAGGTCGCGTCGCCTTTCAGATCACGCCCGTCGCAACTCGGCCGGTCGTGTTAACAATTTTATTACACCGACGGCCGTCTCGTTAATAATGATATCGCGGACAGAGGTGAATCTATTTTCTCACGTGCAACGCGGAACTCGTTACGCCTCACTTCTGTCTCGTTTCTGTTAAGGCGAGGCAGCTGGACGCGGAGTTTAATAGACGTATCGCAATAAATCATTTCGGCGTCATTAATCGTGCGCTTTTAATGGCGACGCGTTCAAGTTTCATAGGCGAGCCGGAATTGGTTTCTCTCTGTCTCGATGTGAAGTGCGCAGGTTTTTCGCAGTCGGCGTATAATAATCTATCCCGCGCGACTCCTTGAACATGTCAGCCTTCGCCGGTTTGCATTTTTCGGTCGTTAAACGCTCTTCCATTCCGTCCACAAATCAAGATTAATTTGTCTCTCTATTCGTGACACGCGAGATTCGTCCCGGCGAGGCATAAAATTAGTATTGGTTTCTCTTTCGACTTTCATGCAGAATATGTGGATTTTATATAAGCGCATATAATGAATCCCACTTGCAATATTGTACAATTTACCGTTCGCCTTTACGATTCCACGCCGGTATACATTTCTCGAACGCTAAACAATTTTGCAGCCTGTTAGCGTGTCGTAACGAGAGGCCCCGTCGACTCTTGCACACATCACATTTTGTCTCGCCCTGGTCTTACAAGAGACTCAGATGCATGTGCATACCAAATGTCGACGTGTGGGACGAGTTTTGCTTTGCCCGACGAAGACACAGGGCGACGACAGTAAAGTGACTTGCCAAGCACGGCGACAGAGAGAATGATCAGTGATATAAACGTTGCCACGTTGTGCGCCGGAATTTCCACGTCGTGTCGAGGACGTCGCGAAATTACTTTCGTACTCTTCGACCAGCGAGACGCGACAATTTCGAAACACGGTTTCAATTGCAAATGTCATATGTCAGGTATTCACGGAATAGTCCAAAAATTAGGACGTCATATACGGCTTCTATGAGTCAGTGCATTGGTTTACGTTCACGTCGACGGAACTGTGATCTCATATTATTGAAACTGCCCTGCATTGCTTTATTGTCCACATTCGTATCTGTCAAATGCGAAATTAAGAAAAATAATTTTGAGTAGACTACTTCCTTGATTACCGGCACATTTCGTCGTGTCCAAATTATCGAATGATAACGACTTGGTATCCAGCGATCTTGTTCCCTTAGGCGATAAGAGCCGTACCCTAATTCCGCGTGCCAAAACTAATTTTCGAAAATTGTGCCAGCTGTCGTTGAAGGCAATCGCTGTAAATCGCGCCCGCTATCGAACCCCACTCGCGACACCCCACGCTGTACCGCGCTAAGTGCGTACAAAACGATTGGGGGCGAGCCTTCCCTTTTGCCGTTTCGCCGAACAACGCCGATAAAATCTCGGGTCCTTTGTTAAAAGAACTAATTCCGCGAAATTAATTCGGGTTGGCTTATCGATTATTGAGATATCCGATCGCTGTCTAACCTCGTTCTTCTCGTCGCTATTGTATTTTCATTCCATTACATTATTGATCGAATGAATCAAGTGACCGTTCTAATTGCATTGGCTTTATTTGTGCAACTTTAACGCGATTCGCTTCGAAGCACATTTTTATTTTGACTAGTTTGCTCGATAACGCTGAGTCTTGAAATGTTTATTAGAACGAGTCGATGCTTTTAGAGGTAGGTTCATCATCTTTATTTTCTTCAGCGCATTTTTCTTTTCGGACATCGAGCTTGGGAAGGAACGGCGCGAACTGAACGCGTTCGTGAAATCTTCATAATTGTAATCGATCTTTGGGTAGCAGTAAGTTGAACGAGTATTCCCAGTCTCGCCGCCAAACCGGGTCAGAAGTGATTTATCAGTGTGAATCGATCACGCGCGGCGCGGTGATAATGTTTGCTCGCGCCGCCAAAAACGTGCACCTGAATTTAATAGATCCGAAAGATAGGAGCGCGGCAGCGCCGTGCCGCGAGACGAGTTTTTCGATGTTGGTTTTAACAGATTCGTCGCGCCACGTTGATCCCTGAGAATTTTACGAAAAACAGAGAGGTCGGGACTCGACTTCGATTATGCAGCAAAAATCTTTCATAAACGTGCGATTTTCGGTGTCATAATTACGTGTTCTCGAAGTTCTGTGTTTGAACAGCGGACTTAAATGTTACGAACTGCATCGGCGGACGAACGAGTGGCTCGATGGCACAAATGGTCGGTAGTCGATACGACGATATCGGCGGCAAGCTGTCTCTCGCCGTTTTACGACACCTTCCGCGCGATTATTACAAGCGCGCTCGATCGACACGCTTGAAACTTTATGACCGCCGGCAGACCAGCGAATTAACGTTCCCGTGTCAATATGGTTATCGGCACTACTCACAGAGATAATCGACCACTCGACAGCGAGCCGCTTTCGAGTGGCCGTCGAATGTTTGTCGTGTCTCGTCGACCCGCGAGGAACGCACAAATTTCCTTTCGAAAGGCCTGTCAATCGGAACTCATCCAGCTGCATTTATTACGAATATTGCCGCGCATCAATTTGTCGCAAAGTTCAACGTATACTGACGAAATATCATGCATCTCGAAACACTCATCGTCTTCGCGACCAAAGGTTCTTCCCCCACTTCGGGACAAGGCTGTCCGAAGAAGCGTGCGATTGGAAAACTATTGATTTCGCAGAAAAATCGCTCTCTCCTCGTCGACTTCCCCTTCTGGGAAGGAATTATTGCGTTCCTATAGAACGTCCTTCGGGCGTACGAGCCGCACGACCTCCGACCTCGACACACCGCAACGTCCATCGGCTTCTCCTACGTAATATCCACGTCGTCTCTTCGACTCCTCGGCCGTTCCCTCGACACGGCCGGCTTCGACAGTTTTACTCGCGATAATTTAGCACCGCGATCGAAAACGGAAGGCCGTGCCGGTCGTAAACGATCGTCCTCCGACGTCTGCGAAGACGGCGCAGATTGACGTCGATGATTGACGTTTAGCTGCGTCCAGCCTACGTTACGGGAAAACGTCCGCGGCGTCCGGGCGTAATATTGTTCGAAAGGTGTGCGCGATACATTGAAAAACGGAGTGGTGAGACTGTGTCGTGAAACTTTCATGGTCGGCGTCCGTTACGGGTAATCTCGAAATGGTTTTGAATTATCGAGCTTCCGTGCGTCCGCATACACGCACGCTTATACATGCATCTCGACGCCTCGACGTCGGCTCGTATGCACACGACTGCACGGTCACGAGTGTTCATATTAATCTGCCGGATTTTAATGACCGAGTCTGAATATGTCTTTCTACGACGCCCGTTCGAGCTGTAAGATTGATCAGCGTGTTTGGAGCGAAGGTTTTCGAGTTAAACGCGCTCGCGACCCAGTTGTTTATACATATGATCGAACACTTTCTTCCACGATTTGCGTCGATCATAGATTATCTAACGCTTCGTTCTTCAATTTCTACCGGTCGACGATAACCGGCAGCTCGCAATTAATGGATTTCACTGTGCGCAGCCAGTCGTAGAATACATGTACACGTAGCCGACGCGGGTATTTACGTAATGGTCATTACGTGTCCTTGCCTTAAATGCAATTCCGCGATGGCGTATCTCCGAGCCATGTGCCTCTGTATTCACGTATATACATGTCCGAGGCCGTGTGCGTGCTCGAAGAGAGACATATACCTGCGTGTCTGCGCATATTACACGCACATACAATGCTTATTACCTCATCGCTTCACGTGCACCATCGGTTACAGAATTTTCTACACGGTCCGCATCCCCCCCATATATATATATACACACACACTGGGTGGATAAAAAAAACCGGATCCATCTCCATGACAGATCTCGAATATTCATGTCGCCTTCGTAGCAGACAAGACGAACGATTAGAAAAGTCGATTTTCCTCGAAGTTTCGCTGGTACCGCGACGCTCATCGATTTCTATCGGAATACGGATTCGAGGGCGAACATTTGTCTACGCGACGTCGGACATTTTTTTTCAATACGTCGGGCATATTTCAGCCTCGGTGACTCGTGACTCACGCACTTTTCGACTGGAGAGCACCGGGTCCATTCTCTCTCCCTTCCTCACTCGTATACACCTCGCCCGCCACCCTTTCTCTCCTCTCTCTCTCTCTCTCTCTCTCTCTCTCTCTCTCTCTCCTTTCTCGTTCTTTATTCAGCCCGATATATAGTGGTCTATGCTTACAGAGGATTCCGCGAGGGAGACTGCCGACTTCAAAAGAGGGAATACATTATCCTCTGGCGGTGGGCCAAGGAAATCGGTCTATGGGCTGGCTCCAGCTTACTCCCGGTATGTATAACTATGCAACTATGCAACTCCGTAATATTCAGAGTACGGGCCACTCGCAGTCCGTGTTGGACATCGATCGATTCAAATCTTTATTACGACTGATTCGTCATAACTAACGATTAAGAAGAATCGATTCAAAGTCGGTTCGGCGTTTAGAAATAGTAATCGGCAGTCGTCTTCGTCGAAATGGTCACGAATGTGCTGGTCACAGCACGGAGAAGGCTTCGTAGCACGAGGATTGATGGAAACAGGTTATTATACTTTTCAATTGGAATCGGTGATCGTTGATCGAATGAAATATCACTCAGCACTGCGTCGTATTATAATATCTTGCGTCTGTAATTTCGAGTCCCACCTTCGAGCCGCCGGCGGCCACGGAGTTATGACAGTTTTTGCTTCCGGGCCGAGTCTGCGCGACAGTAGCTTCGGTGGCGTGTTTACTTTGAACACTCTTGAAACGAAAGTCTTACTTTGAGCACGACAAGCTATGCTGCTCTTAGGAAAACCGACGGCTGGATTTACGTAAGTGCGCGCGAACGTACAGCTGTTGCGGATATTTATGTTCGTAGGTAAGCGTAACTTCGGGTGCATGTTTAAATTTGTAGATTTATCCGTAAACGTACGGATCGAGATGCTCCCGAAGTCGCTACTTTCGAAAAGTCGGATTCGTCGAATGATGAGTAGAGAGCAGAGGACTGGAAGATGGCTAGTCGAAATGTCGTGTGAGGCAAATAAACGATAAAAGTTGAATAGGTCCAAAACAGGTGAAACAGTCGTTCGCCGCCGAAATCCAAAGCTCGAAGTATCGGAAGGCGGCCATTCCTGCGTAAATCCTTACAAATACAGCTGAATCGCTCAGCTATTTATATTCACGTACGGTTCGTAACAGTGACACGCATATTCTAGTAGAGACAAACGTGACGTTCGAAGATGCGAAACGTTAAGAAAATGAGCGACCGAGGCACAGCTCATTCGTAAAATCGCGTACAAAGTGATTCATCCATCGCTAACTAAGAAAGAGACTCGGATGGGAAATCGTGCTTTCCAACAATTTCCCTCTGCCGCCTGATCCGCGACCGCCGCGGTGCGTTCATCGAGAGGCTAGTGTGTCGCGATGACAGACGTAGGCACGCGCAACAACAATGCAGCGACGTGCAATTAATGCGATTGTGTAACAACTAGACGCGCCGCGTCGCGTCGCGTCGCGTCGCGCGACGAGAGACGAGAAGAATGCGCGATAGTATGGGACGTCGCGTACGGGTATATCTATGTGTACAGGCCGTTACATGCGGGCGAGCAGCGAGGACCGTTCGTCGTTTCAAATTACACACGCGTCAATGTTTTACCGCCTATTACTTTGGTCGCGCGCACCGGCAAGTGGTGCTCTTCGGGCAGAGAAAAAACGAGGCGCGCGAGGATGTCCTTATTTCCTCGGCAGGAAATCGCGACGGATCGACGAATGAGCTGCGTAGAGGCGAACTTACCTTATCCGGTACGGCCGACTACCGGCTCCGACTGCCGCGCCTACCGGGCTCTTTTATTGCCCGACTTTCTCGGCTCTGCGGCCAACTGTATAGAATATGGTGACCTCTCCGGCGCTTCGCGTCTTCCAACTAATTTCATCGTGTGGCACCGTCCTGGGACCACCATGGCGGTGCTGTACATTTCCGAAGAAACGATTCTTTCACGTTCGTTTGGTGGTGAAAGGAGCCGACTCTTGCGTCGGCGATATTTTCTGCGGGAAAACTACGTTAGCATATGACTTTATTTGGTAGAGGCACTAGAGGCCACTTTTGTTTAGGCAAGAAAGAATGATATCGTTAGGTATTCTCTTTTTTAACCATGCTGAAAGCAGTCAACGTTTCGATGGATTCTATTTTGGGTATAAAATGCTGAAAAGAAGCTGTGATGTTCAATTGTAGACGATAGTCGGATAAATTGGTTTTGATGCGGACCTCTTGCTTGGCTGGGCTACATCGAGCGACCTGAAAATTCTCCGCTTTTCGTGGGATAAATTACGGCCGGCCGCAGACAATACCGCGGTATCGAGGTGCGGACAGTACGTAAAGTCGCCCGTTATCGCCGTCACTAAACAACAATAACCGCGATGAATTGTCACGCCCACGCGAGAGCGCGCGCGCGCGCGCGCTCTCGCACGTAGCATTATCTTCTTCCACAAATGTCGGCCGTCGTCCGTTCGGCAGAGGGATACCAGGCTTCGCCGAATTGATAATAACGCCTGAGCGAGTGTCCCGATAATAGCGCGCCCGACAATTTTTTCATTACCACTTACGCAAGCCCATTCGCGTCCGTTCTATCGGCTCGCCGGCGTTAAAATTGTCGATCGTTCCGTATGTACATACATAAGTGGCCGCGCCGGAATGTGTCGTTCGCCAAGGCAAATTGCGCTTTTCGAACCGTTCGGTCCCGCCTCTCGCGCACGTATCGCACTGCATCTCGACGAAGAAGTCGAACCGGGCGCAAAGTCGACGAACTAGAACTCGCGCCGCTCCGTAAGCGGGCAATTTAATTTGCACGCGCAATTTAACCTATTAGCATACCGTTCGAGTGATTCCACGACAATTTACAGTCCCGTATCGGGCGCGCCGTCTGAGAGCGCGTATAACGCTTAGCCGGCCCGATGAATTATTACGCGGGCGCGCAAAACTATTTGTACGCTCGGAGCCGCGCGTGTGGGTGTAGCCTGTGTGCGGGGGGAGTAAGTGCGCCGGGTATCATAATGTCGTTACGGCCGCGAGAAGTTGCGCGGTTTGCACGACGCTCTAATACGGCTCGACACATTGAGCCACCCCGTTATCGAAACAACGAGTGAGACATTTTCACCTGATCCACCATTCAAGACCTTGCCATTGAAGAACTTTCGAGCATGGATCCCGGGATAATGTTACCGGCCCCCTCAGCCACGTAAACTCCCGAACGCACTTCGCACGGTGAACAGATACATTTTCCACGTCGTTGCCCTTTTCCATTCGTTCATTTTTGCCGTTCTTACCAAATCTGGGTTATAGCCCACTGTTCCCGTAATTCCCTCTCGTAACGTAATAACGACTCATGACTGAAAGGGATCTCGAAATAACGTGTCGTGACCTCGATGTTCCGGCAGTAGTTTTCGAGTCGCTCATTCGTTCGTTGGCACTCTCTTGGCTCGTCGCCCGACTTTCGGCCCGACCTTCGTTTCTCATCCCCCCTCGTCGCCCCACCGTTCCTCGAACGCCCCCGCGATTCTGCATGCAGTTACACGGGAAAAGTCTGCAACTGTAACTTGCGTCCGCGGACCACGCGACAGGCCGAGACTCGTTAGTCTCAGTTACGGATAATTAGGGACGTCGCGAGAGGAGTCAAAGTTCCGTGACCGATCGCGATCAACGATGACTTGGGAGGATCGAGGATGCTATTCATCCTCTGCGCTGGTAGAGGCATAAAGAAAGAGCTGCCCCGTTAAATGAACCCGTTTCTTAACGTTCTGCGCGGAGAAGTATGGCCACCGTATATGCGCTCCGTATTATTACGCTGCTGTGAGTTAAATGCGGAAATAATTAGTTGAAGCTTCGTCGTCTTTTGAGCGGTCGAGAGACGTTTTCGTTCGGTGTTTCCGGAGGATGTTGCGAGAGTCTAAATTTGGTGTATCGGAATGTTCGCGCTTCGCCCGACATCGTCGATGCGGCATTAGGGACAACGACTGCCGGTGATCATTAGCCGTGTACACTGCAAATATCCCTTTTTATTGATTACAAGGCTGCGTAACACGCCTTGCACGGCGTGCAGGTTGGCTCGCTTGGACTGACGGCCTCAAACTGTGTCAATAATTACGTTTACTCGTCGTTTACTCCGTGCCGGTCACGCGTCCGCTGCAACTCGAGTACCTACACACAGTGTCGAGTCACATAACAATCTAACGCCCACTTCTAATCAAAATATGTAACAAAATGCGTTCCACGGATTCCGAGCTTCTCGTTCAAGCTCAGCCGTGCTAACAGAACGTCCGCCAACAGGAGTGACTCGGCCAGCTCAAATACACCGTCTATTCTATACGAACTTGCCAGCCGGTGTAACTTCCTAAATCAGATATTTGTTAGAAAGTATGATGAAGTTGAGCGTGTATCGCAGAAATTAGTCGAGTTTCCTCGACGCGCTGTATATTCGTGCCCCGGCCTCGAGCTTCCCGTGATCGTACGGACTCTACCAGGACGGTTTTAAAAGCAACGCAACGCAACGCAACGCGACGCGACCTAATCCACGAACAATTAGCAACCGTTTTCGAGGCGGCTTTGTCACCGATCTCGCAGCTTCGATCTTCCTCGCCAAGTAAATTGGCGCATTCGGTTCGGCAAAATCGGCGCGATCTCGTTGCACGAGCGGGACGGCGCGCACCATTATATCTGCTGCCGACCCGCTACTGGCATGCACTTTACGGTTGCGCGCGGTCTGCATACTATATAAAGGGTGGCTCGCGTAGGCGAGTTCGATCGCACACGGCCACGAACCGTGCCTACCGAAGGTAGGCAGGCATTTAATCGTGCGATCGATCGTACGGGGTGGAGACCGGTGGAGGAGGCCGTACGCCGAGGAAGATTACGGAGCCTGTTAAGGCGACTTCGCTGACTTTCGACCGAAGTCTTTAACCCTTTGCGCGCCCGTCCCTTCATCCATTTTCGATCATCCGCTTCTTTCGACAAGCCAGTGTTTTTCTTTCTCTTTTATAAATCAATTTTTTTTTCCGCCAATTCTCACATCGTTCTCCCATCACGTTATACGCTTCAGTTTACTCTGACTTCATTTCTTTTTATGCGGCGAGGAATTCCGCTACGAACTTCGGTCGCAGAAATGTTATCTTCATTAAAATTGATTCTGGCCACCGTCCCATGCCACCTGATAACCCACTTCCGGCCGCTGTCGAATCCGGCGCGTCCCGCCCACGCCTCGGTATGTCCCGAGGAACGCGACTCGCGACATTTCAATTGGCGTCCGCGAGCTTGCGAGATGCTGATCGTGAGTAGCGCATTTGGAGAATCGAGGGCACGAGTCCCGGGGTAACCCGCCGGGTCCGGACTGCAACCGGGGGCCGATATTGCGTGACTCTCTTGCGCCCGAGGGAATCCTCAGATCGGGGAGCCAATAAAAGGGGAGGCACCTCTCTCTCTCTCTCTCTCTCTCTCTTTCTCTTGCTCCGCTCGTCTTTCTCCCGCTTCCTGGCCACTCACGCTGCTCTCTCTCACTCTCTCACGGCCTGTCCCACACCGACTGACTCCCCCTTTATCTCTCCGTCTCCGTTTCTCCCGCTGTCGCCCATATTTAAGGCTAACCGGATTCATTAGAATAAGAAACGAGAGGGGATCGCACGATCTCCTGGCTCCGTGCTGCGAACGCCGGAGAGACGGAGAGACGGAGAGAGGTATGGAGAGAGGGAGTGAGCCTCAAGTTTGCCGCCCGAATACCTGTCGGGAGTACTTCTATACGCGAGTTACTCCCAGTGGCGTAAGTGCAGGCGTAAATCCGGGTTGAACTTTGGTAAGACGCGCCGAGCTCGCGTTCGCGGGATTACGGCGGGATGTTGCGGCGAAAATTCGGGATTTTTGGGAAATTTGAAGGGGGTAACGTTTCGAGAAGCAGGCATTGAGCAACGAGATTTTGGTATCATGGAATGGTTTCAGTGCTCGCTGTGAACTTTGAGCACGGTAAATATGGTTTGTTGTATAGTTCGTTTCGGTTATCGGTTGTTTCAGTCATACTGTCATCAGTTGGAGCGACGCAAAAGGAGTCGATCGAGGAGCGTCCATCGCTGCCCACGCCATTGCGCACTTCTCGGTGTTTACTCGACAGAAGTGGCACAGTCGATAAATATGGACGGGAATATCGGCAAGTTGTAACGATCGACTTTTCGATTAATTCTCGGCGCTTTAATTGGTCGATCGTCTTCGCGTTTCGAGCCTTTCAGACACTCGCGCCGTCCGCCGTGTCGCACGAATAAAATGATGCTTAACGGCAAACTCGCGGATTGACGTCTCTATCGGAGTATCGTGAACGTCGAGGGGATATGTCGGCTCGATGCTGCAGGGTTGCTATTTTCGATCGATGAATAAGCTAGGCACGATGTCGCGATCGTTCGTTCGATCGGTTCATTATCTCGCGACGCCACGCTGTCAGACACGTTTGAATATGCCGGCGCAACGTGCTGGCTTGTAGCTATCGCCAGTCGTCACGCGACACACGGACGAAATATTTCGAACGAGAAGGCGGGAATATATTTGCGAATATTGTAAGTTATCATTGAGAGAACGTTTAACGGGGTGCGAAATTCCATTTTCTTTGCGACAAATACATTTCTGGGAGCGATGCATAATTTCATGATTATTGTACGCTATACGTATTCCGGTTTCTCAAGATGATTCGGCTTCCGTTCCCGATCACTTCTATTTCCTCTACTCTCATCCCAACAACCACCGACCCAATTCAAAGACTTTCACTTTCCCGTCAGAAACACGTCGAATTAGCTGTACACCGATGCACCAAGCGAAAAAGGACACTTTCCCTCCCGATTTTGACAAGACCTTAAAATGAGCCATCCGCCACGCCAAATACGATTCCGACACCCGTAAACGTAAACGATCCGTACAACTCCATCAAGCAACCACCACCAAGGATTATGCAAAAATACGTGGCTCGCGATGGGCCGAGCCCGGCGTCGGGGTCCTGTTTTCCGCGAGGGCAATTAGAAGCCGTCCTGACCAAGTCCGGAGCGAGTCCGCGTATCATTCGGCGCGTTCGAGCGTCCCGAATCGAAGGGCCACCCCCTCGTCCTCCAATCAGCGGCGGGCACGAAAGCGGCGCCACGCTGGTCGTTTCGCGCAAACCAGCCCGAACTCCTGCTCCTCTGATCCTTCCCCGTAGCTTCCATTGTCCTTGGCGATATCGGCCCCGGGCCCTCGTCCTTCTATCCTGAGAACCGCTTCCGCCGTCCCGCGTCGCCCCGTCGCGTCGTCTCATCTTACAACACGCTCTTCCTCTGCCATTTGCTCTTTTTCGCCGGCCGAACTTCCTGCGGGAAATCCTGCAAGCCGCCCCCAACCCGACGGGCGTAGGATCTAAGGACGCGAGAGAGTGCGCTCCTCGTGGTCTCCTGGTACGCGCTGGCCGATGGAGCGAGACGAAAAAAGCTTGGTCGCGCGGCCGCCGCGCCGGTGCTTAGGCGAGGCGAGGATACAGTCGCGACGGACTTTGGGACCAGTTTCAAGGCTGAGACTACGTGGCGTGCCGGAAGTCGAGTGCGATGCTTGCCGCTCGATGAATCTGACTCGATGTGTCGATGTTGATTGTTTAGAGAATTTCACTGCATGAAAATGATTGAGGAGTTGAAACAGACGTGTGGACGGAAAATTCGTTCGTTTTAACTGTGCAGTGAAATCGGTCAGATTTATCGTAACGTCTGCAGCACGCTTGGTAGTCCGAGAAGAATTGAGGCGACGATGAAGAACCGCGTAGAAAATCTCCCATCGTAACCAAGAAACTTCATTTGCAGCGTACGAAGTGGCGAGCAGATTCTGTGAAACCAATCTAGCGAGTTGCGAAGTAACGAACTCGCTGCGGGACCAGGAAGGCTCGTGGTTGGTTAATGCACCGGCGCCGCCGGTCTGTCACCCTCGTTGCGTTTTATGTCATTGGGCTTTGCGGGGGTATTACGGGGGTCGAGAGGGTGGTCCGACTACCCGCTAGGGTCCTCGCCTCGTGTTTATCGACTGTGTCGTTTGGCGCCGGCGCCGGCGCTTCTGCCACCCTCTTCCTTCGTTTTCATTCTCTAGTTCATACTTATTCTGCATTGGAGGCCTTGCTCGTTTCCTTCGTCCACCATCGAATTTCGTCCCCCTGTTCGATTGCATCGCACATCGCACTGTAATTTTTTCCGGCCTCTGTATTACGATACGTAACGTTGCTCTCTCTCATGACGCGTTCTGTCCCTCTCTCGTTCGAATTCTCATTCACTTAGCGATCCACTGCGTTCGCTGTTTCGGAACTTTATGTCTGACGGTGTAAAGCCGCGTAGGATTATTGGTAGGTATGTAGTTTGGTGCCGTTACTGTCTTGTGTACCTGTACATCACGGTAGCTTTCATATTTCGATGTGGTAATGCTGCCTGCATAGATGTTCGACGTTAACACACGAATGCATGGTAAGGGACGTGTTAATACATGCTTGTGTAACACTATTCACAGCGGTATCGTTGAAATTGTGTTATTAAATTCGCGCGACCACGCGCCGGACGGTTTAAACCTCGACTCTCGGAAACGTCCGAGTTTGTCAACGAGAAATATTAGCGGACGGTGCCGTTTATTCCCGCGCGTCCTTTATGTTCCTCGTTGGATCGTTTCCAAATGTGATTTGCATCTAACGAAGCCACTTTGTCCCTGTACCCAACTCGCCACGTAGCCTTTCCTCTCGGCCGCCCGGCAAGAGCTGCTATCTTCTTGGCACGTAAATATTGAAAACTCCAAGGACGACGATTGCATGGCGAAGAAAGTTTGGTGGAAAAAGTGTGGTGGAAAGAGGGGGGAAGACGCGTGCCAAGGATGTAACGACGATGAACGACGCAGTCTTTGCTGCGTGCCAGGGTGTTTTTATTCTTAAACGATAAACGACGTTCATGCAGGCAGCAAATGGTATAAGTGACACAATTTTCAATTTGGAGCTCGAAGTTGCATCTGCAATCGGATAAAAGCGAAGCGGGTCCGCTAGCTTTCTAAATAGGAATATGAAAATTTCGCGATGGCATAAATTCTCTTCAATTCCCTCGTTCAGAATAAGTCTCAACTACTCTCACGGCGACTGTTGACCACTTTCTTAAAATCTACCTCTAAAATATTGTTCTTCGTAAAAGATATTACGATATTTTGATATCTTACAAAGCATCGAAAAGGGACCAGTTACACAAAAAAAAAAAGCATCCATTAACGTACACTCACATTAAGATTGTACCGAGAATCGTGAGCGGTTAGCCCGCGAAACCGGAATATTCCAACTGAAGGTAGCATCGGAGTGCTCTTTATCGGCTGGCAGCCTCTATAATTCCCGGAATCTTTAATATATGCACTCTATGCACCCCGATGAGAGCGTACGCGCGCATCCTTCGCCGCGGGGTGTGCCGATATACCGAGGAAAAACCAGTAGCGCACCGGTGAAGTAGTGCGCCGCTTACTTTAATCACCTTTAAAAACGAAGGAGCTCTTATTCAAAGATACGCCGGCAGGCTCTCCAGAGCCGGCGGACGGCAAGGAGTCTCATTAAAAACCACGGCCGCACCGTGGACTTTTCCGCGGAAGGACGGACGGAGGTAGCGGAAGAGAAGAGAAGAGCGGCGTCGGCGTCGGCGTCGGCGTCGGGCCGAGAAAGAGGACGCGGCGCGGAGGAAAGAAATGGGTAGCCGGGGCAAAAAGATGAAGGGTACAGAAGACCGGTGGCCTGCGAGGGATCCCCAACTGCGGAGGAGAGAGTGCGCGAGCAAAAAGGCGAGCGGAGAGGAGGGAGAGAGACGTCTCGTGAATAAACCGGCTCCTCTAATCCTAGTGGGATCCGTGACATTTGCCCCCTTTCTTCGACTTCCACTCTCGTGCTCCGTGACTTCCATCCACGTCGGTTATCGTTGACCGTTCGCGTCGTTTTATTTTTCTCTGTCGCGATGGGTACGGTGGCATATAGTATGACGCAGTGCAATCGAGATACGATACTTGATTCTAACTTAGCGCCAGTAGTGGTTAGTTAGAAACGTGGATTGTACATTTTAATACTTGTCCAAACCATGACTATAAGAACACGAGCACACACGCACATTCTCACAACCACGCGACGCATAGCAACGCTCACTTCTCACATGGTCTCGCATGCCGGGCGCTACGTACAAATAATTAGCTAAATATATACATGCACTTCCAATAGTAGTCGAACGGTCATTCCTTCTTTCTTTTTAACTCTTTCTTTCTCTCCGTACTGGCACCGTCCGTGACCTTTGCCCTTTTCGCCCAGCTCTTTCTCTCCTCGCTCCTTCTTTTCCCTTCACGTACACACGCGCGCGACCCTCCACTCCCACTCCCACTCCCACTCCCACTCCTTCCCACCCTTCCCCTTTTAAGCGCGCAGCATCCTTGGAACCATGGCTTCCGAAAGAGGGTATCGCTCATGAGCGACCATCTTTATACGCCATTGATTATGATAATCGCTGCGGGTACGTGGCTGCTCGTTAGCTGCTCGTTAACCTTGCCCGCCGAAGAGGGCCCTTAATTATTGCGATCCAATGCCCGGGAGGATAACGAACGTTTCGGACCTGTTAGCCGATCGCCGTGCATTTGGCTTGCGCGGGATTTCGTCGACCCTCTCTCCTCTCTCTCTCTCTCTCTCTCTCTCTCCCTCTTTCGCGCGCGCCTCGTCAGCCTGTTTTGCCGAATTTTCGCTTCCGAGAGGTCGGCGCGCGTTCGGAGATCGGACGTGAGATTGCGAATCGACAGTCGCAGATTGACGTCGCGCGGTTAAGAGAAATGCCGCTGGGATGAAATGACATTCGGAACGCGTCCCGATTCGTGGATATCGATTGATCGGACGGGCGCAAGAGTTTCCTGTTATTTCGGAACTTTGTGCGTTCGCCGGCCTTTGAGCGTATCGGTCGGTTCAGCGAGCCACGGATCTATAGACTGATAGGTACAAGGTGTAACCGTCCGTCTGTCCGCGTTCACAGCCTGCGTATCATCGGACCTAATGATGCGATTGGGGCCCGAAGCTGTACCGACAGCTTGTGTTCCGCCAGCAAGCAGAATGCCCGAATCAGATGCGCAAGACGTTAGTGAGCGCAGTTTCGCGTGTACCACAACCACCTCGCCATCCAATCTTCGTCCCTCTTCCCTCTCCGCATTCGGGCCGAAAAGAATGCGCGGCAAGTCCCATCGAGGATTCCGAGCATGCCCGTCCGACGAAAGAACGGAACAATTTGGCTCGCTGCACGGGCGCACACGTGCAGAATTACCTTTACGCTCCTCCGCCTGAATTGCCCCGGCGGACACGCGTAAGTCGCTTCCCATTCTCCGTTTCCACTTTATCCTCTTACCGGTCGTCTCTTTCTCTCCCGAGCTCGTTGTCTTCCACCTTCCGGAATTCCGCTGTGGCCCGCCGACTCCTTGCCGCGAGCACTTATGCAAGATCACGGCACGTGGTAATAGTATCGACCAACAGTTCCCGGGTTATAGGATGGCTAGAAGTATATTCAGCGCAAAGTGCCATTCAAATTTGTCAATTCTTTGAAATCCATGCTAGTGTTCATTGTTTCGATCCAATCGCTTTGCTTGTTCTCTGCGCGCAGTGCCGTACAGTCGACGCTTTTCATACTCCAGCGTCGTAGCTAGCCATTTTACGAGCTCATATCCCAGCAAGGATTAATTTTCCAACCAGTTCCGCTTTTATGTGAAACTGCCACACGCGTTTACAGGGTCTTATTTATAATGTCTATGATTGCGACTGATTATAATCGTAACGCTGCGTCCGCGAGTAGAAGTAAACCGTAATTAGAAAGCAGCTTAAGGATGCCCGTTGCGTTCGTAAATTAGATCGGCGCGACTCGATTGCGGTCCGAGCGAGCGCGTTGTAATTTCTTAATAATTAATTGGTGGCTCGTTATTGATTCGACTCCCGCGACTTCTGGCTTCGACGGTTAATTAGTCGTAGTAGCGCTAAGTGCGAGACTCGACACGGATTATGCACTCTGCGTCGCTTTGCCGATTACTCAGCTGAAAATCGCCAAGTTAGCAGGGACGACTGATGAATATGCGCGCGGTATTACGGGAAGTTCGCGAAGGAGGTATCTTGCGACACAATCGTGAACGATCCAACTTTTCAGATCATCCGTACTTTTATCATGTCGCGAGCTGCTGACCGGTTTTAGATTATCTTCGATTTGTGCATTGACTGGCATGTAGGCCACGTATAGTTCTGGCTGGCACTGTATCACCCGGTGCTATGACAAGATGTGCTTACATTCATTGTACAATATTAACGTGCAATATAAAACGTTCGCGGCGTCCTTTGTTCCGAAAGAAATTCGCCGGCGTAAGCAAAATTTTCGCCGGCCAACCACGGCCGCGCGTGTCCCGATCGATTGTCAATTAAAGAGAAAGTACCTGACGAAAACGGCGCGCACTTTTGCCATTCTACGGGGAGTGGGACTCTTGCAATTATTCCGCGCGATCGCCGCTCCTCCGTTCCTCGATGCGCCGTGCGTGATTTTATTCCATTTTATCCGCACCACTGAAGCGCGCCCCGCGTTTTCGATTGTCCGCCCGCCGGACGTCAATTCCGTACTCTGCCAATTAAATTGCAGTGGGTGAAAATGCAAGCGGCCGCGGGGCGAGCGCGTTAAGAAATGGCGAGCGAGAGACATGGTGAGGTGAAAACGTAACAGCTGAGAACGACGAAATCTCATTCTTAGAGGATCGAGACTGCTCGAACCGGCCGCTTACGGAAATAGGAATAAGTCCATCGACTCGTTTGGCTTGTCCCGGCGTGTGCACGTGGGAAATCGGCATCGGCGAGCGGCGCGCTTATAGGAAACCTCGCGGGCAAAGTGGCTTGTGAAACAAGTCGCAGGTGTGGGTAGGCGATAAATTGCATTGCACGAATGAGGCTCGACATTTTCACGTTTTCAGATCTTTTAGCGCTTGTCGCTGACGTTATCAGCGTCACGCGCATCTTTGCGCTCGGAACGAAGAGAGAGTATAGATATCAGAATGCAAAGAGGAATGGTGGTCGTAAGAAAATGAAGGTGACGCAGAAGCGGACAATGTACGCGCGGGCGCCGTTTAGCAGACCTTCTGCTGGAAACGGTCGTACCCTCGCGAAATAAATTTCAGTTATTTCGGTCCCTGTGTCGCCATTGCCCTACGGGCTCGACGATACCGCACGGGAAACTCGCATAAATTTCCTCGTTAACCCGCGCGCGCACCGCACCGTGGCTCCATTCCTCGTTAGTAACTGACGACTAATTTTCAGATTAAAGGAAACACACGCGGCCGACAGGGTGAGTCTAATTTCGGATTGCGGGGTGAGTGATGATAAGCGCGGGATATAGTGTGAGCGGTGTATTACGGGAATATTTAAAGGGCCTTTGGTCGGCCGCGCGGCAGAATGAAGCATTTACAAATCCGATGATACGCGAATCCGCGAAAATTACGTCTCGTCAGATGCGTGAATCTGTGATTCGTAAAATGTATAGATCATTCGGGACCCGTACTCGGCTTGGTGAACGCGTACTGACTGGGAAACCTGAATTTTGACAGAAATTAAATTTTTCAAATGTAACACGTTTTAAGAGTTCCTATGAGATCGTACGGTTTCCATCAGCAGTAATGTCCGTATGTGCAATAGGTTCGTATGCGTGCGACGCGATCAATATAGTCCGTTAGAAAGAGAATTACGCGACACGCGAATATAATGTAGCATCCAGATATTGAACTTTCGGCCAACTAATATGGTAGTCGGCGAAGACAAGACAATTCAACCGCATCCATCTTTAACGCCAGAGCTAATTCTCGGCGCAAAGGTCCTCGCGTGTGCATGGCGCTTAATATCAACAAGTGGAACGACCGCGGACAGATGCGGATCGAGGTGAACGTCTGTCTATCTGTCAAGCCACGTCTAATCTTTAATCTCCGCGCTCGCTCACGAACCACGCGCGAGAGAACTACTTCATTCCCAGCGACAAGAATTCCACTGTAATTGCCCGCCCGTGTGTCCATACGTACGTATGCATGTACGTGGCGGACGGTGAACGTTCAAACTTCACTGCTACCTCGCCATTTTCCCGCAACCAATCATTCGCACTTTGCCGCTTCAAGGGATATACCTATATGTTGCCATCGACGAAATCGGACTGTATCGGAAAATAATCCATTCCTAATTTTCGTACAAAATTCGGCTGCCTCCACGCCAGCGTAACTTTACGTTGAAATCCTGTCCTCTCCGTTGTCCAGCTTTGTCCGTGCAAAACAAAAGGCCAGATTACGTACTTCAACTGGGTACTCGACGTTAAAACGAGCGCACGGTCGATAGCTATACAATGGGAAGCAAATAAGAGACACGGTGATTAAGAGTGAGAGGGGGAAAGACTCTGGTCGAGATGCAGAGAAATCTTAATGAAGATCCGTGGGAAGGGCCGAGAATCCTCGCCCGTGTCCGTCATTCCCGACTATGGCGGGATCGAGGCGGCGCGATTGAGATTTCTGCGAGCAGGTGGTCCCCCATAATAAATCGTATTGTAAGCAATCCCCCTGGGCAGCCACCTGCGAATCGATATCTCGACCGGTCCAAGGCGGCTCGCATGCAAATTCGATGGAATCACGGTAGGAAGGAGGGTGTCTAGTCCTTTCCCGTCCTTCCGCTCCGCTCGCGGTTTGCTTCTTTTGCCATTCTGTCCTTTGTCGCGCTGCCTAAAGACACAGAGACACTTTGCCAACGGAGTTTTTAGTAAGATGATTAATTTTCCATTTTGCACGACTGTGCGCAGCTTTCATTCCGGTAAGTGGTTCGAGGAACGAGAGGACGCGTCACTGTTCGATCCGCGCCGATTTCGGCGGAGCTCGGAATGAATAAACGTGAAAAGGAACGTGGCGGGAAAGGGCTCGTTCTTTCCCTTCTCTTCCGTCAGTTCCGTCTCCTTCCTTCGCAGTCGGTGGTAGCAGCCGGTTCGGCGAGTTTTCGACCGTCTGCCGCTAACTGCCTCCCCCGTTCCACCTTCGCAGGTACGAGTACCTACTACGGTGCCGTCCCACACGTCGTCCCACTCCAACCGCGGGCCCTTTCTTCCCTTCTTCCTTCCACCATCCTCGCAACTCGCAGGACGCCCACAACTCGCAGCTCGCAGCCCCGAGGCTCGTGATTTACGGCACACGCGCCTGCTTTGCCCACACGCACGGTTCCACGTGTCATCGGGATCCGATCTCGAGAGTCGGCAGTTTGCTCGAAACGATCGGAGCATAGTGGCATCGATGAGCTACATCACCGTCGCGACTAGATATGTTCATCGTTTCAGCTATTGGAAACGTTCTAAATTCTCGTTTAAACGCGCGATTGACGATGGGGACGCGTGTTACGGCAGGGAGAAAATGCTCGGTGATTGACGTATGTTCTGCGCTCGCGTTTAAATGAAGCTGTCCACGCGTTATGTTAATCCAAGCACCTACTCGATCGCGCCAATCAAATTCTCCATTTTCCCGGACCGGAACACGACGCCCACGGGACACGATCTCTGGCCTCGTGATTTACGTCATACGCCTATGCCCACGCAAGGCGCTCGCGTGATGCGAAATTTGTCGGGCGAAGCCGAACATCAAGGATGACAGCGTTGCGCGGATTCTGATACCACTTTCCATCCACCGTCATTTGCCTTCGAACGATTCTTCAAGCTTACAATTCTCCCAACCTCCCCTCCACTTACAAAACCTATGAACCTATATGTACTCCCATACAAAGCCACGTGCACCGAATTCTAGCTTACCTTCCTTCTAGCTACCGTAACCGTGCACAACTGCACTTCACCCTGTCGCGTATTTCACCTCGCTCGAAACTTCGCCGTGCGCGGCGAAGTTGCAATTTTCCCGCGCTCCCTTTCGATCGGGACGAGTTCTGGCGAGTTGGCTCGAGGCAAACCGAAGCTCTGAGCGTCGGCAGAACGCGGAGGAGGTTAAACGGCGGAGGTCGTTACCGGGAGTGGAAGGAGCCGGGCACGAGCAGGAGGTCGGACATGAAAATGGGGGAGGCAGAGCAGAAACGGAGCGTAGTTTGTAAACGTCCACATCGAACCCTATCGCGCAATATCGGCGAACGTCAGGAGGCACCTCGGCAACTTCGATCTTCTTCCTTTTTTTCTCTCCACCCACCCCTTTCTATCCGGATACACAGACGAATCGATATCTACGAGAGAGCCCCGAGCCCCGACGGCATTTCTACGTGCCTCTCTACTCTACGCCGACCCAACACTTCGCCGAGTACTCGCACACCCTTTCGCGGTCCAATGAAACGAGGCAATGTGTCGGAACCTCGCTGCTCAACTGTTCGCTGCTTGGCGCTTCGCGTTTTTCAATATTGTCGAACCAAGTGCTCTGGTTACTTGCAATGCCGAGTCTTCGAAGTGTGCTTACGTAGTTATCCGACGGATTGTTCTAACGAGAATGGTCATTTCTAAACAGTCGTATATTCGATGCATTCATCTACTTTTTCAGATACTTCTGAAATTATTCCTATCCTACAGACACTGCGCATCGAACGCACCCACGCCGACAATTCGATCTTACCGAAGTTATTCGTCTGAAAATTGATCTGAAAGTCCCCACTCGGACATCCACCTGGAAATGTCTCGAGTGGCAGACATCGGTAGGGAAACTCGTCTGAGAACAGGAGTACGGATTCTAGCAAGCACGAGGACTTTGTCGGCAGCGATGAACGTCGACTTCCTGTCCCTCCTGTCGCCTTGCTCTGTCACGGAACCTCTCCTCGTTTCTTCCGTGCACGCTCGAGGGAGCGTGACACTCTCTCCGACCTTCTGCGTGCGGCAGCACCGGTTTGGAGCGCGATAATTCGACGTGGTGGTTTGGTTGGTCATGCTCCTAACGGAGCAACACTCTCCACCCCTTCGCCTTTGTTCTCCCGCCTGGCGCGATTTCGTCTTTTCGGAAGAGGGAGGCGAGAAGCGAGAAGACTGGGATGCGAGAGATTGGAGGATGAGTGTGCGCAACCGTGCGCGTGTAGAAACTTCGACGCCGAACGTCAGAGACTCCCGAGTAATTATTTCATACCAGACAAAGTACAGACGAGTTGAGAAGTCTGATATTTAAGCATTTTCACAAGAAAAATGTAGAAATCGGTAAATTCTCAATTATAATGGAAGTCCTTTCTTCTCGCTCGAAATTAGACACATATATATTCCTTTTTACTGTTGATATTTCGATAACTAGGGAAATTGGTAAATATAAAAATGCGGCTAGGTAAGGATACGGACTTGCGATTTGTGCGTTTGTAATCGAAAGAGCGCATGCAGATACCGCGTTTATATAGAAATGAGTAACAGAACTGTCGGCGAACGAGCGAGAGGAGAACACGCTTGGGACCAAAGACGCGAGTGTTCCGCGCGGGAGCAAAAAAGACAGAGAACGAACCCTTCCTACGCTTATGCTGTCCTGGTACCATGGGCAGCCGGACGCAGACGTGCAAGATGGCACGCCCAGCTGTCGCCACGCAGACGCCGTCGTCGCTGGCACCCAACGTAGAAACAGGATCGCATGCTCAGACGCGGTATAAGCCACGCAACTGGCTTGCAAGCGACGAGCTTACACTCGCTTTTCGATTATTTCCCCCATTTTCGTCACAATCGAATTTTCTCCAACCGCAAAGCAATTCTCGAAAGATGCCTTCGGACAATATATTTTCGATGCGCTGAATAAACCTGACGATGCTCACAATTAAAAATCGGCATACGCTAATCTTCAATACGCTAACGATGCCACGAGTTAAATAGATACACGACATTTGTCAAGATCAACCGCTTCGAAATCGTTATAGTTAGTCGCAGTTGGATGATTGCCGCGATCCAAGACGAGCCGCGTCAATAGGTCCCAGTGTTGTGGACGATTGAACATGATTCATGCATATGATTAGACACGAGAGTCACGTGATATGTCTCTTGACTCCCAACGGCTTTGCCTGCGGGCGATCGATATATCATCACGTGGGACTATCGTTTTGTTTAAACATTCGTCACCGCTGACGTAACAGTGTTCCGCGTCTACCAATCACCATGTCCCGTCACACTCTTCGCGGGTACTGTATATGATATCAGCTCGGATATTAAGATTTCGTGTAACACTTGAGCACGCAGCGTCGCACGTATTTAGAGGATCTCGAATGTTCACTCCGATCGATCGTATCTGTGCCGCGCTTATACCGGAATAGTTCTTATGCGCGAGGAACACTAATGGCTATTAATCGCGTTATTGGTCATTACTGACAATTGGTCTCGTTGAGAGCGCCAGACAGCCTCCTTCCCGCCGCGAGCCAGTAAATCTATCGTCGAATTGAAAATGTCGCGGAGGAGCTCGCTTCTCACGCTAATTGGAAAGCCTCTTCAACCCTTCGCCGCCTTTGCAACTTTTCCTCCCTCTCCTCTCTTTTTCTCCGCCACCCCATCCTCCCGCTGTCTCCGCTGTCTCTCGGTTTCTCACTTTGTGCCGACCTCTTTCCCACCCGCCCAATCCGCCAGCTCGTCCCTTTCTTCGGCCGACGCGACGCTTTGACTCTCATCGGGAAACTGCATCTCGCGCGCGCGGTCTGTCTGGATCCGTAATTTACATTTTGTGGATTATGCTCGCCTCTTCCCCGACACAATCCCGGAGCGGCGCGCGTGTCATTAAGTCGAGTGCCGATTCTCGTCCATTTTCAGAGCAGCACGATGAACGACTCCTGTCGCGGAATTTAATGGGATTGAATTTTCGTAATGCGCCGCTCGCGATGGCGTTTGATTAATGGACCGTGCGATC
The DNA here is from genome assembly GCA_963942575.1 of Priocnemis perturbator. NCBI lineage: Eukaryota > Metazoa > Arthropoda > Insecta > Hymenoptera > Pompilidae > Priocnemis > Priocnemis perturbator. The sequence goes on from OZ012653.1 coordinate 12,900,171, forward strand.
GTGCGAGCGCGAAGATTTAACGATGCTACTGTTTTAGGCGCACGGTGCATCGCGTGGCCGGCCGATGAGAGGCGTGCGTTAAACGACGCCGTTGCAGTATCGATTCGTCTTCTCATCGATTCCTCGACGCGAAGTGTTTCGTTAAACGCGGACGTTTTTGTCATCAGTAACACGTGCTCGCGATTGCAAGAAATAAGAGCGCCGTGCGCACCGTTACCGACACCATTCTTCTGTACAGTTGGTCATAGGTCGGACGTACGCGAGGAACCATTGCGCAACGACGAAAAACTTACGTTGCCGTGCAACAAAGACAGAACCATTCATAATCTGCAGCCAGTGCGTCTCGTTCTCGTGTGCCGCGTAAGTAATAATCCAGCTAACAGCACACCGATCCGCCGCGCTAACAATCACGCAGCACGCAGTAGGCAGAGCGTCGTGTCGCGTCGGTCGCTTGAAACGCTCATAGCTCGCCGGCAATTCGCGTCCAAGGCCATCGCATGGAAACGAGCGCGTATCGTGCGCTCGCTCGTCGTTTGCATAATTTAAAGACCGTTCACGCCCCGGCCATGCGCTTTCGCTTAGGCGGCAACGAATGGACTCTCGTATTTCATAGCTTCCGGCCTCGAGGCAGGTAGAGTCGATCCGAAAATATCCGCGCGGGATCCGGCGGATCGGGGCGTCCTTGGACGACGCCGACGACGGCGTCGGGGAAAGAGGGCCGGCCCGAAAATGGCGTCGACTCGTCGAATTCCAGAAACTACCGACTCGCTTCCTTGCCCGATTGGCCGATTCGCCCTTGCTCGCTCGCGCAGGGGTCGTCTGTTACTTCCTTCCTCGAGAGGCGTCGCCATCCTGTGGTGAGCTTGCGAAGCTCCCCGGCGAGAGAGAATGCGCAGGCGAGAGAGCGTCCCTCCTGCTATTCTCGCATTACACCCTCGAATCGAAAACCTCCGGCCGCCGCCGGGATGCCTGGCGTCCTCGCGTGTCGAGGGGTTGGTAAATTTCGTGCGATTTTATCGGCGGCGACGCTCGGGGTACCGGAAGCTCGCGGGGCTTGCGAGATGTCTCGCGGGGGTTCATGAGGGCTCTGGGGGTTGGCGGTTCATTTTCGAGATGACGCCTGGATACGTATGAGGGGTTCGAACTTCGGGAGTGATTTTTAGAGCTCGCAGGATCGAAGAAGTGATACTCTGCGAGGTCTTATTGTCTCGGTTCATGGGTACGGGGGAGACAAATTTATTATCTGTCACACTGACTTTTATAAACGTTTCATTCTTAGAATTATGATCCGCGATCAGTGTACGTTGCAACGAATTAAGATTTCGTAGTTAACGAAGTGTGCTGACCATAAGCGCGATGAATTTCTCCTGCAACAGCACGTCGTTCGCACGTCTGTCACTTTTATTTTTTCGCTCACCATTGATCCCACACTTCCCACCCGATCATCCATTATCTCGTCAATCGTCGCGCGACGTACAGCGGTCGCAACACTCGATTGACCGCAAACACCGCGATCCAATTAATCGTCGCTCGCGTGTCCCTGCCATCGTTACCATCTCGCCCATTCACGAAATCCGATCCGCTCTGCGCAAGTCCCACTGGCGTGCCGCAGACGCGGGCGCACTTTTCGTTTCGCACGTTTCGTTCGGCCATTCTTGCCGTCCCGTTCGTCGTGCGTCGGGAGATTGGACGCACCATGCACGTTCATCGATCCTTCGCGCAAGTCGTCGAGTCGAGTCCTTTCGCTCCTTCGCCATCTCTCTGCTCCGTACTCTCCGCAGTTTGATGCCAGCGGTTGTGACGTCACGCGAGCCACACCAATCGATCGTCACCGACGGACGGACATCCACTTGACGACGAAAGTGGAGCCAATGACGTGCGTCCGTTCACCTCTTGTCGACAGGTTGATCGTTCGCGATTGTCGTCCCTATCGGCAGTACTTATGTTCAAACTGGCATCTGTGCTTTCGCAGTTCTCGCGGCTTGCGGTACATCGTTCGACGCTTAGAGTGACGCTTCTGCGAGTAATTGTGCTCTCGGCTTTTAACGGTTCACAATGTTCACGCGTCATATGCCCAATACGTAGAGACGTAAAGTACAGTACAGTTATTGATATAACGTGAAACTTTAACACCGCCTAAACATATGCGTCGTACTCGAGTGCGGAGTAGGATCGAGCTTCAAGAACGGACGAAAAGAAATGAAGTGCAAGTGATGGCAATGAATAAGGCTCGCTCGTAATGGGGGGGGGGGGGCTTTATCTAAGCCGCACATCGTGCCAGTTTTGCCGTTTAACTTCTTCCTACGTTCGATGTTCGCGGTCAACGTGAAGCCTCGTCCCTCGGCCTGTCGTGCAAGGGACAACTCGGCTTCCCCTTTTGTGTCAGGATCGATCGGCCGTGCTGCGCGAATTAATGCCCACTTGTTTCACCTTGCCTGTCAACTACAGTTGTTTGCGTGATTGACGTTGCCACAGCTAGCATTCACGGGCAAGTGTCGCGTCGACGTAACAGCGCCGTCACAACTTTTCATATTTAATCACGGACAAATGCTAAAGTAAAAATAGTTATTTCGAAGAGTGGGAGCGACTGAGGAAACTATATTACATGCCAGGACACTGTTCAATTAAATTCTTACGCACACCGTCGACGTTGCCTGCTCGATTTCTGAATGAAACCGTACTCGTTTTTTCGAATACCATGATAGTAAACGTAACATATAATAAACGTAGTGTAGCACGTGCGCGCACGCGTGTGTCGATGATGCAACACGTACGCGAGGCTAGTGACGCAATTGTTGAATTCGGTAGGTAGGGGAAGAGAGAGAAAACGGAATTGCAGAAGAGAATGGAGGGAAGGGAGAGAAATTGTGTCGAATCGTTGAAAGCGTGAAAGGAGTTGAGGACGACGCTCTCTGCGCTTGCGTCCCTCTCGTTTACCGCTGCACACGTTTTCTGGATTGATCCCAGTCCGGCGTGGTGCTCTTTCTTGTCGCGCGTTTCCATCGTTTGCGAAGGCGATACCTTTACCAAGTAGGTACGCGAAGACGAAATACGTGATCTTGTGATTGAAAGGTCTGTCTCGAGCTTTCCTTTATCCACTCTCACCCACGCAGACCGTGAATTTCTCTGAAATCCTGCTTCTTTCACACTCGCCTTACATGCATTCAGTAATGAAACTCGATTAATGCGCATGGAACTTTCTTCTCTACCAAAATATCAACATATCCGATGACCCAATCTCGTGTTCACACTCCAGTTTGTCCCGCAGCACCGAATCCCAATCCCAATCCCAATCCCAATCCCAATCCCAACCACGGCACTTCTCCAGCGAACTCGCCACACGTCCATCGCACGGCATCGTAACGTGTAATTTCGCGAAACATGCGCTGCTGGGATCTGTTGAGCTGACCGTGAGTTGTGTGCGTGTACTCTCCGCTCGGGAACTGTGTCAGTCTGGTCTGCTGTCGGGGCAGCGCGTCGTCACGTGACGTCGTCGGCAGCGGTGCCGCGACCTATCGCAAAACGGAAGGGCGGGGGTGGTCGTCGGCGCGAGGGTTGCGAGGCAACGTAGACGTAGACGTAGACGACGAAAGTGAAGTCGAATTCCGACGGGCGAACGCGTGGCGTTCGTCTTTCAGCCGGCGATTATTATTTCTTCAACACGCCCGACGTTGTCGTGCGTATTGGTACGTCGATCGGTGGTGCCGTGCCGGCCAGGTCGTCGGATTGTGAACGGGCGGTAAGGAAGAGCTGGGTGGAAGAGGGTTGCGAAATACGGCGAATAAGGGAGGCACACGTCGCTCCTCTCGTTTTCGGCTGGAAGTGGGTCGACCGACGACGCTCGTCGGTATCGAGGCGGAAAGGTGAGCTTCGAATTCTCAACACCGATACTGGGAACACGACCCCGCTGTTGTATTGTGATTCGGTGAAATCAGTGAGATCAATGATTTCCTGCACGGTCGACGATAAATTCGATGAAATGGGGCTGGAGTTTGCGTGCTAAAGAGGGATGCGGTGAAACGTGTGTGCTCAGTGTAGTAGAATTAGGGGTGTGTGCGCGGGGAGAGTGTGTCGGTAGGCTGGTGGGTGGCTTGCGGTTATGGATTAGACGAGAGTGCCTTTGGATAAAGGTGCTTTCAGCATGTATCAGCAGAAATTTCGTCACTGATCAGGATTGGTCGGTGACTCGACGTCGACGCCTCGTGACGTCATCGATGACATTGGATCGTGAGACATGTTTAGGAAATCGTGTGCACGATGCGAGTGTACCGGTTTTTTTCCTTCAAGCAGTCTCTACGTCGCAGTTATTTCGCGCTGCAAGCGTACGATCGAATGCCGCGAATTCCAACATGGAGTCGAGCGCAACCTTTAAGCGTGACATTTAATCGATACTGGATCGCAGTTTCAAAGTCGCGGGTCACGAGTCTGTAGAGGGGCGCGGCATTATTCTCCAGGGGCGGAACGTCGGAGGGGTTGAGTGTGGTTCTTCGGAGTCGCACGTGACGGGTCAAAGTTTGAAGGACCACGTGTGTAATGACCTCGCGAATCTGCCTGTCGGGAGTAAACACGACAAACTACAGTGCTCGAGCGAACGTCAAGTGAATGAGACGTAAGTGTAGGGAATAGAAGATTAATCGTTTCGAATCTCCTTGCAATTGAATCTAGAGAATTTCCTAATGAGCAGCTCTATAAAGGCACATCTTTAAATTGCATAATCGCATTGTTGACTGTGGCTTTAGCCAAGCACGGCGTGACATTTCTCCATGCTAATTGCATCGGGAGCGCTTGTACTTCGGAGCGTGATATAGTCGCAGTGTATCGTGCTGCCTATTTGTCGGCAACAGGCGAAAGTTCGTCTAATTCGACCTTTCTCGAGGATGTCGTTCGCAAATTAGCGTCGCTGCCATCGCGATCGCGTTACCCGGAACTACCAGTGCAAATCGTATCATTGCTCCTATAATCTCCCATCAACATCCGAAAGGAAGCACCGACAACTTCCTTTTGACATTCCGCCTTCTCCACCAATCGCGCTGACCCGACGTCTTGACCCGCATCGTTTCCCAGCGGCGCGAAAACAGAAAGTTCATTGTATCACCAGGCCGCCAAAATGGTCCGCGATAATTTAGCAGGCTCCGATTGCCAGCAGCACCCGACGCGACCTGCGCATCAATCGTACTCCAATTGGCATGAATAGGTACGAACGAGAGGTTTGATTGCCCGATAATTTCCCGCCGCCCGCTAACACACCGACGCCGACGCCGACGCCGACGCCGACGCCACAGTGCGAAGTCGTAAAGCGGCACGCGTGCGACACATTCTCCCCGCATTTTCACACATTCCGCGCGCACACACTCGCACGCGGAGGAATTGAACGAAGAGCACGAGAGGCTCGTATATACACCGAAAGCCAGGGCTAAATATAGAGAGCGCTTTTATGGCGTGCGGTCGCGCCATGAGGACCCAAACGATCCACGGATCCTGATGGCCATTTACTCGATCGAACTCGCTCCTCATTAAGGCGCCGCAACGTGCGTGCGTTTCGCTCGCGGCGCGTGATTGCGCGTTTAATAATGTGGCCCGTGTCGGGCGAAATTGAAATTGCGAGGACGCGTGGCCAAGTCTCGCCGGTCGGAATTCCGAATTTTCCCCGGAGATTCATTCGAGCGGAGATAAGTTGCGACGGGATCGGTGAGCGATCGACTGGGAACGCGATTGAGTTTTCGGATTAGGGTGCATTTTGGAGGTTGAAAAAGGCTCGGCTTTCGAGACGGGGAATTCTGATTTATTTATTTTTTCCGACTTCATTCTTATTCACGGCCCGCCATTCTTCATCATCCGTGGTATCGATTTTTGAAGCTTCCGGTTGTGGGGTGGGGGGAGGTATTGAAATTGCGTTTCCTCGGGGAACGGAGCCGTCGCGGGGGAAAGATTGGCGTGACTTAATTTTCAGCTCGGCCGCGTTCCAATTTTAATTCTTAACGCTTCGACCTCCGACCCTCGTCCGCTCTCCGCAGTCATTTCAATTTTACGTACGAACACTGTCGAACTTCAGGCGACGCTCTTGTCCGTTAAAATATGTGTACGAATATAGGCTACATTTTTGATGTTTCTAATTAACGTCCGCTGCAAAGTTTCATTTCGTCCGCGTGCGTTCGTTTATTCACGCTCCAATTTGATCGCGCAACATGTTCGTCAGACGAACACCCTGTCGTACGCAATTACAACGTATCCTGAGGAATAACGTTCCCTCGCTAAAACAACACCGTCAGCATCAGGATTTTTCTATTCCCGCGTCGACCAATCCGACCTAACCCAGAAACGGATAGTGTCCATATTTTCGTTGGCGGCGAGTCCATCTTCTACTTCGCTAACATATTTCTAACGGCTAGAAATCCACCCAGCACTCCTGCTCTCCTGAATATCAGTTTATCGATCAAACCTTGCGAAAAGAATTGAAAAGCTCGCTGACATCTTACAGGTACTATTTTTCTATGGTCTTGCTCAAGAGATATCTCTGAATTTGGCGTGGCAGGCAGTGTGCAAAAGGGACGACCGTCCCATTCTGGCGTCGTTGAATCTCACTCTCTTGCTCCCTCTATCTCTCTCCTTTCGGAGTGCCGAGAAGCGCAGAGATCTCGTCGGCGAGATAATGCGGCTCGCCTGCTTTCCAATCCGCAACGGATGATCGCCCGGCACCGGCAGAAGTGCGTGAGAGGCAACGTGGGCGGGTGGAACTTATTGCGGTGGGTGGGCCACGCTGCCAATGTGCCCGACAAAGACGACTACGGCTCCGTTTTACGGTCGCACGAGTGCGAGAGAGCGAGAAGCTGTGCGAATACATAGAAACAGCGCCGACTACGAGCTGCGAGAGAGAAAGACGAGCGAAAAGTTGCGTTCTGTGAAAGGAAAAAGATACACGGGACTGGACAGACAAATGTGTCTGCGGCAGAAGGAGGGGACGATTTGATGGGTACTGGGCAAGGAAATGGTTCATGGTGTGAGATGAAAATACGAGAGACTGGCGAGACTGGGGAAACTCGATTGCGTCGAAGTAGCTCTAGGTCTGGCTAGAGAACATGACAATATTCTGCAATCCGATACAGCCGATTATCGCGAAGTTATATCAGAACTGGCTTAACGACTGGCGTAACTTCCTGAATCAGGTTCGCTGGAAAGTGTGCACAAATTATCCAAGTTTCCCATACGTAGGTGGGACCGGTAGAAGGACAATTGAACTTGCAATTAGTCGGATGAGAATGCAACAAGAGCGACCCGTGCGAGAGCGAAGGAAAGGATTACGGTAGAAAATCCGCTCTATCGCGGCCGCGGCTTTCGAATAAACCAGAATGCTAGCCGAAAGTGTACGGAGTCCGAGGGAAAAAGTTCTCGTGACCGCGAATAAATAGATTAAAACGGTCGAGCGGGAAGAAGCGAAGAAAGTGGACGTTTCGTCCCGGCGAATGTATTGCAGCGGATTTGATGCCGGCTTAACGTGGACCGGGAAACAATAGCGAGTTTTCGGACGAGAAAGGAACGAGAAGAGCGTTCCGTCACCCGGCGAAATGTTGCGTCTTGTGGGCCGGGCGTCGTCGTCGTCGGCCAAAGCGAGAAAGTAGTACGTCGCGCACGTGACGACGGACGGAGATAGAAAGTTCACAGTTTGCCTCACAACGAGAAGGTCTCACCTCTAGATCGAACTTTGGAAAACGGAGCGAGTACGTAATTTATAAAGAAAATTGCATAAATCATTTTTCGTTTGCCAGGTCTTTCAGTATTACAACACCGAATGACTTAAAGTGGCTGTCGTAGAGATGAGACGGAAACAAATATTTCAACATTTTCACCACTTTTCAAGCACATGCAATTTCCCCAATAAATTAGACCCACAGTAGGGACTGCCTTTGGGATTTTACATGATTGAGGGGTGTAACAATATGCCGTGGTCCGTTTCCCAAAGTCCGATCTGGAAGTGTGACATTCTCCTTGTCAGTCAACTGGAAAAGCTGAGCAGGATCGAAGGTCTACGAGGACCGACCCGGTCTCACTGTTGCTCGGTGTGCAGCATTTGCGCGCGAGTAAGGGAGACGCGAGAGGAAGAGAGAAAATAAATTTAAGAGCGGGGCGGGAAGAAAACAGGGCCAAAACGACAAGTGGAGTGAGAGAGAATGAACAGCTGGGGTGATGTGGGAGAAGAGAAGGAGCGTGCTGTGACGGAGAGGGAAAGAGAATGGTCGAAGTCGAAGGAAAGAGATGAGCGCGTTTCGTGCGGTGCGACGAGGAAAGGAATCGAAAGAGATGAACGAGAGAGACAGAGACGTAAATGACTGAGAGTGGGATGGAGTAGGATGTGGAAAGAGAGGCAGATAGCACGAGAGAGTGAGACATAAACGTATTTCATACAGGGTGTTCCGTCATTTGTACTTCAAGCGGAGGGGGTTGATTCGACACGCACGAAATATGTACAGAATGTAGGATAATATTTGTGCTATGTGACGCTTGTGAAGCATTTTAAATTGTTACCGTTTCACGTGGAATTGCACAGAGACGCGCACCGGTCGCTGAAAACGGAAGCAGACGCGGGAGAAGCGAGCAACGCCATCGCGTAAATGGGACAAAAATGTAGCAGAGGATGCAGCGATTAATTATTAAGCCTGCACGCAAAGGCAACGGGAGACGGAGAAGTGCATCTGGCGCAGTCTCTCTGTCCCGACGGCAGACAAAACAGAGTACGCCGTAACGAATGGCTTTACGCATGAGATGGCCGCTGGTAAATGAACACGCACACGCACACGCACACGTGCAATTGCGTCCGTCCCTAATTGCGAACATATTCAATTACTTTTTCATTAAGCCGATAATTAAATTAACGTTGGCATACGAATATGGGAAGCTCCGCCGATTTCCGTTGGATCGTTTAAACATTGATATGTAAGCACGATGAGAGGAACAAGTGTATTGGTCCGATTATCGAGTTAAAGAAGCCTGACGAAGAAACACAGCATTTAATACCTATTCGACTATTATTAGGGCTTAACCTCGAGCGTCTCGCAAGCTGCTTAATGTCAGATTAAGAAAATAAAGTGACACCGCGCCTGGCTTGTGCGGCGCAGTTCACGAAACGCGGGCGCGTTATTAAAATAACAGCTCCAGCACTTTTCTCTCCCCTTATTGCGAGGCTGCGTAAATAGATCGAGCCTAGTCGAAGGGACCGAACCAGACTCTCACGATGTCCCCTGATCACTTATAGAAGGGTTCTCCCTCCCTCTTACACAAATGAGCCGTAATGACGCGCACCGCGCGTCAAGCAAGACACGCACGCTTCTACGTCGGTGCGCGTGCAAGCAGCAGTACTCCTCTCCTTCGACGCGCATTTTAAATAGCCTCGCCAACCTTCCGGCTTACAATTAGAGCAAACATTCCGTTTTCCCTTCACGCCCGGATAAATTGCACCCCCCGCGGTCGAGCAGGCAGAATCGCTCGTAAATAAAAATGGTTTTAATAGGGAAATATCGCGAGAGCCGAACGGACGTTCGGAGGTGGCAAAAAATAGCCCCGCGGCTCTCACCTGTTGTTCCGAGACCGTCCCTCGGGCATCGTTCAATCGGCATCACCGATGCCTCGTCAATTAGGCAGCCACCGCGTTTGGCGGTAATTTTTCAACGACGCCTTTTTTACGAGCTGCGAAAGTCGGGGGGGAAGAACGAATGGGGCAATTTGTTCTCGATATAACTCGTCGAACTAGCGGAAAAACCGACGGATTCGTCTTTATTACCCCTCCATAGCGTTGCATTATTCATAAGTCGACGCAGGCGTCTCGAATAATTGTCACGAGTCCCAGATTCTTAGCAACGAGAAGGTATACGCGATTTTTATCGGAACAATTTCTATCGTGGGTATGATCTCGAATAACTAAGTAAGCGATAATTATTATTATTATTATACATAAAATAAAATACAATACAATTAAAAAAAGAACATCAAAATAATGTCGATTAACCATAAGTAGTATACTCCGCGTCCTACCTCTCTTTTAACCCACAATCGCGGCTTTGAAGTTTCAACCCTATCCCGAATCTGCCACGCGGATGTGCTCAATCCGCCTTCCTTTATGGAAATCTAGGATTCAGCGCATCCAAGCTCCCCGTAAGCTTCGGTCCATTAAAGTTTACGAATAGATGTGATGTTCTCTGTTTGCAGAGGTCCCATGTGACGCCGTGAGGTGGGCGAGCGCTTTGCTTCTTCCGCGTCGACACGATGAGGGGTGGCAGCGGTGACGGACCTGCCATGGTCACCATTCCTGCGTCGGCGTCGCTAAACGTGAGTGAGAAAAGAAATGTCCCGCTTACCAACCGACAAAAGTGCATCGCAAGCGAGCGCGCGGCCGCCTTCGTGTCCTCAAACTTTTCCGCTTACAAAGCGTGCACTATAAAAAGCGCGCCCTTCACGGACGACTTCGCGCGGATAGCGGCGCGTGACCCGCACCGCGTAATTCGCGTGTGGCTCGGGGTGTGTGCAAAAGTTTACGCCGCGAAATTTCATTATGAACTAATATCGCGACGAGTCTCGTTATAGCTCAACGCTCGGGGATACAAAGTGTCAGGGAATTTCAGCCGTAATTTGCCGATCCAATTACGAGGTGAGGGGGCTGTGTTGGTGTGTGTGAGGGGAGAGAGAGAGAGAGATAGGGGTGGGAGTTTCTGACCGATGGAGAAGGGGTGATTTTATTGGCACGAGCCGCACAGAAGGCGAGGCTGGTTTCGACGACGCAAGATTGAAACCGATGTTACGAGTACTTGGAGGGCCTACGGTCACGCCCGTAGGTCACGAAATCGAACTACTCATCGTTTAGGCTCAACCCTCGGTGCGATCGAAAGATCAATCGGAGCTGCTTGCACTCTCGCCGATGAATGAATTCGAATGATTGGAGTTTGAACGATTGCATTGCACGTGTACTATGTGGAGTGCGCGTATTGTGCAGATCAGGAAAGATTACGTTAAATCGTACGCGACTCCCGTTTTCATGAAACGCGAAAACAAAGTATAATTATCGTAATCTCTCAAAGGGATAATTATTCCGCGCACATGTCTGCGTGTGTGCGTTTCGAATAAGTTTAACTCGGGGCCACGGCCGGATCTCTGCGAGCTTGACGGGATACGCGCGGCGGGAAGCTTTTATCGGAATAATATCTGCGTTTGCCAATGCCGTCAATTTCATCGCACTTCAAAGGATATACGGTTACACATAGGCATCAGCCGAGCGCCTGATGCGAGCGGGGACAAATGGCGTGCGGTCCGCACAGAGGTGGCGAAGCGTGAACGATTCATTTTTAATCACTTCCACATGGTTATTTTTCGTTCAATAGGAGATTTCACACACTTTCTTATTCAACTCATTTTCGCCGAGATACACCGAACTCTAATTCCGATTCTATCTCTTTTCAATTCGCATCGATGTATGTAGAACTTTCTCCGGTTTCACGCGTCGTGTTCCACACGTAAAACGTATTTGCGGCGTCTTCGTACGTGGCATAATTAGCGCCGTACGCGATTACCTAATTCGATCAGCGGGAATTTGGCAAATTCGTGCGACCCAGTGCAGTTGTGCGTTTAGGGGTGGGACTACCTTTTGATATCACCACGGTTGCAGGCCGGGGCGGTCTGTAGGGTACTGTGAAATGGAGGGCAGTCCTACTGACAGCACCGTTCGAACGGCAAGCGAATTACCGGCGGTCCATTCGTCGTTTTTCCTCCGGCTTCGCTCCTTCTATTGAATTTCCACTCTGACCTCCTCCCTCTCCATCTCTATCTCTTCCATTTTGTCGCCCTCCCCCCTCCTTCTCTCTCGCACTCACATCCACTGTTCTTGACTCTCGAGGGCCCGAGAGCCATTGCATGCGTAAATCACCATTAACATTGCTCGACGTTCCACTGAAGTTTGATCCTGCTGGAGAACTATCGTTAACGCATCGGCTCGAATTGCCTTTTCACCGAGCAACAATGCACGATAAAACGGGTCGGATCGTCGGATGGACGTTGCGCATCGCTTTACGGTTTCTTCGCAGAAGTGCATTCGATTATGCGCGTTAAGTGACGAATGTAAAACTTGGCGCACACTGAACATTCGATTTGACTCGGCACTTCCGTCTCGAGATCATCGCCGCGGATTATTTTTCATTCGCTCGCGAGCAAAGTAATCCCGCTTTATGCATAACACATGATCATCGGGCCGCTCTTTTCTTACGTCATTTCCTTCATACGATCCTTTCGTACCAGCTAAGCATGATTACTCCACTTCAATTCTACGGTCACATTTAATTTCTCCGATCGGAATAATTTACGGAGCTTCCGAATGTCCCGATCCACGGCGAATCGTTGAAACGCTGAAATCGATCTATCGCAAACTCCTCCTAAAGTTAAGCAGCCGGTCCGTATTTAATCGAAGCGTCGGCGAAATTGAATTGCTCGCCGAAACCGGCGACTTCAAGAAGCAGAAGGCGACGGCCATGCATGATTTATATCAGTGTTCCGGTTGGAGATGCACCGAAGAAATCCGATATAATCTCTCGCTCGCGGAGAGCAAGGAAGGTAGCAAAGGTGGGGGAGCAGGGTGTAGAGAAGGACAGAGGGAAAAAGGGGGGAGAGAGAGAGAGAGAAGTAGAGTCTGGGGTGAATAATTTAGTACGCGACGATGGCTACTTTGGCTCGTCGTACGCGAGGGTACCTCGTAAGCCGGTGAATCTAGTCGTTAATACACGTCATAAACAGACGTATGAATGTAGCATGCCACGGCGATACGTATATTACCGCGAAGCCATAGCGACCTGAGGACAAGAACGTTCACGGTCTCGCTCGTATAACACACACGCGTATTCTTCGTCTGCTTTCTCGATTTTTCTCATTCTACCGTTGTCCATGTCACTCGCGCGCACCACCGTCCGGCCCGGCCGCAACTTTTCTTCCTTTATATAGCGCAATTTTATTTTAATACACGATACGCCCGTGGGTAAAGGGGTTGATTCGGTGTAGAAATTACAAGTGTAAGGAGTCGAAAATTCGATGATAAGGAAACTAGTATTTGCTGGAGAATAATATATTGACTCCTTCGATTTTATCGCGGCCACGTTATCCATCAACGTCCAATTCTCCCGCTACGCTGACACTTGGCCTTCCATCCAAATTTCGTCTTCTCCATCCATCAACACTTAATAACGCCGCGAGAAGCGTATACAGTTAAGTGGGCATCGCGGGCTCGTCATTTTTCTTCCCATCCTGCCCTCCAGAGTCTATTACGAACTCGCATGCGACTCTCGGGAACCCTCGCGGGTTTTATTATCATTCGCGATTACGAGCGGATCTAGTGTCTCATTAAAGTCGTCGCATCTCGGGGAGCTTACTAATTGGCTTTTAGTGCGGCGCAGTCGTACCATTACGGCACGTTCTTCGGATGGAGATGTCGGGCCGATCGAAGGACAGTTATTTCAGCATTCGCGGCGGTAATGGCGAGCGACGACTGCGACGGGCCCGATCTCGCTCTTCCTCGAACTGGTTTTCTCGGTAGCTTTGATAATGCGACAAGCGGGGCCTCGTTTTGCCCCGTGGTATTATATCGCACAGGAATACCTTGAGCGTTCCTTCGCCGTTCGCTCCTCCGCCTTCGCCCGATCAAGGGACGTCCTTCGGATTATGATAAAATATGAATCGGCAAACGGATCTCGTTTGCGGCCGTCGCATTAACGCCGCGACGGACAGGCCGAATTTTCCTATTTTAATGTCGTACGAGCTGTTTGGGAGAGGGTTGAAAGTGCCGCATATGCAGGCCACTCGTAGGACCTTATTCGTATCATAAAAGAGTGAAAGAAGGAGGAATCGCTTTTTTGGAAAGTTCTAGAGTAGAATACTTGCTTGATCTCATTCATATGAATGATCGACGGAGAAAACAGTTTCGCGGAGAAATTGGTCCCGATCTTATATTCATCGAGCGCGACGAAATCTTTCCTAGTATTCCGCTTCCGTGCGTCTCGTTTCTCAAGCTCTGTGTCACGGTATGCAAAAGCACCCGGAGGAGCGCACCCGCGGCACGATGATTGGAATTGAATATGAATATGGACCCTTCATTGCTTTATAGTAACGTATCCGTATCTGTTTTTGATTCACAGATAATGACGGGAGATGACAACATAAGCGACGACGTCTTCGAAATCGACGACGACGACGAGCCGTCGGCCGTAGTAAACGCCCTATCCGGTGGTCTCACTCCTGGCACAGGAGGTCTCGAACAAACGTCTGCCACCACCCCGTCGCCGACAGGCTATCGCGACTATAAACCACCGCCTGAGTTGCTCAACAATGGCTACACGTCGACGCTCAAAACGACGCGAGACTTCGACAATGTCAGAAGCGCCTTAAAGAGGGACCAAGAGATCGACGATGGAATGGCGCACAAGGTAAGTGGATCGTTGAGTGTGTTTGTCGATGATGTCTCAAAGCCAAACGCTTATCGTTCTCAAATACAAAAAGATAGATTTGCGGATTGTGCCCTAAGTCCGAGTCCGTCATTCCCCCGAAACAATAAATCCGGAATTTCAATAAACGACCACGTGAAATTTGGGTATATCATTGGGTATAGATGATGCAGCAGTTGGCTGCGCTCAGAGTGAAACGGGACGGTCGTTCTGCAGGGAAAAGTCCAGGTTTTGCGTTTCCACGGTGACAAGGTCGCGGTGGCGGTGCCAAGGTCAAGTCTCTTCTCGTAGCAAGCCGCTGGAATAATGATCGGGAATGCCTGAGGTCCGTGGTGAGCCGCAGTGAGGTCTCCAGGACGATTCTCCGTCCCTCTCCTTCTCCCTACCTTCCTCAGTTCTTTTCTTTTCCCTCACCGCGACTTTCCATCTCCCCTCCTTCTCGTCGCAATCGGCCCATCTCCGTCTCCTCTTTCCTTTCTTTTTCGCCCCTTTTCAGGACTCCCTTCCTTCTTCGTCTCTCTTCAGCATCGTCGTTTTCTTTCCGGCACTTCACTCTCGCCTTCCTGTCCGACAACGCTGCAACATTTCAGACCCGTATTCTGCTGCTGCTGCTGCTGCTGCTTCTTCTTCCTCCTCTTCTTCTTCTTCATCGTCCTCGCGTTCTTCTTCTTTTTCCCGAGCGTTCCCTTTACTCGCCTGTCTCTTCGTACCGATCTCGCGTGTGCAGTCCTATTTGAACACCGCGAGACAGTAACTTTCTCACGTGAGGCAGGATTCTCTGTTATTAGAGGTTCGCGAACAATGTTGTAAGCGTTCGCATCTTGATACGGGCGCCAGGCTCATTGCGGTGTTCCGGTAATTTGTTCTTTTGTTTGACGCGCTGACCGTATGGCGTGTTCGACGATCGTCACGACTGACTTTGGACACCGCAATCTGCGAGACACATAATAACGAACCACAGATCAGCTGCGGGACGAGCGCGAAGGAACAGCCACCGTTGCGCCTGCAATCGATGTCAGTAACGAGTGCGCGCGAGAAATGAGAAAAATTCAAATCGACAATAGCTTCCGAGCGCTGAGAGCTTCAGAATTCTTATCCTTCGCGAGGAAATATAGGCAGAAAGGAGAAGAAAAAGCTTACCTTTGCCAGCCGCACTCGAGATGGCTAACGAATCGACGAAAGGACCGATAGAAATTCATATCCGAAATTCAGCCTCTTAAGCCGTCGACGTCGACCAGAGGCTAGAGAATTATTGTCCTTTCGACGCGTCCTCTCGATCCTCCTCGAGAGGCACTCGGCGAGCAGAGGCGAGCAGAGGCGAGCAGAGGAGAGTCGAGTGCACTACCACGGATCGCTCTGGCGAGGGCCATGTAAAACCGGTAGAGAGGTTCTACCTTCCACCGTCTCGGAGCCGGTTCTCCTCTCCCGTCTCTCGCACTTTCCTCGGGGAGCGAGCGGCGCACCACGTGAGTACTCACTCCGTAACCGCCTATAAGGGATAATTATCGTGGATCCGGAATCTCTTCCTTATCCATGACGGTTATCTGCCGGGTGCCGGGCCGCGTGCGATGCGCGACCACAGAGGGTCGGATCGTAGGTAAAGGCAGTTACACGCTCCGAGGGACGCGGCGAATCGAGATCTCCATTTGTACGTTCTTGCGTTCTTACGACATGTTACGAAGTTACGAAGAGAGATCGCCGCGGTCGTGTGCCGCTAATTAATTTATACAAGGAATGCACGCAGGACGGCAGGACGAGAGGGTGTCCCTTGACGTGCGCCTGTGCTCCGTCCTCCGTCTCCTTTACGGGAATTTCGAAACGCAGCCACCTAGAGCGCGGACAGCGGAGTCGGCTTTGCAATATCGAATTACCCTCGAATCGTTCGATCATCAAGGCATAACGTGCAGCGGCGTGCGTCTCAGAGACGAGGCAAAGCTTTGTGCCAAGGGGCGTCAGTCCTTCCCCCTCCCGGCAGGAATAGACTTCCAAGCATTAATTGGGTCTCACTCTATCTCTCTCTCTCTCTCTGGGCATTGCGCAGGACACGTGTTACACGACGCAGCCTATACATTCGTAATGTCCGTATGAATTATGGCGCAGGCCCGGACGCAAATTCCTCTGGCGGGGCAAAACTCGAAAGAAGTATGCAACAGATCAATATCGTGCGCGGGACATCGTATTTAGCAAATTGCAGCCGCGCGACGTTTAAATGCTCGCGTCGCGTCCGTATTACGGCGCGTCCGCGGGAGGCTGAGAGGCTTCGCAGTTGGCGCCCGCGCGAGAGAGGTAAATTTGCAGGGGAATTAGCGCGGAGAATTGCCATGCGGAAGGAGAATGGGGTGGGGCGTGCGGTGGAAATCGCTCATAGAAGGGCTGACACCGTTTCAGCCGGACATTGTGCCGGACTGAAGGCATCACGGGGTGGTCTAAGCTCGGCGCAATGGCGCCACGGACGCACACAGTGCCGTGGTAATCGGAGAGAGGCTGCGTAGGCGGATTAAGGCCAGGGCAGGGTCGACAGTGTGCGTAAGCTGGTCGATACCGTTGTCTGTCCGATTCAGTAGCCCTTAAGCGCGCGCGAGCGCTATATGCTGGTCACGTGAAGCAGCTGTGCACTCTGCTGCACGCGTGTAGCGGCGGCAAGAAGAGGCGGGTACTTCGGTAGGCCTGAAAATTCGAATGCGAAATATAAGATTTCCTGCATACGTCGTCCACACTTCTACTACATACGGGGAACGAAAATTTACGTACACGAGAGGAGCGTGTGATACGCCTACACCGTGCACGCTCCATTCTTAAACGCCAACTGCGCCGCGCACGTATTATTGCGCGCGAGGGAGGAAGAAGTCGATGAGAGAATACTGTCTGCCGGTGACCTTAAGCGGTCGCGCGCATCTGGCAAGCTCTCGGGCAGTTGCATACAAATTGAGTTAGCGACCTCGTGGTAATGGAAGAGGACGTGGAAAGGAGACGGAGGAGCAGAGTGCACGCGTCAGACAGAGAATGAGGCAGACGGGGAGAGCGTGGTCGAGCGAGTGAGAGAGCAGACGCAAGAGAGGAAGGGAGGCATGGAGATATGAGCGTATCGCGGGAACTCACGAGCGCGATTATTGTTAGTACCGGGACGAGGAAGATCGACGATAACGGACGGAGAAGTCTGACAAATTCTGGTAATGATGGGAAGATGGCTGTGACGAATTGTCCGGACTGCTTTTTGATCGGCTGATAAGGAAGTATGTACCGTGTGGCTTGGCAAACGTCGAGGATTCTTTGCAAGCGCCAGATGCATGTTAGCGATGCATTTGATTTCGCCCATAACACGCGGTAATTCGACAGTGGCACACGACAGTGCGTTGCTGTGTCACCTGTTTTTGGAGGCGCCGAGAGTCGCGGATCATATGTTTACCTCGGCGGCCGGTGCATTGACCTGCGTCTCAGTAACAGTAAGCATTGTAAACAAATGCGAGAGTGAATCTGGCCGAAGATCGGAGCAGGCTTTGCCTGTTGGAAAGAGGACGGAGCTTGACCCCTCTGCACTTCCCCCAGAATCGCTAAAACGAACGCATCTCGTCGAGCTATTTTGCGGGTTTCTAACATGCATATCCGCGGTTAGGTGCTAATTACCTGAATTTGTTATAAAATCGATTTTTATTACTGGCACGCCGTCGTTGGAGCCTTAGTATGGAAAGTTTATTGATACATCCTTTGTCGAGAATTCGGGAGTGAAAGGGGAGATGACGAGAGCCGTTTTTCGTCAGAGTGACCGTTTGGTATTCCGATCGTCGATCCTCCGACCTGGGAATTGTAAATTGGGAAAGGCTGGCATGACGATGTTGCGAGAAAGAAGCGGGCAGCCTTCGGTTATGCTTTCTGCGTGTTTTTTTTTTCCGCAAAAATCGTACATCACGTAATATATGCTCGACGTGTGCCCAAATGGAATTGCATCGATTTGTTATTATCAACGTTTTTCCGAATTCAGTGGTAAAAGAACAATGTTAAATCGATTTTGGGCAGACAGCGGAATGATAATGTCGAGAAATCAATTATTCCGTATGTGACGAGCTTTAAGATTTCGTCGGCCGCTGTCCTGACAGTTTTTACATTATCCTGCCTTCCGCTACCAGTCCAGATTCTCACACTCGATAGTAACCAACGAACAGTTTCGTCTGATCTTGCCATACATAACTCACGAGTCGCAGGTCGCAGCATCTAATTCTCTGCCTACATATGCATTGCGAATGAAATTTGAAATCGGGTAAGTACCAGCGTTTGTTTCACGCGAACGCCGTGACGCTAACAGCTAGTTTAAATAGCATCTGCATTCAATTCGCAAAGACCACACATCAGCGTCATCTACGCGCGCACCACCTTAACACCTATCGCGACTCACTCCGTAAACTCCCAGCCATTAAATCGAACTCGTACTCTCATCACTAATAGAAACATCCAATTTACATAAAGCACATATCACAGCTTCCACACTTCAGACGCTGGAATACGAACAGCTTCTACGCTTACACGATCCGTACGGGCGTGCGGCGAGCGAGCCAAGTTCATAACTCGCGGAAGATTCCCATCGAATCCGCGCGAGCCGAGACTGCATCGTGCATCTTTGCGCTACGACCGTGGCAAGGTTCAATGTCTCCCGTAGGAAGTCTAATCTGAATTGCGAGCGGCGCGGCGTTCTATGTACGTAATGTGTTAGGTAGCGGCCACGATACGGAGTGTATTAGTGGCATGGGATAAAACGTGTAGCCGATGGAATAATCATAAATCGGTGGACGGTGCATGGTATTTTATACGCAAGTAGCATAGTTACGTTTTAGCATTACGGCGCTGTAGCAGCGGGTAGTATCATAATCACAAGTCATAGTACAGTATCCGCGATAGACGTTCTGCCGGTGACGTTATATAGAATAGATCGCATAGGCACGTGTAATTTGCTGCTTAACAAGCCAGCCTATTAACAAATAGCAAATCCGCAAGCGGTACTAACCGGTAGCGTAGCAATCTGAGAGGCACAGTCATAGGTACTAGTGCGCCAGACCTTCGACTTCCCAAGCCCATGTAAACAGCATCTCGTATATCGCCAGGCAAACCTCTCCATTATCCGCGGATCGTACGTGCCGCCGTGCTCACGCTTATCGAACGTCGGAACATCTGAACTTCTGCACGCTTGTTAGCCGGGTAACCGTAATTATAATCGCGAATGCATGCGACGTTCCCCGACCTCCGCATCGGGCATAATACGCGAAAACGTGTGTTACGCGACGCTTGTCTGGGTTAGAACGTTCCGGGATTACGCCACGCTGTCTGGCTCCGCTTGTCTTTCCTCGGCCTCAAGTTTCTGTGTACGTTTCTAATTGGATTTACGCGGCAAATCGTATTATAATTAAGCGGGCGCGGTAAAGTGTGCGTTCCGACACTTGTTAGCCGCCCGATGCGCGTCGTTCGCGGTACGTTTCTAATTAAGGGCCAGAGACCGCGGAATAGATTCGCATAGTTGTCCACAAGGTATTAACCATTCACTCGTTCGCTCTGTCAAAGCGACCACTTCAAGTTCTCCGCCAACATTCCTCTCCTATTTCAGACACTCCAAAACACTCTGTTCCCTTAAGAATTCGTCGAAAGATGGAAAGCGCTCTGCACGTGGCCACGTCTCGTGTATCGGCCGCATGTTTTTCGGTTCGACGGAAAATGTGCGCTCCGAACGTGATCAGACGGCGCATCGTTCCTAAGACGATTAACAGGATTGAAAGCGAGCGCCGTGCGCGTTACGTCCACTTTAGACTCGCGCTCCTTGAAGCGTCTCACGTAACCCGCCGATCGTCTGCATTTACACGGCTGCGGGGCTGCCGATACGCGGCATAATCGTAATTCTAATCGCGCCTACGTACACATCGGCCATTACACTGTGCGCCGTGATTACACGTCCTCGCGGCCGTTGGGATAACTCATTCCATTATTCGCATCCTCTCGTTCGCCCGACGTTTACGCGAGTTTATCGAAGCAGTGTTCCAATGGCGGCACGGAACCCTCTTGCGCTGTCTAATGGTAGTAGGTACCCTTATGTGGTCTAATAGCGGTGTGATACCTAGCTGCGCCGTGGTGCATCCTTACCTAGGTATATAGTTTCAACCTGGAACTTGCTACCGACAGCTTCCTCTTTCCATCGTATTCCCGGTGCACGCGCTGCCTTGCCCTCTACGTTTTTATACACTTATCTTTATTTCTCATATTGCTTCCGTACTGATTTCACGTCAGCTGTAGCTCTTTCATTTCTTATTTATTTGTCAACTTTATTTATCTGTTTTTTATCTCTCTCTCTCTCCCTCTGTCTGTGCTATGCACTTCTCTTTCCCATTCTATCCACATTGCACCGCAGAATCGTGATCGCGTGGTACGCAGAGCGTCAATTTTGCAACAACGTCGGATAAATGGTTTGCGTGCAACCGCGTTAAGCGATCGCCTTGTGTAGACGTGACGAACGGAAATCCTCCTGCAGGACTCCGCTGGAGGACAAACAGTTACCGGCTCGACGGTATTCATTTTATGGAGGACGAAATGGAGGGATCGCTATAAACGAGACAAAATGGCAGCTTTCACGTTTAACGTCACTGAAGCATCATCTCCGCGCACGTACCTAGACGCTCGACTCAATTAAGCACAGAAGTGTAATGCATTCTAACGTGAGTGACACGATGTAACGATATCGGTGAATCAAATAGGATTCCGAATTTTTATGGAAGACATCCGACGTGCCCTGAAATTACTTAAATTTAATGTTACATTAAGTGTTACGAACTGATGCTACCGCAGTCGAGCTTTTATCGCGCGCACTCGCGTCTACCTCATCGTTAATTAGCAATTTTTCCGAATTTTATCCTCGCGCGAACCCCGTATCCTGACCAATGCGGAAGCCAGTCGGTCGTTTGCATAGCAGGCGTGAGGTCTCGTGTAATCGTAATCAGAGTGACGCCGGTAGAACACGTAGCTCCGACTTCGGACCGTGAGATCGTGTAAACATCGCTCGTACGTCAGGCTAAACGGCCATTATCCGTATGCACTTGCATTCATACGGTCTGCCTTCGGACGTAGACGATGCAGAGGATGCAGTATATTGTACCGTGCGTACGTGTGTGTGTATGTGTGTGTGTATACAATAGATCTGCTGTAGTTCTCTGTATTCCTGTATATTCCTATTTACACACTCCGGTATAGCCCCGTATAATTTTGTGTACTGCAGTCCAAGAGAGTGTGTTCAACGTAAGGTCGGTGTCAATTCCATTGGGAAGTTTAAGTGGATGGTAAACACTGGCCATCCATTGCAGGGTACACACGTTGAATGCGCAGGAATATATAGTCCACTTAATGCATGATGCAAAATTCTACGTGTACGAGAAAATCGCTCTGTTACTTTTATGTGTTACACCATTTGTCTCGCCGTTAGTTAATATAAGCCTCGTCGCTACATCTATTAGCTCCTCAACTGTGGGACTATTATTATTCGCTGGTGCGCATTAAAAATGCGCATAGCAGGCGTCTTAAAATAAATTTCCCGACATTGCAGGATGAGCTCTGCATCGTCTACGGTTCGATATATTACGTTTCCGTGATAACAATGCAGAAGTAGATAGTCGCACGCGTGGTGAAACCTTTGTTCGTGCTGCAGCTGACATCTTCGAGTGGAGCACGTTTCAGACAATCGTAACCGATGGTGTCGTGGCCGCGAGCGTAGTCCATGCACAACGTGAAATCATGTCGAAGAAGGGTTTCGCGTTAACAGTCGGAACGTATGTTGCGTCAAGAGAATTACACTATTGTCCGTACCCATTCCGCAGGTCTCAAATCAGCGACAATTGACAACTGCAGTCATGGTGCATCATTTTGAACATCGTTATTTTCCATGATCCACTAATAGGGTTCCGTCATAATAATGATTACTCGTATTCTGCAAACGATCCGCTGAGTTCATAACCGCGTTACGATGTTATCGTTTTAAGCGTCGTTATATTCCATTATCCACTAATGGCATCCAATCGCCATCGGTCGAATGTCGCGCCATTAAAAGATGTTAGAGAAACAGCGTTATTTAAATATTGCCCCTACGATAACCACCGATTATTTCCGCCATGTAACCAACGTCCGCGCACTCGTCCGACATTCGAGTATGGCTTTGACATTTCCCGCACCTGTATCGCATCGTAATTAGAGTCACGGGCGAACGTATATGCGCGTATGCGCACACATGACACGCGGTACGCCATAAGAGCCTGTAAACAACGCACGTACTCCACGCACAAAGTCAAGCGAGCGCTGTATTCCGTCCTTCCGTGCTTTTAAGCCCGCTGTCCAGTTGGGAAGCCTGTCCAGGCACCTAATTTGTGCGAAATTATCTAGGAAAGAATTGAACTTTCAGTGACCGCGTGTGCATAACATTTATACTTCTGCGAACAATGATACTTATTTCATTTTTGAAATACGATTTTATTGCGAACGAAATCTTGCATGTGGTATCTATGTTGGTGATAATATCGTACACTTGGCGAAACATCGTGAATTGAAGGAACGGTGGAACGAATGATTTAACGTTTAGGCGTTCACTTTTATCGCTGGACCGTCACGGCAATCGTCTCCCTCTGATTTCCCTTTCGTTTATCTCTCGTTTCTATCTCTCTCTCTCTCTCTCTCTCTCTCACTCATTCTCCCGCTCTCATAGTGCCGCGATTAGCATACGAATGTACACGACCTTGCCGTGCCATTGGACGCCACGGGCACGAAAAGCTGCATTATGCGTTCCGCGCAATCTTGTCGCTCCGAAGGATGGATATGTAAACGAGCGAATCAGGGAGCGCGAAAGGAAAGTCCTGCGTTATGTACTGCATGTGTACTGCATGACTCGACATGCCCAGGAAAAAGACGTCAAACGGCATCGAATGCGGGACGAAGCAAAAAGTGGACAGTTTTCTGTGTATCACTGTATTTTTCTTCTTGCATGAATCATTCACCCTCGGAAGCATAACGGGGAAGCGTCGAACGACGTCTGTTTCTTTCGACCGCGTAGGCGTATATTCGTGGAAGAAAGCTTCGCCGTTTTCATCCGCTTATACATCCGCATCCCTTTTTCGGACCATTTGCACGGCAACGACGTCCATCGGCTTCTCTCCCTCCCGGCAAAAAACTCTTAAGCTCCTCGCACGCAATGTTGACGTTTACGAGTCTGCCCCCCCCTCTGCTTTTTACCTCGTCCGCCTGCTTATTTCGTATCGTTCGTCGGGCGATATATTTCGCGCCGCTTTGCCAGTTCTCGCCATTTTCATGAGGTGCTAATATTTCCAGGGAGAAGATTGCCAATTCACGGTGTCGTTCGCTGCGCCGAATAACGAGTCTGGAATCTTGTGCATCGGAAGCGCGTTGAGAGTCGTTTTTGTGTGTACGTTTGTGGGGAACATTGACCGAGCGTTTTATGCTTTGTGAGCGATGTCGATTTTTTTCTATACTCTATACAAGTTAAATGTGATTCCCACATATGTGTGAGACACGACCCAACCTTGTCGATTATTTAGTGACTCTGATTACAGGGTCTCTAAGTACAGAGAGCCATCGAACGAGGTAGGAGGAGTCTCTCTTATTATCGCCGTTTGCTAGCGTCGAATGTGACGTCACAAACGCGCGTGCAACGCGATATCGCGTACTGAGCTCGTTCATCTTAAATGCACTTCCTTGTTTGGATTGCGAATACAATTCTTAAAGTAGAATTACTTCAACCTCCTTTTCGTAGGTTATGTAAAGTTTGCCATAAGCTACTTTTCTCGAAAATAAGAAAAACAGTCCAAGCCTTAATAGTAGGCAGTTTCTTGCGGCCTTTGACTAACAATAAGCATTGCTGAATTTCAGCGGGGGTGAATGCGTGAAATGAAGTTGTTTAAATGTTGTTTCATTGTTTCCCGCGGAACGCTATCGGGCTACCGACGTAACCGCACTCGTTAAGAACTCCACGATGAGATGGTCCTATTATCACGGAAGATCGACCCGTACTCTCCTCTCGATATACTCAAAACTATCGACACGCCGCCGACACCTTGCGAATCTTATAACATCGCGTCTATAAACGATGTTTACGACTCCGTCTTCATGGTGCGCCGCTTTTACGATCACACGTTTACGATAGCTTCCGGTGCCTGGATGATGGGCCGGCCTTTGAATTCAACTGCGGTTACTCGATCGCAGCTCGGAAAAGGCTAATGAGTCGAGGAAAATCGGACGAAAATACGATCCTTCCGGATCCACCATTTTCGTCAATGTCTCCCACGGTCGTTCGCGAAGATCCGCAATATTTCGCATTATTCTTCGTACATCGTCTCGCTTCGCAAGTATAATACGTAACATAGAATGCTGGCAACTTGGCACATTGTAGACGCTCACGGCGTTAGAGGTAAATTTCTGCGACGCGACGCCCAAATTGAAGGCCATTCACGGGCGTGCCTTGTAATTATGCTGAGTCCTCGATAATCCGGATCACAACACAGTTTGACGGGCGCGAAAGTCCGCTAATGGATGCTCGCCCCCAGAAGGCAACTCTCGACGGACAATGTGTCTAGCAGGCCGAAACAGGGTGGAGTGTGCGCGAGATCGCGTCAGGATTTCATCGATCTCCGAACTCTGACCCGGCGAAATTAATTATTACGGAGCGTCCGCGACGTAAAAACGTGGCGCGCTCTGCGTCCGCGTCGGCGGCCGTGAGTTCGTCATTAAAATTGGCCCGACAGCGTGTACGCGAGTGACTCGAGCAAACGTTCCTGGAAGTATGTAATTCGAGCGCACGTTCGCCGAGGATTAATTAGGAGAACGCGAACTGGCGAAATTTGTCGAATAATCGACGGCCCCCGTGTTCCTTATACTTCACGCTCCGCGGACGTGTGCGCGCGCATGTAATCGAATGTGTGCGTGTGCGTGCGCCGAGGTAATTACACGTCACGAGCCGCGTTTCTGTTGCAACCACATGGAACGAATTCACGAGGCGAAGTGGACGTGAAACTGTTTTATGGCCGCCGATAAATTCAGGATCATGAATAGAGATGGGCGCGTAAAATGCGTACACCATTGCCCGTACAGAAGGTCGGAAGGGAAGGATCGTTTTCGTACGTACGCCGCGCCAGTATTTCTCAGTTCCGTCGTACTTTTATACGTCCGCGTCGCCATTCTGGACTCTCGCAAACGACTACTTTGACGAAATACTTTCAACGCCGTTTTCAAGCAGGCCGTATAATCAGGAATTGTTAACAGAATCCGTGGCGCGTTCGGGAACGTAAGTTCGTTAGTAGAGATGTGATAGATGTCGATGGATAAGGGATAGAACAATAACAATAAAAGAATCTAGAAAGAGAAGGAAGAAACAGGAGGATGAGAGACGAGGAAGAGAATAAGGGATAAAGAGGGAGAGAGTAGGAGTCGGAGAGTGAGAAGGGAGGGCAGTGAATTAAGTTTCTCCGCCCCTGAGGCCGACACATTCGCCGACACTCGTCACGACCACCCCCGGGGGTCCTCTGCGAATCTTTCAATGGAAATTCGGCATGAAGGGGACGCGACGCCCGCGCCGCCTCGAGACCCCGTGAATGTAAATCTTCTTTGTGACGTGACTCCTCGCAGCACCTCGCACACCGTGACAAACATTAGTCCCACACTTTCTGGCCCTTTCATCCCGCTCTTAACTTCTTCCCATATTCCTCAATAAATTCCTTCGCCGATACCCGGAGCATTAAATTTTGCGATTTTTCTCATCGCATCAGTCCTTTTTTCTATTTTATTTGGATTTACGACGTCTTTTATAGTACATAAGAAAACAAATATATATGTATAAATATATGGTGTTAAGATTGAGACGTACACGGTTACGGGTGTACGCACAGAATGGAAAGAAGCAGGAATTAACCGAACAGGTCGACCGAAAAGATTGTCCGGAGTCGTCGCTTCTGTCGCTAGAGAGTGATTGTATTCGCGGGCAAGTTCCCGGTTGCGTTTCTTATCCGTCGGATTGAACAGGCTTTTTCGGACGTCGTCGAAAAATGGGCGGCATTCGTTCGACAAACGAGGGACGAAAGCCGGCCGAACGAGAGTGAATCGAATCCTCGTAACGGCGACGAATAGGTGATTTCTCGATTTCAGGATGTCCAGATGGGTCGTCAAGGCTGGCCACTCGTTCGTTGAGAGAAGGATGGAGGAACCTGAGAGGCGTTAGCTGTGAAACTCGAAAGAAAAACAAAGCCGCCGAAGTAGTATAGACAAAGGGCTATAGTAGAATGAGAAATAAGGGGAAAAAAAGTAGGCCGGGGGGAGGGGAGTAAATGATTTTGAGCAGACGGCAGCGATTATCGCTTTGACCCGTGGCACGAGGCAGATTATTACGTTAGGAGCCACCGTCGTGGCACCTGCCTCACCGCAGACCCGGCAATAGACCACGATCTGCCAGGTCTGTATCGAGGGTATACCTGACGTGGGTGTCCTCCGTCGAGAAAGTGCGCCGAGTGGCGGGACGAGTGGGAGAAGGGTGTTAAGAGCGTCGTTTAAACGGTTATTGTTCGCGCGCTGTTCGCTCTGCGACGTTTATGACAGGAGGAGGCTCGGGAAAGGGATGGCGGAAGAGAGGGGGAAAGAGGGGACAGGCTGGTAAGAGTGAAGAATCGAGCAATGAAATAGGTGCCGGGCGGGGAGACAGAGTAAGGAGAAAACAAAGGTCGACGAGTATTGAGAATGGAAAGGAATATGTAAAATATTCATGTTTTTTTCATGAATTTAGGAGTCTGGAATTGGGTCGTAAACGCGATTGTCCTTTCGGTATCACCCTATATATGATACGCTTCCGCCATGTTGGAAGGACAATAGACTCCTGTTGCACCTGCCGAGAAAGAAGTTCGCGAGACATGACGAGAACGAGACGTCGTCAAACGTCGAGAAGCACCTTTCGCCTTTGTTCTCGACTCTACAAATCGAGCCCGGCGTCTGGCGCGAGCGAGCTCCTTGCGGTTTATCGCACTCGAATGCGGCCGTGAAACTCGCTCTCAACAACCCCGCCAAACCGCGCTCGGCTCCTGCAGTTTCCTTTCCGGCGGCGGAGTACGCTCTGTCGCCGCGATCTGCCAGCTGAGTTATTTCCACGATTTTCTGTTTGTCAGTTTCGCTCCCGGCGCCACGCCTGGCGCTCGGCAATATGCTGCGCTCAATTTCATGGCGATCCAATTCTAACAATTGCTTCACGTATCGCGGATTCAGATCTAAGAGTTCTACGACATACTGCGGATCAAATTTCAAGAATCGCGCGATACGCTGCAGATCAAATTCGAAGGATTGCACGACATAATATGTACTGTAGACCAGGCTTCAAGAGTTGCACGATGCATCGCGCGTTGCTGGTACTTACTGGATATTACTCATTCATATTCGATGGCACGGAAAACGAAAGGAAACGATCGCGAAGCTAAGCACGGACGTCCATGGAAAACTATTAACACCGCCGGTAGATTCTTACTCGAAGTTCGCCGACGATAACCAGCACTCGGACGTAGGTAGATATATTACGCTCGACAAGCTCATTTGCCCCGATATAAGCCGATCCATCAGGCACGCTCGAACTCTCCCGCGGCAAAATCATCCGGCAATCTATCTTTCGCGCTTACCGGCCCGACTTCGACTTCGACTTCGACTTCAACTTGTTCGGGACGTCGCACTTCCGAAAACTAATCTCGCCTTTGTTCGCAGACCATCCTGCTGGGCGACAGTGGCGTCGGCAAGACCTCCTTGCTGGTTCAATTCGACACCGGCAGATTTCAACCCAGCAACTTCGCGGCAACTGTTGGCATCGGCTTCACGGTGAGTAACATGCTTTTGGTAAAATGGTACGTAAATACAGGATCGTCGATTATAGTGGGACGGTGAGCTGAGAGGAAAGCGGCAATGACAATTATGAGGCTAGCAGAAGAGTGCCTGCATCTGCGCTTCTTTCGGATATCATCAGCACTTTACTGTAAAATAAACACTCGCCCTACATCACATTGCTTTGTTCTTCCGCGCAGCTCACCTAGCCGCTATCGTCACTCCTCGCCGCTTCACTATATTCGCGACGTCGAACGACTCATAGTGAAGCGCCACTATTTTCGCCTGCATCCTGAAACTCCGAAATGAAGTCAACCGAGTCCCTTCTTGCCGGACGATCTTTCGTTTTCCAAGCGTCGTCTTCGTCCCGCGTCACGTCCGCGGAGACGAGTGCACGAACTATAATGTCACCTCGTGACAACTACGTGTATCAGCGTCTGACAATGTGAGCAATGCATTTATGCATGAGAGAACCGAGAGGAGCCGTACGATCCTTTCATATGCGATTTACACGCGGCTTTCCTCTACCCGCGTCTGCGTCGTGCTCATTTATCCACGTCTCCCTGTATTCGTTCGCGCGTCTCTTCCTCCCGCGTGTGTTTGTTCGTCTGCTTTCAGCATCGCCAGCATCAGCTACGTGCGTGCGCCAACTGACTCCGTTCGCCATGCATACTTCCACGTTTTTCGTGCACGTGTACGCTTACGATGCTCACTTTTGATAGCCCTTCGTCGCGCACGCTTAACTGATTCACTTCATGTAACTATGTAACACGTTCTCAGTTTGTCACAGACACCATATCGTTTCAATGAAACGGGCTCAATTTGATGAGGCATAAAATTAGTTTTATACGAATCAGAAGATTGGCCGACAAACATAAGATGTCTTCGTATGCACACGTACACTCTATTATATGCCAGATTTCGCTTGCACTAGCGACCGAGCACTCGAGTCTAGGCATCCTATCTACGTGCTTTGCGGCGCGCCAAAGCAGAAACCCGCGACGTCGTGACAGCGACTTTATTACACCGCGATAGCGATCGCTAGCTCGGCGAGAGATCGCGAATTTCCTTCGTTCGCCGTATCGTTTGCCCCGACTTCAACGGCGGCTTCTTTCCTTTTCCTTCTCTCTCTCTCTCTCTCTCTCTCCTCTCTCTCGTTCGCTGCTAAAGCAAAAGGCTAAATGCTACGAGGCTCGTCGTCGGGCAATTTTTCCGCCGCTGAAATTTACGCTCGCCCGTACTTACCGTCCGATCTTGTCCCGTTGACAGGACAGGGAAAGCTCGAGTCAGCTCACTTCGCTCGAGCAACGTGCACTCGCCGCGCAGTAAGGGACATCCGTTTCACGTAAAAGTCGGCAGATTGATCGCGTGACTCGCATCTTCCCCTGCACCGTAGCGTCGTGCCAGAATTAGTGAGGATTAGCTCGTTAGGATTTCCGCGGATCATTAACCCTCGATTTAACGGCGCTGGACCTTAACATTAACGTTGGTTTTTGGATCATTTTAGGACGCTCAAATTATATCAATACGAACTGCACGGTCGTTGGTCGTATCTGGGAACTTTCGGTAGAACGGGTACTTTAATTCAATGTTCGCAGCCCCCGGTCTATCTGTTATTTTATTAGGAATCGCGTGGGAAGTTATCGTACGGCAACTATGGCTCGCGTCTTACTGAACTGTGTACCCTCTCGGAACTTTAAATTGCTGCAGATTGCAAGAAAAGAAGCGAGCGTCGCTCGCAGTTAGAGTCGCTCCTCGTCCAGTTTCCTGCCACTTGGCTCACCCTCGCGACGATGTCGAATGAATATTTATAGGAAGCCTTCGAGTATCCCTGTCTCTTCCTCTCGCTCTTTTTCGGCCGGCTAAAAATTGAATTTATGACTTCATCTCCGATTTGTGCAGCCGTAGGCGGCGAGCGACCGCTGCCGGGAGAAAATCCATTTGCATTTGATATTTGCTCACTCACTACATAGTACGAACGGAGGATGCTTATCAGAGATCCGCTCGAGTCCCATGGCTCCCGTGCCTAAAACTTGTGCCATATCAAACATCCGAAACGCACGTATAAACGTAACTGAGATTAAACCGGTTCCGAACTCTTATGAACGAGACGAGCATAAAAATGAGGGATCATTACAGACGCGATCGTTTCTATGAAATCAATATCCGAGCGCGTAGCCAATGATTCTCCCGCATGCCTCGCCGACACAAAATTCGATCACTTTCTAAACACGCCTCGCGTACACGAGCGGCTGCATATCGGACGAATGTAGATTCGCAGATAGAGATCGGCCTATCTAAACTATAGGCTCTCTAATCGGTGCCGCGGGGTAAAACAAATGTTTCGCGCTGCATCGGGGAAGTGCAATTTAAATCGGCCGCACACGGCGAGGGGGTTATCAGACGGCGCGCGTTTCGAATATGTACCTACTCTTCTCGCTCCCGAGCCGCTGAATAATCTCGGCCCCTCCCGTTTTCTTCACGGTTTCTCGATTCGCCGATCGAGGTCCCGTCCGACGAGCTTTCTCGCGCCGAACGGCCAACGATTTACGGAGAGCGTCTTCAAGCCATGCGCTAAAATCCTCCCGTCGTACTTATATCGATTTGATGAAAGTTGTAGGGGCAAAAATTCAACGACTTTCCCTTCACTCGTCAAATTTTCGATGGCGAAATATGAAGATGGTGGATGATGGTTTATGTTTCATGTATGTATGTCAAGTTTGGTTCAGTCAACTTCGATGCCAGACACTGTTTGTGTGTTCAGAGCGTCATGTGTACGTTCATCGGATTGATACAGTCTGAACTAGATACTAGAGCAGTCGGCCAAAGTCTTGCGTTGAAGATACGTCAGTAGCAGACCGATCAACGTCAGTTTACCGGATCTACCAGTTGTCGACTCTCGACAGTTCATATCCACGTACATGTAGGAGTAACGTGTACGTGCATGAGGATTATTCGCACCTATATACGTACGTCGGACGTACGAACTCTATGTGTCGCAGCCATTCTCGCGCCGTTTGGTAACAGTTTGCTGTATCGTCGAGAAAGTTGAAATTGCTCTATCAAACATCCGCAGATTTCTCCCGTAACACGTGTCCGTCTCTCAACCGTCGACTACAGCTTTCCCGCGAAAGTTTAATTTCATTACGAGTCCGCCGGGCTTCTTTCGTCGACGTTACAGGTCTCTTAGTACACGGCATTGATGTTGTCTTATTTGCTACTACTAATTTCTTATGATAGTTAAAATGATACAGTGTACCCATTCGCTTTCTATTCACAGCCAACGATATACATACACGAACCACTTCTGTACATACGCGCAACGATATACGTGACTATAAGCAGTCGAGACAATATTTTCCGTCGCGGTAAAAGTTTGACACCCATGCACAGTAACGGTCGTGGAAAAAATGAATCACTCTCTCTGTATCTTTCTCTCTCCCCGTTGAAACATTGTGGCATTCAAGCCGCGCATTAATTGTATACCAATAATGAATGTCGACGGAAATTGTCCAATTATTTATCATTGCCGCTCGATCCTTTCAGTTTCACCATTTCTTCTTGTCCACCCAATGAACAAAATCGCTACTCTCGTCCTCTCTATCTGCACTCTACTCCCCACACCCATACGTGCGCAACTATCCGTGGTTGCATTTCCGAAAATATGAACCTACCAAAATGATCCGCGATCACCCGCCACTCCGGAAGATTAATAACTAACGTCGACGTCAGTTTCGTCCGCTGGCGCAGCCATCCTCCGCAGCTCACCGCTCTTCCTCGCAGATAACACCGGTGTCGTCGACGCGTTCTCTTTCTGGCCCTTTGCTGCCTCAATTTCGCCCGTGCTCTCACCTGGCCGTGTCAAACGCTGACGCAGATATCCCGACGCTTGAATATTCACAAGGCCTTGGACGCCTCGAAGTTGCGTCCCGCCGATTCCACGGCCTCCCGTCTTCCATTCTGTGCCCCTCTTACCTCGGAAACTCGGTGCAGGCCATCACGTAATTACGCTCTTACCGAGCCGCTTATCTGCGAAGACGCAGCTAGCATTCCCGCTAAGTGGTCTCCAGAGATGAGATCCATTCGTATAGGTTCGCAATTTCGATTATTTACGGGGTGGGGGAGTTCTTTAAGAGATGAACGAGTGCGGAGTCGGTGTGCGGTTCTGCTCGTTTATGGAAATCGTTGCTTTCGATATGATGATAACCAAGTATTAGGAATTTGGTCGTATTGGTAATCTTGTGCGATAGCTTCTTTCGTCGTGGGCGATGATGCTGAAAAAGGATGGTGTTCTGTAATCGAATGAATTGGACGCGTAGTTTCGGTAAAAAGATTATAAGAATATTAAAGGAATTTCGTATTCATGAGGATTCCAGGCTCAATTAAGTCGATCGCACATCTGCATACAGAACTGATCGAGACTTTTTTGTTCTTCTGTCTCGAACCTTTTCTTGCTCGATATTACGAATATTATGGATATTATCGGATTAGTTACGTTTGCTGGGAAAATGTTGCCTTAATCTAATGGAATCTCGAGATAGCGAAGATTGAGACCTTCGCGAAGACTTACAAACGCAATTGGGTTGAAGGATTTCCTCAGCCGTGTAAACGGAACTTTTTGACGAAGTTTACAAACTCCCGATTCAGTTAAGAACTTCCGTGCAAGAAGGTGCGGCTTCTCACAAGCATCCCGGCCGCTTTATCTTCCTGGAAGTCATTTTCAAGGGGCACTACGTGTCGATTACGAGAAATGACTGTGTGAACGGTGAACTTTAAATTTGTGCGCGAAAACTTAATTTTTCGAACAGAACGAAGAAAAATAGGAAATCATACGTGGTGTTTTCTAATTTTCTACATATCTAAACCACTTCCGAAGACCTTGCCACAGTCAATTCTTAGCATTCAGTGTTACGATACCAAGAGACCAGTCAGATAAAAAATGCAATTTATGCAATTTGCCGATCAAATAAGGCCCACAGAACGGTATATGCCTATAAGATTTTACATGACTGGAGTGAACTTTCCAAATTTCGATCCGGAAGTGAGACTTTCTCGTTGTTAAAAGGACGCGAGAAGTTAGTTTGACCGATGGCACAGGAGCGATTTTCAACTGGGCTGCAAATTAGAAACTTACCGCGTGCACGCGCGTGTATGTGTGTGCTGCTGGCGCACCATTATTAGCTAATTTCAGGCAGCACCTGTGGCATGGCAAAGTTATTATGCCGGGCCCCACACTGGCGTTCTCGAGCAGTTCGCGAGCTGTTCGTGAACAGTCCCGCGACCGGTGTCGAAGCCCGGCATGGAAGCGGGGAATTTTGGGGGAAAAGGTTGGTAATCGCGGACCTCAGGAGACGGTCATGAGGAACGAAAATAAAAGCAGGGAAGGTGTATCGTGGCACTCGAAAGAGAGACAGAAGGAGTAGGGTAGGCCGAGTGTTTGGTCTCGTTGTGTGTAACCGGACTATCGAGGGATAAAAGGGAGGAAAGGGATAAGAAGAGGGTAATAAATCACTTGGCCTGACAGTGGCAAGTGGGGTTGGGCCCCATGACGAGGCGTGTTCGTCCCTTCTGCTCCTTTTTCACCGCTCTCCCTCTCTTTCTCTCAATGCCCCCCCGACCGTCCGCGTCCGGCTCGGCGCATTTCTTCCTCCTTCTTCCGTACAGATATTTCGTGACGGAACGCGCGGATTCCGAAACTCTTGTCTCGCGAAAGAGCGCGTGCAATAAAAGCATCGCGAGGAGTGAGGGGTGCATTTTGTTTTGCATTTCTCGTCCCTTTCTTCTTTACGGCCCCGACATTAATTGGTAATTGACACGTCCTCTCGCAGGACCGACCTCGTCAAAATGTAAAAATCGTTCCGATAAATTTGCGTCGCTCCCCCCTGTCGAGCACACAACATTAACATTTAAAGCGGCAGTGAAAGCTCAGAATTGACCCCATAAATTATTTCGCCGAATAAGTGGCCTATAAGTTTGAGAGTTTTACTGGAAATTGCGGAAGGATTTCGTTTTACCGATAGACCTCCGGCGTCCCTCGGGACCGTCGAGTGTACTGCCGCGAGTCGGAAAAAAGCTCGCGATCGTGAAAGATGAAAGTGGCTGTACACGTTATAGTTGGTGGCGTGTAACAGGAGCGCCGCGCCGCGCCGCCCCGCGCAGCCGCCAATCCGGTCGGACGATTAGGTTTATTGCACGTTCGTTAACTACGGACTCACGCTGCGATCGTGCCGCTGCCCCGACAGCGACGATCGTTTTGCAAAACTGGCTTTTCAGCATGAAAATGGCGATCGAGCGAACTTTCGTTCCGCGAGACGCGCGATCAGTCTCCTTTCTCGAATTTCTAATAATTAATTTAATCGAACTACTGCTCCAATATTTCTCATATTACTAACGAAGTAACCTATTCTTCTGCTAGCAATTTCACATAGATATCCTATTAAAAATCGTGTCGGAAAGCGAAGAGAGGACTTGACGAATGTAAAGGAACGCGGAAGAAAATGCATCGACGTCTGTCGGCCGAACAAAATTTGGGCGCACGGTAACGGGAGTTGGGAAAAAAATGTGACAGCGAGCGCACGGATCGAAAGTATCGATCGGCACTCGGGAGGGCAGGATCTTCAAAGGTTCTGGGCGCAAGGTGCACACAGTTTGGCGGTCGGCGTCGCTTGACCGCACGCTCAAAGGAGCCGCTTAGACGGCTTAACACCCGCGCGAGCCGCCACGAATTATTGATGCTCGATGCGGCGGTCGATCAATCGTAATGAGACCGTCGAATCACTGACGTCACGACGCTCGCTTTGCCACCGAGCCGAGCTCGACTAATCAAAGCGATCGCCCACCGTCGATCGCTGCTCAGAGCGAGCAATGTCCATCTCGGACCGGAAGTGCTACGCCTGGACGGGCCAGTTAAT
Source organism: Priocnemis perturbator (assembly GCA_963942575.1). Taxonomy (NCBI): domain Eukaryota; kingdom Metazoa; phylum Arthropoda; class Insecta; order Hymenoptera; family Pompilidae; genus Priocnemis; species Priocnemis perturbator. The sequence continues at coordinate 12,935,413 of OZ012653.1, forward strand.
TAAATTGACTTTGATTAAACACCCGTGTCGCCTACATAAAGATTTCGCTTCTGCTCTCGTCCGGCTCCGATGCCGGCTCTCGATGTTTGCGAGTTTAGCTACTGGTAAAGTGAATGACTCGAGTATTGATGCGCTCGGCCGAAAGGTAGCTGAAATTAATGTGACGTTTGGAAGGTCATGGAATCTGGTGAAAGATAGCAGAAAGTTTTGTCGTTGGTTCACGTGCTATTATAATAATTAATGCAAATGAAACGCTGTCGTTGATAATGAAAGCGTCATTTCTCTTTAGGTTCTATTGTAACGAGCCAAAACTTTCTGCCGTAAAGGAAGCACCATAGAACCTACCATAAGCAGCCCTTCGATCTCCGATCCGAAATTCTCAAACCGCGTGCGGAGTGGTCAATTATACCGCAGTTATGGCTAATTATCGCGCTTATTCGAAGAACGAGGAAGTCTGGCGGTGCTCTCCGAGAATGACTTTTCGAAAGTCTTCGTTCCACGGCCAGTTTGTTCGTACGCAGCCCTTCGTGTCGAACGCAGGGATGAGCGAAACGACGGCGTCGGATCTCGTCCCCTTGGAACGTGATCGTTTCGTCGGCAACTTTCGGATCCGTCGAATTGGCTCGAACCCAAAACGTCGTCAATCGATGTTCAGGGCGGCGACAGAGTTTTACGTCGCTGGCAGCGGCCAAATTGTCCGATAAAGTGCGATGAATATCAATAAAATGCTCGCCGGACTGCCTTGCCAGCGCGATCGTCGTCCGTCGCGATTATTAAATTAAGCCGGGCGCTGGACATTTTTAAGAGAACTTTCGCAGTTTCACGAGGTATGACTTTAACCGAGCACTCTGATGGGTATTTAGTCGTTCCAGATAGTGAGAGACGTTTATCGGCGGAATCAGAATGTCTGGTCTGATTTATGTGGCGCTAAACCTCCCCCAATCGTAATAAGGGGTCGCTTTAACGAGGACGATTATTTCGCAGGTTTGATATTGGTTTAAATGTCGACGGAGCCGTGGTGGAAAGTGCCTGATCTTGAAACGGTATTTGGATAGATCGTTGTTCTAGCGGAGCGACAACGATTGTTACTTTCGTCGGTCAGTTTAGTTTGTCGATTTTTAAGACTCATCCCGACAGTGTGGCGTCTCTGGTCTCTGTATCGATTTTCCAATCTTCCTTCGAAGGAAAACTCTGAGCCCACGAGAGAGGAGAGTAAAGTATTGGTTTTTCAACTGTAGCTGCTGGAAAATGCGTTAAAGCACCGTATCGTGAATTGACAATTATCGCAATGTTGTACGGAAAACGTAATGAAAAGTCATAAATTATTCCTTAAATTAAGATGTTCGCTTTGAACCGGATAAAAATAATATTGGCAGACATTAGAACTAATGTTACCTTTCACTGCGGTTTGTATCTCATACGTTTTCCAGAGGCGATGGATATCGTGCGGTTACTGCAACCGCGATAATCGATTCAAGAGGAACACGGAGTGTTGCACGAATCATCCTCGGACCTCTTGTTGTTCAACACACACGAGGTGTGCGCGTTATTCTGGTCACGAATTCCGCTTCTCCATCCTCTCATCTGTCTCACTCCCTCTCTTGTCTGTCCTTCGACCCGTTCTTTTTCCTGCGTCCATCTTTTCATCCAGCCCCGACCGTGTTTTCTCTCCTGCCTGTTACCCAAATTTACGCTCATCATACATCAACCAAAAATATTCTTTGGCCCAAACCGAAAAAAAGAAAAAACATGGAATAAGTTCAAATTACATTGAAGACAAACGTACACATTTTAATTGACTCGATCGCATATGGCCACGATTCCGCCGTACAACGTCAACCAATTACAAAGCCGAAATCGTGCGCTCTCATACAGCTTACTTAATATGGCCGATGGTTCTTGATTACGCGTTCTCCCGGGCCACGAAATAATTTCGGGCGAATTAATTCGCGTCAACGCGCGGATTAATCTAATTGAAGACGAGGGGAGCGCGTGGACGGAGGCTCTCGGCATGCCTCGTCCGCGATATCAGATTGCCCCTCGAGGCGGCATAACGATAAATTGCATTGGAGATTAATACAGTGCCTTCCCCCCTCTCCCCTGCGGCACGATCTAATCGTGGCCCAAGAATAACGCTCTGGACGAAGCATCGGAATACGCGGAGCCGGCGAGAAAGATTTGCTTCCGACGAACGAAATTCGATATCGGCAGACTCTGCTTCCAGCCAAATTTTCACATTACTTTCCCGATCCGCATTCGTTTCTCATCCACTGTCGGTCATACTTTTCCGTACTTATTAATTGGTACTCGCGCGCTATCATTAGTAATAGCCGTAGACCAGCTCGTCGTAGGTGGAACGTATTTGGCGTAGAGAGCCTGAGACGACAAGGCATTGAGGGTAAAATTGTATTCACCGTGCACGGTCGCTCGACATTCTGTCTACACGAGGCGAGGGCCCGACACAAATCCGCAGGTTACGCCCTTGTTTATCAACTTCCATCCTCGCTCTCAACTGCTAAGCCCCCTGCAAGCGTTTCCGCTCCTTCCGTCTTCCAACTCGTTTCGTCGATTCCACGCCGAAAGCATCTTCTTCCTCTCGTCACATCTCCGACAAGACGGGCGGGTCGGATGGGAGGGGAAGTTAATCCTCAGCATCCAGGATCCCATTGGAAATCCGTAACGAGAGTACGCGCTCTCGTGCTCCTGCTCGCAGAGACGACCGGGCCGGAAATTCGAGTTCCTTCGGAATGTCGGTTGCCGTTGACGGACCGAGTACTTTCGTCCGTTTCGCAATCGAATCGCAACGACACGTTGCTACTTCGTCGACGGACGTCTCCGATGATTGCTTCTGGACACTGACACCCGTGACGTTAACTTTTACAGGATTGTGTCGAGGCATTGTCTTCGATTCTACCACCTAACGAGATGATAGGGTTGCTCGTTCGTAGATGAAAAGTTGCTCGTTGGTAGATAAAACGTTGTTCTACATTCAGTACGCTTTTCGTGGCTATAACATTGACACTCATAGAGCATCCTGTCGATCCGAGGAGCTTTCGAAAATGTTAACGCGTGTGAATATCGTAAGCGTGCCGATAAAATAGTCCTCGTAACGCGGCACTCCGCTTATTCGACGAGTCTTTCAGCTCGCGTCGTCGACACTATCGACAGGGCGTCGATTAACTCGTCTGCATTTTCAATTCGGCCAGGCGGAAGTTCGCTGCCTCGTACAACCAATTTCAAGAATTCCTCCGATACCGTTCCGTCGGAAGTTTACGTCACCCGAGGTATTACCGTTGTCACGAAAGCTCTTTTCTTTCTTTCTTTTTGTCGTCCGCAATAAAACTCGGCGTGGGAATAGAGCGCGTGCACGCGCGAAACCGACTCGCCAGCTTATTTCGTCGAATCTATTTCGTTTAATGTTTAATCTGTCTGGTCGAACATAACTCTCTCATCGTGCCGATTTACAAAAGCGTTATTGGCTCGCTTTACGTAATTACGTAGTTGCGAGCACGCGGCATTTCGACGCCGATCTTGTCCCTCCCCATCCTTGCGAATCGACGGCGCCTGAATGAATTAAATGAGCACGAATGCGCGTACGAATGACTTCTCCTCGCCATCATTTCCGATTGTTCATATCTTGCGCCTACCATTCTCGTCTATCCACAATCCCTTTCTTCGCATTCACTCTTTACCTCCGTTCGCACCACACGATGTCTTTTTAATAGAATCCGACGCAAAATATTTGCGCTGCCTCGCGATCGTTCTTTCTCCCCGAGTCGATCTCACTCATTCGAGTCACATTTATGTAATTTTTCGCGTAACACTTACGTCGCTCCCCATCGGATAAAATTGCGCTCGGTGCATTCCGGGGAACGGATTTATGTAATGGCCCCTCTGGGAACGAGATCCGCGCCGTGAATTTGCAGAAAGAGCGGGAATGCGAGGATCGACGATTGCGTCGAAGAAAGTGGCCGTTCGACGCTTTTTCCTGTTTCAGAGAGGAGAGAAAAGATGCTGGCCCGAACGAATCAAACGTAGAACGGCTTCCTGCTTAAACGGTGCGCAGTCGGTTGTGTCATAGCGGAATAAAGGCCAAGAATAGATTACGTTGCGCGCTTCATTCATTTCGCCATTCCGAAGACCGGAAGACGTCAAGTTTTCGCTTGCAAAGCGGATCCATTCCTGCAATGTAAATGAATAAACGAGCGAATAGATCGAGCTTCGAAAATTAATTACAACCGATAAACGGGCGTGGTTAGCGCGCCCGCCGAACGGCCCCTTAATGTTTGATTAACGTGTTTGCGAATTAAACGCTGTAATTGACTCGTTCCGCGCTTAACCTCGATCGGGAGTATCGAGAAGCGCACTGGACATCGTTGTTTACGCGTTAGGCAGGCGAGTCGATCGATTGGCAACGCAGAAATTGTGAGAAAGCAATCGTTGGAATAATATATCAAGGTTGGCTTGATAAACATCAGATATAAAACAGAATAGCACTTTGAAAATAAGTCTCGATGGAGGCGTGAGGATGGTGATAGTTGAAAGCTAGCATTCAAATGACAAGTTTTAGACCGTTAACTGAAACATCGATTGGGGCACCTTGGGATAGTGGCGATTCTGCCATTTTGAAAACGTGCCAGTCCCTGCTGAGGGGCCGAGTGGGAGGCCCCATAGGTCCCGTGTCAAAAAGATATCCAACATCTGCAGACACGGTCGAGGGCGCCGGGCTCAAAGTCATTCGACTTTTGCGAGTGTGCAAATAAACCCTCTTTGTCCCCTTTTTTTCCTCATTTCTTTCGCCTCGTCATCTTCTCTCTCCTCCCTTCCCGCGCTCTCTCACTCTCTTCCACCGCGTCGACATTCTTTTTCGCGACTCTTTTGCTCGTTTAAACACTTGCTCCTTTTCCAACGCTGGCCCCGTCTCTCTCAGTCCCCATAATGGCAGAGAAAGACACTTCGTTTATGCGGACGGGCGGACGTTATGTCGTGGCTGGAGGCGCCCCTATATGTTTTCTGTATCATGCGCCCTATGTTCAGCTCGAGGGGGAGGAAGTGTCTAGGGGAGGGGAACGCAGCGGGCCAGCGAGCGGTTTGAAACGCAAATTTGTCGAGACAGTGCTTAAAACGTTTCTCCATTATCTTAACGAAAACTTCAATTTTTCTGAACAATTTGTCAAGGTATCTCGAAAACGGTCGAGAGTTGGCCGTACAGACGGAACTGTATTTTTAGGGCAAATTACCATCTATCCAGCGATACGAGTACGGAGTATTTTTACTTTTGGGTTAAATTTAATTTTTGCTACATCTTCAAACTTATTATTTTGATCCCAGTAAGATTTTAACTTGGATAACTTTTAACAAGTTTTCATTCCACAAAGCACGCTACCACGATAGCTAGTTACTCCTTGAGAATTCGTGAGGATATCTTCCAACGGTCACTGCGCAATAAACTTTCTTAAAGGCACAAGTAGGAACTTACAATCTGCGACGTTCTTCTGGAACGATTCTCTCAAACTCGTTCGCGGATCGTAGTCATCGCTAACCGGGGGTTGAGCTAATAAACTCCGGCCTCCAGGGCTCGTTCGCAGTGGGACGCCCGATAGCAGGCATCAGCTACTCTGGCTGCCCTGTGTGCAGACACTGGCGTGTACGGGAGCACGGGGGAAGGACGGAATAAGAAGCGGGAGAGAAGGAAATGTTGTCGGGCTGAAAGGGAAACAGAAAGGCCGCAGAGAGCGTGCGCGCACGCGCACGCGCGCGTGAGAACTAGAGAGACGGAAAGAGAAAGCGAACAGGAAACAGGAAACAAAGGCGGATAACAGCGGGGTATATAAAATTAATGTCCCGCCGGTGCGCTCCGCTGTTAACTTTTTGAACGCTCGAGTGAGATGTTAGCGGCGCGCGAGCGCGCTCTCTTATGAACGTTCCCTTTCTGCTCGGGTGTCGGGTGCAATATGCGTTGGGGGATTTCAGGTTAAAAATTCTTCTGCCTATTTATTATCGTGCGCGCAACACTTTTAGGCCGCCGCCGTCTCTCATTGCGAGTAAAATCGGATGTTCATGTAAATCGGCGAGTCTGCTTGGACCGTAACGAGCTGAAACGATAAGGTCCGAACTACATACATGTAATTAGAAGCCGAGCCGATGGATGGAGCTTGAAGCGATCGCGTGGCTACGACGCGGTCGGTTGGACGATAAAAAGAAATGCTTCGCAAGACAGTTATGACGCGAGAAGTTAAAATTAACTTCCTCGCGACGACAATTTGCGTCCTCGTATACGTGCGATCGTGCACAGGCGTGCATCCGTGCTCGTCACGTGTGTACACGATTCGCACGTATACGTACGCGCGCCACTCGAAGCGGATTTCCACGGGAGAGCGGGCAGGGAAATTGCGTTTTCCGACAAATTCTCGGCCGCAGAAACGAGAGAGAACTCGCACAATGTCCAGCCTAGACGATGCCGGACTCGTTTCCGCCACGCCGTGCCGTACGATTTCCATCTACGCCGAACTCTCTCTCCCTTTGCCAACGAATTTATCGGGAATATGCGTGCAATTCGGTATAGCGCGGCGTCTAAGTACTTAGAATACAATAAAGTTCAACGCTGTTCAATGATAATAGGTTTGCAGGGCCGCGTGTTGCGTGATTTTTTCGCGATTCTGCGACCGGCTTCAGGAATTATCGGATGATCGGTGCGGTGATCGTATTTTTTTCGAAGGCACTTTGCGAATGCATAAATTCATGAGTCTATGCTCTCGAATGGATGGATGTTAGATATTAACATGTTTGTTAAATCATCCATTAAATTTTGTCGAGGGCTAGACAGTTTTATCAGTCTGATATTTTGAAGACTTTATGATTAACGTATGCAGGACTCGATGCTGTTCTGCGTACGATATCGACACCGCAAAATCCCCCATTCGTGGGACGTGGAGGATCGCGCAACTTATCGCATCAACGACGCTTCGATCATCGACGAAAATCGCATGAATATTCGCCGCTGTCGCCGCTGATAATTCCACTTAATCCTGCCGCACTCCCGATCTATTATTCAGGCTATATGTACGTATCGGACGGCGGTTTGAAATTATATACGTCCTCGGCTCGGTTCTGTATTATAATCGATGCTTCGTGGTTGCTCGGCTGAAAACTTCTCCTCAACACCGACGCGCATTACGAGTCGAAAGAATCGAACTTCGACATTCAGTATTTAACGTACAATGGGAGAGCATTGAAATTCGCGTAACTCGTAATAAAAACGAGGAAACTTTCAGGTTTTTCTTAATCCCTAACCCGGCACAGAAGGCAAGGTCTCTGCGATTTTTCATTTATCAACGACTTCACAGTCCCGAGATACTCGCGGAGCCGAGCGAGATTTCCGCGAAAGAAACAATCGACGCAAATGGAGCGGCGCGTAATTAAGCCTAATTACAGCCGCTTCCGTTAACTTCCATCGAGTCCGGTGAACTTCTGGCGTTGCATCGAGCCGCGATGGGATGCACACGCTCGCCGCTGGCAGAGCGTGGCCTTAAAGTCGGCAAACGCGAACGTGCCCGGCAATTATTGTACTGCTAGGCCGCAAATAGCGTCTCGCAATAACAATGAACCGCGCCGGCCTTACGTCGTGGCCGTCCTACTGACATTAAAGCTCGCTTCAGATATTATGACAATAGAAATTACGTTCCATTGGCAAGGAACCGATAGCAGCACCTGTCCGACCGTGGGCTAGGCGCCGGGCGAAAGATCGGTAAACGAACTTTCCTCGACATTTGCGGCCGGGTCTACGGGGACCGTCGAACGAATCGTTGCGAAGCGGGCGAACGCGGGACGACGCGAGAAAAAATTTCGAAAATTTCGTTCCGACACCGGAGACTCCAACGGTCGCACGTGCGATGCGCGTGCCACGGCCACTTTTTGCCCTCATGCTTCCCTTGTACCGAGTGAAAATTTCGGCGGAAAACTTGGAGCCCTCGAAAAATTGTTAATTATGAACGGATTGAGGATAATTCGATAGGCCCGAGGTGTGCGGTTTGAGGCGCTCGCGGTGTTTGCGAATTGAGCATTCTGGCAGTTTTGGGACGGAGGGTACTGTAGGAATATTTCTTGGAGTAGGCACGACGATGACCTGCTCGGTCTGTCCACGATGTCTACAGTGCAGCAATAATTACGGGCATGGTAATTGGTGGGGAAACACGGTGGAAGGATGCCCGAGTGACTGCGAGCCACCGAGCGCATTTGTTTGACGTGAAAATACCGACTGCCATCCGTAAATATTGTTGGATAGACGCAATTTACGGCCCCTGCTGTCATGCGTCTTGTTTACTTTTGTTTAATTAACGTCGAAACCAAAAAATTAATTAAACCCTCAACCACTTGCCGCTTATTTGCCCGTGTATTCGAATTATAACCATTGCTAGATCCAATTAATGAATGCCGTGTCAATATCAGAATAGGATTAATTAAATTTGTTCCGTATCAGCGGGATACGAATTATAGTACAACCAATTTGACACATCACTATCTTCGCATTATAAAATCATCCAAATTATAATATGTCTGCGCGAATAATGAAAAATCTAGAGCTCAACGTTGTTTATCGGAGAGCGAGGCACGAGGGTTCTGCAACGTGTAGCAACACGTTAAGCAATATGCGACTTACGCGTAACAACGACCCGAGTTCGCGGCCGTTCGAGCGAATCTTAATTTCCTAGAAATCTCCGTCGAGCTCCCGTTATCGCATCCATTCTATCCCGGCCTGTTTTCCCGTTACTCCCGAGTCCCGAGCACCTCTTCTCTCATTAATAATAATGCCTGTCACATTTGCATCTCGGCATCATTAAGTTTTCATCATTATTACACGCGCGCCGTTCCGGTGTAAAAGTTCCTCAGGAATGACGTCCTATATCGTTCAATTACTTTTCCCCCTGTTATTGTACACATTTCTAATAAACGCTTTTCGTTACGTGTACATCATTACCGCACTTATTTACTCTCGTCTCTACTTACGTATTCCTATAGACAAACGTGTCTTTTTCCCTTCTACATTTTCCTCTGTTATTTTCGTGAATAGAATAATATCAAGTAAGAGTACGCATGGTCATAGGAGTTGATTTCAGTTCTAACGCTACCCAGTATCATGCTACCTAACATTTTTGCACGACAATCGGCCTGACGAGGGGTCAATAAAATCCAGTCGCGCTGGCCGAGATTTTTGATTCGTCGCGATTGAATAATGCGATCTCGCGGACTGGCTATTTATACGAGCAATACCGCACCGGATTGACCCATTCCGGATGGCCAGAGATAGATAGGCCTCCCGGACGGACAGGTAGATATTACTTTACGAGCGCGGTCAGGGGTTCGCGTGAATATAGGAAACGAGGCGACAATATTGAGCTGACAACTATCAGTGATAAAACAATGCGCGGGGCGAACAAAGTGACGAACGAGGGGAGGGTATGTGCATTTGCGAATAGCACGGAACGCGAACGACAAATAGCTGTCGGTAAACGCGAGGATTGATTCGGGCCTCGTGTGCACTTTTATGTCTCGGACGACGCGCAATCGTAACGGATTATTGATGAAAACGTCGTTGTCAATTAAGAAGTCGAGGCAGAAAGGAAGCAAGAACGACGATCGACGAGAGCGTCGACAGCCAGGACTCTCGACTGCAGAAGGCTCTTGAGATGGCAAAAGGACTGCGACTGCCGCTGGAAAACCCGCGGTCGAGAGCGGAGACTCGATGCTTTGGAATTGCTAGGGCGAACGGGGGAAAAAGAAGAAGGGCTTATGCCGGAATGAGGCTTTCCTCGCAGTGTAAAACGTAAAAGGCGCGGAGATATCTCGTAGATATGTCCGACATCTTGTATATCTTTTGGACGGCGCCTGCTGCATTCTAATACACATTTCTATTTGGACCCTCTAGAAAGTCCGTCCGTCATTTTCCAACATTTACGCGCGATTAGAATCAATCGACTCGCCCTCGAATTTGCACTCTTTCAATATCCTCTCCAAGGCAACGTTTTATTACAATGGAACCGGCGTAATTATACTAACAGCCATCATCATCGAGATCTCGTATCACATATAATTGGATTCCGTTAAACCGGGTAGGTACTTGATCGCCTTTAATTACTTAAATTCGATCGACGCCGCGGTAGAGAGAGACAGCGAGAGAGATGGAGAGAGCGTAATCCTTGCAACACCTGTAAGGACTGATACCGACATGCGACCGATATACCGATGCAGGGCGTGTATGAAATATGGATACATAACGTATCGCGACTTAATCGAGGAAGTACCGTTAAAGAAAAGAAGTGACAACGCAGCTGCGTCGCCGTGACAATGAGCGAGAAAACTCGTGCAGCAGGTGTGCCCGCTCGGGATCCGAGAAAGGGCTAACGAAGTAACGGTCCGCGATCGATTCGTGCGCGTAATAACTCGTCAAATAATTATCGCTCGGTCGAGCGGCTCTCCGCGGCTCTCAGCTTCTAAATAACGCGGACAACGGGCGACGATGATATAATTATTGCGGGAGCAGAAACGACGTCGATGTTAGGCAGTGCTCGACCCGGCCACAAACTCTGCCTTCGATACTGCACTTTGGCGCGCGCTTCACGTTCCTCAAGTCGACGGTCGATCTAGCGAAGCTTCTTGACCTCTCTACGACGAGCCGAGAGTCACGAGAGTGCCCCGAGGTTCTGCCCTCGTCGATGAGATTTCGTTGTTTTTCCCCGAGAAACGTTCCCGTAACTTTGTGTCGTCGTCTGTCGTGAACGAGTGGAGGAGATAAACTGACGACGCGATCACGATAACGACGTCATGCAAAAATCTCATGAAACTGATCTTCTTACCCAACGATCTCCGTGTGTCATACTGCAACTGTAGTGACAGCCTCTCCAGCTCTAATTCCGTGCGAGATAGGAGCATAGAGAGAAATATGGAGTTGCGAGGAAAAGAGAAACCGAGCTGGATGGGGCGGTTATATACGTAGCGCATTCGAGGTTGGCAGCTCGGTGAGCTGTAGCACACTTCCTGGTTCATTTGCCTGTCATCGGTGCAGCGTTCGTTTTGCAACGAGCCCCACCAGTTGATTACCCCGTTTGACAGTGGGTCCAATTAATATCAATTACGCCGACCAGACAAAATAGTCTAACGGCTCGTCTCGAGCTCGTGCCCTCGCAAGTAATATCAGAAAGTTGATATCGATGTCAGAGGGTCGACGTGTTTTCAATTCCCGACTAAATATCCCGCTTCGGTAAAATGTCGAAGTGCAGCGCATGGGTCAGCAAAGAAGTACATACCAGGTTGTCGTATGACATTTTTGCCTTATTATGTTTGCTGGTAATATTAAGAGAACATTGCATTATTACGATGCTCAGTATTGATAATCTCTTTTCTCCGTCTTGTCAGCGATCGAAGTATTTAACGTTCAACCCGGTCGTTGGCTCGTCCCAGCGTATTCGACTGTTCTCTACATAATCCTCGTTTGTCACGCTGCTCTGCCCTTATGGACCCCTCCTCCGTTTAATCCCGCGGATTCGCGGCCTCATTCCGACACATATGTCCCGCGTACTTTGGGACCAGGAATACGCGATGGACTAATCCGGAGAATGGCTACCTATTTCACGTGAAGGACAGGAGAAAAGTGTCGTAAAGTGAGGCCATGGCATGTAGCAATGCACTCTTGTCGCGTGGTTGCATTATTTCGTTCAAATTGCTAAATTGCATAACCGTATATAATCGACTCCGACGATTATTGCGAAAATTAATACGTAATTGTGTATGTTCAACCTGTGTTATTCCGTCATATTACTAGAGTACGTTCCCAGTTTCCTTGTCTATCGAAAGCACCGACGCGTTCGCACTTGGCGAGGCCCAATTGTGCGCTCGGACGATCGATCATCTGGTTTCGAGCGATTCCAAGGAATGGAGCCCTGGATACGCTCATTGTCTCTCATTCTGTCCCCGCGCTCACGCTTCGGCACCAACCTCCCATCTGTACATTATTATCCGCAAAGTCGACGTTGCGAGTCGGGAACATTTGCTCCTAATGGAACTAACGTTTCCTGATTGCCGAGATCCTTCCTGCTCGATGAGGAATCGAACGGTGACTTTCGATACGTGTATATATTGATACTGTTCAATTTCATATTCCGTACTTTTCTAAATGCCTTGGGTGAACAGAAATTCGCTCGATGTCAGGTGTAGTCGAATAATTCTGTACTTCGTCGGCACTGCGTCGCGAATGACGTCAAAAATGACGGGTCCATCTTGAAAAAGTCCTCGGCTTCCTGCTCTACCCCTTTGAACCGTCGACTCTGCCGTTTGTCCTACACTTTTTTCCCCCCTGGCACACGTCAACTCTCACCCCTACCGCACTCTATTTGTCTCCCGCTCTTTACCCCGCACCCACCGGCACGCTCTCAGTCTCTTTAACTGGCGTTTCTGGCGTCGGTTCGTTTCAAAACCTGTTGCCACGGCGCTCTCTTTCTCTCTCGCAAAAATTTCTCTTTCTGCGTAGAGAAAATGCTTCCACTACTGAGTACCCGTCCGATATTGAGCCAAGGTAGTCGGATTTGCGCTGTCTTTCTAATTCTCCGTCTCTCTTTCTCTCGCACTCACTCATAACCACCTCCACATAAACTCATAAACCATGCGCACCAACTCATTTAAAGGCGCGAAAAAAAAAAAACAAGAATAATTGTCAATTTTCATCCTTTCCCATAACATTTCTCCACCACACTCTCGTCTTCATCCTCTACAATTCCGTCCCCTCCCCTCCCCCTCTCTCCTCCTCTGACTCTTCCCGCTACGCTTCTCCATCCTTCCTCTCTCCGTCCAGCACTCTCAGCTCTCAGTCAGGCCGTTTCAAAACCTGTTGCCACGCGGTCGTGTGGGCGCGTGCGCCGGCGTGTACAAACGGCACGCGCGCGCGTGTCACCATGGGAACGCGGGGATGGCTCCTGGCCGAGACTGCCGAGAGGAGAGGCGCGCACACTTTCGGCCCGGGGTGTACGTGCAGCACACAGAGCCAGACTCCCCCGAAGGACCCCCTGCGGCTTCAGGTGGCGGTAGTACCGGGGGGTAGAGAACCCCTCGTTCAGAGCGTCACAGTGCCGACAGTTTCGCCGAACTGTCCAAGTCGCTCCTCGATTTCCTCGATTTTCCTCCGCTTCGTCTCGCGACCAACAGTTCGCGCGCTACCTTCTGCCTCTTGTTGTTTTTTGTTGTTCTTGCAGGAGAACGTCTGCTGAGGAAATAGACGGGGGCAGTTTCGTCGGGCCTTCGTGGTTGGCGAGCGTTTCGCGATCGCGTCGGTGGTGCCTCGTTTCGGGAAGTTTCTTTTGTTCGAGCGGTCGATGTGTGGCGAACGGGATCATTTGTGATTTTTGTCTGTAGGAATTTCGGTGTGACTTTGTTTGGCCGCTGGCGACGGATCGGATTTACGGTTGAGGCTTGTAAGAATTCGAGGCTTTGACGTCTGCATTCGTTTGGTGGAGTTTTATAATTCGTTGTACGTGTGTTGTTGGTTTCGTTGATTTTTTCAACAATAAGTTACGGGCTGGCATGTGATTATTCAGCAGACGTACGCGCTGATGTTTAATGTATGCTTTCCCTCAGTTCAGCAAGTGTTCGATATTACCTCGTCGCTTATCATCTGTCATATCTCAGCGTCCATCTCTTTAATTGACGTGTGCGCAAATTTTCGCGTCAGCTAGGTGCTTTCGTGGCTGAAGAAACGTGTCGATCAGAAGCCGTGACGGGCCGATTTGTTTCATTCGTCGAAAGTGAACAGGCGCGTTACGGTCAGGCGACGTCCGATATCCGGATTTATTAGTCGATGTTGCATCGTATTTCCAATGTCGCCCGAAAAAAACGCATTCTTCCTGTGACGCCTGACGGCTCGTTCGGATCGCAGGATCCGAACGCGGCTTATATTTCGTCAATTTTGCCAAGGCAATTGGGCCGTTCGTTAGGCGGACGGACACGCGTGCGTAGATCATCCCGCGATTCAGAATTCAGAATTCGTTTGCACGGCTACAAGACTACAACCTCTCGTTTTTTCAATATTTGCCTCGTTAGGTTATGACGGGCGAATTTTAACGAATCAATAACAGTGACAGTGACATCCCTGTCGAGACTGATCCAAAAAGATAGGTACGTGCAAAAGAAAAACGATATAATAAATAATAAATCGACGAATACGTCGCAGAATAAAAATCGCAATAATTGGCCACGCGCTCGAGGATAAAAATCGAGATCAACTTCCACGTCAACGTCACCTTCGACCGACGTTCGAGCATTCTGCACCGAAGCTGCACTCCCGTTAAGCCGTCAGGTTTCTATTATCCGGTTCGATAAATGACGCAAGAATTCAGATCAGCCGTCGTCGATTAAGATCTCGGCCGCCATTCGAAGGCGTTCCGAATTCGGCCGGGCATTGGAATAAATCGAGCGAATTTTTGCCCGTCCGACAGACGACAACGCGTTCGCGGATCCTTCACGACGCTCTTGACAGGAGCGATTTCTGCCCAAAATCGCCTTGCTCGAACCAAGCCTTAACACTGGCCTGCCAGCTTGGCTGCTCAGAGCCATTGAAGGGCGCTGAAGGGTTTCGAAGGGCTTTGGGAGGATTGGGAACATCCTATGGGTCCGAAAATCCTTAACGCATGAACGACGTCGGTCTTGATATATAAGGGATGCGGCCGATATTCGCCGCAGCAAAGGACAGAATGATGATTTGAAAAATGGAATCTTCCGAAACGCGACGCACACTTCGTTCGGCCGAGTTGTTGTTGCGAAACGTCAGTTTTAGCCGTCGACAGACTTTCCGAGGCGACTCTCTTTCATACGGAATACGAGCGCGTGCTGGGGCCAACGAAATTTCTTCTATATTTCCTATTTACAATCCGTACCATCCTGCTTCGGTGTATGTACCGGGCGAGGGCGATTTTCATGGGCGCCCTTTTTTACACACGTCGCTTCCTTTCGCAGTGCCGAACCCAGGGAAGAGAAAGCGGCACAGGCGTTTGTGTGTGCTCAACGAAACACCGGGCTCGTAAAGTGTCGCGACATTGGCAGTTCGGCAGGCGTTCTTTCGTTCGTTCGTTCGTTCGCTTCGCGAAACTCAGGGAGAAAGGAGAGTTCGGCTCGCCGGACGATATTTGATGAGAAAATTACGGCTGGATCGCGTGCCGTGGATCCGGGGATGGGGATCGGGCCAATAACAGTTTCACCAATCGCTCCGAGACGGCTCGATATTAAAGTGTCTGTCTGTCTGTCTGTCAGAATCACGCACCTTCTCACTTTCTCGTCGTTCCGACGCACTCGGCATTATATTAGTAACCGTGCGGAGTGATGTAAGCGTTCGTCTTTGTAATCGCCGATTTCTCTCGTTACAATGCGAAGTTATCACGACATCACGAGGTACATTTGTGGCACAGCTTTTTATTTGTTGTATATTAGAAGTAAATGTATGACACGATTAAAGCCGATCGCGAGCGGATTAAAGATAACCATTTTACATGGCGAGCCTCCGCGGTTGGCCGCACAATCGAACTGAGAGTGCCGCGATAGTCGAAACAGTTGTCCCATGATTAGAAATTTATGCCCGTCGATCGTCGGCTCGGTGAGATAAGTAGCCCGCAGCACGGGGAACGAGTTCGCTCGGTGAAAATTTCGCGGGACGGGACCGAATGCGAAAGGAACTGCGACGACAATGCTCGACGTCTCTCCGAGTGCCGCTTCTCGTCACGGGCAAACTTTACGAACGATAAATTCCGGATAATTACGCTCCCCCAAGCGCCGATGTAAATCACAGCTTCCACGGCCGGGGAGACTTTTTCTGCATCGCTGAGCAGCCGCTCGATTCAGCGACTTGAAAAACTTCCCGCCGGCATCGATGCCGGCCGATCGGAAAAGTGTTTGGCTTTCACAGCGTCGCGGTTTGAGAGTGCGTCAGAACTGTGCCGGTACTATACTGCGTTACGACATACTGCCTTTTACCTAATTATTCTGATCCGCAGAAGCTTACGCGTTAATCGACTTACGCTCGATCCGTCGAATCTAAGCACTCTCTGCGTGTTAAAGCCTCGAATATCCCATCCGCCGCCAGCGAGGTCCTCCATTTAAAGCGATATCGGATTCGTCGCGACTCGGCTAGATGAACTTCTTCCAGCCGCAAAAAGTCCGAATTCCGCCTACTTAACGACCTCTCGTCAGCCTCGATTTTCCGGCGTCGTTTAACGGTCGTTCCGGCGCCGGTGATAGATCGTCGTGCCGCCCGCGAGCGATTAATTGAATGACGCTGCTGTTTTGAGGACGCTCCCTTTCGCCTTGCGCTGAGACGCTTCGCGAAAACGCGTGCGTCGGGAAGAGGACGTCGTCGACGACCGTAGGTAGCGGAGGGCTGCGAGTCGCGGAATCCGCCATTGCCGCCGACATATGCGTTTAATATATATATATTTTTGTTTTTTTTGCATGCCGGTTAATTGGAAATATTGCATGTTACAGTGTATTTTCCTCATGAATCGGCCGTTTTAACAAACGATATGGAGCCGAACGTCCGCACCTGGCTGGACAAAGGAAAACTAACGACGCGTGTAAACGAAAAATTAAATGCGCTTAATAGATAATCAGATAAAACATCTCGTTCATTTGGCGCCTCTCTTACTATACTTGGCCAGAAAAAATCGTAAAATTAACGGGAAAAAAATTAAAAAACACTGACCCGTATATCTGTTTAATATTGCATCGCGGTGTGCGTGAGGGAAAACGGCGCTGGCTTTTACGCGGTCGAAATACTTTGCGGTCGACGGGGGGGTTTGCGGCGATGCTCGGGCGTCGAGAAGTAATTATATTGGCGACGAATTTTTTTGTCGTGTCGAAAATGGACGCTCGTTCGGTGTGCTGCGTTAATCTTCCCCGGGATTGCGCGATCGAGAGAGAGAAGGGGGTTGTTTGATTATGGAGAGGAGGGTAGATGTGGAACGAGCGGTTAAATGAGAGACTTTCGACCAGTCCGAAAGTCGCCTCGAGAGTGGAGCGTAAAAAAGTTCGGCGAGGAAAATCTACAGTTATTTGTTTTTCTACGGGAAGATGTGTTCTATGACAATTGATATTGATGACGTTGTAATGTACCGTAATGGACCGATTGACGTTTGCCGGACAATGTGAGCATTTGCATGTTAAGTACCATTTATCTTCGCATCAATGTAATGACGCGTTATTACATTGTGCCGTATTCATTATCAATCGATTCTGTGCGTGGAAAATGGGGGTTTTGCGTATGAAACATATATATACATTTGACATCGTTTCGATGATAGTGATCTTGTCTCATATTTTGCCGAACCTGTTGACGCTGTAATTAAAATGGCAGTAACGATTCGTCGCCGTTAGTATTGAAAGTTTCGTGTGCATCTACGCTCTTTAATTGGCGAATTTCATTATCGCGCCGAAGCTACGCTCCCGGCGAATATTCGTTATTTCTCTCGTAACAAATTTGTGTTCTCATTCGTTTGTATCGATAGAAAATCGTGTAAAAAGGTAGCCTAGGGAGAACGATAAAAAAGAAAAAGACGCGACGGAGTCGGGTGTCTGGATCTGGGACAATCGGTGTCTAATTAATTATCCGGCCGATCAGCTCGAAAAACGACGACATTACGTTGTTATGCGCGCACGAGCGGCACGGGAAACAATGAGAGCGACGGAGAGAAAGGTGCCATTGAGAGCATCCAACCAAGAGCGGCGCTGAACTTTCGATCAATTACCATTTCATTAGTGACTTAATTAGTTAGATCGCATACAGGGTGTCTCAGAACCACAAGTACAAACTTTGCTGATTAACACCTGTGCCAGCAACGATGAAAATCTTCTAATTGTAAGTCCAAGATATTAAAAAAGAAATGTGCTTTTTCACTTCGATCACTTTCATAATGGCCGGCACATACAAGTAACTAGAAATAGGACAGGACAAACGTAGGTCGATAAATTGTTTCCAAGGCAATACCATTCCGCACTTTGTAAGCTAGGGTTGCGCGCGAAACGCGGCGTGGAAATTCACTTCCGCCGATGGCCCGGCACTTGGACGAAACTTTTTGACAAACAGGACGGCAGACGCGGTATATTTATTTGTTTGCCGTGCGGAAATCGCGACCGCCCGACCGCCCGACAATCGATACAAACTCACTTTGACCCGCTTCGTCCATTACGGAAGCGAGGCGTCGGCGTCGTGATTATTTCGTCCGCAATATGCTTATTGGGACATTCCGCTGTCGAGCGAGCGGCGCGGGTCTAACTTCATCAGGGCGAAAATGTTTCGGCAGCGCGGGGCACGGTGGTAGGAATTTTGATACGGCTTCGTCGAAAGTAATAACGAAATTTCGCGAAGCTCGCCGCGCCGAGATTCGGCGTGGGAAAAAGGGTGGTGCAGGAAATTTCGCGGAAATAATGTGAGGGCGCGCCGATTCGATGGGAATGCGGAGCTTTTACGCGCGTTCCGCGGCAGACAGGAGTTGTTACGGTAACAATCGTGCGCCGTAGGAAGTGCGGAGGGCCCTTCAATTTCTCCCTCTCCTTCGGTTACGCGAGAACACGCGCGGCGAGATAACGATTCTCATCGATCTGCTCGACGTCGAGTGGCACCGTCGGCGTCGAGTGTCCTGACTGTATTACCTAGCGAAGCGATTGAAATCGCACGTGTTTGCCCGAACGGAAGCCTTCTCGGCGAGCATCCGCGCGCTTTAGCTCGCGGGACATAAGCGATCGAGCGTCGGCTTCGCGAAAATTCCTCATCGGAAATAACTTGGTCGGACGAAGATTCGACGATGTTTCCTCCTTCCTTTCAAACTCGCAAGCACTGAAGGACCTCCATCCGTCCATGCAATGAAGCATATACTTTGAAGCTAAGATGACAAATATAGAGAAAGAGAAGATTAACGTGGTGATTAATTCGTTAGTCTCACAAGCTTCAGAGACGTGAACGTCTTTAGAATACCTACGTCTTAACTTGACGTCAGAACTTGAACTCCCGGCGAACACTTACTTAACCGTAATTCGTCTAATTAGCGTGTCGCGCATCGTAACGAGCCGGTTGTGCGTATGTCGCGTGTGTTATTCTCGGCCGTTGTTAGTGTATGTGTGTGTGCTACCCATACTGAAGCGCGCGAGCCTCTGTACCAGGCGATGGGCGTTACGCGTGGCCTCGTAACGAGTTCAATTTGGCCGGTAATTAGCCCGAGTAATTATTGCCTCGCACTGTGCCGCGCTCTGATTGGTCAGAGTTCGCGCCAAAACTGACTCGCGTATCGGCCGTATTCGAGGATGCCACGACGACGCTCGCCGTCACGGACACTTTATTTCAAGGAGTATCGGTTCAAAGATTTGACGAGAGTGCAACCCCGAGTTCGCGGACATATTGGCTCGCCGTGACAGTCCATTTCCGAATGCTACGCGGACGTATCTCGCGGACCGACTGGTTCGGCCGACATTGAATGAAAGCATAATGGGTACGTTGCGTGTCAATATTTGTCCGGACGGCGATATATTTTCGGCGACGTAACTCCTCCGACGATATGAAATATCGTTTCCCGTGACATACAAACTCAATATTAGCTTCAGCGGAAGGGAATCTGGAGCAGGCGAAGAGCAAACAATGGAATTAGGTATCGTAAGACGCGTCGCGTCGCCGCGAGCGAATAAAGTCAGAAATCAGTGGAGCGTCTTTCTCGGCGGAGAGTTTAGCGCGGTTCAACTCTCCCGACGGGTCGTTCTGCTTTTTTTTTTTCTTGCTGCCAGCCTCGCTAATGATACATCGTCGCTGTCTCGCGGCCCTAGTAAGTGTCTGCTGGGCTCCTCGCGGGACGTCGACTTCCGGCGGAACAGCCGCGATGAATATCAATTTCGGGTCAATTTGAGATCCGGCCATACGTGCGAGGTCGCTTCCTTCCTTGACTTCGTCTTCCGTAAGCCCCCTCTTTGCTCTCTCTCTCTCTCTCTCTCTCAACCCCTTTAACCCCCTTGTGACGGGCGACTTGCCTCATGTGACGGCAACTTCCTCCCTCTGGGAATGCCGTGAAACCAGCCGCAACTTCTCCGCAGAGCGAGTTCTCCACTGTGTTGCGTCCAAGTTTCGCCCTGTTTCACCGCGACCTATGTGTCTCCGAAACGGAGAAGATAGACGAGAGAAGGGGTGGAGAGTGAGAGAGGTGTGATTAATTAATAATTTCTGCTTTGCGGCCTGACGCCCCGACGGCAGACGCGTTCGATGGCTTGTCGATACAAATTTTTCGTTTCTTGTTTCTTGACTCGACCGTGTGTTTGGATAAATGTAAAGAATGTCCGTTTTGTATGATTAATGTGATGAGTACTATTACACATACATAAAAAGATTTATTAGATTTGAATTATATAGTTGACCAGTTGATGCGAAAATTGTCATTTTACCCACGCTCGAACGTAACGAAGCTAAATTGAAAAATTTATATGCATGTATGTTCGGGTGATTTTCGTGTTTAACAGATACAATTATCTGACATCTGTGCCGGTGATTATGAGTTGGTGTTCAGATGCCGTATTCATGATTCGGACGACCTTCTCGATTACATTCACGGTCCGTAAACGGTGTCTCTAAATCAGGCCAAATCGATCGTACAGGTAATCGTCGAGGTCGTTCCAAACACGGACGAATGCACCTTAATTAGTCGTTCAGCTATGGTTTCCATGCACCGATATGGCGGAACTGGTCGCGTGACATATGTGCCGCGATAAATTCGAATGGGACGGGAGTTGAACGTCTCTTGAGTGTACGTTTCTCGACGTCTCGTGGTCCTTTTTGTTGGACAACCGTGATGCTGGCAATGAAACAGAACCGAGGGCGCAACAGGGTTCTCTTCGTCGCCGACGGATTTAGATCTTGTCATGACAAAAGTCGACGTAAGCCAACGGGAGCTTAAAGAGCATGATTCACTGTGGCCTCCTGCAAAATAACTACCACGACTGCGAGCCCGTGTCAGCGGTCAATTAATTTCTCCCGTCAAAATTGCCCTATTTCGAAGTATATTAGGTAATTTTATTGATAGACGGGACGGAACATTTGCGCGCTGCATCGGGCTAACTGCTGCCTAGCCGAAAACCGTGAATTCAAACTACAATTTCCGCGCGCACATCGACGCGACGGAGCACACGGCTGAGCGAGATATAAGTTTCAAATTGAATATGCATGCAAAAGTCAGTTAGGGCGGCATTCAAGTCAAACGGGCGCGCCCGAATTAGGTTCGCAGCTCCCGGAATTGCCGTGAATCCCGAAAATCTTACAGGCTTATCACGTTCCGGCAAGCTCAATGCGACCGGAGAATGCCGCGTAAGGGAGGACTTAATTGCTGCTTTGTTACTTTACCTCGTTAACGCCGAAAGCGGACCGCTGCTTGCGCGAATGCATGTGTCAGCTCGAATGTCGTTCGAAACAAAGGGATTAGGCGAATTGATTCCGAGTACATACACGTTGTTCTAACGTCTAAGTTAAATTTCGCGCCCACTTTCGAGAATAGTCTGGCAACATTCGTCAAAGGCGCTCGATACGCCCGAAAAAATGGCGCGCCATGCCGGAAGTGGAACAACGCGAAATATTCGGTGAAGCGAAAAAATACAGTGCAGGGCTTTTCGTAGCCTGAGCGAAGTCGAAACCGTTTTCCGCGCTCTTCCATAATTTATGACGTACACTTGATACGCTCACACATGCGACTGGCAAAGTGGCACGTAAGCGAGGCAAGTGCTCGTGTGCTCGGATGTACCCGCATTTCGATTTTTATAGATCGCGTGTCGGGTGCTGTAAATCGGACGTAAAAGATCTCCGCGGTCCCTAAATTTTCCCGAAGTGTGCCATGTAGAAGGTGTTCCGTATTTTGCGCTACACGCCAGAGCGAACGATTCTTTGCGATTAAGTAATGCGAGAATGTAGGATACTATCTGTCCGTACAGAATTTCATTCTTGGCAATGAGATGATATCGAAAAATTGCAAAGACCTCTTTGGTCGGGTGATATTAATCATCGGCGATCCTTAAAATGATATTCTCGTTAAAGTTAAGCATGTTCTCGAATTTGTCGTAATATTCGGGACATATCCGTGATCAACATTTGCGCACGAAAATGTGGGTAATCTTCGGAGTCGGCTTGAAAGCTCGAAACAGTTCCCGCGCTCTCTACATTATGGAGAAATCGTAAATGCACAGTTTCCGCCTCGGCGTGCCGGCAAAAGGCCATAATGAATCGAGAGATACGAAACGCGTAACGTTCTCCGTCTGAATATTTCATACATACGTCAAAGTATTTCTAGCACGGTACCACGGGGCAAATCTTGCGGAATCTCTACGCCGCAGTATACTTTTTGCGCGGAATATCGAGGAGACTCGACGTTTCAGCAGCCAATGCATTATCATCGTGCCTCTCAACATTTCGAATCGACAAATAATACATTTATTCCGTCCTCTCCATTCGACACCCCGAGCCCATCGTAGTGCGACAAATTTCTTATTTTAAGTACTGCCAATGAGTACGCAGCGATTGGCGGTAATCCCGGATACTCGATTGACTGCTTGCAAAACGCTTAAGGAAGTGCTTCCCGTCATCGCGGCGCAATTCGATACACTACGTTACATCTCGATGCGGGATTAAGTTTTCACGAGTTCGCCGACGAACTTCAACCGCGTCCCAATTAACTTTGCACGAGGCAGTCTCAAAGCGGCGGTAGCGGGTTTCGACTTATTAAACCTGCCGGCAGTTCTATGCTTCTCTGTTTGGCCCCTTCTATGTGCCTGTCTCCCCTCACTGCCGTTCTCACCCTCTTGCGGTTTTATCCTCATCCACGACTACGTCATTATCCGTTTCTCTCCTAATTTCTTCTTCACTCAATCTCTCTCACTCTCTCTATCATCGTTTGCCTGTTAATAATTTTTTCTCCTTCTTCTTCGCTACACTTCCCGCTATAAAATTGTCTTTGACACTAGAATTACCGAGAGCAGTTGATGAAAAGTTAAGCAAACTTTCCGAGCAAAAAAAAGGTGATTTACGAATGATTTAAGTGCTCATTAAAACCAGGCGTCAGACAACGTATTTCGAACCCTCGGTAGTTTTAGTGTTGATTCGTTCGTTATCTTCGTTTATTCTGTTTCCGTTTCTGCCTCCTCTCTCTCTCTCTCTCTCTCTCTTACATCCGCCCACATCATTCTCACCCCCTATGGTTTCCTTCCTTTCTCACCATCCTCCTTCCACCCGCCTATTTAGCAAAGCTGAATCCGTGGAACGACCTAAATCTTCGCCGAGGGAGCGGATCTCCTTTAGAACTCGCACGGCAATAACAATATAGGGACCTTGGCGAGTAATTATGCTCGCTGCAAATCCCTGGGAACGGTTCGTTATCGATGCGACCACTCAATGCACAGATACCCTGTCTCTGACTCCTAATTGATTCCCATCGCGACGCGAGATTCTCTCAGTCATACACGCCAACGCGATTGGTGGCTTCTGGTTCTGCCAAATCACTTTGTCGCACGAGAATCCATCGCGCATCGCGTCCTCGGTCGTCCGACTTGCTTTGATGCGTTCGTCTAACAGTCCTGTTGCGCGACCTAAATTTAACGGAACCGACAACGACGCGATATCTAGGAAATAATTAATTTTTATGTAATCCGGCTAAGGTATGGCGTGCAATGCACGTGGATTTATTTTGTTGCGTATCACGTAGCGGGTACGCACGGAGTACTTGTAAATCGTGTTCCAATTCCTTCGACCTACAACCGGCGACTGAGCAAAGACACTATTTATCACGTTAACCGGAACATATGATCGCATGTATACCGTCGGCCCTTTAACTACCGAACAGGTATAACCGGTCGTAAAATCGTTTTTGCATTATGCACGACAATGCCCGCCGGTGAGTCTTGGAGGAGTTTATGCTTAACACACGGACTACCGAGTTTAACGTACTTCGCGAACGCTCGTAGGTGGCGGCCTCCGGTAATTATGCTTTTATACGCGCCAGTTTTGCCCCGTCGTCGTCTTGGCAGTTAGGCAGCTTACGAGTCGGGAACAGACCCTTCCAAGGTGGCGAAGAAATTTTCATCACACCGCGTACATATTTCAAGTCCTGTCCCACGTCACTCATCTCGAAGCTAACGGTTCGCCAGAACGAGCGGGTAATTTTGGCGAGGATGATAAAGTGGTGGCATTGATAAGGTCTGCGGGTCGTTCGCTTTGCGACCATATCTGATCCGACGTCTTCTTTAAAGAGCACACGGGACGGTGGCAAACTTTTTCCGCGCGCTTTTCCGCGAGTGCGCGCTCCGCGACTTGCATCGCGGCACATTGTTGTCGGTCGAACAATGAAGCGGGACGGCTGACAAAAGCATCGACGCGATCGCAGTTCCGTTATTCCCGAGATTACAGAGCGCGCGAATTTTCTATTTTTTTTTTTTGTTCTTTTTTTTCGTTGTTCCTGGTTTGTAAGTGAAACCCGTCGATCCGCGGAGTATGCAAGCGAGAATCGACGGGCGACTTTAACTTTTGCCCTGGCGCTTCAGTGGAGAGACAGATTAACTCGAAGAGTTGAAGGCGACTTAAAGTATTGTAAAGAAAGGTACTAACTTCACGGTCACCGATGTAACTGTAAAATTGAGATAGTTTGCAAATACGACAACAAGGTCTTTCGAAAATGTCGAATCAGTCGTCGCAACGCGGCATTGTCGAGGTTCGTTCGAAGCGTTTGAGACCGCCAGGACGCGTTGAGCGACATTAATTTCTGCGCCTTCGCGCGAACTGCCGAAATTCACGCATCGACGAGTCCCACGCGATTCTCGGGCGGTTCATTTATCTCTCGGAAAATTCGTTCTCGCTTTTTCTAAAGCGCTCCCCTCCTCTTCGTCCTTCTCCTCATCTCGATTGCCGCGGATTCCTGGCGCGCGTATCTCGCGTCTCGTTACTTAAAATTCACGCTGCGAACGCGTCTCGTTTCGTGCCTTTTTCTTCTTCATTCTCCTTCTCTCTCTCTCTCTCTCTCTCTCTCTCACTCTCGCTCCCTTCTACTCCACTCTTCGATCCTACGAAAGATATCGTAGCGACGCGTGTAGTTACGTGTACGAACGGATAACGGTCCACGTACTTACGCTCGTTTTTCGTCGTACGCACGAGCGCAAACGTCGACACTTTTGCTTTATTTATCTACGTGCGCCCGCGCATATTTATTAGCGAGGCTCTAACTGTTATGCGTATATTATGCCGGCTCGCGAGTGGCCTGAAAGTCGAAAACTCACGTCGCCGGACATTCGTACACGTTTCCAGACGCCCGTACACCGTTTCAGGACGTTCGCACACGTCCGCGAACGCCTCGCAGAAACACACACGTTCGGCCGGATTTAACGTTTTTCTCCCCGGGTGACCGTGTCGTATCGGGCGCGAGGGCTGTAAAAACGATACGACGAAAATATTTACCCATGATAGGCGAGGCGGAGCTTTGCGTGTATCGGAGCGGCACCGATACAATCGATAGTAACACCGACGAAAGTTAACGGCTACGGCATACATATATCGTTAAAGCCGACGAATGCGACTGCACCGTTATCAGAACTGATTACGACGCGAGTGCGCGCGACCCGTTCCTTCCATCGCACTGGCGCCGCGCTTCTTCTTCCAGTAAGGGCATTACGAAACGAACGGAGGAAAAAAAACAAAGGGAGTGAAAATTTCGCGTTACACGAATTTACGTAACAACGACGCCAGTGCGGAGAATCAGAAGGTACGCACCGATAGATCGTAAACATGTGTCCGATGCCGTCCTTTCGTTTCGCGCTTTTACTTCCTCCACCCTCTGATACGCCGCAGTGATTGTAATTTATCAGATAAAAAGTATGCGCCCGCGTGTGTCGTTCGGTGTGCACCGTCTATTCATTATTCCGATCGATACGGCGCGAATTACGCGAACGCGGACCTCGCCTCCCATCCGGATCTCGGGGGCGGAGTAACATTTAATCGGCCTCATAAATTTCCAATACGACGACAGCAGCCGCATCTTCCGCGACACACGCGGATCCAATCGACCTTAACTCGTGAAAGGCCACCGGCCGGCATTTCTTTATATCGCTATCGTTTGTCACAATTGACAAATTGTCACTCGTGCGTTTGGCATACGGTGACACTGAGAGATTTGTTCATATGACTCGCTCAGCATTTCGATATTCTCGGCGCCGTGAGAGTTAAATGATAATTTTAACGCCGACGTTGCAGGCGAAACAATGTTTTCAGCGATGCAAATAACATACTTTTACGATCGAGCAATTTGTACGGAAGGAATTGGACACATTCGACTACCCCGTATCGTATAAGAATCCACGTGCATTCGGCCTCGTTGCCTCGAGGTTGCACAAGACTCGCCGGTATTTGTGCTCGACGTGCGTTACGTCGTCTTACGCAACGTCGTGTTAATCGACCTTAATATGTAACCCGTACAAACGAGTCGCTTATCGCGAGAGGTCGACCCGACCTCTCTTCCCCGCTGCGCCTTGACTTTCAGAGCTAACAGAGTCTGGCGAGGCGAAAAGTATTAATTCAGAAATTAAACACGTGAGCAGCGGACGAACGAGTGGATAACTGAACAAAGTTGAAAAAGTTCATTTCAAAGGGCCTGGTGGCCGGGAGAGAGCGTAACGTTGGAAACGAATATGGTGGCGAAATCACGAATGCTTTGGCGCGAATTAAAGGAGGAGAATCGTGTGTAAGTGTGCACAGACACGCAGCTTGAAAAATACGCGGGAGTGCGTGTGGGTGACATACATAGGTATACGTGAGAACGACGTGTGTAGAATGGTCGGTCTTGCACAAACGCGTTCTATGACGGGCGCATTTTCCAACCCGATGCTTCTTCCCTCACCCTTTCACACACACTGCCCTATAATTCCGACGTCCACTCCTGTTTTTGCCTCCCCCGAGTGTGCCGGTGCATGTATGTGCCGCAACCGCACGTGCAATGCAGACGGCGTGTGTACACGTGTTCTGTCGTTCTCCTTTGAATATGCAGTCTCTCCACTTCTTTGTTTTTACTTTGTCTTCGTTCCTTGTATTTTTCTCTCTTTAAGTCTATACCCTTGTCTTTGCTTCTTTTCCGTCTTTCCTGCTTTCCACATTCTTTTCCTTTTTCACGGTTCGTTCTTGTTTTCTCTCTAGGTTCATGTGTATATCTTTCAGTATCTATATAAACTCCTCTCTTCACCTATTTCTGTTTCTCTCTCTCTCTCTCGCTCTATCTTTGGATACACACGCAATTTTTGTTACATCATTTTTCTTACCTTACTTTTATTTCTTCGTACTTCCCTTTCTCTTTTCATCGCAACCGCTGGTTATTCTCACAGCGCACACACACACCGTTTATTACATAAAACACCAGCCACCTCCATGTTACACAGAAATAGCACCGCACACATTCTCATCTCCCCATTATCAAACGTACACCGCTTATTACATAAAGCACATATTGCACTCTTCGTTATACAGAAATAGACACGCACACTTACGAAATCGTCTAACACACCTCGCCTGCTCCTCTTTCCCTCTTTATCTATTCCTATCACCCCTCTCGCTCATCGTCACCCACACATCACTCTTTGCATATCGCAAGCATACGTACATGCACGTACATATACATATATATATATGTAGACGTTTCTATTCTCACACATTTTTCCGTCCTCACCCATTCGCAAGTGTTCCCACACATTTTTACAACTTCTCATACGTTCTCATCCATTGTCACACACCTCCCCACGTATGCTCACGTACGCTCACCTGTCCTTGCACACTGATAGCCAACTCTGTATCGCTTCACACCCCTGTCCTCCCACCCTTCCTTCATTTCCTGTGCCGCGTCGACTCTGAAAATAGTCGGTACAGAGCGCGCGCCTCGCCTATCGGCCGACAATTATAAAGTTCCCGCTCAGTTTCCCACTCTCGCTCGCGACCGCGAGAGGCGGAACACGTGCTCGGGGAAACGCGCGCGAAATTTCGTCTCGAGAATTTTCGAGTGACGGCGGAATGGGAGTCGAGACGTGAGCGATGCTTTTCGAAAGGACGTGGTCGGAAGAACGCTGGATTTTCTACGATTAAGTGCGGTGCATTTGTGGCTTCCATTTATCGACATACGCCGCATCTTTCACTGTGATGCATGGTTCTTACAATCAGCTTGATTTCGGCACTGTGAAATTCACGACCTCGAGAGTTTGCCGTACGAATGTCGGTGGAGATATTTTTGTTGGAACGTTGATTCGGATGTGCGAAGAGATTATTAGTACCGTTGATAGACTGGTTCTGTCGGTCGCATTAGTAAGTACATTAGTCCGGTCGCTGGTCTAACTTGTGAATGTGAAGCTGAGCGTTGATCTTGTCAGTCGTCATATATAATCGTTGCTTCGGGGAATTGGCAAGACCGCTCGAAGAATCGGTCGCGCGTGGCGAATTCGACCCGGTACAATGAAAGCACCTACGCTTTTACTCCTGGGAATTCCGAGAATTCATGCCGCATTCGGCGGGCTCGGTAATAATCCTGCGAGCTTTTGCGCGAGTTTCAAAGTTCCGTATTTTTCGCGTTTTACGGACTGCGAAAGTGTCTGTACGTGTGTGTTTGCGATCACTGTAGCCATAGTGTCTACACACACACACGCGTGCACCCGGGAGTATGTAGTAAAAAAGCATGTTCATGCGATGGAAAGCGAAAAGGAAAAAATCGAGAGAAAGAGAGAGAGATGAAAAAATCAAGTGGAAGGTATCAAGCGAAGAAACGACGAGAGGAAATGGGGGAAAAAATTCGACGGCACCCGTCAGACAAAATTCTCAACTTCGCATTCCACATTTTCGATTCAGTTTTTCACGCAACGGCTTGCGGTCGTGCACCATTGTCGTGCGGGAGGCGGACGGTAGGATCGAGGTACGCATTACGCCGCCGGCAAACTTTTCAGCGATACACACGCCGACGAAGATTCCGCGTCTCTTTGATCGCGACTCGATCGTATTCTCCCCGCGAACGCTGCTTTGGCTGGCTGAAAACGAGAGACGCTCCGTCGACGAGAGGAAACAATTGCATTACCGGGCTCATGTGTTTTCCATACCATACGATACGATACGATACGATACAACGGGTTACGGCGATGCCTCGTTCCTGATTTCCGCAGCATCCGCTATTCTCTCTCTCCCTTCTTACCCAGTTTCTCGTTCCCTTTACTTCGCTTGCGACTGTCGGGAGCACGTACTCGTATGCATTGTGGAACGTTTGAAAACAGACGACACAACCGAAACAGAAGTAACCCGAATTCGTTAGCCGACCCCGTCGGTCGGGAGAAGATTTGCGCACAGAATTGACTCGTCGAGGAAGTTGCGAGAAGCGCACGTGGCGCTTCGCAGACGGAAATTCTATGGTCTAGCAGTCTAGCTGGTGCGACGCGGCTAGGCGATGCTCAAGCGAAATTGTCAATCGCGATTTCATTTAATTCCCGACGACGCTCGTTGCCCCAATAACGACGTACCCGCGACCAATCGCATTTCGATAATTAACCTTCTCTCTCTCTCTCCTCATTACGGGAAGCGATAAATTTTGCATTCGTTACTCCGCGGGCGCGTTGTATAAATCGAACGGCGCCCTGTCGTGACAAATCGAATTCCATCCCATTGCCCTCGATTCGATCAATCTGCATGCATTTCAGATCTACCGTCGGCTCCAAAGCTTTGCATAGACGACAGATTTTTCTCGAAACCTATTTCAAGCATCGCTCTCACGACGCAAAAACCCGAATTTCCCTAATTCCTTACTCAACCCACCGATACGTTCAACATTTATTTCACCTATTCTATATTCTTCTCCGTTCTATCTGTCGACCACCATTAACGTTCTTAACTAATCAATCGACCGTCCCTTACTTCTCGTGTCACCTGAGCTATTTCGGAAAATTCGGAAGACTCGATCGGCGGTTATGATCGATACCGCATGGGGTGAGGCCGTAGGGGGCAACAAAGGGCATTAATGGACCGTGAACGAGATCGGAACGGTATCTACCCCACAGTATGTAGAGAGAGACCGTCCGGGGGATGTTTACGCCGTTAATTCCAGCCCCATCCCTCCTCTCGCTTGGCTACGCGCTTCACTCCGACTAGGCGCTGCCGGCTGGCCGCAAAACGATGCCGGAAGTCTCGCTTGAGGTCGACGCTAATCGTTCTTGCGATAACGGCCCGCACGCACTGCAACTCGCGACGAGCCCCGTGAGCACGAGTGCGCGCGAGGCTCTGTGCCCAGGCGCGTGACGTATCAGCTGCCCACGTTCCGATCCGCGGACAAGAGCGTGCGAGCGAAAAGTCTCCATTCCTTCGGCCAGCATCCCAGTTGAGAATTCGCGGCGGAGTGGTTAAATCGTGAACTCCCAGGGGTGAACTTCTGCCGCGAGTCCGCGACGCCGACGGAATTGTTAGGGGGTCGAGCTGAGCTTTCTGGGCGCGACTTAATTCAATTTGTCGCACACTTAGGTAAGTCCCTTCTGACCGCGCGAAAAGGTGTTTCCTTTTAAACAAACTTTCGCCGTTGCTTCTTCCCTCGTTCGACTCTGTCTGTCGAGTCGCCATTATCTCGCGGCGCGGCGGTATATAATTTCGCACGGGGTGCGGGATAGTTTTTTAATAAATCCCGGACCGTCTCCGCCGGCCGCGCTATTTGCCACGTTTTTCTTTCCCTATTTTTTTATTTAATTTTTTTTTTCTAGTCGTGTCCGCTCGTCTTGCTTTTCGCTTTCGTCGGTTCTGTTTCTAAATAAAATCGCGGGCTTCTCCGCTTTTATTAACTTTCATCGGGCTCCTTCTGACGGACGGCGGATTACTCGTTTCCCTCGATACTCCCCCGCTCGCCCGGACTCTATCTCTTCCGCCAGCTTCTCTCCGTTTTCAAGTTCCCCGGCGAACAACTTTTTTCATTTGATTCCGTCTCCCGCCCTCGCCTCCCCACCCGTTCTCTTTAATATCGAAACGGACGAAAATAAGCCGTTACACACGCCCAAACCCTATACCATTTTGTTGAAGAACCAGACAAAACCGCCGGCGCTTTGTAATCACACGTTCGTACTTAGTCGTCCGGGCGCCGATGATTCGCTTTGTTGGAGGAGCGATCGGCGGAGTTTGAACATTTTCCGACTTTCAAAGGTTTCAGAAGCTGTGAAGTCGAGCGCTGCAAACTCGGAAAATTTATAATTGAAGGTTTCGTGTGTGTAAAAAGAAAAAAGAAAAAAGAAAAAAATAATAGAAAAAACCGCCCTAGTAGAGGAGCGATCGATCGGATTGGCGCGGTAGCTTGTTAACCGTTAGCCTAGTTGCATTCGCGATAATCGGTCGCGTTCTAATCGGCAACGGCCACTGTACTCGGTCTTAGGCTTCGGCGATAAGGTTGATTTCAATGGCAAGGCGAGTTCGGGCTACACCCCCCGGAAGAATGGCTACAGCACGCGATCCACGCGTTATCGTTGCGTCCCGCTGCATGAAACGCCCTATACCGCGAGCGTGCCTTTATTCCTGAAATTACGCAACGGCGTGGGCCGTCGCGCTAATGTCAATAATCAATTTACGTCGTTGAGCGCGTGGCATCATGAGTCCCTCGCTCCCTTTTGTCGCGCGTAAAGTTCAAGGAATGCGCGAGTAACGTGTCGTCGGGCAAATTCGAAACGCTCGACACTGCTGAACGATTTAGCCCATTTCCTCAAGGGGTATTTGTGAGTTCTTGACAAACTCATTTTTAATTGAACTTCGAAATAAACATGTCTATATATCTTTATAATGTATTATTACTTTTAATTGTCTGTTGTTACCATTGTGCTTGTATCATATTCAAAATGTGCAAGAGAGCGAGCGACTATAGTCGGCCGTAGCAGCGGAAAGGGTCAATTATCGTCGAGGTTCGAAACGCGACACGAATTTAGGCGATGCTCGAAGCTACGCCTCTCTCAACCACCTCAGATCTCGATCGGCCGGTTAAGTATATTTAGCCTCGCAGCAATTAAGCAAGGAAGCGCGCGGCCGGGTCGTGCTTCATCGCAAATTGCGTGCTTTTTCTCCCCTCGCCGCTGAATTATGAGACTCGCGGAAATTGCGGCGGACGGTTAATTGTTTCGCTTTTTTATTCGCCCAGCGTAGTCGAGGGCGTTCAGGCGAAGCGGGATCAAGCGGCGATCATTACTTTCGTATCGCGTTAGCGGACCCTTTGCATCTTCGCGCTTCACGGCGATTAATGTCACCTGGAATAGCGCCGCAATCCATCTCGCACCCGCGCGCGCTTCTCTTCGCCTCGTGTCACCGGACTCAAGTCTCGCGCTCTTTGAGGTTCGTTAACGAGAATTCGCGCGGCGCGACGCGACAAACGAAATCGATAACAAGTGGGAAACCTTCAGCCGGACGCGTATCGTTTTACTGCCGACGACAGTACATACATTGAATATTAGCGAATATGAACTGCGTGAAGTCTGAATTACGCGAGCGACAGTCGTCTATATTAACGGGCACGAATCGGCGATATTGAATTTATTGCGCGGCGGCGCGTAATTCGGGGGGCAAACGAACGAAAGCGACCGCGGCGATAAACGAAGTACGCGCGCATTGTTCCGCCGATGCTCGATCGATGCGGTCGGAAATTTTAACTGATTACATCGCTCGCTCGCGATCCGCGCATCATATCCAGCCGCCCGCGCCGAATTATCAAGTACGGCGAATTTTCGCGGACGACCGGTTGCAATCGGAACCGACGAACGGTCGCACGCGGAATAATTAGTCGCGTCCCCGGCGGCGACGAGCTTTTAACTACGCTCAGCGGCTGGACTTAAAGCACGTTCGATGCACGTTTTATGCAATCACGATGTCTGCGTCGAGCAGCTCGCGGCTTGCCGTCGGACGGCGCCTACAATGCAGGCAACGACTAACCAGGTAAACGTTTTCATCGACTCGTCCCCCGCGTTGGCACGAAGACGCGACAGTCGTCACACTTGATCAAACGTGACGCACGTGCATGCTCCATAAAAGCACGTGAGGTGCTGTTTCCGCGCGTGACGCTCGTCGCAGCGACACCTTCGACGCGCTCTCTCCACATGCGCTTCAGTTCTTTGTCGATAACAAACGTCGAGCCTGAGCTGTGCACATCTCTGCCGCTAATTATAGAAACGGTGCAACATCTTAATTGTTCATTTTGACTGATATTGCACTGTAAATCGATGCGGCGCAAAGAAAGTGACAAATTGATCTTGGTTGATACTCGTCTTATTTTTAGCCAGCTTTACTTAGTGACCCCGTGAAATTTGCGTCGTTCGAAACTCTCGTCGCCCACACTCTTTTCTTTCGTCCCACTCGTCATCCATCTCCACAGCCGACAGCGACGGTTTCGTTAATTGACAGTAGACAATCGAAGGCTTTTAACATCGCGGCTCGTTGGTTTTAACGAGTTTTTCCCATTCCGCCTCGACATTCGCGGCGAGCGACATCGCTTCCTTTCTCACGCTCCGCCGGCCAGCTTTCTAGTCGCCAAATATACAGGGTGGTCCATCATTTGTGCTGCAACCGAAAAGTGAAGGGTTGGTCGTGGCAAGATAAGTCGGAGTTGCATGAGAACATTTTCTCGTACGGCGCTTCGTTTTTCTCAGGAAGTTGATTGAAAAACTGTATGAAGAAGTCACAGGCCTACCTCGGTGAACGTTTTTCCCCTTCCCTTTATCTATTTTGTATTTTTTTTTTTTTTTTTTTTTTTTCTCTTTTCCGAACGAAGCGCTTCGTTTGCGGGAAAAAGCGACTGTGAAAATCGGAGCCACGCTCGATTAAAGCGCACGTTCTGCCTCGAGTTTGTCGAAAATTCGATGGGGTTAGCGTTACAGGTGTATTACGAACGGGCTCGTACTGAAAGAGAATTTTATCGGTGTTTCTCTGCGTGAACTGGTGATGGGGGGAATGTAAAATTTCCGAACGCAATGGTCGAACGACTGGCTGGGAAACATACCGCTCGAAGCCCGATCACAGTGCGCGGAGAGCAAGCAGAGTACTTTAGTTTTGGAGGCGTGTGAAGTCGCCGACAGATTTACGGGACATTTGAACGATCGAGCTATTTGGCCTAGCTTCGCCATGATTCTCCACACACCCCGTATACCTCAACCGCGGATTCGCCCAATGACTTCGTTGTTCGGGACGAAATTGTCGGCGCGCCCCACGATGTTCCGTGCAACATTGCGCGGGAAATAAGTGCCACTCTGGGAAAGGTAGTTGAACTGCGTAACGGCAGGAAAATATTACAAGAGCCGTAATCTTGCCTCATGACGACTTGTCCCCCCACAGTTTCCGACCGCCTAAGTCCCAGTGCGGGTACAAAGCGTTTCAATCTCGGGGACTTTTTTCCTGATTGCGCCTTGCACTCCGGGAACGCATCAAGAATTTCAGGTTTTACGCCGACGCGCGACGGCATGCTGCGCGAAGTGCTAAGTTTCGTTGTGTGCAAATGTGTAGGTATATGTCGCGCAATATACACAGCGTTTGCTGATTATTTTTAATGTCTAATTCCTCTTTTTCTAGTGAGAGTATCTCTTATGTTGTATGGTTTAATCAATATGTCGACGTTCGCCCGAAAAACTGGGATGCCTTCGATTTGCCTGTCCTTTAACTGCACTACACGAAAGCTACGCAGCAGCTATACTTTTCTGTAGGCTGGGTGTATCTACGTATAAAAAGCATCTTCGATTAACGATGAGTTCCGCAATACCTGTAATGTACTTTCACACTCTCCATACTCGATCCGTACATTGAATGGTTCAATTCAGTCGTCGGCACCGTTGCGAACGGGCCATTCACGTCGTCGAAAACTCTTTTGACACCCCGATAGTGATCCATTGCGATCGGCTTTTTGTTCTCGTTGAAAAGCGAGCCGAGCATGCCGATTGCCGAGGATTCGGTGTTGAGTTATTGCGAGGATGCGGACGATTTGAATATTCATCGAAGTGAAAGGTCGCTTCTGTCGCGAAATATACCGACGATTATAAGGTATACGGCAGGTTGAGTCATAGACGCTACTCTGTCGGTCGGTGGTCTGGTGTCGGGCCGAACCGACCCCGGCAAAAATCGCGGATAATGTCCCGCGCACGCGAACCGCAACTTTCACTTCTAGCCAATGGCAGGTGGCATATTTTCTCGCTCAATCAAAACTGCCTTGTCGCGGACGTTAACGAGTTGCTGCACCTAAAATTATAGACCGGGGGGGGTAGCAAGATGTCTAGCTCGATTATTCTTGAATGAGCGCGATAATGTTTCGCGAATCTTTAGAAATATTCATTTGTTGGAGAAATATTTGCCAGCACTCATTGTCGGTTTACTATTGTAAATGCATCGGTAACTGGATTTATGATGATTCTTGAATTGAATGGCCGTCTTCAGATTTATGTAATTGACGGTACTGCAAACTTTAATTATGTGTTATTTAAATGTCAGCCGCAAGATCGCTTCTAATGTCCTCAAAGAGAGTACAACGTGGCCGGCCAATTAAGGGGAAATCTCGCTCAGCCTTAGGCCATGACGCTTTAAGGCTTGCCCGCGATCACGTTAAACGGGTATGACGATAACGAGAGAAATGTGAAACTTTGATTACACAGAGATCACATATGATCTAGAACCTGCATTGGAAATCATTGAATTAAATTGCTCATGCAACACCCAATACGTTTCGAAGCCTTATCATATAGAATCTTCCAAAAAATGCCAATCAATCGACGCAATGTGTAAAGTCGCGGTGCAGATTGCACATGGCGCGGTCTGAATATTATACTAACCTCCATAGTCCGTGGTCGGGCTCTACGATCGCCGCCGCGGCGTTTCAATCGGCGCCATTAATCAACATCGGCTCGCGCGAGTTTTTCGTTATCGACACATCGTTCGCGCCCAATGGATCGGATCAATTATCGGCCGCAAACGAGTTAATTCGAGCGATCGAACAAGTCGTCGTTATCTCCGGCTTCTGTTCGACTCGCTTTATCACTCGCTCTCTCCCTCTCTCTCTCTCTCTCTCTCTCTCTCTCTCTCTCTCTCTCTGTCACTGTCGAAGGTGACAATTTATCGAATTCCCGAGTCGCATTCGCGGCGGTAAGCCGATCTACTTCGGTCGGTGGGTATAAATCTCTATTGACTGCGCTTAGAACTCGACGTCGGACGTTTCGGCATTGAAATCGTGGATATGAGAAAGTTGGAGAGGGCGGGAGATTAAAATCTGTCCGATTGATATTTCACTTCCAGGAGTTCCAGGGTCGGGTTCGGACTGATGAAATGTGAAGAATGAAAAATTGTGATTTGCGAATGTCATGCGTTGTCGAGTCATGTCACTGATGGAATGACGAGGCAAAAGCGACGAGACGGATCGTGAAGTTTGGGCTAGGAAAGAATGAAGTACTTGGGTGCAACGGTAGAGAGCGATAAAGCGAAACAAGCTCAAGGATACTACGCCGTATATGAGAACCAGTCTTTGTGGGCTGAGCCTGATAAGTGATAAGGGAGAAGTGCACGGCTAAGCACGTTCTAACATCTGTCGCATTAGGGCGATTTAGAGATAAAATTTCATTTATGACGCTCTGCCAAGGATTTATCACACTCATACGTTAATGCAGATCGCGATTATAAGCTTAGCCTGTGACTAAATTCAAAATGTTATCCATTACGCCAGAGAAGACTTTGCAGCATATCGTCGGTCTACGAGTTCATCGTACTCGTCGCATTTTATTCTTGCCAAGAATTTGTTCTAATAGTCTTTAAGAACAATTTTCATAAATTATCCACGGTGCCTTCCTAGAAAAATCGAGAAAGTCTTGATCTAACTTGGAGAAACAATAATGTCGACTGTACATAGTCGACATGGCAGTCAATGTGTTAATGCGATCACGCTCTTGAATGATGTCGTAGTTACGCCGTTGGTGCGCAAAACGTGTATATCAGTTGTTTACTCGTGCACGAAGTACGGAGCACGTGAAATCAGTGCCGTGAAATCGCTCGCACTTACTAACGAGATTTATCCGTATCAATCGAGTGCCGGCGCATTGTCGCACGCTGCATTAGCCGCTGATTTACGAGGCAACGGCGGGCAAAATTACGCGGGAGAGACTTTAAACGGGCGTGGCGAGACGAATGAGTCAGGACAGGATTCTTTTTTCTTTACGTTCACTAAAGGGTTGTGAAGTGTGACTCGCAGCCTGTGTCTTTCAACGAGATGAACGTTGAACTTGTTACAAGGCAAGCCGGAACATGAGACTTTCTCAAAATTGCTTATAATAATAATAATGTTTATTTTACTAATATATACAAAATAATGTATAGGAAAAGACAGAACAGAGAAAAAAAAATAGGATTAGATTTGATTCGATATTTGTGTCGGTGATTATGGAAAAGTTAGGATTCAAAAATTTGTTTAGCTTCCGCAGTCAGACCATTTTTAGAATATGCAGATAATGTGCAGCTTTAAGTTCTTCTATACTTCTGCATTTGCAGAGACGAGAACACGGTTATTCATACGCTCTTATTTATTGAACGCTTGAACTGTCAGTGCTCGCGAAGGCTTTTTGGTCGTTCGCTCGGAAATCGAGAAAGCGGCGCGCGACTGAATGGCGCGGAAAATTCGACGGATTGCAAATTCACAAGTGCACCGTGAAATGCACTTTCGCGTTTCTTGCCGTCCGCCGCTTTGCTTGCCCCATCGACGAATTCGAAAAATCTTGTAACGATGCCGAGGAAATATTCAACACGTAGGTACCGGCGGCAAAAAAGTTAGCAAAATTCAAATTCAACATCGCACCT
The DNA here is from genome assembly GCA_963942575.1 of Priocnemis perturbator. Lineage (NCBI taxonomy): Eukaryota > Metazoa > Arthropoda > Insecta > Hymenoptera > Pompilidae > Priocnemis > Priocnemis perturbator. The sequence continues at coordinate 12,973,280 of OZ012653.1, forward strand.
AAGCGTGCATAAAGAATAACGACAGATACTGAATCGGGCGATGAATTAAAGCGATTAGCAGAGAGAAAAAGAGTTTTCGAAGAGAGAAATTTATACGTCGTAGAAAGTCCACATTCCAACGGACTGTTACTAACACGTAATTACCCACGCCCGTTGGCGGCGTCGAATAATTCATTGCCGACGCTGCGCGAGTTATGCACCGCGCTCGTTTTCTGTTACCAACGTCCCAATTAAACATCCGACAGTGCCGGAACGCTCGCTAATCGACCGCCAATCGGCGCAGAAAATTATTCCTCAGCCCGGGCCGATCCGTCAAGACGAATCTAGCCGAAGTCATCTCGCCGGAATTGAGTACGCGAAAACGGCGTACATATTTTGTCGAATCCGAAGTGCAACGGCATATTTATCCACATCACACACCCACTCTCCCATCCAATATTCTTCAAATGGAGCGCGCTTCTTCATTCAACGAATGAAGTGTCGGATTATTACGCACCCGCACTTTTCTCGAAAACTCTCAGCTCACTAAGTAGAAACATTTATTATCGAATTAATCAGACGATATTTGCGCTCGCGTTTGCCGCGCCAAACCGTGAAGTTACATTCAACGTCGTTCCGTAGTAAGAAAACGATCGATTGGTCGCCGAAGGGAATTCATTTAATGTCCGTGACGTAGGTAAAGACACGCGAGGAGGCGGAAGCTCAAGAGATTACGATTGCGAGCGACGTCAGCGATCGTAAACGAAAAGTTAACTATCGTGAAAATGAAGAGACGATGAACGTCCGCAGGAGTCGGGCCCTCTCGTTTTGTTCGCGGAAGAAGCATGCCGAGGGAAGACAATTATTTTCATCTTGCCGGTCGGAGGACGCGCTTTAGTTAATTATGGGGCGAGCAGGATAGGGTGACGGAAAAACGAATTAGTGCCGGTGCCTGGCTGTGGGAAATGGCAAATAATTACGGCATACGCTCGCAGTGGCCGAAATTTAATAAAGCCGCGGGGTAGTCCTACCTCCTGTATTTCGCCCGATCGAGAAATATTCATTCTCTCTTATTTCCTCCCTCCTTCCCTCCCTCACTCCCTCCCTCCCTCTTTCTCCCACCTTTCAAAGTGCTTCGCCGAGGAAGCCCTTTCACTCGTCGCCGTTGCTAAACGACAATCGAAAAGCTTTTAAGTGAAGCCGAGCTCTCAATTTCTGATGAGTACGCACCACTTGGTAACTCGGCGGAAATTTGGATGAATCGATAATGAACTGTGATTTTAGTGGGAATTATTATGTAGATAATGCATTAGTTATTATATTTACTGTACTAGCTGTCGTTTAATACCAGAGCAGCCGTGCTTCGAATATTACACCGTATTGACATTCCGTGAAATATCAGGCGCATTAACATTCCCGATATATAACTTTTCTGGTGGTTATTTAATCTTGTTTCCGATGATAACGTTGTTAACTGTGCTAGCGATAATTTGTGAACGAAAAGGTTTCAGTGATACACGCACACGATGGTAAATGTCATTTACCTGCACTCATAACAGTCTAATGCGCGCTGTATATCTTTTTCTCTTCAAGTGTTTGGTAGCATCGACTTTAGCCAAGTAGCTTACGCGCTTGCAAACGAAGCTTCAGGTCCCGTGTTCAAACCTCTCCAACGCCATGTTCTGATCATGGCTTGAATTGGAAATTGTAATTTTTTCCGACGTCCTCACGTTTTCGAAGATCTCATATACTCGTGGGGGGGGGGAGCATTTATTATATAACTTTATATTCCCATATACACAACATTTGCTGTACAATTTCACACGATGATGAACATCCAAACGTTTACGAGTTCTCTATCGACGGTTGAACCTGGATCTTCCGGATCCATGGATCTCGTCAAGAACGATGAACGAAGCTATATACATGTCATAGTTACGCTGAGTGTGAAATTTCTTTTTATATTCATTATTCCCCTATTAAGTTCTGTTACGACCTTTTAGGCCGCGAATCATTAAACAAATTGCAAAGTTTGCAAGAACGAGCTTCCCACGATAGACTGCTTCTTCTGAGCGTTCTTACGCAAGACAGCGAGATATCAGAGTGCAAAAAAAGAAGATTAGCAAGGACAATCGTAAAAATTTGACAATTTCGCACGGCGCGCGTATAATCTCGGCGAGAATACCCTTACGTAACGAGACTCGTACAATTCTCTCTGTTCGGGTCGCGTGGTTAGCGGGGTCCTTGCGAATGTCCTCGTTACGTCGGACTGCGCAGCACGTGTCGAAATGTCTTCGTAATTCACGTGGGCCGCAACGTTCGTCGGCCAAAAATGGCCCGAGTTGAATGTCCCTCTCTCGCCTGCGCAGGAGGCGAGGCTTTCGTCCTGATTACATAAAGGTCCGCACGCGTACTCACACATGTATGGAGTATGTGCGGGAACACGTAACCGTATAAGCGTATACATACGTATACCTACATGTATTTATATATATAAACATGAACACGCACTCATATAAGTATACACAGATACGCACGCGTGCTCACATATTTGAGGTATGATAATTAAATAGGACACTCAGAAGCGTTTGTCACTCGCACTTTTGTCTTCCTTTCTCTTCTCGCAGCGACGCAAGGAAAACGACGAAGCTGTCGAATGAAAACTCGCCTAAATCGGAAGAACACCTGCGCTCCAAATACCTGCACGGCATTGAACGTGCGATTAATTATTGATCCGCGCTGCACACGCTATCAATCGCTAATGCGCGGACCTAATTGACGGTGTAAGAGGGGAGGAGGGTTTGACACATGGAGGAACGGCAATTCAAAAACATTTATATATTCTGTATAATTATAAGGTACACTTTTTGTCCACTCTACGTCTTTACTCAGTCACTCTGCCTAGCGCAATGGCCACTCTGCATCGCACGACGCGTCACTGTCTTTCTTTTCACCTCTCCCATTTCCGCGCTACCCATGAGCCCGCTCGCACCTTGGCTCCTCCCGAAAACATCGAAATCTCCGCTACGCGCGAAGACGCGTCACGTGAACACAGGGACGTGTGAACACAGGGACGTATGAACACGTACGCTTACAACGGCAAGTCGATGTCATCGGCACCGGTGCCGATTGCTGGTGTAATTTAATGCGCGCGTCGAATCGAATTCAAATCGAATTTCCGTCTGGAACGCAATAATGCGATCGTTAGGTCGCGCGCGCGCCGGTGGTCGGACCTTCGGCAAATACATTTAATACATTTTTCCAATTCTCCAACTTGGAATTTCGCGAACTTAATATTTTTGTAGCACATTGAAAGTCTCATAATGTTTTGCCATGTCGAATTTCGTACATCTAAGTAACCAAAAAAAACACATTACCGCGCGGGAAGACATATGGCGCCCATCGACGTCAGCCAATTTTATCTGCTCTCAGCGTGACAAAAGGGTCAAACCATTGTACACGACGCGTACTTCGGCGACCGTCGTAAAAACGTACGATAACGCACTAAAAGTAAATGGCACGAAGACGAATAGTCGACGTGCGAGCGCTCGCTGTACAAAGCCGCTCGCGCGTCACGTAAAATCATGGGTGAGCAAATAGTGTCAGTGGCCGAGTACAATGCCAGGCGAGTATACTGGTCTCAGAGCGTCGCGCGATATTTCTTGTTTAAAAAAAGAGGCGCTTAAAAAAAGGGCAGCATCGCAACCTGCTACGTTTTCCATTACTCGAGCGTCCGGACACTTTCAAGCCGTGCGGTAATAGCGCATACTGCATTCACTTTTATCATTTCTTATAAATTTGGTCAAGCATAGAACCCACTTCTCTCTGCTCTCTATCTTATCTCGGGTTACTTCTATGACGCTACAATTCGTTCTCTCGTCTGTCGCAGCCTACGCCAACTTCCATACACCTCTCGCTCTCTTCTTACGCTACTCAGCCAATAATCCTCGTCAACAGAGACTCGGCACGCTTATTTTGACCCATTCGTTCAGCTCACACGTTTTCCCATCCTCGCTTCCCATTCCAAGCGTTTCATACTCGTCAAGACAATCGCGCTAATTCGAAAACGGCCTGACACGGTTTCCCAGGCTGTTCGCGGCACGGAACGTTCGCCTTTCCTCTCGTCGCGCCTCGCGGACGTTCTCCGGGACCGAGAATGCGGCAAAAGGGCGCCACCAGTCGGGTGACTGGCTTTCAGACGGCGGGCAGCGGGCCTAACCCAGCCTGTCGGCCGAAAGAGGGCCTTTTCGGAGTGCCAGGTGCGGCGTGGGTGGGCCCAAAGCCGGGTAGGCCGGCCCGTCCAGCCTCGAATCTTCGCCCGCGATCCGGTTTTCGTGAGCTCGCGGGAACGGCATTCCAGGCGCGAGCGGCACGCTAAAAATTCTCAATCTCCTCCTCGGCCACCTTGTCTTCGTCTTCGTCTTCGTCTTCGTGCCTTCGCCCTTCTGATGCCGGACGCTCCTCAGTTACAAATTGCTCGCTCTCTGTACTTACCACGGCGGATCGATGACGTTTGATCGTTTTGGTGCGGGCGAAATGGGCTGTAACGAGTTCTTGGAGAACGTCAAATTCTCGCGCAATGATAAGATAACTCTGGCACCATGATCTGTAAGGAATCGTTGGATTTTCGGCCTAAGCAATGATTAGTTCGATTTTCCATCTAACGACGCGCCGATAAATCGTCGTCCGGCGAATGTTTTCTTTCCTGGAAATTGATATCGCACCGCTGTCCGCTCGCGAGAAAACTCTGCGAAATATTCTGGTGAATCTGTCGCGAGCATGCCGCGGCACTGATTCAGGCGCGGGATTCGAAATTAATCATCGCCGACGGACGCCGCTTTACCCAGTCGTTATCGTTCCTGCGAACGCAATTTCCAGCGAGAGGGAAAAAAGTAATCGGGCGATTCAAACGAGCTTTAGCGCGATGCACACCGGTCCAATAAATGTCCGGGCGGGTTTGGGGGGCGGAGAGAAAAAAAAAAATGAGGCGACACGCGGACTGCATATTGCACGTGTGCGCATTAGTCGGCTACGACGACGAGCGAAAGAGACGGACACGCGAATAGATCGATAGGCTGGCACGCGTCGCGAATAAGAGAGAGAAAGAGAGAGAGAGGAAGATGATGAAAAAGGGGTCGGATGAATCGATGACGCGTTCGAACTTCGAACGTGCTCCGAAGACCGATCGGAACGAGAGCAGACGAATAGATGAGGGGAAAAATCACGAAAGCGTACGGCGAAATTGGTGGTTGATACTCTTCGGACGCCGCCGACGAAATCTCAAACGTCGCGGCATCGGTACGTGTTCGCAGAGTGTACGAAAACACGGGACGTTTTTCGGCAATTTGCTCTCCTGCGAAACCTCGTCCGTTCACTTGCCGCGGGAAAAAAACAGCTCGCCCCGAACGTAACTTTCGCGGCCCCACAAATCCGATTCGTCCCGTTCTCTTTCGCGGCTTTCTTCGTGCCGAGAATGGCGCTCGGGCTCGGCGGACGTAGACAAAGGGGTCCGGCCGGATTTTCGTACTCTGTCACAATGGAGCTTTCCTGGCGTCGTCGCTTGCGATCGTCGGGATAACGAGCTAAAGCCGACGCACGCTCTTCGCCCGGATCCTTGCTCCTTGCTAACAAGAAAATCGGACGCGGCGACAAAGTGGATGATAAAGTTTCCACCGGACTCGTCGTCTCCGTTTGCTTTTGATTAGAGCGATCTGCGTGGAAGTGCTTAAAGTTCGACCATTCGGCCTCTGTGTCAGAGTGCACGAGACTGATCACGGTGCAGCTTGTGTAGATTCATCTTTAATTGAGAATATTTATGTCTTTTCTTTTTATATCGATAAAAAGCCACGCGCCTGAAATGATAATGAGGCATTTAAGCAAGTAAGTGGGTCAGGGTACGTTATTGGTCGAAATGACACGCGAGAAACTAATGAAAACGATTAAGCTCCGAGTGCTGAAGGTTAGAGTGGCGTGGTGCGACGTAACAGAGAAAAAGGTGGGATTTTTCTACTCTTTTCCTCGCACACGACTTTTGCGAAAGTCACGACGTAAAACGGGCGAAATTTCGTCGGCACAGGATTTTCCGGCCGCTGCGCAAGACAGCTCATTATTACACGAGCGAGCGAAGGCACGTTCGGACGAGGAGTTGGCGATTGTCCGCCTTGACAAGTTCATAATTACTTCGGCGCCGTCTTATTAACATTGAACGAGGCTTCGTTGAAACGTTTACCAAAGGTGAAGAAAAAAAACAAACGATTGGGACTAACAGTAGTCGGACACGATGGGAAGCATAAATGGAATATGTAAATGACTTCCCCTCATCCTCTACCGACAGAATCAATTAATATATGTTCATAAACCACCGTTCTAGTTTCTGCCGTTCCGCGAATTTCTCTCGATCGCTCGGTTCTTTGTGGGTGCATATCAATCATAAGGAAATAATGTCGGAGGAAGCGAGCATTGAATTAAACAGCAGCCGCGTACTTCTACCCCGTTTCTAACGCAGCCATCGTAATGCATGTAACGCCGCAGGATATACCGAGCCAAATCCTTCATTAAAATACGAACGAACGGAGTTATAATTTTCCATCCTCGAGTATTTCCCCGAGGGTGGCTACACCGCCGGCACACTTTGAGGATAATTAAAAAATGCAAAACAGCGGCGGAACGTGGGGAAAATTTCGAACGGTTAATTAGACGATAGCGAAAGCAGCGTTCGCCGGCTAATTACATGTCGCGTCGCTGCCTTCGATCTCTCCGATTGTCGACTGCATCAGGACACGCCCGCGCGTCTCGTTTTCCATCAAAGTGATTGCCTTTGAAAGCGAATCTGCGGCGCGAAATTGCTGCGACAAAAAGCTTCGACTGGCCACTGGCGCCCTTTGACGTTGTTGGCGGCTTCCTAAATATTCGGTGGAACGACTAACTTTTTCGCGAGAGTTCGAAAATCGCAACGCGAAACCCAACGATGATCGCGGGGAATTAGATTGTAATGTACACTGCGAGTACTATGGTTGTCGGGTATAAATAAATCTCCGGCCGGAAGATTCGATCGATTCGGTTCGAGAGTAAACGTTTCGAGTACTTCCATGAAGCAGAGCCGTACTTAACGAACGCTCTCACAATCGGAGATTACTCCAGCGCGGCAAATTTCAGCAGTAAACTCTATTTTGTTTGGTGAGTAAAAGGGACTGAAAATGCGATGCAATACTCTGCCTTCGCGAGGACGACTCGTGTTCGTTCGAAGTCGCACTTTTTACGCGCGCGTAAGCAGACAGGCGAACACCGACACGGATGAGCGTGCTCGAGTTATGAACTATCTCATAACGAGCGACGCAGTTATGAGGCAGGAATTATCCGCGTTAGAACATTTTGGCCTACCACCGCTCGATGTCGCTCGTTATTTTCGCCAGATATTTACTGGCAACGGTCGGACGGGCGCGAGGAGAATCGGTTATTGCCAATTACCGGGGCGCCGGCGATGTTTTCGACATTGCCGCTCGAAGAATTTCAATCGTCCGACGAGTGTGCGCCGGGATTGTACGGGTTCGGCCTCGGCGTGCGAAGGCTGATGAGGGGAGGGGAGGGATTTCGGAAACGGCAAACTCACGAGATCGTAAACACGGGTTAGATGGTTAGAATGTTAGATCGTCGAATTTCAATCGATCGCATTGTCGACCGCGAAATTTGTTTAGTGCCGAACGATACCGTTGCGTCGGCAACGTGCATGACGCCGTTCGCCACTCATCGAGAACCGAGATCGGCATGAGTACAGTGTCCTTTGCTTTACTCCCAGCCCGCCGCTAATTCGCCGTGAAGACACCGGAAGTAATCGGTCGACACGGTGCCGTCGACTTCCGACAGACACGCGGAACTCGTACGGCGGCCAGCCGAAAGAGGCAGACCGTCGAAAAAAATCGTGCTCTCAGGGCCGCCGTTCACTTTCACTCTTCGCTTCGGTCCTTGCTCATTGGGCCTCGACCGGTGGCGCGGGTGCCTGAGGAAGGGACGGAAGAAGGAGAAGTGCGGAGCGTCGGAACGGAGGAAAGCGGGAAAGAAGGAAAGAAGGAAAGAAGGAAAGAAGCAAGCGGCGAGGCACGTGCAGGAGTGAAATACGAAAGAATACAAGAAACGGACGCTCGCCGGAGGAAGGACGGAGCCGAGAGCCGAGAGCCGAAGCGAGAAGGAGGCGAAGACAAAGAGAAGGCCAGAGAGACGAAGCAAAGGCACAGCGAGTTTAGTGACCTCCGCCATAGGTGGTGGCAGTTGGTCCCCGCGGTCGAAGGAAGAAAAGCAACAGCGACAGCGACAGCGACAGCGACAGCGAGGCGAAACGAAGAGGGCCGAAAGCGTGAGATAAGAGAGACCGCGGCGCGGCTAAGAGCGCGCAATTCCGTAAATCGTGAATAAGGGAGAGAGAGAGCGGACAAGGACGACGAGCGCGAGACTACGAGGAGTGGCCGAGAAGAAGAAGAGCAAATTGGTGCTCCCGGTAGCAGGGGCCCATGAGCATCGTGGAGGAAACCTTGCGCAGCGTGACGAAGCGAAGCAGGCTCGGCTCTCGATCGGGGAGCACGGCCGGCGGTGATTGGCCGAGCGGAAGTCAGGCCCCGACTCAACGGGGCCCGACCAATCCACAGGCTGGAACGTCCGCCGTTTCAACTGGGACTTGCGAACACCCGGGCCCCGCCAGACGGCACTCGTCGAGGGACAGTGTCGACTCCACTGGACAGGCACCGCCCGACCACGGAGAGCTCCAGTTCAAGGTCCTACCTTTCATCCTGGTAACGCGCGGAGAACGGGTTTCTCGTGTGTGTGTGTGTGTGTGTGTGAGGAGACACGCTCTGAGCGGGAATACGCGTCAAAGCGTGGGCGCGCTCACGTTTCGGATGCCTGTGGTACTAGAAATTTCCTCGGGAAATGTATTGTTTGCAGGGCGTTGACGGTTGATTTATTGTACCCCGGGCGCAGGCACGGATTGAAGTTTATGAAGCTGTTGGATATGGTTCTTGCGTTGCTTGTGTCCAACTCCAAACGTATTGGTAGCGGACAAAGTCCGGAAAATCGGAAGCTCGCGTGTTTTGAGTCGGGGAACTAAGTTGCATCGATTCGAATGCGGAACTCCGTCTGAAAAAGGTAGTCCGCGAGAAAGAGAGAGAGAGAGAGAGAAGAAACTCGAAGCCGGTAGCCGGTTACGCTTTAAAGGAAAATCGGATTGGAGGGCTGTCGGTGGGTAAAAAATCGAGTTTCCTTTTTAAGAACTCTCCGACATCCATCCGCATGTCGCTGCAATTGCTTTACAAGAAGGAAAAAAGGATGGCGGGGAGTAGAAGTGATCTTCTCCTCCAGTCTCCGGTACGCGGTATCTCTTATCGTCACGGAAGTCTCTTATTTCCCTAGAAAATTACTCCGAACGGCCGATCTATACATCCTTAGTCCCGTCCTCCCGCTTTTCCCTCCACCTCGTCCCGTTTTTCGCCTCCGCTGAACCTCGGAGAATATTTCCGCGCAAAATCGAGAGACCATCCGCGATCCTTCAGAGATCGCCTTTCCACGTTTCTCATAAGCGTCCGTCCATACTCCTTCAACCTCGTTTCGTCGAATATACATTTATACGCTGGCCATTAATAATCTTCGGTGTCGATAAATCGCGCAGCGGGACTGGCAAGTTCGAAATTGAACCGGAAGAACTGGCGGAAGAAGGTACGGCTCCCTCTTCCTCTCGTTCAACCTTTCCACGTTTCCACCGACAGATATAAGCCGTCTATAAACGACGTGTCCCCGGACGACGGACGACGGACGACGGACGGCATTTTCGCACTGTCAAAATTCGCGTCGCTCGCGTCCCGTACAGGGAAATCCGAATTGGGCACGTTCGAACGGGACGTGATTTACGATCGCCGCCTCTTCGCGGTTATTAATCACGAGGCCGCAACTTCGACGTCGTAATTTATAATCGACCGGCATCGCACTCTTTGTTCACGCGTTCAGAGTCGGCGACGATCGGCATCGATCAATCCTTCTTCGATTGCCGAGTTTTGCGCTTTGCCGACATTTCGGGAGGACGTCTCATTCCTCTGGATATATCGTTTCTCAGAACAGAAGCACATATAATCTGGAAAATCTGTGAGAGGTCTTCAACTCTATGCCAATACGTTTGGAAGGCGGCAACGTCTGAAGTATAGACCTTGCTGAAGAACGTGCCATTGCAGAAGTTAGAAGTCGTTAGACGATAGTCGCGCGAAAATGAAGGAAACGAGAAGATTCTGTTTCCGACAGACGAAATGACGAAGATTTTCGTGACATATAGGTGATGCTACTGGGCGACAGTGGGGTAGGAAAAACCTGCCTTCTGACGCGATTCCGCGATGGCCTCTTCCTCTCCGGAAACTATATAACGACCGTCGGCATTGACTTCAGGGTGAGAAACGCTTCCCTTCAATTCAGGCGTCTCTCTCTCTCCATCGGAGAAGCTTCTCGCTCCCCCAGGCTTCCTCTATAAATCACCTCGGACGGGCTCCGTTTCTTTCCGAAACAATCTTGTTACAACTCGGCCCCAACTCGCGTTATCCTGCTCTCGCAGATAAATGCATTGCTCACGAAATAAAAAACTGCGGCGACGCGCAATTCTATTTGCCGTCGCGGCACTTCGATGCTTAATACGCTTTCAGATTTCTAATGTGACGCGAAGTCGATTAAGTGAGGATCCCTTTCTTTCAGAACAAGGTTGTCACCGTCGACGAGACGAGGATCAAGCTTCAAATTTGGGACACTGCCGGCCAGGAGAGGTTTCGAAGTGTGACGCATGCATATTACAGAGACGCTCACGGTAGGATATATAATGCTTCCCTCTTACTTCACCTTCATCAAATTTACTACGGCGCGAGGGCGAACTTCTTCGCAGGAAGAACACTTCATCCTGCGGAAGAAGTTCCGTCAGCTTAGGTGCAGCATTGTAAAGCATCGGGGGCTACTATGGGCAAAATTTTCGTCGGTTAAATATTCCTACCAGCTCCCGCCTCCCGCCTCGCCTTTCCAACGAAGCCATGAGCAACCAAATTTCTCCCACGGCTTACAACTTATCAGTACCCCGCCTCCCGCTTTTCCGATCCTCAACACCAAAACCCACTTCGATTAGAAGCCGTAAGTTCCTCGGGAAGCGTACACATCTGCGAGGTACATTAACGTTTAACGGCTCGAATTTTCGAAAACGCTCGCCGCTCCGAGCGTTCAATAAGAATTTACGATGAGGCTGAAGAAGTTTTCCGGTCAGGACTTTTCGCCCGCGACGGAACGGTTCATCCTCTTTCGCGCAGCTTTATCGCGCCCGCAAATGTGAGAGAGGCGAGACGGTGTGTCTAACTTCCGACGAACTGCGGGGGAGGTACGTAACAAGAAGGAATGCTATCTGAAACTTTATATCGCCTCGGCGCCTTCCGACTTTTTCCACACACGCCCCGTGCGTGAAAGTATCCGTTGAGCCGGTTGCCTTTGTCGAGAAAACGAGAATATCTCGCGGTTTCGCATGACGCATTCGCTATTGCTTCGTCACTTTAAAGTAATCCTCGTCGGAGCGCTTCATGCGCGCAGAGCCGTTCAAGTTCGGCTCTCATTAGTCCTTTGTCGTAGAGTGACAGTTTATGTTGGAACGGTAACAAGCGTGAAATTGTTTGCATATTCTAATGAACGGTTCTATTGTCACTCGCAATATTTAGATATCCACTTTACTCGCAAGCGATTGTTGCCGGAAACCTTTGTGCAACGATGCCCCCGCTGTCGTAGAAACGGCTCAGCTCGAACAGGGGGGTGGACCTTCTTATAAACAATGAGAAATCCCCAAGGCGGAACCTTTTGTACTCTTCCCCCCCCGACCTCGCGGCAGAATCAAATTAGGCGCGTGTTTCTCGATTTTGGTGGAACGCCGAAATTCCGACTCGACGCATCGTCTTTGGAGAAATTCTCAGGAATTAGTAAGTCGTTTGGAAATTGCATTTCTCTATAAAGCGAGGTCGACGGTAAAACACACTGTAAAGACTAGTAATGTAGGTACTCATTGTACGCTCCTTTCGACTCAAGTGATATTCTTCATTCAATCATAGCTCTGAACGCAACGATTACGACGACAGTGCGTCGGTGTATTATTATATCAGGACATTTTTGGCCTGCTTTCAGCTCTTTTGCTGCTTTACGACGTGACGAACAAGACAAGCTACGATAACATTCGGGCCTGGCTGAGCGAGATCCGGGAACACGCCAACGAGGACGTAGTCATAATGTTACTGGGTGAGCCATGATTATTAATAATTATCGCTGACGTATCGCGTATCGCACGTCCTTGCGATACCGCGCAAATCACGCGCCGGCAGTATCCGCAATTGTCAATTATATAATTAGATAAGGCACCTCTGTTCAAAGACGCAGACAGACGCGCAAACTCATGAATGCACCAGCCATGAACGAAGTCGCCTGCTATTTCCGTAACGTTGAATTTACCGTTCGATAGGTCTCATGCGCTGACAAATGGAATGTCTCCATTCGCGAAGACATCAATTCAGGACTTTCAGTATATTCTCGGATATGCATATTTCTAGATACGCTCGTCTGCGTATAGAAGCATAAGCCAAAAATAAAATGTGTCGGCGTTTCCGTCGAATCGCTACGCCACATTGAATTTATCGTTCGTATAATCTTGTTCCAGTTTATGTACGGTAGTTTCTAGAGCATCGATGTGGTTTTCCGATGTGGGTCAGACTGAAAGCTCGCTTATCTCTTAAAAAGTATCTCTTCTTCCTTAACTCAGTGCTCTTCGATCGGCTTTGCAGGTAACAAGTCCGACTGCGGACCGGAACGAGTTGTTAAGAGGGAGGATGGCGAACGATTGGCGCAAGAATACAAGGTTCCGTTCATGGAAACATCCGCGAAGACTGGCCTTAATGTTGAATTGGCCTTTCTCGCGGTGGCTAGGTAAGGATCGGATGCGAATCGTTTTGAAAAACAGCCTCACACCTGTCTCGATGCATTGTCCGTACATTGACTGCCGGTCCAAATTCGGCCATTCAACATTCTTCATGTCTTTCGCGTCAGATTTCTACAACCACTGATTTCTGCGCTTTGGCTTACCTTTTTCCGAGTTTCTTCTTTGAATAGAAATTGTTTTCGTTCCTAAAGAAAATCGTCATACGCCTGGAGCGTCTAAGACTTCAGCCAGCGAACATTAGTTTATTTTCGTGATGAAAAAAAGAATCGAGTCTTCATCTCTCGTAAAATCCCAAATTATCACATTCCCGTCTTCCACTCGAACGACTTGTTCCCCATACATTTCCACCCGCCAAAGCGTCAGGAAGACATCGGCTAGACTCATGCCAGACCTGAATATTCAGTCCACCTAAAGAAGAGAACTACTGAATAATTCACAGTACCTCTTAAATCCATCCCGTTCCAGCCTAATTTCCTTCCAACCGTTAAGTCTAGCGGGACAAGACAAGTAGTCCTGGTAGATGCCGCCACCGTCTAGCTCCCTTCAATTTTTCGCAGCATACCAGCGTCAATCAGGCATAGCCCAAACACACCGAGTCCCTTCTCGGCAACGTATTCTCATTTTTCAGGGAATTGAAGGCGAGAAAAAGCGGGGACACCGACGAGACGAAGTTCAACGTTCAGGACTACGTTCGTCAGCAGTCCCAGCGCAGCTCCTGCTTCAACATGACTTGCCTGACGACCTGAACTGCGCAGCGACCAGTCGCGCAAGCCCATTCCTCACCTCGGCATTGAGGAACGGGCTGGTTCACTTGGACCGGAACTAGTTGGCCGCGCGAAAGAGCGCGCGCGAGCGTCGTTCCGATTCAAATCGAGCGGAACTGGGCTGATTTTACGCTGGCCGACGCTTGTTGGCCGGTTTTCATGCGTTTGGCATTAAAGATCTGGTCGGATGAGTCGCAGTTTGACTCTGATGAGGACTTTCGTTGATTGGAATGTAGTTGGGCCAACTCGTTCTGACCCTTTGGCATGCATTGCAGATATGTTGATGTCCATAGATTCGATTCATCAGCGCACTCATCCGTTCGAGGTGGACTAAGTTGATGAGTTTACTTTCAGAAGGATTTCAAATTGATATACTTGCGATGTTGAAAGAATTATGAAGGTTTTACTGTAGTCTGATGCAGTCTTTCTTAACGACGCTTTCGCGCCCACTTTGTTACTCGAGATCGTCATACTCAGGGCACTTAGCTAGTGTCACTCTACGAGGAACGTCGTTCCTCGGCAGAATGGGCATGTAGATAGGCTAGAGACTAGGTGCCACCGATCTGAACTAGTTTGCACACGACTGACCGGGAAATATCACGATGGCACAAAACTTCCAGGCACAATATTCGAGATTCAGGGCTCGAGGCGAGTTTCATGGTTTTGTTTCACATTGTTTTTCGACGTCCCGTTTCGTTCCTGTCCGGACAGTACGTCAATAGATGATATCCGAGGCGCGGAAAACGTCCCAACAATTACACTGTAAACTGTATATTAATTGTGTATAGAGAGTCTAAATCGTTGCATAGATGACGCTTAAAGGTAGTCAACGGCAAGCCTCGTTCGCTTGCCTCATACCAACAAAGTAGACGTAGTTCTTAGCATAAAGAAACAGACGCTTACTGTTAGAATTAGCTCGCGGGAGAAGTACGTTCAATAACCGCCCACTCACAAACGAACCAGCGGCAGTTCGGTGTTGTTCTTCGACGTTGACTAAAGATGGAAAGCAGAAAAGTATAATCGTTAAACGAGCGACCTACGGAGGGCGACAACTGTCGGCAGACGGTTGGAAACGGTTGCGATGACGATGTACGAGGCAGGGTACTCATCTCTATTACAACAGTATGTAGGTTTCTGTTAAAAGAAAAAGGTTCGAAAGCTGGAACCCATTGTGATCTCTTAAAAAGTGAAAATGGGTTAACAAAAATCTAACTTCACCGTACCACGGACCCTACCAAGAAAATGCGACGTTAAATAAATTTTGTTAAGGCTGATGATCCAGAGAAATGATTCACCCTCTATATCTGCGTACAGTCAACCGTAGAGTCTGTCGATGGACGTTAGAAACTGCGCGATTACCCATCACCTCGACTCCGTTGCCAGAGAAAGCAGTCTCTTCATTTGGTCGATTAACGTTGGATCCCTGAGACTCCCGCGGCACGCGGCTGATATTCTCGCCAGGGATCCGCGATATCTGCATATTTTTTGATAAACGTCTAGTTGACGGCACACGCCCCAAGGTCGGTATAATTTTCTATGCCGTTGATTTTGTAAAAGTTTATCTCCTCCGAGGCACACAGTACAGATACCGACGAGAACGTATGTAGTCAGAATGAACATGAGCTTCGATTAAAGAAGCAAACTGTACTAAAGCTGTTAGTGACAAAAGTCGTATTGTACATGTCGTTAACAAATAAAAGAAAAAAAAACTACGTGTTGTGTATACATACATATGTGCAGTGTCACACCGTTGGCGTGTACAGATGGCAATTAAATACATGTGTCAAGTGTATGTCGGAAGATGTGTATGAAATAAAAAATCACTGGACCAAACAAAGCAGTTCAGTCAGTGTTTGCTTCTTCCTCCCTAAGAATATCCAGCTCCGTTATTTCTTCATTCCTCGCAATCCTCTTTAAAGCCGTCTCTCAATACTCATCTACGGTGCGTCCATAACCTTTTAGCCTATAATCCCTCGAAACTGGAAAACTAAGCGAGAGCAGTCGAGACCCAACGGCTAAGCCCAAAGTCGCCAGCTTCACATGCCTCGCAGTCTGCCAATCTCAATATAGACGCTGACATCTAATTAGGAGAATTCACTATCACGAACCTAATATCGCCCACGAATGACCCGGCCGTAGACATCGAAGTTACCTCGAACGACGCAATAATCAAAGCTTCCTCTGGACACCCTAGCGATACCCTAGACATCAACGAAGTCTGACGAAACGTTCCCAGCCACGTGGTATCTTCGCCAGTCCACCGAACTCATCCCATCCGCCAGAATTCTTCAATCTAACCTCCCAATAGCTCAGAGTTTCGCCGGCCAACGGGACGCTTGGTTGCATTAGCAGTTTTTCGTCATCAATCGGTAGCCATTGGCAGAGGTCCATTCTCTAGAGTCAGCCTCTCCTCGGCATCAGACGGGCGGAACGTCGGACTCGGACCGCTCGATTTTAGTTTCAAATGTCGACTTACAAACAAAACGCTGCGTCCCTAACCTGGCCCTAAAGGATCGTGCTGTCGCGGCAGGTTGGAAGCGCGGTGGCCGTGCTTGGTGGGTTGGAAAAGTGGCGCGAAGGCACTTCTAGCAGATCGTGATGGACGAGGTAGTCGAGTTGGAGAACGTCGAGGATGTGTGCAGGTTGTGCCTGGCGACCGACGAGCCGAAGTCCTCGATATTCGGCGCTGATTCCGAGGCCGAGCTACCGTTGGCGGCCAAAATACAGGCCTGCTTGTCGATACAGGTTCGTTAGCATGCACTTTATCACGTCGCATTCATCGGCCACTAGCTCGCGTCGAGCATTCCCGGGGAGGACAGCTCGTACTTTCCCGTGAACGCGCTGACCAGACCCGTTTGAGGTTATGGGCCCGCGCGCAAACCATATCAGGATGATGCGTAGGAATTTTCTCGAGCCGCGATAGTACAGTCAGTATCGTGCTCGCTGCCTTTGCCACGTAGGCCGAGCGTGCACATTTTTGTGTCGAGCGTTCTCCTTGCAATAGAGCTTCTTTGCATATCCTCTTGTGGCTTTGTTCTGTGCTCAATGCTCAGCTAGGGTGTGGATCACTGTGATATCAGCTTTATTTTACTTTAAGTGCGATCGATTCTTTTGTTGCACATTGATGTTGTATAATAATCATTTGCGGTTGTTTCTATGCACTTGCGTTGCCCTTGATTTTGTTTATTTAGATGCGTTTCTTGAAATGTTCTGTTTGACGCTTGTGGAGCATATGAATTCGTGTGCCGATTACCAAAGACGTTGATCATGCATTTCAGATTTGTGATTTAAACATGCTTGCTTAATAATTGAGTTGACCATAGTCTACATACATGTGTTATCTATAATTTTATCTACATATTTAGATGAGTTAAGGTATATAAATTTGGTTCAAGACCGGTATGTACCGGTTATTGCAACGGTAATCATTCATTTCAGGTATCAGTTACTGACAGGCTTTCTACGTTAATATGTGCAAACTGTATAAAAAATGTAAATCAATGGCACAATTATCGAGAGAGTTGCCTTCGTTCCCAAGACAAGCTCCATCAATGGCTATCCAATCATTTACCGCCTATGCCTGCGGTAAGTAAACCTTTTACAGAAACTGTTTATACACCAGTATAGATAGTAATACTTTAAAGAATATCATGAGCAACGTGTGATGATTACCATTGCAACAGGTTGTTACGATCAAGGATGAACCAGTAGATTTGGATTTTTATGAAGATAACATTGAAGTTTTATCAGAGTCGTCAAGTGATTCTGAATCAGTAAGTAGTGTAATATGAATACTAATTATATCGGATAATTCCGTATAGACGTTTGATATTTATTAAATTTTGTACTATCTGATTAGCATGTTATAGACCTTGTCGTTCCTGCAAACGAGATACTCACAATAAGCGACGAGCATATCGAGGATGTCACGAAGGATAGTGCGCAAGATGTCGAGAAAGACAAAGAGAACGATAATACGTTCAACGCGAGCAAGAACTCGGAAAAAGATGCGGACACCGAGAAAATGCCGTGCACCATTAAGACCGAGCCGGAAGATTACGACACTGACTGTACGATAGAAATAGAGTCTGTCACAGGCAGTGAGTTCTTAATGAGTCCACTCGAAGCGGGAAAAGATGACACAGTGATGGAGGCAGATTCGACGCAAAAGTCCGGCTTATCCAATTCGGCCAACAAGAAGAAAATCCGTCGAGGTCCGCATACGCATTTCCGCGGAACGCGTGTCTTCATAAAGAAATGCAAGCATTGCCAGATAAACCTGCACTCCAAGTATTCGTACCAGAGGCATATGGAGAGATTTCATAGTTCGGATCTGAATAACGGTGCTGAGATGTCACAGTCATTCAGCGACGACACGCCGCAGGACGAGGAGGAAATGATCGAGGACCTAGAGGAGGAATTGGTGAGCATGGAAAAAGACGCGCCTCTCACTCAGGTGCAGCAAAGTATTATCAGTCAGCTGAAGACGTTCAGCTGTTATTCGTGCCAGGAAAGCTTTACTGATCGACGGAGCACGTTGTCTCACATACGACAGCATATGCCCGATTTGAGACCCTACACGTGCGTCGCGTGTCTAACAGAGTTTCCCGACCGTGCGATGTATAAATTGCACTGCGGCGCATCTTTCGAGTGTGCCATGAAAATCGCGTTGGTCGTTCCGAAACACGGCCAGGAGCAGTATTTCACGTGTAATATGTGTCTACGCCCGTTGGCGAATAGAAAGGAGCTATTGAGTCACTTATCTAAACATTCTGATAAGCAGTACGAGGAATTAGTGTCGCCGACTGGATCGCCGCCTAAGTTGAAACCGATGGCGCCATTGCGTCCGGCTCCAAAGTCGGAACCCACTTCGAAAGCTTCTCCAAAGATTCCTGTAATACCTGATCCGTATAAGAATGGAGACCCCGCGCACAATCATTACTGCGATTTGTGCGGTATGATTTATAGATACAGACCGAACATGGTAAAGCACCGAGACATTTGCTCGAGGTTATCACCAGCTGCGAGAACGTCTTACAAGTGCGTACATTGCGGCATGACGTTCCTCGTGTTCAAGAAGTTCCACAGTCATATCACTTTAGACCACAAGAAGAAGGAATTCACTTGCTCGCGCTGCAACGTCAAATTTCGATCGCCGAGTGATTACTTGACGCATCACGAGAGCCATCGAACGGTGAACGGAGAGAGTGGTCAGGATGACACGAGCAAGGACAAGATCCAGAGTCCGCTGAAGCAGTGGAACACTTTCGAGGAAGAGGTAAATGCGAATAAGACGCGGATCAGTAGTCAAAAGTACAGCTGCGCGCTTTGTGGCCAAGAATTCCCTAGCCGAGCAGAATTGAGCGAGCACAGGAACTTGCACCTGAAGGTGAAGATCTACTCGTGCGTCATTTGCCGCAGTATGTTCAGCAGTGCCGGAGCTCTCGAGATCCATATGAAGGATCACGGGATAGAGGATCCAAACGAGCGCAACGCCAACAGCTCGTGCGTCGAATACGGTCGACTCGATGAAGATACGCAGGACACGCAAGACGGAAATCCACTTAACAATTCGACAGCGTCAGATCCTGGCGTGAAGCACAACGAGTGCCACACCTGCGGAAAGATCTTCTCGAACTACGCGAACCTGAGGCGACACATCAGGAACATTCATAATGGAGGAGGAAAAGAGCGCTTCGATTGTCCCGATTGTCCAAGATTCTTCAAAAGCAAGGAGGTGTACGAAAGACACGCGCAGCTCGAGCACAAGGCGCCAAAGACGATGTTGAAGTGTTCGAAGTGCCCGAAATCGTTTGTCTTCCAGGCGAATCTGAATTTCCACTATCAGAGCGCCCACAGCGTCGGTCCGCAGGCGAAGCAGGAGTGCGAGATTTGCGGCAAGGTCTTCCTCGAAGAGGCCTCACTGAAGATACACAAGGGCTGGCACAATCGGGCCAACTCGAGGCTGAACTCTAGATACTTCATGGACAACGAACAGCCGACCGAGAAGAGACATTCTTTACCCGCGCAGGCCGTCGGAAGTCCTGCGTTGCCGACGACAAGCGCCGAACGACCGGCCAGGGCGAGAAAAACTTTCCCCAATCCGCCACCGACGAAACCGCAAGCCGAATTCAAGTGCCAAGTCTGCGACGATCGTTTCGCCGAAGTGATACAGCTTCGGGAGCATCTTTGGGACGTGCATTGCGCGCGAAATAAGCCCGAGAAGAGCTTCTCCGGGGACGAACTTCAGTGCGAGCTCTGCACGAATGTATTTCCCGATCAGGAGACGCTGAAGATCCACATGCAATGGCACAAGGCTAATCCCATCTTGAGCGACATACGGAAGTCGATACCGTGCGAGATATGCGGCAAACACTACAGCTCGAAGAAGGTCCTGTGGAAGCACAAGAAGTTGCATAAAGCCACCGCAGTGGCGAACATGAAGTTCCAGTCGCTGGCGAAGAAGAATCTCGCGAATCAGTACCTCTGCACCATTTGCCGGAAAGTATTCTCCAGTAACCAGTCGTTGCAGCGACACAAGATGTCCTTCCACAGCGACCCGGCGTCCATGCAGGCGTCGTCGTTCGTTCGAAACGTTCAGAGCGCCGGCACCGTGCAGAACGGCAGTCCGCGGCGTGCCTCGATGGAAGAACCGAAACTGAAGAAGGTGAAGATTGAGCAGGAGGACGAGCCGGCGAACGCAAAGTTACCGTTTGCGGTAAACGTAGGTAACGCAGGGAGGAAGCCGGTCATGTGCCATCTGTGCAAGAAGCTCTTCCCCAACATGAGTATTCTCTACAAGCACAAGCAGATGATGCACAAGCAGCGTACCGGCAAGGCACCGAACAAAGTGCCGATGAACGAGTGCGTTCCGCTCGTAGGGACCGACGGCAAAGTGTCATGCAACGTTTGCTGTAAGCAGTTCCCGGCGATATCGAATCTACGTCAGCATTTCACCATCAAGCACAGGAACAGTCCAAAGTATACGTGTCCGATCGATGGCTGCAACATGATATTCAATACGCCGGTCAGTCTGAAGAATCACGAGGCCCTGCACACGAGCATGATCTTCTGCTGCAGCCTGTGCGACCGCCACGTTTTCAGCAGGCCAGCGATGACGAAGCATATGCTAACGGTACACAATACCATTTACGAGGCAGAGAGTAACAAGTCTTTTCATAGGGAGGCAGACCTGCGCACGTACGATGTTAAGGACGCCGTTAACGCTACTTGTCCAAAGTGCAAGATCAAGTATCCGAACAACAGGGCAATGAAGATTCATTACTTCAAGTTCCACGAGACGGCGGATTAAGGGTCGGAGGGTCGACGAACTCTGAAATCAGTTGTGAGCACGAGAGGTATGCCAAAACGAGAAATGACATGAACTCGAGACAGGTGAACCCGCGAGCGCCTTGACACACTCGAGAAACTCGATCATCCGATGTTGAAAAATCGGAACGGGCGATCGCCCTGTCGCAGAAAGCCACACTTTTATATCGAGCTACAAATTCCTTCCTGGAATTTTCGACCTCCTCGCGCGCCAGTGGATTGTTTTGCAAGCGGGCGCAGATCCTTTGTCTATCAAAAGTCTCTGTACTTCGGCGCAGAGGACGAGACACAATATTTGCGCACTACAGACACACACTTTCCTTCGATGATGAAAACAGTGATACATTTTCAAACTAGTGACGACTGTACGAAATATAATGATACATAATGTATGGCGAGGGCTCAGTTGCAGCTACGCATTTCAATGCGATCTATTGATATGATCAATTTTGAACCATACGTATTTCTAACGAGAAATTGGATTGTACATAGCATATGTGACGGATGTGAGCGGGAGTATGATTGAGAGACAGATTGTGCGAACATGAGAGAGCGAGAGTCACATCGAGTCTCCCTGTTTCAATGTCCTTTATTTTTTCCTTTTGCCTTCAAAGGTCAGTTATGTGCGGTGTTTTGAGAATGCTTTCAGGATTCCTCTTACCTTCGAGAATTGTCGGATCACGTTCCGCCGGCTTCGTGGACCGTTGCGACAGGTTCTCTATTGACCAATTTCCGATGGGCAGAACAAAGCGGAAAGCCAGACACCCTATCCACAGGACTTTAAGTTCGATAAATCAGGATGCACGTTGCGCAAGAGTGACAATAAAAACACGGACTGAAAGCATTAGGGGAAAAATGATGCACGTCGATATTGTTTACGTTTGACGACGATTATACGCTGCAAAATCCATTTAATTTTTCATTTATCACGTATTCGTAGGCACCTGGGAAGGAGAGCTCTAGCTATGTTGTTTCTAGGTTTTAATATTAAAATGCGTACGTGCGTATGCAATGTATAAGTTGTAGTATTTTGCATATAGCCAGTAATAAAGGAAAGACTATCGAGCCCTGTTGTAGTCAATTTGATCAATCGCTGACAAACGTTTGGACAGTATGTCGAACAGTTTGTGACGTAACTCTATGAAGAAATAATTAACAATAAGACGTCGATTTATATCTGACTCGATTCAAGTCCCACAGTGTCGTATGAACGTGCTTCAGAAGTTTGATTTATTTTTTCAAGCGGACTAGACTTATTTTACAACATGTTTATTATTTTTAAATAGCATGGTGGAAGAGGGAATCGAAGAAGTATCAGAGGTGGGTAGAAAGAGACAGACTGCCGGACGATATATTGGTACTCCTTTTTTTTTATGAATGCACAAAACATTTTAATATAAACTTAAAAATTCGTACAACAATATGAAAAATTATAGACTATTATACACATGTATATAGATATATGTCGTACTTTTTATTTTTCATTTCCAAGGTTTATCAATATATATATATATATGTATATATATATATTTATTTATTTTTTTCATATATATATTCATTCATTTACTATATATATATATATATTTTTTTTTTTGTTAACGGGATGGAAAACTTCCGTTTCTCACTAGGTATATGTATATAATATATTAATGTAGAAATATAAAGTGAACCGTTGCACGGCTCCGCGCTACATCTATCATTATCATCAATCGAAGATGGTATTTTTGCATCCGTCATAATCATTCAACGGTCACTAGCTTGTTAAAGGATAATCGCAACAACGTAACCGGTTGTACTAAAACAGCGATACGGACACAACGATTATAAGAGTGACTTAAACAACGCAGCGATGCAAGTGTGTGCGGGGGCTGGGGGGAAGGGGTGTTATATTATTTTCATTCTTTCTCGCACTGTTGCACGGAAGGTTGGGGCAGGGGGTTTGGGGGTGGCCTTACATAAGTAAAAGAACGTGGCGTCGCGAGTGCAAGTACGCGAAATATTACAGCGTTCGAACGAATTTTGCACGCGCGACTCCGCGACCAAAGTGTTCCATGCACGCAGAACTTATCAATGTTAACGTAATATGTCTCGTATATTTCGAAGCGTGTATATTTCCGTCTCCTCGCTTCATGTTCAATTCATTCGATCGAAGCCCTCTCGCCTCCGCGATTTTCCCGACCACGTGACACTCCTCATGTTTCTTGCACGCAGTTCGGTACTCGCTCGAGGAGAGGGGCATTGCGTTGCGATTGTTTTTGTTCATTTTGCTTGTCGCATCTTTTAAATACGCGTTTGGAACGCAGACGTAACGATAAGTGACGCTCTTAAACGTTATAAGTACATAACACATAGCGATGAGACATAGATTAGGCCAAATCTCGCTCGAGCATCACGTCTTCCGTTCGGACGAACGTCGTTCCTATCTTCCGCTCTCTCTCTTCACTTCTCATTATTACTCGTAGCCGACGCGCGACTTTGATATGCGGATGTTCCGGCCTGCGTCCTGTCGTCCGATTAATCACGAACGATCTTTATTTCTATACGCCGTTTGGTACGCAAGTACGTTTGTGCCTTTCGATATTCTGCCATTGTCGATCTTGCGCAGCTTTACTTTCTCTCTTCACTTCAGAGTAGACGTTGGGACTGGATTGTTGGACCATTTTGATTGGGAATCACTAGATCGATAAGGGAATAAGGCGTGCCTCGATAAATGATCAGAACGTCGTAACGAAAGCTTGCGGAACGCAACTTGGGAGTGTACAAAGAAAATTGTGAGAAATGATCGTTGAAGTTCGAAGCACGAGCGCGATCAAAGTGTTCATGCCTTTCTCGAGGGGAGATTAATTTTTCCGTCGGTCTCTGTTAATCATGTAAGTATGCAGGTCGATTAACTGTCTCGCATGAGTCGTGTGCCGTTAAATGCTCGATCGACGAGCAAACAGAGTCGATCTATCGGCTCTCAATTATTCAGCCGGTGGACTTAAGTCGTGGGAGGTGGCTTATCGATCGAACGTTTAAGCCTGTCCTCGATGTACAATTGGCTTTCTAGTCGCAACGATCGTCCGCCTCTAACCGACATTCTCCTTATGTCATCAATTTCCGGTTCATTTCCGGTTTGTCCTCCGTCTCACGCGACTCGTGTTCGAGCTTCGATCGCGGACAAATGTGCGGGGTAAGGAAAATCGGTGCAAATGGAAGGAAAGTTCGCGGGCTGGCACGCACGACGAAACGATTCATGGGATCTATGGATGATCGGCGCTTCATTCTCTTGACCTAGGACCATCGCAGATATCCGTCATCTTCGGCGGATGCTATCTTCGAAAAAGAAACAAAAAATTAGTCTTCTGCAAAAAATGCTTTTTTTTCCCAGGCACGTAGAAGGATTCAAAGAAACTGAGAGAAACTCAACTCGCGCGGCAAAAATCGTAACATTGTCGGAGATATAGTCGGGCATATGTAATAACTCGTTAAATTTGTCGTCGCTTGAAACAATCGCCGAAGATTACGGGTTCCAGTGATGATGAACACAATACGCCGTCACGGATTGCTAACAAACGTTAGATCTTCACATGTCATGCTCGGATACTCACGAAACTTTGATCTGTAATTACAATCCTTGATCCGACCAAGGTTAGTTCGTCTCTCTGTGCATAATGCCAAATTATAAGCGGATTTACGGAGTTAGTTGGGCAAAGATGGGATATTGCAGGACATTGCGGGGGATCGACTTGACCGATCTATTCCTTAACTGTAACCTATAATGTAAGTGTAATTTAACCCTTAAGATCATGTACGTGGTGTAGCGCTGTTCGAGACTCCTCGATTAATTAGGCGTCCCTGGGTGGAGAGCGTCGTGTTGCCGTTGATTAATTAATTGATCGATCGATCGACCGGCCCTCATAGCAAAGTCATAGTTGTCTTCGACAATCTCGCGAAAGTCGTTTCTCATTGTGAAGGAAGCCGAGAGCAGTTTAAGACGACAAACGGCGGAAAGTTTGTACCAATCACAGGAAATTCTTTCGGTGAATTAGGAAACTTGATCGCTGTTAAAATGAGCATCTTCGACGTTCTCTACCGTCACTCTGCTTCAGACGAATTTTCCATCCATCTAACGGCATCACGTCGCGAATAACTTGACACCCTGGACGCCATAACGAGTTTCACAATTAATGAAAGTATACGCTATTATACTAATAACACTGTCTGACTATCAAACGTTATTACACGTCACACTCATTAATCGTAAAGAGAGATCGTAATTGTTTTTTTTGTTTTTTGTAAGACGTAGCTGTTTTTTTTTTTTTAACGTAGGGTAGACGTACATCAACATCGAATCAACAGGAGTATCATTAAAGGTATGATTAGATGGTAAGAGTAGGTCTTTTTATTTTTTTCCGTTTTTTTCCATTATTGCCGATCCGCTTCTCGGCTCTCAGAAAGTCAGCCCTTATACCGTACTCATGCCGTTGATGTTCGATTATCTCTCATTTCTCTGGCATGTCATTCGTCGTTGCCTAGTTTCAGCGAACAGTCAATCAATGCTCAAGAACCAGACGCTCGACAGAATGTCTCAATTGCTTGAGCTTGAACATCTTAAATCGGAAATGTTTATTCATTAGCAAGAAGCGCTTGGACTTTGAACCCTGAAAGGGCGGCTTTTGTTCGAGAGGCGAGTTTCGGAGCGCCGGGGAATAGGTGAAATTTTTGCTTGAGTTCCATCAGTTTCAGGGCTAATTCGAAAGAGTCGGGGAAAAATTTGTCGAGACGCGAGAGCGAGCGCCAGCCCCGTGCTTCTTGCGCAGATTTCTTTCGGATTCAATTATATGGACATTGTAAATTCGTTATGAATTATGACAGCAAGTTCCTACGTTTATAAAGTCTGCAACATATAGAGTTTAGTTATAAAGATTTTCGTAAGAAGATAGAGAGTTTATATTTACGATGTCCATACGCGTTCATTCGTTCAGTCTGGATGGAACATAGACGACTATAGAATTTCAATTGCTTTCGTTCACTCTATGGTGTCGTGAGTAGAATTTTGAGAGAAAGCTGCCCTCATGCCGATAAATCTGTTGTCTGAAATTCGACGACGACGATTCATTGATCTCATGCTTTGATCAAGTTATCTTCACAGTTCGGGGATATAATACGAAAATACTGTCTGATGTGGATAATTGCTTGGCCGAATCTGTATGTGAGAGAGCATTTAACTCAGGAACTCCCTGGCTTATAGCGCGTATGGATTTAGCGCTGGAGCCACTAGCTCTAGAATATCCCTATAATGCAGATTCTGTGTATTATAGAGCGAGTACATATTTGTCGTGTACACATTCACGCTCCCGCTTGTTTATCAGCGGCTTCAAATTGGCATTTCGGCTTTCCCGACACACATACCTGTGATTTATGCAAATACATTCGCTGAGCAAACGACGTCTCGCTATAATCAGGGCTCGCTCTAGTTTCTCAAGCCTTGCACGAGAAACATTTGATTTTTCATGATTACGCGCTGCACGACTCGCAGTCTATCACGCATCAATGGAACGTCATCGTCGTTTCTTTACGATAAACATCCTTTGATTTGCCTTCGGATCGATCGTCGATCCACACTCCACGATCCCTCAGCGTTCGGCTATTACGATTCTTATCTTTAACACGAAATCCCACCATGACGTGTCTCGTCGACGAACATTCGTTGAACGTTGAACACATTTTCTCCTGTTTTTCCTTAATCCTCGTCGATCGTTCGATCGTTCGACCGATGTGCCTGCGGCGCACCGAAAGTCTCAATATAGCAATTCGTTTATCGAACGCACCGAAGTACGCTCTCGCCATGGAGGGACACTTACTTCGCGGAGCGACGACTCGCGATTCGACGTTTTAGTTCCACGTATAACGGAAGTAGGTAAAAGGGGGGAGGTCGGGGATCACAAGAATGGCGCAAAAAGTTTTGCCGTAGAAAATTACCTCCAAAACACTTCTACCCTCCCAGATAATACTTTACGTTTCACATTGAGAACGATAATAATAACGTAGACATACACATACACGCTCGTGTCGCCTCACTCGCCTCGTTCCCATAATAATTCCTTCGCCAACACTAACAACTCTCTGTGTCGCCGCGCGGAGTAATTCTTAACGCGGAATCCATACCTCGATCGCGCGGGACAAAATTCACGTCGGTACGAAAATGTCGGCGCGAAAAGAAGTATCGCGAGACGGGTGAAGTATGGCCACTTTAGGCCCGAACAACTTCAATACTCTCCTGCCCCATTTCTGTCTGTCGTTTCCAGTATTTTCCTTCCTCGCGATTATTTCTCCTTTCTCCTCGCGTCTCGGGAGATCTGTTCGGCGTGTGCGTGTGTTCCTCGTGTACGCGTCGGTCGTAACACGACGTTCCGGTAAAAAGTTCAACTTGCCAGCCTAATCCGCCGGTCCGGAAACTGCCGCGGGATGATCACTTTGGCAACTTGTCCTCCGAGAGTTGCGCACGGAATATTACCGGCGCCTCCCGTGCCGTGCGTCGGCCAGCACCACAAAACCTATTTTCCTTCCCGGATTCTCTCGCGGTCGCCCGCACGCCGCTCGAATTTACTGCTTTCCCGAAAGTTTCGGCGCGCGAGAGAGCGGCTCTTGCGAACTTGGCGCTTGGCGCGCAGCGGTGTGAAATAGGCGAGCGATAACCACGGGTCTCGATCCAAGACGCTGAGAACGCGCTCGCGAATTCGCGGCTAATCCCAATTAAACATTCTCGTAATTTCGATAAAAAGGAAACTCCCGAAACAGCTGCGCCGCTCGAATTGGCGCGCGGAGAATGATTTGAGGTTCCCCTCGGCCGCCGGTATCAATTGATAATCCCACCGTCGCCCGTACTCGCATAAATTCGAGGCTCGAAGTCCGCGCACGCGAATTACCGGTAGCGGTTGCGATCGATGATGGACGGTCGATTTTCGAAATCGCTAATCTGCCAGACGCGATGCGATTTGATCGGTCGCTCGATCGGCCAGACCGGAGTATCATCTTACTCGATCGTATGTAATTCGCCGTGCAACTTCCCCGGCCAGTCTTCTTCCCTTTTCCCTCTTCCCTCTCCTTCTTTCACCCCCACTCCGACGATCGGATCGGGCTGATTTAATGCTTCGATCTCGCAACGGCGCAGGACGTGCTTGCGGATTGCCCCAGAATTGCAGTGTAGCCGGAGTATAGGAGGACGCTAGATTTTCGAGAATTATCTCTTCAAGTGCAAGCCGTGGTAGCAACGGGATAGGTGGACACAGATGCAGCCTATAATATACGGGAGACGTAACTAACACGCGCCGCGCGCCGTCTGCCCTCCGTTCGCGGAAATGACGCAATTAAGAGTAAGAGGGAAGCTATGCAACGGGGAGGTGAGAAGTTTCCGCATCTTTTTCGCATCAACGTGAACTCGCCCGTCCACCTCACCTCTCGATCGCTCTCCGCCTTTCACCGAACATCCAACGTTCTTCTCCGTTATCATTTCTTCCGGCAGACCAAAACTGCCCGACGCGTCAGTATACACTGTCAAAAGGATATAACGTGTACATATGTATAAATACAGGTATTCGGATATACACGTACGTACGTACGCCTAAAACTTAGCCTGCCCGTTACTTACACCCTAACAACGTATCTAAAAAGTACACGCCCTATTACGTTATAATAAGTATGCGCCCGTTAACCGTTACTTTAGAATATAAAATCGAATATACACGTTTACATCATGTCGTGGTACAAGGGTTGCCCATTATTATTCTCTCCTCGTCGTTATTACTACACTTACGGAGCGACGTAAAATATAGACTTTTATAATCCGCATTTATTATACGCGCATTAAATATATATATATATATGTATATACGTATCATAGTGTGTATCGCGTTAGTCGTTCATTCGCCGGTCTCCTCTTTCATTCTACTCCCCTTACAGCCTCGCCCACACTCTCTCACGTTCTTCACGCTTTTCTTCCCTAACGAGAGTCCGACGAGACGATTGTTCCCCATTCGCTCTTCCATTCTTTCGTCTCCTTTTCTTCTTTAAGTAAAAAATATAACTCGTTTGACTCGCCACCGTTTCTTACCTCGTCTATGGATCTTCCTTCAGTTCTCCTCTCCTTCGCAATCGACGGAGCTACGATACGAGCGAATTGCTTCCTGCAATTATGGCACGTCGAGGCTGATCGGCTGAAAAGAATCGATGCCTTGGCCGCTGGTTATCAATAATCCTCTCGTACATTCTCTCTCCCCTCTCTCCCCTCTCTCCCCTCTCTCTCTCTCTCTCTCTCTCTATTTCTCACTCCTTTATCATTCTCCCTTACGTAATTCTATCTCCTTTCGACTGAGCATGACGAGGACAATACTTAAGGAATACTGGTACTTGTTTCTTTTTTTTTCCTTTTTCTTTTTCTTAGCTCCTTTTCCTTATCTTTCTTTTGTTACTCCTCCGTGATCCCTTAGCAATTTTATCGAGTTATCGACTACACGACCGAGCGACGTTTCGAAAGTCCGACTATTGGATGATAAGAGATGAATTCGTAGAAATGGGCTGAAACATGATATTATGACGAATTATGTCGAAGCGAGCTGTGTTGATGAATTCGTGCGTAATGAGATGTGCCCGATGGAGTGGTCCTAGAAAGCTGATAATTCCTGAGCGAATTCGTCGAGTCGCTGAAATGCGGCACCTACACAGCGTGTGGCCGATGCATTCTTTCGTTGCACGCGCTTCCTGATACCGGAAACCTCCGCGGGCAGCCTTGACTCGGGCACATAACTCATGCCGGCGTCAATGTCCGCCAACGAATTCTCCCGCCGCGAATGTGAGTGACATGACATCTCATCGTAAGCGCAGACGTGAAATGCGAAAAAGCTCAACACTGGGAATAAAGAAAAACATAAAAATCCGGAGAACGCACGAACGTACTGCGCCGAGAAAATGACTGTCAAACCGGACGGCCCCGTGGCGGAAAAATGAGAAGAAAATATGAAAGGTAAATATCACTTGGGAGCATCCCTGTCTGCTTTCGACCGCTTTCGATCGCTTTCGATCGAGCTTACGCAATCGCCGATGCGAAGCTACGCCTTACGTAATGGCCGCTGAGATAGAAGGTGTGCGTCTAAGAGCAGGGCTCAACACGGAGGCAGGCCTCAAACGCGAATCGCCTCGAAAGTGTGTAGGAGTTCGAGGACGCTCGGAGGAATTGTCGCCGCGTGCGCGTCGTAAAGTGCATCTGGCGTTCTCCAATTTCAAGGTCAAGGTCAGCGGGAGTTACGTAAAGCGAGGTCTCAGACGTAAGGCGACGGCGGAAGCAAAGAAAAAAAATGGTCGAGGCAAAAGGTGATATTTCATACCCGACGATTGACGATACAGTACAGATGATTATTGGAAAGGTACTCCGTTTCAGCGCTTGCTAGAATGCGAGGCGAAGGAAATTCAATCAGATTGAGAGGTTTGGGTCATATTAAAATAATTCATGCGACACTAGGCTTTTGTGTGTGATTAATATTAGCAGCTGGGAAAGAATAAAGATATAGAAGAGGCGAAGTAAGAAGTTTAGCATGTGACCGAGCCAGAAGAATAGACGGACGTATGATGAATGTTAAGAGGATGAAATGAGAGTGAAGATGTAGGTGAAATGATCGAGGAATCGACAGATCAGACTTTCGGAACGAGGGCGTCGTTCGTATTCTGCGCGTCGTTCGCAAATAACAACGTTGTCTGTCTTTTTTATTCAGTAGCTTTTTTATTGTTTTAATTATAAAGAAGTAACAAAGAATAATAATTTCATGATATTACCACGCACCGTCTCTCGCTCAAACTCTTTCTCTCTCTCTCTCTCTCGCTCTCTCTTTCTCTTTTTCTCCCTTTACTGACTCTCTTTCTCGCATTCTTTCGGTCATTCTTTCTTTCTCTCTCTCTCTTTCTCTCTCTCTCGCTCGCACTCTCCCTCTCACACTCACTTTTTCTCTCGCAGCTTCTTTTGTATATATATATAATATATATTTTTTCATATCAATGTTATTTAATAGATATACTCATTCACATATTAAATATCGTGGCAAATATGCATAGGCTGTCCCGTAATTGATGGTACAACCGGGCAGAGGCCTGATTCGACGTAAAGAAAAGATTGAAAAGTGTAGAAAAATACTTTTCCACGCAGAGCCTCCATTTCTAATGAAGCATCACTGACAATGAGACGTCATCGTACGTAACATATAAAATCGATCAATTTCCGATGTCATCGTTTTTCCCCGAAACGGTGCACTGTACGAACAATGCTTTTTTTTTTTCTACATCTTTTACTGGTTCCTTCTTGGAGAATCATTCTCGTCCCATTTGCACTACGGATTACGGGACATCCTGTAGATAAAGGTATTTTTCTACCGCCCTCGCGTTGTCGTCGACGTCGATCGTGAATAATCGCAGTGTACTCTCCCTTACGTCTTTCTCGACTTTTCCTCAAATTTTCTCTTCGCCCGGCGAAAAGTTCTCGCCTTGCCGCCTCCCGCAGGAAAAAGGAACACCGTTGAGCCATCGAACGAGAACTTTCCGGAGAAAACTGGGATTCGCGCTGTGACGTGCAGCGAACGTACCAAAACGTCTCGTTGGAAACTTGAACGGGTCACATCGCAACAGATATCGTTTCTATATTTTGCCCGTACGCGCATCCATTTTTACACTATTGCAGCTCAGGCAATGCTGGTTTATAATTCATAGTTACTTTCTCCCAATTCAGCGGTTCTATGTACTGCGAACTCATGTGCGATTATTAACAGCATTTTGGAGCAGTTTTCGCGAGCGCTCGCCATTCATTCCTTTCCAACGTCGCAAGCACTCTCATTTTGAAACGTTCGCCAGCCACACGCAATTCGTAACGTGCTTCTTCATGATCGACTCGCCACGACTGGCTATCGAACGATACCGGACGACGTTATACCGATACACGGTGCTCTCCAACACTCCGAACAGACGTTACTAACGACTCGAAATCATCGCGGATCGCTAACCACACATCGATCGCGATCGCGAGTCGTGCGCGCGCGCGCGCAGGAGGAAAGCCCAACTTGCCGATGTAGATTTGTCTAATTGTAAGTCCTTTACGAGGGACATCCTGGCGACGTCGTTTCCGCGAGAAATTACGCGCGAAGGACGCCTTTGGCACGTGTCTCGACCAATTTCACGATGCCTTTCACACGGTGTCACGTTACATCAAATCGTTCGCGCACATATAACACAGTTCCAGGATATTATACAATTACTCATATCGTTCTCACGAATTGTGCCGGCGATCGCGGAAGTGGTCCGCGGCAAGAATCGAAAAATATTGAATTCTTCCGATGTCCGAGCTAGACCACTCTCATAATCCGCCAGTACGATTCACCGCACAGCGATCGTTCGTACGCGTCCGCCTTTTAATTGCGAGTATCGCAGAGAATCGAGTACATCGAGTCGGGTAGATGGTAGACACGTGCCGAGAGGACGTCGCTTCGGGTCGCGTGGAAAGTCTCGCGAACGGTTTACGTAACCGGCGGCCGCTCGTGATTTATGAGCGAACTGCGCACGATCGCGAACGGCGGCGAGTCGGCCGTAGCCTGAAAGGTGGTGACTTCTTCGGGCACACGTTACCATTTTCCTCTCATCGGACTAAAAGTGCCGGGGAGACGTAAATCACGGCGACGCTTCCGCATTGGCAATCCGCAACGCTCCGAATCGCACACGGCTACTCGCGGCCTCGACGTCACAGCTCTTCGCCAAACGACGCGACGCTCTCTAGCTAACTTCGTCCATTTTTTTCGTGCACTTCATTTTACACTCTTTATTTTCTGCTTTTTTCGGGGGAGGGGGGTAGGTGGTATCATCGAGTTATTTATTACAACGCAATGGGCTCTCCTCGCGTGCGCACACCTCGCGATCGCTCAACTAATGAAAACTCGACAACATTGAACTATATATCGAGAATTATCGCCTAGTCTACAAAATTCCAACAACTAATTTTTTTCGGGCGCCCCTTATCGAAGAAACTAATGTGTACTAATACCAGGCGCCCTGCCCTCGACCTCGCCGACGAACATCCCGCGTCTCGTCCCGCCAGCAATCGATCCCGCCTCATCGCGGATCCTCTCACATTTTCGTCCGGCTCTCGACGAGATTTTGCTCGGCCCGACTGAACGGACTTCCGGGGAGAATTCTCGAAACTTGTTCCGCGGTGCGAATTAAAGATTGAAGCTGCTAGAAGGCTCTCCCGCGTTCCTGGACTTTTTCGTGGCTCACTTGGTCAGCGATGTCGAATAGCTGGGAGGATCGTATTGCCGGATGAGACTCGAGACAGGATGTACATTAATCGGCGCCACCCTCGTCCAACGAGCTTGCATGAGAAACTAAGAAAGAAATCTCACGAACTGTCCCTTCCTCACCTTTTCGCCCTTCTTTCTACGCCTTTCCTCTCGGCCTCTACGCTCTCATTTTTCACTAGTTCAAACACTCCCACGCACTCGATCGCGCGCGCTCACAGGCACACAGACACACACGCACGTTTTCACGCATTCTCTGGCCAACATGCGCACGCGAAATTTCTTGAAACCTCTCGATGGATCTTTGTACGAATGATCTCTGGTATTATGGATCACGCGAACGCGTCGGATTTCGATGGAATTTTTGCTCGCCACAATCATGGCCAAATATGACTGTAGGTGAAGGTGACACTTTATCTATAACGGTTGTCCACGAGTGCGTGATCCATACTTCCTGATTAGCGCTGCACAACGAACAACAACGTTCACGGAGCAAGCCGCGAATTTACGGCCACGACAGACATGCCCCGGCAAAAGAAAAAAAAGAAATGGCAGACGCCGACCGACGTAAGTGTACAAAAGTGGTAAAATAAAGAAACCTGGTGATAATATTTAAAATATTGTAATAATAAACAAAGCACTGACAAAGCTGCAGAATACATACAAAGGTACAAATAATAGGGAACAAAGTAATTTCATTCGGGACAGTTAATCCGTGTCGAATAAAATAAGT
The DNA here is from genome assembly GCA_963942575.1 of Priocnemis perturbator. Classification (NCBI taxonomy): domain Eukaryota; kingdom Metazoa; phylum Arthropoda; class Insecta; order Hymenoptera; family Pompilidae; genus Priocnemis; species Priocnemis perturbator. Next base: position 13,007,369 of record OZ012653.1, read on the forward strand.
ATTAATAATAGTATTAGCGCTAACTAATCGTAGTAACGATAAACGCGCATTACATGTATGTGTGTGTGTGTGTGTGTGTGTGTATGGGTGTCTCTCTTGGATGGGTGTTACACCTGTGTGTCTTTTTCTCATGTCTCTCTCTGCGTGAGGTTGTGTGTCTGTCTGTGTATGTGTACGTGTTCATCGCAATAACGTGGCTCGCATTGACAAAAACGGCGCATACGCAATTTTTTTCATTATTCTCTCACTTCCATTTCCGTGGCAGATGACAGTTGGTTGGTTGGTTGGTTGGTGTTACCGAACGAACAAAAAATACACGTGCGTATATATATTTTTCACCTCGTCTAGCGCTTCTTCGATCAACGAAAGCGCTATACCGGATTTAAGTATCGTCAGTGTTTTTAATAATGCGTCACGTGCAACGTCTCTCTTTTACAGATTTTTTTTCCGTTTCTCATCACGCGTCTCTTCACCCCTCTTCTCATACAACAAACGCAAGCACTCCACCTCCTCGCAATCTCTTTCTCTCTCTCTCACACTATCTCGCTCTCAAGCCGTGCGCACAACACTGTTTTCCGCGGCTTCTTGTATGCTTCGTTATTTATATATGTATATATATAAAAATACAAAAAATAATTTACAAAATGATATAAGTATATTACACGCGAGTACGATATTTCACTTTTTTTGTCGGGGGTGGGGTTGGGGGGGGGGGGGTAAGGGGGTGTCGGAGCCGTGTGTGTTATCATTGTTTCCTTGCCGCTCGACAAATTTCAAGAAAACGCCTCGTCTCATTCTCGAAATTCGAGAAACGTCCCTCGCATTCTCACTTTCTCACGGTCTCTCTCTCCCTTTCTCTTCCTTATTCTCGCACATCCTGTATCTTTCATTTAAACAAAATATAACGTAGCGGTATATGTATGTATGTATATATTTATATATATATATATATATGTATGTATGTATAATCGGTATCTATAATAAGAACGCGTACGTCCGATACGCATTTAACGATCCGTGTTGTAAGAAAAGAAAAAAGAAACGAAGCAAAGTATAAACAGAGAAACAAATTCCATTGATAGGCTAGTGTAATTATCAAATCAATGTATTATTAACAAAAATATATATATATATGTATACAATAATAATAATAATAATAATAATAATAATAATAATAATAATAATAATAATGATAATAATAATAATAATAATAATAATAATGATAATAATAATACAGCGGTATATATTATTTTTCCCGATTTTACGCATCGTATAATTTCAGGTATCATACAAAAACAACAATAACAAACTATCAAAAAAGGAGAATGGGGTAGGGGGCAGGGTTTTTTTTCGTGGGTGTCGGTGAAAAGAAGTCCTTAAGTGATTATTCTAATCTCGTTCAGGTGACGGTCGAGTGTGCTTTGACACGCCCGACAACGTAAACGAGCCACGCGGATTAACAATAGTAATCGTAATGACAAGTAGCAATTAATATTAATAATATTAATCGTAATCAATATTAGTACATATACGTATATATGCATTGTATGTATATTATGTATATATCATCGTATAATAGGTAAAATCGGCGACGTCGTCTGGCGTCTCCCTCTCTCTCTCTTTCTCTCGTAAAAAAATAAAGGAACAAAATCTAAAGCCAACAGAAAATACATCTCGATTACAAAAGAAAGTTGGTGCCTCTCCGACGAAAGGAAAGAAAGTTCATGATGGACCAGAGATGTCAAACGTCGGTCGCGTTGAAGCACGAGATATCCTTTTCGTTTCGTCTCCATGGAGAAATTTGGTTTTTCACACATTACTTGGTTTGGCGCAAAAAATTCATACTCATCTCCGATCGTCGTGCGACTCGCGCTTGACATCGCCTGGATCGACCATTTTTACTTCCGATTGAGAAAGATATTCCTATATGGTTCTATATAGGTGTATGCTTATATTGGCGCGCAGTGTCTCGCTTTCTCTCCTTCTCTTTCTCACCGTTCTTACACTTTCTCTCATACCTCTTTCTCGCGTCTAACTTTATGTGCTCACTAACGGATTAATGTTAGGATATTAATAATATAACGACGGTTGCGGTAACAATAAGTGCTTTTTCTAGGTGTGCACGCGCCCATCGTACCTCTGACGTTCGTCCAGTTATCGGTGTCTCGTCAGCGGTCTTACTGCGAGAGTCTCGCTCGTCGAAAGCTTCGTAACGATCCTGGACGACGGTTCGTATTTCCGACGCGGACGGAGATCCAACAGAAGAGTGTCGTGTTTGGTTTTTCATTCTCGGGATGTCTATCGCGACGCGACAAAATCGTTATCCGACCGCTCGACGAAGTCAGATGTTCGCGGGTCTGAGAAAGTCTTCTCGGTGCGAATGAATTGAAACCATTTCCGGAGCAACGGTCCTGAACGTTCGGCAGACCCCTACTAAGTGGCGGATAGTTTTTTAACAATTACATCATTATACAATTCAGTCGATCTAGCTGTCAGAATCGATTCGTTATCCGAGGAAGCTAACGTTTGGAACTTAGAAAGAGATCGCTAGCGAAGATAAAAATAACGTTGCGTTTTGTGGTACGCGCGTTCCTGTCCTCGCGCCTGTAATCGTCGTAGAAAATGGGAGAAGAATTCGGGGATCAGGATCGGTGCGGAGTAAAGATTCGCATAATTCGTACGTTCGCCCTGGCCGATCGTACGCGATCGTATAAAAAACGGATTGATATAAAAAACGGAGACAACGTCCGCGCGACTTCCGTACTGGAAAAATCTGGGGAGGAGGGTGTGGGGGGGGGGGGGGGGGTGAAACTCATAAGACGCGAACGAGGAAACAAAGGCAACAGACGCGTGCTCGTTTGCAGGCATTCGCTCACTCATTCTCATGCATTCGTAATCTCACGTCAGGCACTCCACGTCTCACGATTCTCGAAAAGGAACATTCTTCGCATGCACACCGACGTCAGAGACGCTCTCCTCGCCCATTCATTCGCACACACGCGATTCATGCAGAATTCGCCTCACCCCACTTTTCGCATGGTGCGTCTCGCAACATACTCAGTTTCCATCCCCTCCAACTCGTGGCTCTTTATCTAAACGATGAGGACAGGGGGTTGGGGTAGGGGGCTTCGAAGATGGGGGCATTAACAATATTACACTTAGGATGCACTTACGCGATTAATGAAGGATTTTCACATTCGACATCGAGAGTGTGTGTGAGGGGGTACAAAAAGATTCCCACCGATCTTGCCTCTCTCTCTCTCTCTCTCTCTTTCTGAATTTTCTCGTTCACTGCCTACTCGCGAATTTTCGCCCCGTGGAATCGACGCACGCGGGAGGTCAGAAGATGGCGTCCCGCCGATTAGGAGAATCGAAAGACTCGCAGACTTCCGCTTCGACGATCGACGACGTCGCGTCGAAAGACAATCGGGTCTTGCCGGTCTGAACTCTTCAGCCCCTCGTTTGAGACGTGGCTTCTTCGGGCTCGCTCGATACGCACGCTGGCCATGTGATTGTAAGGTGTCGCATCGGCCGTCGTCCGTCGATCAGAAGTCTCTGCGAGTCCCTCCCCCGCCTAGGGATCGCGCCGAAAAGGGATCATTCTCAGCCCTTCTCGGCCCCCCTGTGTGTGTATATATATATATATATATAATATATATAATATTTATATATATATAATTATATGTATATAGTTTACATTCAGCAAGTAGTTAAAGTATTGAAAAATATATATGTAATTAATTACAAATCTAATTATCATCCTCTTGTTAATTCATTACTTGGTAGAATAATCGATAATTTTTTGGGTCTTTCTTTGTGTTCATTTGGTTATCTATGTGGTATCGTGTGTGTTCTCCGTGTAACTGTGCGTGTGTGAACATTTCCCGAAACGCACTCCGTACGCGTTCCGAAAAGACGTGTCTACATGTACGTGTGTACTCAGTTATCGTGTCCTTCGAGCGGGTTTTGATATACAAGAACGTGTAACGGCTTCTTTTGTTATCGAAAAATTTGTTCTCAAGTACACACTGCTTCATCTTTGTATTGTTCTTATGTTTTTTTATTCTTTTCGTTTTTTCCCCCCTCTCTCTCTCTCTCTCTCTCTCTTTTCCGACACACTCTCCCTTTCTTTCCAACCCAGTCTCTCGAATCTCAATCTTGCCCGCTAGTTTGGTACGGAGTTAAAGTTCCGTTCCCGTTCAGTGAAAAAATAAGACAGCTAGACGGTATGCTACTTCGAGACGTGGAATTCGATGATCGACTTGCGACGACGGAGAATCAAATAGTCCACCCTCGTCTGTTATCTCGCGGCACATGCTCGAACCCGTTTTTCTTATATAATGTATCTTTATTAGTTTTCATTGCACATTGACGCAGCTCGGCTCTCTTGTTCTGCCTACACCTCGGCGTCCGACGAATCGAATTGGGCGCGTGGCAAACGAGCCGTCGCCCACAATTCGAGCCGCCCGACGCGGCGTGTGTATGTGTATGATTTTTTTTTTCTTTTACATCGTATTAATAACTGCAGAGTGTTTCGGTTATCGCTATATGACATTACACGACGTTAAACCACGGTTAAATTGTTTTCCATTTACGTAAGAGGACAATATCGATCGCTATAGTTATAGACACATGACACTTTAAAGAGACAGATTACCGATTTTTCTTAGTTTTTTTTTTGCTTAGCTCTCTGTGGTGGTGTGCACCCGAGTGACATCGAGCGTGTATGCGCGTGTATTTGTATACGTGTACATACAGATCTATACGCGGGGTGTGGGGGGGGGGGGGGGGGGGGGTGATAACTGGAGTCTTCATGTTCACGTGTGTTCTGTGTCGTGTACGTGTGTCTGTGTGTGTTAATTTACGGGTATTTTAGTCGTATGATTTATCCTTAAGTTCCCTTTAACGAGAGTACATCCATTACAGGGTATGGAAAACTATGCGTAACTTTTTTTTTTATCTTGCTTACAAAGTGTTCATTACAATCGTATTGTAAACGTATAATACTATATGTTTTTTGTGTATTTCAATGTATGCTCTATCAATATTTAATTAGATCGCTTCCTTCACTCGACATAGACATTCTCTCGCTCTCTCTCTCTCTCTCTTTCTCTCTCTCCCCCTCGTTTTCTCCCACACGTTCTTCCTCTATCTCTCTCTCCCATTCTTATCACTTCGTTTCCTCTTCACCCTCCTTCATCCCCTATCACGCTTCCCCGCACACCTGATGCGCGTACTTTTAGTGTTTCATTATCATTTGCATTTTTTTCTTTTTTTTTTTTTCATTAAAGAGTATACATCGTGTTTGATTCTTCGCTTAGCTGAGCCTCTCGTCACTCAAGCCGAGATCCATTTGATTCGCGACTTATTGCAATGGTTGCCATTTGTGTCCTTCGCTCTCTATATTCATCCCGCTCCCTTCCTGCCACGCTTTTTGTCTCTTCCTATTCGACCCGTACTCTCTCTCTCTCTCTCTCTCTCTCTCTTTCTTTCTAAACATATGTACGTACGTATATACAGCGTGTATACCATACGTCTCGATATTTGTTTCGCTTCGTTCACAGCGAGACGTCGAGCTGACCCCTTCTCTTTCGCCTCTTCCCGCTTGCATTTTCACCGCTCTAGTCGCGGAAGAGGATCGAAGGCTCATTCGTCGGGACCCTTGCTCGATCGTTGCGTTTACTTCGACGAGTCGTTTTTACGAAAATTACAAAAATAATGCGATGCTAATGCCTCTCGCGCCGGAGCGTGGTCGGCCCGTCTCGCTCGCCGCTTTGAAAGAGCGACAAATCGACTCGCACGCCGAATCCTTCAGTTCTCGCCGTTCGACTTGGAGCTCGCGACAATTTCGATCCTTCGACGCAGCGTGTCGACAAATGACAGAGCCAGAAAATGGTGTCGTTTCGTCACTTGCTCGCTGAAGTCTGATAGGTAGTACGAGTCGGAGCAGTTGAACGACGATCGTCGCTGCCGTTCTTAGCGTACGCCGTGTTAACGGACTCGAATTACGGGTCACGCCGATTCAACAATCACCGCTGTGGAATCGCGCGAATCAATATGCTCACACGCGCGTCGCTCAGAACCGAAGGATTGAAACCGTCGGAGGGTCGCGCGTACCGGTCGATTTCCCGATGATTCGAAGAATTCGCACACTCCCGCCTCACAATTTTCCACGCCTAAAATTTGCCTACGTAATTTACCAGCGGCTAGACCGTGGCGCACAATCTCCACAAAACCGCGGTTGTGTGAAACTCGTCTTGATTTTGTTCGTTTCGTTTCGTTCTCCGTATTCTCGCAATTTTCCTATTTTTTCTCCATCTCCCTGTCTCTCTCTCTCTCTCTCTCTCACTCTCTCTCTCTTCCTCGCAGTCTCGTTTCCTTCTACGTCACTTTCCCTCCCGCCCCTTTTTCGCCTAGTCTTGCCCTATCATCATTCTTCACCTCGTCGTTTTTTTCTCTCTTTAACAATAGCAGGTACTAGCATAGCTACCACAGTCGTACGTATCGTTAATAGTTATAATTAAGTTTAGATATTACTAAAGGGTACTGTTCTCTCGAATCTCCGCTCTTCCCGTGCCCTCATTTTTCCCTCGCGTTCCTTCATCCCCGACGATCTCCTTCACGCTATTACCCTCGCTCCGCTTCGATCTCCCTTCGACTCTCGCCCTTTTTATTTCTACCCTTATAGTTCCGTAGTTAAAAACATGTTTTACAACCCCGCGCGCTTGGAGAGCTGCCGACTGGCTTTTTAATTCCGTGGCCCACCCGCTTTCCCTCATGCCCCTTCTCTTTACGCTTTCATCTCCGTTTAGAAATCTCAAAGGAAGGAAGGCCAATGACAGCATCGACCTCGCCGAATCGTACACGGTAACAAGACGGTCGTCCCCGAAATTCAGACGTCAGGCGGTTGTTCGTTGGACAGATTCGCGACTGTGTTTTTGTATTTAACTGTTACCTTTCAGAGGTCGCCATTGTGCTTCCGTTTGTAAAAATTTGAATAACCCGACTCGCGGGTAAGAATGAGATGCTTGGGGGGGGGGGGGGGGGGGGGGGTGTCGTCGAAATTGCGAAGTCGCACCTTGTTATCGGCGAACGATTTCGTTGGTCGGGCCGTACGATTGGAGAAATGAATTTCGAATGTTTCGACGCTAAAACGAAGTGAGCTCGCGAAAGAAAGTCGATCCGCCGGGGACGCGTGTGTGTTTCTTTGCTTTTTTTTTTATCCACGGAAGGTAGCCTAAACGTCATTAGTTACAAAAGGTGCACCATCCGCCTACGTACACCCGCATACATACGCACGCACACGCACACACATATAAAAGTCTCGTAAGAAAGAGAATCGCCGTAGCCCCGTGTGGTATCGACCCTATTTTATATCCTACGATCGGCGCCTGTGCGCGAAACTTTTCCTACGAGTATTAAAAACTATCCTAATTGGGTAGGGGAGACGACGACGGCGTTTCCGGCGGATCAACGGTCACGAAAAGAAATACGAAATCGTGATGTGAAGGAAGAGGTCGGGCGCCCCTTCCGCAACGCTGACACAAACGGCCCTATCATGATCGTAACTTAAATCACGACTTTACTCATCCCCTTACCGATAGGCGAATGAAAGTAGATCGCTGATAGAGAAAAATGAAAGCGGTAAAAAAAGTTATAATTTTATTTTAAACATACTTTGTCCCTGAGGAGGTTAAGAGAGATCCCGCGGCCGAGATCTGGCACGGCATTCTCCTTGAATTTAACGTTGTCCGCTCAAGTCCCTCGGCATGCCTACATGCCTCTTCGCGTATTTCCGCGTCAACTTTCGAGACACTCCCCCTCCCTCGGATTCGCGGCGAAAGCCCGTCGACAATCTTCAAACGCGCGCATCCTCACGTTTGTCCCACGACTACATGGATTAAACACATTTTGTTTTTAATACTTTTAGCACCTAGCGCCCGGCCCGCGGCTCGGGACGCCTCCGCCGCCGTTAGTGTCTACGTAAGTTTGCTCGAGCAGCGCATCTTCTCATTTTAATTATTCGGGCGCGAGAATTCTCCCGCGAGACCGCTCGACGTCGGTTCGCGATCGCGGGAACGAGGCAAAGAAGGAAGAGAAAAGAAAAGACAAACGACGGATCGCTCGGTCGATCGGTCTGGCCAGACCGCCGCGTAGCGCGCCGCCATTTTTTGTCGGACTTCCGATCGAACGAGTTTCGAGGTCGCGCGACGTCGAGGTCTCGCACGAGGAGGACAATAACCGCGGCCATTAACTATGTAATCACCTAATTAGCCTTGTGGAGCGCAGTCATGGCGTCGCCCGTGATGCCTTCCCCGATCTTTGCTCACTACTCCGTCCATCGGGGTGATCCTCGAGTTCGAGTCCCGCGACGATTATCCTGCACAGTTTTCTCTCTCGACCCGCTCGCAGGCGTCGAACTCGATTCGGTGTGGAATTTTTGATTTTCAACGTGCCGGACTGCGCGTATTGCGCGGATTCTCGGATTGGGAAGACGTCACTAGTGTGTCTAGCGCGCGACGACGCCATTTGCGTCCATCTACGAACACGCCGCCTTTCATCTCATCATTTTTCGCCTGTTTTCTTTCTATTTCTTCCTTTCCCATTCTCTCTCCCTCTCTCTCTCTCTCTCTCTCTCTCTCGCTATCTTCACTGCTTTCTCCCTTATACGTCGCCCTCCAATTTCTCTCAACGCTTCCGTTCACGCTCTCCTACGTTCTACTGCATTTATTATAAAAATAAAATGTAAAATCGTACCGAGGACGAGTTCTCCAAACGGTATGAAACTTCGTGTTCTCCACCGTTTCTCTGTTTTCGTGTTCTCTCGATCGGAAAGCGAGGAAAAATGGACGCCCGGAACGGGTCTTTCGGTATGTCTCATTTTGTCTCTTTTTTTGTGGCGTATCTCCGCTGGTCTCGCCGCACTCCTAATCTCACTCCCTTGCTCCTTATACCCGAAATGCGTCCCGCTTGTTCTCGAGAAAAAGCGCGCGCGGACGAAAAACGCTCGCACGTAATTAGACAAGTAGATTCCTACCGTTTCGCGACAACCCGTATAAAGTGAGTGCATTCTTGAATATAATACATAGGCTCTACAGATATATTCATTATTCAATTCTCCGACTATACCAGTGAAAAAATAAATTATTACACGTTGGTAATATCTGTGTGTCCGTGTGTTGTCGTGCGCGTGTGTTCATTAACGTGTGTTCATATCGGTTATCCTCAAATGTAATTATGTACGGTGTGAGAATGTGTGTACGTCCCCAAAGTCTGTCGGCTGTCCTACATCGGCCCGCACTCGTCTCAGTGTAGTGAGAGTTAACTTTGAGTCGATGTTTCCTCCGTGTCGATGTGTTCCGCCTTGTCTGTAATTCCCCGTGTGTATGGCTGATGAAACAGTGTTCACAAACGTGTGCACGTGTTTCTTCTTGTTCTTTCCTTTCTTCCCTTCTGCTCCAGGTGCTCGGCGCGCTCGGCGTTTCGGTCTCGACAGCCGGCAGCACGAATTACCTGGCCGACTGTTTGCTGGTGTAACGAGTAATAATCATAAGAGTAATTAGGAGAATAATAATGATAACGATGACGATGACGATGATCACGACGAATGACGACCGACCACCTTAGCCCGGTCGGCCTCGTCTCTTTTGTATCGAACAAACGCCTCGCGCCCTCGCGACTTAGTTTCGCGACAAATCCGCGTTATCGGTTCATTACTTGGCGCTAATTCGCTCTGCGCGAACAGCGGTCGCGTCGAAATTCCTCGGCCTCTACTATCCCTACTGTGAAACAGTCGTTCTCCATCCGCATTCCTCTTCGATGATCTTCCTTCCCGTCCGATTCTTCGCTCCGTCCAGGAATCTTGAGCACACACATGTCGATCTCGTGAAATTCTCCAGGACTTGCTGCCCGTTAGGTCCGCACGGTGTCAAGATTCCAAGCGGTTCGTCACACCGTTGCAGATGTTGCGTGGTAGTCGTGGCAAGGTTGCTCAACGCAACGAGTTTCAATTGTCGAAGATCTGGCCTGTCTCTATATCACTCAGCTCGCGAAGGAAGACCGAGGACAACGAGTCGGGATCCGCAGGACGACAGAGATGACGCACTCTCGCGAGCAGAAGGCGTTTAAAGGGCGATCTTCGTCAGAAGGACCTTCGATAATGACACACTTGAATTCTGGATGACTTCCGACTTCTTCCACGCAGTCGCGACTGGCCGTTAAGACTTCTCAAGCACTCGTCGGCTTCCAGGTGGGACAGCTCCGTCGAAGGCTGTGCACGGGTGATTGCATTTGATCCAGAAGAGACGTCTTCCTCGAACCACCGCAATGAATTTGATGAAGAGAACTCATGTGCTTTCCCCTCGGATCACTAACAAGCATCCGCCTACGATGTTCCGAGAGAAGTGAATTTCAGTCAAGTGACATCGTCCACCGACCTCGGATGCTCTTTCACGTGTAAAAAGTAAAAGGAACCACCAATGATCCGTCGTGAGAAAATGATCACTGTCGATGAATCCAGGAGAACGTTCGACGTCCTTCGCACTTAGCGTCGAAAGTACACCGCGGCTCGCGGACAGGGAAACCGTGAAATGATCTCACCGAGCGTACAGCGAATGTGTGCAGAATGTTCAGCGTGTATTTCGGGCGAAGAACCGGAGACGGCAGCCAAGTCAAAGACATCTTCCGCGTCCCGACGGGCCAGATCTGCCAATCCACCTTGACCGCGTGATTAAGCGAGAAAAAAACCACCCAGGTCCCGTCTCGCGCCGCCGTCGAGAGCGCCCTTAAACCTGCACCGAGGACGCGCGCGTGCTGGCGCGACTGGCGCGTTGGTGCGCGCCGCTCTGCATCTGAGCGGGGTATTAGTTGGCCACAAGGAGATGCTGATACTGGTTGGCCGGGTAGGGCGCGACCGAGCCGAGGCCGAAGTTGTTCAAGCCGTCGACCAGTGCATTCTTGTCGGCCTGCTGTTGCGCGCCATTGACGTTGCTACTGGTCGTCGAGGATCCGACCGGGCCGAGATTCGCTGCGCCCTGGGCACTGCTGTTGCTGGCGCCGTTTTGGCCGCTGGTGCCGTTCACGCCGGTGCCGTAGAACTGATGGCCGATGGTGGTCGGGTCCAGGTAGGAACTGGGGAACTTGGCGCCCGCGTACAGGTCCGCCGGCAGGTAGCCGCCATGGCTCGAGGAGTCGAAGAGATTGCGGTGCGGGAACTGCGGATGATAGGCCGCGGGACCGTGCTGAAAGAAGTATGCGCCGGGGTCTGTGTGCTGCTGCTGCTGCTGCTGCTGCTGCTGCTGACTGCCTGCGCCTGCCACTATGCTGCCAGGCGAGAGGCTGCGGCTGCTGGGCGAGCTCTGGGACACTGGCAGACCACCGCTGGATTGCTGCTGTTGCTGCTGCTGCTGCTGTTGCTGCTGTTGCTGCTGCTGTTGCTGCTGTTGCTGCTGCTGCTGCTGCTGCTGCTGCTGCTGATGGTGATGATGGTGGTGGTGGATCTGTTGCTGCATGGCACGCTGCTTTATGTAGTTGGAGAACTCAGTGGGCGACATCCTGGAACAAGGGGAGTGACGGCTACGGTTAGGCCGATAGGGGGGTGGTATTAGTCTAAGGCGAGTCGAGGAGGCGTGAAGAGTGATGAAACGTTAACGTATATCATTGATGCGATCAAGAGCGCGGGAGCAGAAAGTTGTGAAGATAATTACGACGAAGAAGAAAGACGCGAACGTACCTGTTGGCCCGTTTGCTGCTGGTCTTCAGCTTGGTGCTACCGAACTTGGTCTGCGCGAACGTAGCGGTGGTGAACGTAAGGGGCGCGGTGGTCCTCGGTATGAAGGCCGGCACCGGACTGGGCGATCCCTTGAACGAGCTCGTGATCGGAGTCGGCGACGGCGCGGAAGAGGATCCCGACCCGTGGCCGCTCTGCTGATTATTCGACGAGCCGTTGCTGGCGTTGCTGCCGAGCGAGCTGGGGAACGGCGACGTCGACTTCGGACTGAGACTGAGTCCGCCCAGCGAGGTGCCGACCGCCTCGATCGGCCTGAAGCACTGCGCCTCGGGATTGAACGTCTTGGTGACCTCGCGATCTGCCGAGGTCTCGTCATGAGGATCCCCGGTCTCGGAGTAGAGGATCTTAACGGCGTTCATCTCGCCGATCCGGTAGCTGACCTCGCCGGGATCGACCCAGACGGCCAGCTCTGCCGGCAGATTCTCCAGGATGTCCTGGATCGGCACCCCGCTCTCCTTGGCCGCCCGTTCCAGCACCGGGTCCACGGGGTCGCCAGTCTTCAGGCATCGGAACGCTGAACCCTTGAACGGCTTCTCCGGGTACCAGTGTCCTTTGAACTTGTCCTTCAGCGCCTTCTCCAGCTCCTCGCCGAATATGTTGACGCGCCTGCGCGGCAGCTTGTTGTAGAGATAGGATATCACGAAATTGAGCGCCACCTGCACCTCGATGTGCATTTTGGCCTTCGGTGGGAGAATCTTCGGGCTGTTTGAGCTCGCCGCCGCGGCCTTATAGTTGGGGCGCGCGAATTCGCAGGATCGGCCGTCTTGCCTCGGCGTCACTGTCGTCCTCGACGGTATCCTACCGCGGGTTAGGGGACCGGATGACAGTGATGCGGACGACAGTGGCGTGGATGAGGGTGGTGCTTTGATCGGTAGCTTTGGCCCGGTCGGGGGTTTCGTCAAGGTGATGGCTTTCGTGATGGGTTTCGTGATGGGTCTCGATGATGGTCGTCGGTCCGGATGATCTCGACTCGCTATTGATCTGGAAAATACGAGAGAAACGCACGTTATTACGAATGAAGCAGCAGCTGGGTACACGATTGATCGAGAGTAAGAGTAATCTTCGCGAACGCGCATGCAGGTTATGCTGCATAACGAGGCATAATGGAAAGGCGCGAATTTTCTTTCAAACATTATTTGCCTTATTAATCCTTGTAATACTGGCAGTCCCATAAGGCGCCACCGTCTATCCCTATATCCTCTCACATTACCACTTTCTCAGTCGATCTCACGGGCGGCGTGAAATCTCATCGGAGAGGCATTCGCCGAGTATCCTCGAAAGGGATCCGCCTTGACTCGAGGTTATCGGCTCCTTTCACGGGCTCCTTCGGCCGAGCATTGAAACGGAACGCCGCTTCCGGTTACTCACAGCCGGCCTCCCACCTTTTCATTCCCACCCTTTGGTGCTCGAGTAGGCAGCCCGAAAGGGAGCCAATTGTTTCTCCCCACCTGTACTCCGTCGCGTCAAAGGTATCCGCACTGCGGGACTTAACCCTCGCGCTGTTCTCAATCGCTTAACTCGCTCCCACACAGTTTTGCGTCAAATGGACTCGGTACACCTAATTAACACATCGACTGACTGCCAAGCCAGCCGCAGTATCAAACCAAATTCTCAACTTTTTCACCCACTCGTCGGGTGTCCGTTAAAGGTGCACTTTCACGTCGACAGAATATGGCAATCAACGTGCAAAAAACAAAACTGTTACTTTACGCGGCAGTCGATGCGGTACTTCAATTATTCCACCGTTCTAATTGTTCTCTCTATTTAGCTCAGTCTAGTTAATTTTCTAACAACCCACGGCGGTAGACAAAAAAAAAACAAAAAACAGAAAAGCAACATACTACCGTCAACCGACGACTCCGCAGTGTTCCTTTGTGCGAAGTTTGCTCACCGCTGCGCTGGCCGTTTCTATTAAAGAAACACAAGCACGATAATATTCCGCGGTATTCGCTGGGGTGTCGTGTTCGCGGTCGGCGGTCTGGGGGGAAAGGGTAATAAAAAGGATTTCAGCGCGGAGACCCGGTGCAGGAGAAAGGAAGGAGGACACCTCGTGAGTGTCTATCTGCTCCGGAGGAGGCATCGCCCCCCGCAATTGCGGAAGTCGTTCCCTGAATGGGTACCGAGATACGAAAGAGGCGTGTCTCTTTCCTTCTTTTCCTCTTCTCCATCTTTCCGCGATTTTCTCTATTTTTTTTTTCTCAACGTTCCCCCTCTGCCCCGTTCGTACTTTCCGTCTTTTCTCCAGTGGGAGAAGGAGTTCTTGGCCGTCTACCAAGAGCCTGAGCGATTGTGTACGTGTGCGTACTGGGTGTCCAGAAAGACGTGCGTAATTGGATACGAAGTATTTTTACCGTTCGTGAAAATAGTCCTTGTGTCGCTTGGACGCTTAATACCCGTGCTAATCTGTGGACGTTATTTAATCATTTCGTCCTAGCGACTGATTTCTCTGTACCAATATGATTGTTTTCCCACTTTAATGGTATCCGGGTACGCAGGAGTATGGAGACGCTGCGAATTAATCCGCAGAGCCTTGTGGCAATTGCGTTTTCGCCAATTTTCGCCAATTTTCGCCGACACACTATGAGTTTTCAGTCCGGCACTCGCCAACAGAGCGGATATGTAGGTTAAAGCGCCGGTGTTACCCTTCCACCTTCTCCAGCAGTAGCACACCAGAACATGTCGAGGGGTGGAAAGATGGTGGTGGGTCAGGTATTGATCCCCCGGCAGGGTTGCCGGAAGGTTCTAAAGATAAAAATACGCGGCCTTGCGAGACACGGTAGAGGCTTGAGCAAAATGCAACGTTACTATCTGGAGCACTCATACTGTCCATTGACTTTTGCAAAACCATAATGTCCCGCGTAGCTCTTCTATAAGCTAAAAAAACAATGCCCTTAATACGTCGTATCTGACGAAATTCAATCTCAATTTGTTTTGTAATGCCAGTCGACGCAGCGCGATATAAATGAAAAATTAACTTTGTGTCGGACTTTTGAGTTGGACTACTTTTACAATCGCCGGCGCATAGGTGCCTATACGACCGGACGTTATATACCGAGCAGGCCATTTTTAATTTTCTACATTTTCGGAGCATGCTGGTGCACGTTTATTGTTTTATGGCGCCGATATTTATCTATAGGGCAGACAGTATGCGGCACAACCCGTGGGTCGTATGTTATTTGCCGCTCGCTCGTCCGCGTAACACGTTAATTCGTTATCGAAAAGCATTTTCACTGTTTGCCATCGAACGTCGGCATTTAGCCGCGAAAAAAACCACGCCGGGCAAAGGGTCGGAAAGGAGTAAAACACGCTGGTTTGGAAACAAAAGCGTGTTCAAAGCCGACCGTTGGACGAGGCTCGCGTCAAAGGAAAGCCGCAAACTCGCCTTTTGACGTTTAAATTTAACGCGCTCGTTGATTGATCTAAAAGACAAAATAAAACAAAATAAAAAATAAAAATAAAAAGAAGTACAGAAGAAGATCGTTGAAAGTGGTAAGGCGCGCGCACACAGGTGGAAAAGATGTGAGCGGGCCAATAAGCGGGCCTCATTGGGATATCGACTATCCACTCAGGTGCACGACAGTCGACCAGGAAAAGTGGGTCTCCGAGGGGTTGATTGTTTCTCAGAAGAACACCGACCACCGACTGTAGACAAGACTTTGCGCGGCGCGCAAACTGAAGAATGTTAACGATCGCACGAACGTCTGGTCAGCACTACGAGACCCGACTGAAGGAACGATAAAAACGAGCCCCTCCAACACGTCGAACTGATCAATCCCACGACGAAATGAACGTGGAGAAAAACAATGATTTGTTTGAAGCCACCCTGATCGTATGTTCCGCTGATAAAATTCGAGCAAATGCAGAAAAAGTGACGTTGATCGAGTAGCCCTCTGAGAGGGGCTCAAGTTGAGGGGTAAGATCGAAGCGAAGGGCCAGTATGGGGTTGCCGTGGACAGAGTCGATCGACAATGCTGCGTCGCATGATATGAAAGCGTATCAAAGCTTTTGCGCGACACACGCTGTCGATATATCATTGGAAGAGGTGCAGAACTGTGTGCACGGCAGGACGTTAAAAGGCCGACGACGCCGACGCGCCCTTTCGCGTTCACACTTTGCTGGGGCGATCCGAATGGAGGTCACGCGGCAGAAGGGGCACGGAATCTGGGCCAGAGAAGTGTCCTTCAGCGAACGAAGTCAATGGAGCGGCGAGCATCTGTTACGCACGGGCGTGTCCTTGCGGCGCGAGTTCTCTCTCTCTCTCTCTCTCCCTCTCCCTCTCCCTCTCCCTCTCGGGATAATTCGTTTCGCTATGACAATCGAATTGGCCGCGACGTCGGATATTAAAGGTGGCGAGAGTCGAACACGCGGCGCGCATCTCTCGAATTCATTATTTAGAACGGCAGCAGGCGCGACAATCTATAAATACGACAGTCATCGAGAGGTTCACTCCACAATACGCGAACCGACGGAGAAGCGTCGATGTCGGAGCGAGTGAAATATTCATCAGGCGTAGGCGAGAACGTATCAGCTGCGGTCGGATGAAAAATAATCGTGAGAGGGGTATGAAGGCAGAGGTGTGGGAGTAGGCGAAAGAGCTTATACGGCAGGTCGAGCGTCGTGTCTCCACTGGCGACCTAATTTCCGGGCGAGGCATAATTAAGGCAACTTTCTTGCTGCCTATCCCCCGACGATCGATAAAGCCGACGATCGCGAAGTCGTGGCGAAGTCGTCGCGACGGAGTCGCACGACGCGCGGACGGCGAGGAAAAAGCGTGCGTCCGAAGAAGGTGAGAGGGGCGGGCAGAGGACGAGAGAACCACCTTCGTCCACGAGTCTGCGCGATGTCGCGCGGGATGGATTTATTCATTTACCGCGTCTCTCACGTCTCACCCCACACTTGGCGGTGCACCGGGCACTTATAACCGTTTCGTGTGCTCCTTCACGCGCGGCGAGCGTTTCCGCGAAATTGTTTTACTTGCCGTTTCAGCCGCGGACAAATTGCTTCAGAGACACGGGACGATCGAAGATCGGCCGGCTCGCCTTTATGCAACGGCACGTACGACGGCAATCGGTCTTATTGTTAGTGCAGCAGCCGCACTAGAAACAGGCAAACGCGGTCAGACGAGCGTGTAGACGTTATTACGAAAGTTCGCTCAACATTTTTTCTGCCAATTTCTGAACTACCTTTTGCTCGTTTCCGAAAAAATTGCCAAGGGCTATCGTAGAGTGTAACCGTGCGTCGTCAGTGAGCTAGGCTTGAAATTGAAAAACAAGTCTCAGCGTACGAGCATCACGGTGCGTGGCTCGCGCGCCAGAAATTTCAAGGAAATTTCAAACATCATTTCAGAGCCGTGATGCTTCGCGCGCCGGAAGTGCTTCTTGCATCATGGCGAAAGAGACGCAGGAACGTTCGCGCGGCGACGAGCTGCACGTACGTGCGCGCGTAATGTCGTAATTACACGCGTGTGCGCTCAAGGCCGCGTGGAATTCGAATGCCACGGCAGGAGAATCCGAATAGTACGGCGGTTTCTAAGAACGCAGCTGTAATTCTACGCACGTATCCGCGAAGGACGCTTCTCGCGCTTGCCTTTCATGCGCCTAATTAGGGAAGACTGGCCGAAGTACGGAACTTGGACGTTATCGCTGAAGCTTAGCGTGAATCGTCGGTCGGCTTATCTTTGTACATACTTAAAATACGTTATGGGCTCTTGTCACTTATTCGCGGAACGACGGTATCGACGATAAACTCTAGCCGCTTCTCCGAAACATGCTTCACCACGCACGCACGGATCAATCGTTCGCACTTACGCGTCTACTCCTATTTTCGAGTGGCAACGCGAACGACGCTTTTCTGAAAGAAAACTGACGTTTCGGTGCGCGGCAGTCGATCCGGCGAGTCGGGCGACGATCATATTATTCCCGTATGCTAAACTAGTCGCTACGACGAACAATTACTCACGTCTGACAATGAGTAGCAGTTTATCGGACGGCCGGGAGGGACTGTGGGCCGAGCTCGCGCGTGGATTCG
Organism: Priocnemis perturbator; assembly: GCA_963942575.1. Taxonomy (NCBI): domain Eukaryota; kingdom Metazoa; phylum Arthropoda; class Insecta; order Hymenoptera; family Pompilidae; genus Priocnemis; species Priocnemis perturbator. The sequence goes on from OZ012653.1 coordinate 13,025,184, forward strand.
TGTTACGTAACGTTAGCGGCGGGTTATACAACAAACGGTTTCACTCACGTGCCACGAATGTCTCTGCCGTGTCACACTTTGAAGATCGTATCCTACTCGCTGCGATCGCGCGTCGTTTTCAGATCATTACCACGACGTTTCAATTATCGGGACTGTGAGGTAATGAAATTGCGGACGACGCGGTGGCAGGTGTGATAAGAGGCGGCGGCGAAATGTTTATGAACATAGATGGCGATAAGAAGAGTTGCTCGAGGTGGCGGAAGCTGAAATTACGCTCGCAGAGATACCTGAAAGCTGTTTTACCCTGCACCGCACGCTTCTTCGTAAGATTGAAACATTACGAACGACGCCGGGCGCGAGCGGTGGGATTCTGTGCATCGTGAAAAATGGCAGAGGGCGAATGTTTTTCCATCCTTCATCCTCTTGCAAATTTTTCCCGACCATCCTCGCGCGCATTTGCGCCCGACGATCGCTTTTATTGCGGGCGCAGCAGACGTAACGCGTGTTAATGTAGGCCGTTACGCGTATAATACTCCCGTCGCGACTAATAAAGTGTCAGAAAAAAATAGACTCTCAATGGCGGCGAAGACAGAAGATATCGAGTTATAGCCCGAGCGACAATAGCCTTTTGTTCGGCAAACAATTTTTACGAGGCCGTAATTTCAGGCCGCTCGTTATTTCGTCGTTTCGCGTTTTTGCACGTCTGCACGTCGTCGGCCGACGTGGAACAGTTCGGGTACGTGAGAACGTTAAAGAGGGATGAACGACGTCGGGTGATCCTCTGAATTAGGTCTCGGTCGTATAAAGTACATTAGACTTTCGTAACAAACGTGATACACTCTTTACATACTTGACGAACAACAAGCACGTAACGTGGCACATATGCTTTATTTGTCGTCGTTCTTATGATTCCCGAACAAATTCTACGAAAATCAAAATATCACACGGTTAGGACATTATACTGTCTCACACGGTATAAGAGCCCTTCTATATACCCATCAAGTATAATTGTCAGAAGACGTGCTGGACACGTGGAAACCTCTTCCGGACGAATCCTCATGTTGTCAACTTTGACATTAGGGTTGGACACGTGTTTCACGGGTCGCGCGATCTCCTGATCCATTTTGGTTTAAATCCGAAACGTAGGTTCCGACACGCTGCGTTACAATAAATGCGTTTGATTTGACTTCAATTATGGTGCACAAAGTTGAAATCCTGTATTAGAAAGTTTATACAATGCTAAAGGCAGTATTATGCAATTATTCGATGCAGAAGAAAATGTTACAAGATGCGAAGTTTGATTCACAGTAGAAACAGTCGAACGCGGTCAGCCGAGCATACAGACGCCGTTCTAAAGATTCTGCGAAAAAGATGCGAGAATATAATGAAACCCGAGATGAAAGATATTTTCCTTCGAAACAACCCTGCGATCGCGAATTCACTGCAAGACAGCGAACATCTTGCAGTCATCTTTCAACACTCAGCACCGATACAACGACAAAAAAAAAAGCGGTGCTTGCCACAGTTTTTCGTATCGACCTACTCCACTTCCGTATCTTTATGCAACAGTGTTGCGCGGCTTGCAGCGAACTGCAGGTCTGCTGCGAACGATCCACCCCATGCATCCTTTTTCGTTTCCCTTTTTCCCTATTTCAATTCATCTCCCTCTATTACTGTTTTTCTGTTTTGCGCTCGCTCATTTGTTGGTGTCGTTCTCGATCTCGCGCTCTCGCTCTCTTTTGCTCTCCGTCTATATTGCTCGTGCGCTCGCTCCCTGTCTCTCTGTCTTTCTCTCTTCCTCGCTGTGCTTCTATCTATCGTTCTCTTCCTTTCTCTCTCTCTCTCTCTCGCTCTCTCTCTACCCAACATTGCCAGGGCCGCCAGATCAATACGACACAGCTTCTGCAGACACAGGCGCTGCTGCTCCAGATAACAAGGCGAGGAGGACGTGTACCTGCCCTATAAGCCTCCATTTAAATAGCGCCCCAAATCCGGCCGCCGCCACCACCTCTCTCGGAGGATGGGTAAAAATTTCCACCCTCGACGAATGCGCACGACCTGGGCCAAGTTGGGCTGCATTAGACGACAAGTCGAGCAAGTTCGATGGGGTCTCTTAAAGTTTCACGATGTTCGTGACGCGCGTATCGAAGACTGATAGTGAGTCTGTGCGATGTGAGGACTAACATATGCGGAGGGACAAAAAATGGCAGCAACTAATCGTCAGAAAGACGGGCCGATGTGGGTGACATGAAACGAGCGGCGACGATATTGTTTCAAAAGTTCGGCAAAAGAGATATTGGAATATAAATTTGGAACTGCAATTTTCGAGGCATCAAAATTGCAAGATATGTGCAAGAAATAAGACATGTTCCCTAAAGATCGCGAGCCTCTGGTAATACGATACGCAGTACGCCGTCATCGACTCATAGTCCCAACTTCAAATTATGAGGATTACACCAAAGCGGAACATTGTAACAGCGGTCACGTTCGGTATTCCGTCTTATAGATCGGTCTGCAGGCATTTACCAAGGGTCAATTTCCATATATTCCTCCCGGGGGCAGTGGCGCGCGTACGTCGCACGGTAATATTACAAGTTTTCCTCGGTATTCCATGCCATAGTTCACCCTATTCGCGTATACAAGGTGTCCCCTTTATTACGGTCCCACTGAGCTAGAAAAAGGTTACACTACACGAGACTTTCTTTTCGCAGAACCAAACGACAGAATCTATAGCAACATTCGTTAGTCTCCCTTATCGACTTTTTTCATTGCTCGGCTCGTTCCGTAGATACTACTCGGCCGACGCCGTAGCCGATGCCGATGCTGGTTGCTCTCTGATATTCGACGCACCCGCTATAAGTGCATTCAAGAATCAATTTGTAGGAACGGCTTGCGCCGTTACCGTGCATACAGCGCGTGCATGCTGATGCCGGCAAGTTTTCCTCCGCGCAACGCATTATACACTCCGGCCGTAACTGTGCCCGACAATCAGTTTCTTCGCGCCCATAGCATGTCCGCAGTCCATTCGAGACATATCAATGCCGCGGCCGCGGCCGCGGTCGCGCGGCCGCGCGGCCTGCTTTATGCCCGCTGCTCGCGATCCGAACCTTCCATTACGGAAGGCCGTGGAAAGTGAAGCGTGAAAATGACAGGACTCGAGGCTCATTTAAAAGTTGCGCAAGTGTTAAACGGCAAATCTTTCCCAACATCCGGCGTGCCGGGCAATGTTATTGCAAACTATTGTGAGGTGTCTAAAGATATCAATCCTGAGCGCGTTGGGAAAATCGCTCGTCGAACTTTTGATATGGAATGAAAAGTGTGTTACTTAATATGATGCAGTTTAACGTTAACGTCGGAAGCAATTTTTCCATCGCGACGGTTGCGACAATAGGAGAAAGTAAGAGCGGAGTATGTAACTGCTAATAATCATGCAGGCTCATACGCGCGCGAGAAGGAGCGGTTTCTCGCGCGTCAATGACTGAAAGTGACAGTGACTAATCACGAGCGCACCCTGCGTGCGTGTGTGTGGCCATGCGAGCGGGAACGCATAAGAAGTGCGTCGAACTTGACCCACGCGACAGCTTTCTCTCGTTAATTAAACGAACGCCCGTGGTTAGTTTGTCCGTCTTTCATGAATTGCAAACGAGGCTGCAATTTCAGGGAACTCTCCAATTTGCACCGTTTCGATCTTTATAGCGATATCTTCATTTTCTCATACGCGATGGTATATATTATTTATCATACACTATCATTTCCACTTCGTCGTCGCGTGTATCCGTCAAATGTTATCAACTGTTATACGACATTGTGTGCAATTTGCGATTATAGGAAGTTAAGATTTTGTATTGCCGATTTTGTATAACGTGCTCTTGATGAAACCGTTAACGAGTGACGATCGCTACGAGGCTAGGGATGCAATTTTCGCGCGCTCCAAAGTAGACTTCCTGTACTACACGTTCTGACTACCCCGCCGTTCGTTGTAAGTGCAGGTGTAACGTCGTTACAGTCACCTACACGTGCCCGCGTCTCGCCGATTGGCGCCATTTAGGTTAATGGAACAGAGCTAGATCAGATGTCATTTTGCAGGGGCGCAATTAAACTCACTGAAATACGTACGGAGGACGCCACTTCAAAAACTGCTGCTTTCTACTATTTTAATAAACGTCGACGAGCGACAGTGACAAATTGATCTTTTTAATTAGCAATTAGCACATATTTCGACGTGCGGTAATATCGTCCTCGTTATTTAGAAGCCGTGTACATGAATTATGAACGGCCATCTAATTCTACTCGAACTCGAGGCGGCGATCGAGATGAGAACCGGCCGATAAAGGAAATATCGAGGAGCACGTTCGAAATTAATTATCGACACTCGATGATACGGAAGCAAACGTGTTTCCGATCGTCTCTCTCTCTCTCTCTCTCTTCTTCTGCTCCGCCTCTATCCCCGAATCCTCGTCTACTCAATAATTTTGCCGTCTGCAGAAAACGGTTGAATCTCGACCGAGCGCGAGTAGGAACTTAATGGCCAGGAAGGGTGAACGCTCTTTCGTAGACGGGAAAGGGACGTGAGACACGGGAGATAGAGAAAGGGTCGCCAAGAAAGCCATTATCCGCGAAAATACGGCCGCCTGTCATCCTCAGACCTCCGATCGAGACGACGAGTGGTCGAATGGCGAATTAATGGCCCCGCGGCAGATAAAAGTTTCATGCAAAAGTTCCGTTTATCTACGATTATTGTAGTTATCGTCACGCCGCCATGTGCGTCCGTCCCTACGTCTGTCTCTGAACGTCAGAAATAGAGGAGTGAAGATGGGGAGGTAAGAAAAATTGCAGAAAGAAATATGATTGAAAATGAGCTGTCCGTATAACAACGTGGCCAGTAGTAGTAGCGTTAAACATAATGCCAAGGTACGAGCGAGCGAGATCGGCAGTGCCATGGCGCGCGTAGCCGCGTAATTGCCGCGGATAAGATCGTTTACGAAATTATACGCCTCGCGTTAACCTAATTAATTGATCGATCAACTTGCGTCGCGCAGACTGCGCGAATTCTAAGCATCGGACGAGAGGGGAGATAAGGTTTTCCGAGCGCGAGACAGATAACGCGGCAAATTGCTCGGATTACGTAATTTCCTTTGGCGCGCGATAATTGAGGCTTGCGCGCAGAAACAGGTACTTGATACGACAAGACGTGTCTTTGTGCGGACTCAATGTCCTCGCACAATGTCCATTTGAACTTTCGTATGTAGGGCGACGTCCGCAACACGTGTGCGTGGCATCGAATACTCGTCCGAACGTCTTGGGCAAATGTTAGTTTCGAAAAATCATTCGCAAACGTCGAAATCTGATCGGAGGAACGGTCGCACAGAGGTCTGTGCTGAATGAAATTTCCACAAAACGTACTGTTGCTGGCTGCCGGCTGCCTACGACGGAGTTTCTTTCCGCTCCGCGCCTCCGCGGTGGCGTGCGATTTCTACGACAAAGAAACGCTTTTCTTCCGCGTTTCGCGCATTTTGCCGCTCCATTCAGACGTGCTGGAGTAAAAAGGCTGCCGGGAAATTGCTTCGCGCTTGTCGCTCGACGTCCCCTTTGCCTCGGTAATATTTTTTTCGTGCGAATTATTGCGCCGCCGCGCAAAATGCCACCCGCGGCAGAGGAAGTCGTTTCCATTGTCGTTGCATTAAGTCTCCGTCGTTAACGTGTGAATCCTCGGTGGGAGTGCGGGGAAGGAATTTTTGTAACGTCGAACCGAACAATGTACGCCCAACGTAACTGTGTAACGACTGACACGCGACCCATCATTGTCGGCGGATAAAATTATCGAACGCTCTCGATATTTATGCGTATTATATCTATACTCATTACCGTACCTCGAGCACATCGTAAATTCACATTTGTGCGCGGGAAAGTAAATATCCACGATGGATCCGATGATACGGATGAAACCAAACAAACGTACTGGAAGAAAATGCTCACGAAAAATATCGATTCTTTATGCCAGTGCAGTCCACGAGAGGGGCCCCTTGCGCCGCTATTTCCACCTCCACTAGATAGAAATGGTTCTGTCCTTTATGTTTCATCGCGTTTTTTTGTTTATGCCGATGATATGACACACGGTGCGTCGTCCGTTTCCAGGGCAACGTTAATTTGGTGGGGGGGCCTATAGAGCACTGGGAGCGCTCCCTGGACAGCACTGCTTTATGCGGATAGCATGAGTTCGTTCAATTCGACTTACGCCAACGATTCTGTCGTGTTCGGCAATTTCGAAAAATTCCCACTGGCCCGATGACGGTCTCCGAGACGATGGGAAAGGACGGTTCCTTTCCTCATTTAGCATGCCGTGACACTACATACCGAGACATTAATCCGCTCTCGCAGTACAAACCGATTCCACGAACTCGCGGCCGAACGAAATTAATTATCGGCGGTAAATATTAATATGGGAACGATAAATAGTTGAGCGCGCGCACAATGGCTGTCTCGAAAGCGATCGAGAAATTATTTCCACCCGAATGCGATACACTCTCTCGCCCGTGCACGACTCGCTCGCTGAATGCATAATTAATTCCTTATTAATTTATTCCGTCGCCCATTACCGGCTAATGTATTTTGACAATCTCTGGATATCGGCGCACGCGGCCAGTGAAAAACGACCCGCGCCCCGTCCGCGGGGGCCGATTTCTCGATCGGAATCGGCGCAATTCGGCTCCGCAAAAAGCGCTCACCTATTGGAGAGCTTCCGACGAGACGTCGGACAGGCGACAAGAGTCGTTGCGCCGGAAATTCCGCAATACAATACGCGAGAGTGTCCAGCTGCCATTCCTCGCTTTGACATTTTTTTCAAGCGACCGAGAGAGAGAGAGAGAGAGTATCACTTTTCTCCTCGGCGCAATTTATTCGCGGCGCTTTGTAGACATTGGAGGTTCGCCCTTGCAAGAAAAAGGAACGGGATGGGGAAGGTAGAAGTGGAAGAAAGGGGAGGAGAAAGAAGAGGGTGGGAAGGAAAAAGGCTTGGGTGTCGAGCAAAGAGGCGCAAGTGCCTCTGCTTAACGGGTGGTCGATAGTTTCGGCTTGCGGAAATTCTTTGACGGTGTATCCGATAAAAGGAACGGAGGGAGTGCTAGGATAAAAGGAAAGGATCTTGTTCTCTCTCTCTCTCACACACACACACTCTCCGTCTTCTTTTGCCTACAATCTACTTCTCGCCCCTTCTTTCTCCATCATGCGGTTTCCGCTGTGAAACGAAGAAACCGGAATGATCGATCAGACGGCTTCTACCAAGAGAGTACGGAGATGGAGCAAGGATAAGGCGTAGAAAAAGATAGTAGAACGCGAGGAAAGATGGCGGAGCGAGCAAAGAACGGTAGAAGGAAGAAAGATAATAAGGAAAGCAAATAAGATGAGAATATACGTATACTTAGAATGAGCATGAATAAAAAGAACAAAGACTGATGGAAAGGAAAGGTATCCCGATACAGCCCTGGCGATATAATAACGACATGACGTTACGATACTCGCAGAGCATCGGACGCAGACAGTTCGGTGCAAGAGTTCGACGAAATCGAACGCCTGTGACGGATATCGGTGTACGCATGCTCGTAGATATTTTCCTTCCGCCCAGCAGACGTTTCCTTCCTCCCGCGGGATGAATCCCGAGGACAGAAGGGTGAAAAATAAAAGTCGAAAGACGCGGAAGGAAGACGGGCTCGTGGATCGATACCTTCTTCCTATGCAACGTACGCCACTCGGCATCGAGGGCGGCACACCGAATGGATTTCCGCAAAATGCCAATCCCGCCGTTTAAACATTCCACCGACATACGTCGAATCACGCGTACAAATAATATCTTCCTGCGGAATGTCGAACGATCTTCTCGAATTCGTTGTTTCCAGCGGGATCAAAGTAATCCGCGGTACGGGCGGCGTCATCTTTCCCTACCCCACCCACGAGAATATATATCTAACGCAGAGAATCTACTCTGTATCGCGCGAGGCGTCGGTTCATCGCTGGATAAGGATCAAAGAAATTCCACGATCCTCTCGCAGTATTCCAGGAATCGTAGGTATACGAAGCCGGCATAACTGAGGGTAGTAAGCGATCGATCGCCGTGCGCAGGAGAGTCCCTGAAACGCTCCGTACGAATGGCGAAAAGCCGATATGCACGACGCAAAGTGCTCCGTTCCACGTGCCATAACTTGTTTTACGCGTACTCGACGACGTTTTACGATCGCGCGTGTAGCTTCCGGGGGAGAGGGGTGAAGAGAGGGATGGAAAAGATGGAAGAAGAAGGGATGGTGAAATAGAGGGAAGAGGAGTGGCTGGAATCGATGGATAAGGTAGAAGATATGTTAATTGGCGGTCACCAGCACGAAGGTACACTACGGCGTGCGTTGCGACATAAATAGTATTTATTTTACTCACTCTCATTTTCCATCGAATGACTACGCGAGGTTACGTAGAAATAAGGGGCATGACGAACGACGCAGAAGGAAATTTTTCTTTCGGTCGCCGGTATAAATTGGTCGAATCGAAATCGTTTCGATGAACCCACCTTACGACACGCGTCCTCACGACCTGTTTACGTAAGTGTGAACAAGACGAGAGCCGCATTCTAACGTTCATCTATTTGCGTCGACTGCTCTCCGAAATCCTGGCTCGGCGAGCATTAGCCGCGGACCTAATTTTATATTCGGAGCAAAAACTCCGGTACCATTGCCAAGTGGAGCTCTAACGATCGACCTTTCCACGGCCTTCCGTGCGCCGATAAGAAAGAACGGCGTTTTCTACGTTTTAAAATAAGTCTTGCGAGAATCTTAGCGTTTCACATAAAACGTCAGAGGTACTACCACTACCCGACCCCTCCGTACATTGATTTGACTGCTGTTAAACATTTTAGCGAGCAAGGAAAAATTTCGATGACAGATAAATCTGTCTATTCCCACGAAGATACAGTGCGAAAGACGAGCGTACTGGATAACCGAATACCTACGAGGGGCCCTATGTAAATACTTGAGCGTGAGAAAGGTATTCTCAGGTGTAACGTGCGATCAGTGTGTCGAAGAATGTCTCGTGGTTAAATATAGATCGATGGTTATCAGGCGTTACGTCAGGTCGCCGTGATAATATTCACGCGAGGGGAAAAGAAAGACGCACTTCGGCGCAGACATATTAAATTCCGCTCTGACATTAGCGTCTTTTGAAGCAGCCTAAATAACTCCGGCCTGAAAATTGTTGCGTAAAATCGAACAAGCGAAAGTAAAGTCGAGACTACCGCGTAATGTCTGTTGTAGTTCAAAGCGCAAAAACGTGAATTTTGATGTAACGTATTATACTCAATAAATCGTCGCACCTTTTACGTCGAGTATCAACTTGCTACACACGACGCCGTTTACTCATGCACCGTACTTTTTTCACGACTTTCACTGAAGCTTGTGCAAGAATTTCTTTCTGCTTGGCAAAAAACCATCGGCACACTGCGACGTCCAACGAAAACACTGAAATTCCGCGCTCCGGGCACCACGTTAAATCATTTTCGACATTTATCAACAACCTGTTTCGTATTTTATCGTATATCAGCCATTATCGGGGCCGAGTTTCTTTCGATTCGCAGATAGGATCGTGAATCACTCGTTTCCTCGCGCCCGATCGATTTGCTGTCGCAACGTTTCTCAAATATTTCGCCCACGCTTCCGCGCCGTCGCTGGAACGAAAACAAATTTGTCGGCCCGTCTTGCGCAGCGCGATCAATTCTCGAAACGTCAAAAATTCCGCGCGCTCTTTCCGTTGCCGAAGTTTTCGGCGAGACGAGGCTGACGCGAGTGCGGCGTTCCCCGAATACCGAGCAGGACGTATGAATCTTTCTCATCCTCGTTCTACATTCGACAAAAGGTAACTGCTACGTTGGGACAATTAGCTGACGAGTACACGCGGAAGCATCCGAATTCGAGACCAACAGCACACTGTACTTGATCGTCGGACGATTTTAGGCAACATTTAACCCGGCGCGATGGTCAGCCTTGTATTCGCCTGAAAACAAACGGCATGTCCAGGAGAGGAATTTCACGGGTAAGAAAATCCGAATGAGGAAGTGTCTGAGAAAGTGCGACCGACTTGTTTCTTGCCTCCCAGTCGACGGCTAGGAAGTCGATCGTTTGCTAACGAGTTGCGCTGGCTCTGCAAATGCACGGCCGGTAGAGGAGAAAACTCAGAGATACGTGGCAACAATGACGAATATATTATAACGAGAAAAGAATGGAAAATTGTGAGCCGTTGATTTTTCTCCGATGATACTTCAGACAAATATTAAGATCGGATGCATAATGGGCCACTTCAAACGTACTTCACGAAACACAAGAATAAGTGAATAAAGTTGGGGGGGATCTTCTCGCGATCATCTTAACAAAGACAAAGTGTTGTTCGAAAAATAGCGTCGACTAGAGATCGCAATAAGTTAGAAGTTAGAGTATCAGGGATATAACGGAATGCTGAGGAACTTGTGCGTGGCAAAAATATCTGTCGCGCAACGTCGAGCCGTTGCGGCGCACATTCCGCGAATTTCGCGAAGCGAAAAACGACGGACTCGACTGTTGAGTGGTACCCGGCCAAAGAAAAGCCTAGACACGGCTTTGTTTCGAAGAAAACGCGTGGAAGGTGTCGCTAACGAAACTGTCCCCGATCGGCATAACGTAACGTGTTGTTCAGTGGAACGTTTAAGCATCGGTACGAACATTCTTTTTATCGTATCACTGTTCTCGACTGAAGTAAAGTAGAAATTCGGGCACGAAGAAGAGTCGATTTGAATGTCTGACGGCGAGCGCAAGAGATGCACTTATCTGAATCAGTAAACATTCCTGCTCGTACGGTCGGTGAGGAAATATAAAAGAGTAGGCTGTTCCTTGAGAGATCTATGTAACGAGATTGAAAAAGTGTCGAAATAAACCTCCGGCCAGGGGCTTCCGGTAATCCCGGCAAATCCGCGCATTGCGCCGTGCGTGCAACTTTAATTAGCTCTTGCCTCCGAACTCGACTGAAACTATCGCGTATCCGCTGGGAAAAGGCGTGAAAAATACAGCGGCCTCTCCGCAGTACGGCAGGCTGCCTGCTTAGAATTCTGCGCAGTGGCCGCACGGTTCCGTGCCAAGTGTGGAAGAATGGGAGAGCAATTTTGTATCATTTTTAAAGTACCTACAACCAGCGCACCAAATTTCTCCCACGAAGTTTTCTAATTGTCAGTGGATAATGATTATTATCGGGCTAGAATTAGCTAGTTTTATAGATGCTCCATTACTTACAAGGATTTCTAACTCATCGCGATTGCTCCCCATACAATTTGCGGCGTTCTTCCTTACTGTTTTCATTTCATCGAAATTTCAACACGATCAGCCCTTGCTCTCGATCAATAATAGACGTAATACAATATGTACGTTCGTGGTGCAACGTCGAGAAGCGAAAAGCGATTCGATGGGATGGGATGGCGTCGCGGCGCTATCGATTGTGAACGCAGCTTTGGCCCGACGATGCCCACTGGAAAGTTCCTTTTTTTGCTCCACTTCGGGATGCGTCCACTTCGTCCTGGCAGTCTCTCTTGGCCAGGATTCAGAGATCGGCCCCGAGGCACCGGGATTATGGCCGTCGTCATTCGCCACTTTGGACCTCGGAACGCTCGCAGAGGGGGGGGGGGGGGGGGGGGGGGGGGGTGAGGAGGAAACGGTCACTGGTAGTACGAAAATGTATAGAGAGAAAAATGTTTATAGAGGATGCCGCAGATGTCACACGATCGGCAAGATAAATGTTGACGAGTTTGCAAAGGCAGAACGAATGAGTTTTGTCACGATCCTTCGTTCGCGGAAAGTTCACGATAAATCATATGATTTTATAAAAAGTTTGCCGCTGGATGTAGGTCTGAAAGTTAACAGTGTACGTGGAAAAATAAATATCGTCAACTTATCGGCGAGAAATTTTGGTCGAAAATACTGAAGACCCCTTTCCGTTGCATTGAAAAGTGACACCGTTTGATTCGGTGCGCGCGACGAAATAATGCTTCTTGTGTGATGGTTTTTGCGACATCCTGTACGCACGGAGAAATATATAGAACGCGGAAGCGCGGCATGACGGTCCAACAGGATTTCAGGATTTTGTCCAAGCAATTTTTTATCCCCCTTCAAGCCCTCTGCAGCAGACGGGATTTATACCGGGACTTAGCCGTTCGCGCAGGCCATAACTGCCATTGTTGGCGTTGTTTAAACGGGGGAATACCGAGTGCGAGAAATTTTGCCCGAACGGAGAAACAAACGGTGCCGCAGCTGGGACGATCAATATTTTTAGACGTGGGCCGTGTCGATATAAGTGACGGGGGCCGATTTTCAATGACTGTTTTCATCGTAAATACGTCGAACGTCGAGGAACATTTTCGGATATAATTATGCCCTGTAACGCGGCGTTGTGCGACGTGCAGTTGTTTCCGACGTGTCGGAGTTGGAAGTTTCAACGTACGCAAAGTTCAGTAATTAGAGAACCGGTACACGTATGTACGTGCCGGATACGTAGAGTGGAGAGGATACAGTACAGAAATTATATTTCTTCTGCTTCCCCCGCGCTGCCACCTGTGCCAGTTTTACTCTGTTTCCTTTGCGCTCTTTCGATTTTTAAACTTCTCCGTAAGCCCTAAGGGAACGGGACGATAATAGCGATAAAGAGTCTTACACGCGATAACAGCCATTCGTGTCACATCTTCACGATAAACGTTCTTGAATGAATAATTGTCGGCTGTATGTGATTGGTATCATATCGTTACATCTCTCACATCTTTGCGTATTAATAAACAACCCTGACGAACGTAGTAAAAACCCAAAAGGCACATTTCCATATTCTTATCCTGAACCGTTGCGAAGGGTCAATTATACAATTGGATTGCTTCATAGGAAAAAGATGAACTCCAATGCCTGGAAATATGCAAATGAGACGGCGACGGGGCGACGTGGTGTCTAAATTAAGAATGGAGCCTCGTATCGTCCGTGGTGCAATTAGTATTCATATTTTTACACGTGCGCGCCGCTCCACCGGCAGGCGCAATTAGCGACGAAAATTGACTCGACATATTGTTGGCCGAGTTTTATCTCGGCGATCCAGGCGGTATCGACAAACTGTTCAAATATCCGCGTGACGAACTTCGGAGGCGGGTTATCGTAATGCGCGTGCACGTGCGTTCTGTTATATGTGGAATTTATACGGTAGGTGTGGGCGTCGAGCGGAAAAAAGAAATATTTTATTTTTACACATTACGTAATATTGATAGAACGACACGCCTCGTCAAGTCATTGTTTCATGTATTTTGTTTATATTCATGTCAAACGGTTCCGATTGTCGTTATTTTCGGGAGGGGGTGTCATATCGGATAGAAGATAGACTTCGATCGTTAACTGATATAAACTCCGAACTCTCGCGTCCGGGAATAATTCGTTTCGGCGAACAGAGTAGTTTATCGGGCGTTTCAAAAGTGGCTGGGAGCGAAATAATCGGGAGAAATTGATGCTTGTTACAGCTGTGGACGTTTACATAATACGATCACTCGTACGGCACTCTGAGACCTTCGTGAAAAATAAATGAATAGTCTTTGTCGAAAATGTGTCAAGTAACGTGACAGTTTATTTTCATGTCTTTATTTACGATTGCAAGGTTCCACGTGCATTATCATTCAAATTCTATCCTATTATCCAACACAGCAAGGTCCGTTTATCGCCTCGAAATTAGGGTTATCAGAATGCGAAATGTAGAGTCTCAGGCAGAGTAAGGAAGATTCGCTTGGAGGTGTGGGAGGCACGTTTAAATACTCGAACACTTCTTTCCAAAGAAATGCCATTCTGTGTTTGGGGGAGGGTCGGAAAAGCCGTAGTCGTAAGGCTTCGTTCGCCGTTCGATGCGAAGCACCTGCTCGACCGTAGTCGGCGGTAATGCTTATGCACGACTTGCTTCAACCACTTTGAACTTGGAGGGTCGTGCAAATCGCACGGAAAACGTGCTAGTAGGTCAGCCCCGACATCAGCAACCAGACCGCTCGATAACGTTCAGCTCCCGCGACACATCACTGGAAAGTCACTGAGCTTACGTTCCTCGAGTACCAGCAAAGCCTGACAAATTCGATCCAATATCCCTCAAATTCACTTCCCGATAATTCTTCGTGCGAATTTTCCGAAAACTTTCCGAACTGCACCATTCTTTCCCCCCTCTCGCCGATCCGTCGCGCGTACTTCAGACTTCAACGGACAGAAGTGCGGCACTTTTTCGCCGATGACGCTCTCCGCGAAATTGATGCCGATGAAATTGATGGGACTCGACGAATTATTGTCGCGCAACAACGCGTTCGCGCGCGGTGCGGCGTTCAATTGAGAGAGACCGAGAAATCTTCTTCCTCGATGATCCTCGTTTATAATACATACTCCACACAATCGTTGACACGATGTTCGCTGAATTTCAGATTTAATTGATCGATCCTCGAGAAGCGTTCGGAATTGACCGAGCGATTGCGGAAAAACATTTTCTAAACTGCCTCGAACGAATGACAACTTTCCCGACTGGCACACGCCGTCGCCGCGCCGTTTCGAAATTCTTCGCGCGCGCGTCGCACTTTTCGTCGCATCGAATTTCCGAACATTGTATTTGCACTCTCGCGATGCCGGTTAGGCAAACGAGCGCGGGCTTGAGTACATACGTCGACCAATGAGAGACTGCTAAAGTAAATAGCGGTAGCTGCCGCGCGAGTAGGGTACACAGAAGCGAGGAGGGGTTAAAATTGCTCTTAACCACAGGGCAACTCGAGATGCGTTGGCAGCCCTGTCATTTTCTCGAGGACCCTTAACGAGCACTCTTTTTTCTCTCTCTCTCTCTCTCTCCCCCTAACCGAACTTTATCCTCGTCTCTCATTCACCGTTCTCCTCGCCCTCTCTCCGTCTTTTTCACGAACCGCCACCCCTCTTGTTCTCCGCGCCCTTTCACCCTCGAAATAATCCGACCCCTGCTCAACTTCGAAGCTCGGCAGTGACAAACGCTAAAGCGCCGTTTGACGAGCGTAACGAGCCTCGTGAAGGCGTCCTTGATTACGGAAAAAGCGACAAAGGCGGTAAATCGGGCGAGAGGGGGAGAGAGAGAGAGAGAGAAAGAGACTTCAATTACGTCGGGCTCTCGCTCTATTAACCTCTCGTAACGAGTTATGACTTTTCGAATTGTCGCACGGCTGCATTAACGCGACTTCCGCACTTCGCTGGTTGAATCTTTTATTTTTTCCCAATGCGAGGCTCGTGGGTCGGACGCGGACAGAAAGATGAGGTGCATTATTCACTGCGACGATTGCCGTTTGTTTTTCGATATTTCAATAGGGTATCGGTGCATGGGAAAGTAACGTGCGATTTTTCGTGAAAGTTGCGCATGTTAGTCGAGTGTGCTTACGCGTTTAAAACTGTTTGCGCGGAAGAAAATAGCACAAGACTCTGGTTCTGAAGGTAAACGACGACAAGACAGCGTGAATTTTTATCGATATGGAACGACCTATATAAACGGCAGGTATATACACGCGCGTTGCCTTCCTTCGCCGCACTCCTTCCTTTTTCCTCTTTCTTCTCCACTGTGCACCGTGCATTCCGGTTCGTTATATTGGATTCTGCGAATCAATAAACCTCGCTTACGTCATGGCTCGCTTGATCCTAATGCATCGAGGCGGTGAACCGAGAGTATGAAGTCTGCATCGTTCTTAGACAGAAAGAAGGGAGGGAAAGAGATGAGAAAACGTAAGCAGGGATAAATGGGATGAAGGATTAAATAGAATTAGACCTAAATATCGAAGGACTAGGGAAGATTAGGGAAGATAATTTTATCGAAATAAAATTCAACCTCAAAATGAACTCGACGCTTTTTATTTGTATCTTTGAGAAAATTCACTCCTTTGCGGGATTGCGTCGGAAAATGCAGGCACAGCAAAGTTTTGTAAAGCAACGCGTGTGTCGTGCGTAATACGTGCCATCATAAGTGTGGCTTATGTATCACGTGCATTATAAATTGTATAGGAACATTTATAGCGCAAGTGGAGCCAGGCGAGTTGAACATTATGATATCGATTATGTGCTGCGGAAGGTAAAATTATGGAGTAGCGGTTAGTAGAATTGTTTCTCTTTACCTTACACGAGGCTATACTTATCGGTCTCTAGTTAATCTATCCTCAGTCAACTGGCTCCATTATTTGAAGTCCTCTCTAATCAATTTATTTCATCTTAATCTCAACCTCTACGTCCACCAGCACTTCCTGTGGCACTTAATGCCAATCAGTAAAAAGCCAATGGTCAATGAAACAACATGAGAAAGCGCACGGTGCGAGATCCAAGAGAGGAAAGTTGCCGGTGAGGATATTCAAACGACGGAAAGTTCAGCTTGCTCGCGGAATAACAATCCCGTGGGTTTGGAAATGCGCGCATTGAGACGCAGGTTACGTTCAGCGAGAACGAAAGTGACGCGTCGCGCGACGTCAGGCGCTAAAAAGAAAATGACGTTAAGATGCGATCGTCGAAGAGAGCGTGCATGCAAGATTAATGATTCAGCATCGATCGACTAAGTAGACGCCCGCCGCACAATGTTATTCTTAGGCGCGTCGGCAGGGGGGCTCAGATGTGAAATTAATGAGACGCCGTTCGACACGCAGAGCGATCGATACGAGACATCGATTCCTCGAATCGACAATGAGCGCGCACAGATCGATCGAAGAGAAATCGCGTAAAATGATATAACGTGCTACATAACGAACGCCACGGCGGGTTCAACCCGATCGATTAATTTACGGTATGATACGGAGGAGTGCAGGTGTTGCACGACGTAGAGCACGTCTATGTTTTACCGTACGCTCACGATGCCTCGCCATTCTGGTGAGCACGTTCGGTTTCGTCAGCGAAAATTCCTTGGGTCGAAGACAGCACCGAATCCGAAACCTTTCTAATGGAATTCGGGGACATCGGGAACGGGAACCAAGGTCGCGAGGAAATCGAATCGTATTGCCACATCGTGCCCTTGCCCTTTCAACTTTTAGCGGTGACAAGAATCAAGGACGTCGAGTTGAAACGAGTCCCCGTGACTTTGCAGCGATTACGCGTGTCGCCGATGTTTGCAGCGATAGATAGGAATTTCGTCGGATTAGACGGTATCTCGGGTCCATAGTTCACCAGCATACTCTACTTTCGCACCGCTGTATCGTAATTAAACGAACTATTGAAATATCTGTGCAAACTCGAAAAAGTTTATTCATCGTTTCCATCAGAGACACGTTGTTTACGAATAAAAAGTACAAATTGGACCAATTGATATGTCGAAGCACGTTCATATTCTCGCGAGAGTGGCGGAAAACTGACGATTTATATGCGCGAGCGCATGGAAAGTGGACCGTGCCCGAAATATGCTTTTCCCTCAATTTTTTTTCGGATTCGCTAATTGTATTAGAATCACGCGACCGCGTCGTGCATTTGCCAGCGACAGTCCTCTCGCTAATTATCGTCCAATAATTATCCCTCTCCCCTCTTCTTTTTTGCCCCCTCCCACATTCTCCCATCGACTATTCGCGATCGATTCAACCGATCCGCAACTACGTTCGACTAGCGGCCCGTCGCAAACTGTATACTTTCGAAAATGGTAATTGCGACACGCACACGCCCGTGCATCGGCACCGTACGTACGTACGTACGTACGTACGTACGTACGCGGTGGCAAGTCCGCGGGCTCGTGTTCGTTTCGATCGGCTCGTGGATTTGCCCACGGTTCGCTTCTCTATTTGCCCGCTGAGATTTTCCAATTAAACTGTGATTAATTCCGTGTCGAGCGAGCCCCGCTACGTACATATGTGGTACGTATGTGCATGCACGGGGTGTTCGGAGACTCCCGGCGAAATCGGGAAGCGAAGCGCGTTCGTTTCGTCGTTGAACGGTCACGTGTGTTGATGCGTTCGCCCTCACTGTTGACACGAAGGGAAATAAGTGTCGTGGGCGAAGAAAATCGATAGTGGGAGGGAGGGGGGCGAACGCGGAAATGAAAGGTTCATTCGATTTTCCGAAACGACTCGTGGAAAATGACTCCGCTCGCGTCCGTTGTTTCATTACTGTTTCTCTCGTGTCGATAATATCACGGGCGACGTCGTAAAAGACGTAAAAGAGCGTAAAAGAGCCATCAGCCTGGATAATTGCCGTGAAACGTATATTGCCTTTCCGCTTAAACACCGGCGTGCGCTCGCATATGTTAGGTGGCACATATGAGTCCACCGTATAAATTCGGCTTAAAGCCTTCTTCTCTTGCACACGTCAAATTATCATAAAACTGTGATGTAAATGATTTTAAATGTTCTTTTCTTTATCGTTTTCCTTCCTCGGTTCAAGCGAACGCAGCGGTTGACGTCGGCGTAACCTTTGGAGATGAGGACTTAATGGAGACGCCACGATATAAATTTATTGCGACGGCAGTCGGTGGGGTTGGCTTGAATGAATTTCGAATTTGCACACAATGGCCGATCGGGCGGAGAGTAATCCGATATCCGGTCGATTTGCGTCACTCGCCGATTTTCGAGCGGATAACGGCTGAGAGCTCGAGGTCGGTGAATTATCGATTTACGTTGGCGGGACATCATCGATATAGCAGGTGCCGCACACGCGAGACTAGAAAGTTCTCCGTGGCTCGTTCCGCGCGACCTTTGACGTAATTCGCGTCGTAATAGGCGTGTTTGTTTAAGGTAATGCACGTCGGCGTTGCGGAGGCTGTGAGTCACCGCCATTGCTCCAGATTGTTGTCCTCAGCGGAAGCCTTGAAGGAATTAATCGCGCGTCCTCAGCGACGACGCCGATCGCAGCGAACGTGGAATTGAAATCGGCTGGCGGGCGAGCGTAGAAACAGACGTGAAGCACGAGTAGCCGATGATACGTTGAGAGGCATGGAAAGTCATGAGAGCGCGTGTCAAGTTTCATCACGACAAACGTTGCTGCGAGCAAATCATTTCGGTTCCTTAAACTTTGCTATATCAGATTTTCGCGGTAGACTCGAGGATCTCGTTAAAACGTCGAAAAACACGTGCAGTATTTACTTTCAACTCTATCGAGTTTACTATCCTCGCTCGCCTTCGCCCAGCTCAGCTGTCACTCACGCGGCGAGGAGCCTGGAAACTGGAGCGTGGCACGGTGCTGAATTTAGCACGTCTCAAAGTCACTGCGTGCATAACTTCGGCACGGAATGCTGCGTACGGCGCAGTCTGTTATTGAATCGTAGAACGGCGATCGAAGAGTTCGCAACGTGGGCACGGCCCATTTTTGCACAGAATTCGATGCGAAAGCTTCGATCCGATGAGGATTCTGCGTTCAATCGGCGATGAGCGCAAGGAGGAAACATGCGTATCGATCTGAGAAAAACGAAATACCGTACACCTATCACCTGCGCTCGAACAAAATCAAACAGGTGATATGCCTCTGATTACGTGCATATTCGATTCTTTTCCTTATACGGCACAGAGCAATGACTACGTATCTCTACACTCAATCTCTGCGAATTGATAAATTTTCCACATAGAATGAGCGCACGTCGGCACGCATCTATCATCTGCACTATGCAAACAAACGGACATAATATCGAAACGTGCCCTTTGATTCTGCACCTTTTTATACGTCCAACATGCGCTATTGTTAGCGGTATTATTAGCATTTTCTACGATAATGGCGACGATCGTAAAATTGGCAAGTGATTTCTGTAGTTTCGACACGCTATCGGACGAAGGTGCCACACGCCCACGCAACACTGTTACGACTTATCAGGTCGCTCCAATATGCGACGCAACCGGGCCGCGTAACGTGCGGCAAACGTCGCGTTAGGAAATCTATGAACGACGGTACGTGCGACCTATACGACGCAATTCCTCAGAAACGGGGAGTCCTCGCAAAATCGAGCTATCCAATAAACAGACCTGTACTTCGCGCGGACATCATATTTTCGGGAACACGCAGGTCGTTAATCGTCGCCACGAAGATCACGGGCTATACCGCGCGTTATCTCGTGACCTTAAGAAATCGGAACACAGGGGTCTGTTCATATCGGAGCACGAAAATCGTTGCACGAAAGGCACAGAGCTTTATCAATCTCCAGCGAGACCGAAGCACACGACACGGAAACTTACGAAATTTTGTCGGAAACCGTTCGGACGCGCATTATGCTCCGTACTTTGGAGCGCCTATTATTGTTATCTGCCACCAAATTTCCGACGGGACACACGAGCGTCGGATCTCGCGCGCATAACGTCACACTATTAACTCACGCACTCGTAAATTTCCACCAGGTCACAGAGTCGACGACATCGCTCGCCAGCTGAGCGAAGAGCACAAGAGGCACAAGTGGCACCGAAGCCAAAGGATCGTGAGCACTTTTCAGAAGCCGAGGACTTCCCCGCCGATGCGGCTCGCGGTCATTATGAATGCAGACTGCGTCGACAGACGTTGATTCGTGTCAGGGCAGCGGAATAATCCGCGGCAGTTCGGGCCGAGCGATCAACGACGACGAGGTGCCACGCGCGCGCGGTGTAGAAAATCATCGTGATAGCATGATTCCCACGACACGCTTCGAGTGCCCGCGTGTCTTAGCAAAAGTGCCAATAATGCGAAAATACTCACGTGTAATTATCCCTCCGACTCCTAGCACAAAATCCCACTCCTCCGCACGACGCAAGACATCCAAAAAACTGGTATCCGCGCTCCAAGATTTATTCCACAGTTGCTAGTGCATCACTCTCCTCGCGGAACCGAATGACGATCACTCGCGGAACCAAAGATCGAACGAACACACTGACGACCGTCGTTCTTCACTCTCTCTCTCTCTCTCTCTCCCTCTCTCTTCCTCTTTCGCGGTAACGAACAAACGTCAGCGGTACAGATGACGCGTGTATAAAAGTAAAAAAAGAAACGTGGGGGGTCGGTCGGGTGGTTCCGAAAAAACGGACAGTCGAGATTTGCTGATTTAAACTCCGTCTTCTTCTCCACTCTTTGGTTCTGACAGTGTGTATGATGTGTGTGTGTGTGTGTGTGTTGTCAGCTCGGGCGAAGCACTAAAAAGAAGCTCCTTCGCGCGCGCGTGCGCGCACCTTTATCGTCACGTGGGTATATAAATACACGCGTATGTACACATAGAGATGAGCGCGTATGTGTGTGCTTGTGTATGGGAGTGTGTGAGCGCTTTACTACTTGTTCTTACTACTCGCTTCCCTTCCCCGTTATTTTCCGCACAAACCGTCGCTCGCGAGTGCCGCTGCGAGACTGGAACGCGGGGTAACATGTGCGGGCTCTTACATAGCGCGAAGAGTGGTGGGGAGCGAAGGGAGAGGAGCCACCAGCGGAGCGGAGCTGAGCTGGAAGTGGGGAGAAACCTAACCCCTCCATTAGCCCCACCAAAGCCATGCCGGAGCGAGTAGGGAGGAACTGGCAAGGACGCGAGGCCACTCCGAGTGTGGACGCACTCGCGTTTACGTCGGTTTCGTTTCTGTCGAGAGAACTCGTGCTAGACGTCCGTTTCTACTGAGTCTATGACGCGAGGCCTTGCTTTCAGGTTTGTTTTTATTCGACCGTCGTTCGGTAGCGTTTCGGTATCGTTTCGGTATCGTTGCGTGTACTCTCTTCTCTTCTTGCCTCCTCTTCACTTTTCATTTTCAATTATTTAATCGTCCGTTGGGTCTGCCTTTTTACGTGTCGGTGATTATGAAAGTGGACAGAGTAGAAGATTGGGAAGAATGTTCCTTTTTCATGTATTTTGCGTTGCATCGAGTTACTTTGGTTTTTTTCCATCGGATCGAATTGTAATGCGCGGGCGGTTTGGTTTGAGAGAGTAATGCTGAGTGCGTGTGTAACCGGTGACTGTAATTTGACTTTGTTGACCATGTCATTCCGAGCGAAATCTCGCGGCTCGGTGATCTATTTATCTTTATTGCAATGCCGCGCTCCAACTCGACCCTTAACATCATCATCCCCCCCAGTGGCCTTTCAGAAATTCATTCCGCGCGACACTGAACAGCACCTTGACAAGCACCGTAAATCTTCTACGCTGTTACCTACATACGCTGTACGTGAATGGAAAATTTATGGTCATGGCACTGCGCGATCGTTACGTAACGTGCACATGGCCATTCTTGACCATGAAGCGTCGGCCGGATGAGGAGTAATTATCGCACAATTGCACATCTTCATTTCGCGACTTCTTCCGGCGCACGAAACATTTTTCAAAGATTCGCTGTCTCTTTCGGAAACGTTTCAGACGACGCGCCCCGTTATGATTGAGGCTTTCCGTAGTACCGACGATTTTGCATATGAGGCGTGCACGAGAAGAAAAGAAACGACTAAGGGCCTAACTATATTAATCGCAATGGACAAATGCAATTGAGCAAGATAAACGACGGGACACGTTTCTTAAACGGATCCAGTGTCGCATCATCGATGCACTTACGACGCAACGACCGTACACATGCGTCGACATACGGAGCACACAGCGTTGTGCTTCGTGCCGATCTGAGAAATGGAGCCACTATTGCAATGTATCTCACCATCTGTCTCGTACATGCGTGCGTATACATATACGTGCGCGGAATCATTGAGCGGAACTACCGTAGAGATTACGTTCATTGCGCGTGCGTGGGTTAAAAAAAAAGCAGATATATATAACAACGAAAAGGAACGGCAGAGAGAGAGGGTAGACCGGAAAAAGTGGGAAGAAAAAGAGAAAGCGAGAGAGACGTCGAACGAGTGAATGAATGCGCGTGGAACCCGCGATCAAACTGCCTCAGGTAGAATACTATGCACGTGCGCGCGTTATAATGAGTCGGTTAATGGCGTGGCCGAGTGATAGCCGAGTGACCTAGTAAAGTGCGAAAGGAAATCTGTTTCCAGATGAGAGGAGGCACGTGCTCGCGATTATTACGTCTCACTCGGAAGATGCGTATCAGACCGATGAGGTAAGCCCGAGTTGGGATTGTTTCGCGGCAGCGGACGGAAGTGAGATTCGTTGTGAGAGAACGTTTCCTTCTCTGCCCGCTAATTGCGAGGTGTGCTAATTGTAAGTCGAGGACTGGAATTATAATCCGATATCGTGGCATCGTGCCATCTGTCCAACGTTCTACGCTGCATCGCCGAAACTAGAATGATCCTGAAGATTACTGTGACTTGTTTAACACTAGATCTACAGAGTGGTCAAAATAAGATGTTTCAAAATTTGGTTATAATGAACCTTCCATTGGGTGGCACATAATTAATTGCCTTTCTGACGATCGCAATTCGTTTCAAATCTGTCACCTTTTTACCCCCGTTCAGATATAAGTTCTCAGATTACTGAGATTCAGCATTGCTCCTCGGCGTGCACATGGCGAACATAATCAAACATCAAACTCTCCATGCAGTTAGCTCGACTTATCAAATCGTAGGCGTATACGTCCACCCACGTGGAATTAAGCGTGCCTCAAATGCCTACCGTTCTATCGCAGCTGTTATTAAATAACGACCGATAAACCGAACTCGCACTCTTTCGATAATTCGTAGCTCGAGCACGACTGTTCAAGTTCAAGCACGCAACAATATGTAACAATTATTCGTGCCGCCAGTAGTCGCTACCCGACACGCTCGCCTGTCGACGGGCATATTAATTTAATCTGACAGCAGAACCATCTCTCGCGCCTCCAGGATCGCCCCGAAATCTCGATACGCAACTCAATCTGTAACGTAACACCGAATTCTTCAAGAACATTTACCGCTCGCTATATCGAACCCGCACCACTATCTTCGACATTGACTGCTTTTCAGGGTCTGTTACTTAACCCGCTTATAACCTGCCACCGCCACTCGCCGGCATTCGGTCGTTACGCGATATGTACTACGGCCGCTGGTTACCGCCGTGCCGTCCCGTCACACACACGCACGCCGTATCGCGCTAAATATTTGCTTCGCACGTTGGCACATGATGCACGCCGAGCGACGGAAATATTCCGCGCGCGAGTACGTTTCGGGCGAGCATTAAGTTGGCGCGCTGGTCGGCGCGGCAGCGTATATTCCGGAGTCATCCAGACTATCCAGAGTCCTTTCGCGGCAAATCGGCGTGTGTCCGCGGGACAAAAACGGGATCGTCAACACATCCGCGCATGTCTGCTGTTCAGTAAATAAAGCTCTCGCGCAGAGCGTGCCAGGGAGGCGAGTCGGTCAACGCTTTTTCCCCGCGGAACGTTTCAATTTTGCTCCCCCTCCCCCTCCCCTCGGACGCGAGGATTCATCGAGAATTCGTGGCGGAGTTCGGATAACGAGCTTCCGCTCACCCTTGCCACCCTTTCTCTGGCCCGACGAGCGATATTCATCGATATATTCAAAACTGTGGCCAAGTGCCGCGGTGTCCTGGGCTGCTTTACGAGCAATCTGCGCTGCGCCGCCAGCGCTGGCTGAGTGAAAAAGAGCGTGGGCGGGCACGTATATGAGGGGGTGAGGGACGGTGACGAGCTTCGGGCGTTCGGTACGAATCAGTCGTGCGGATGGCAACGTCAAATATTTGCGCTCCGACGACTGTGTATACGGTACCGTCCGTTCACGCACACGCACAGCATCTCGCCGCGGGGGCGACTCTTTAGTTGTACTTCTTTGCGAGGGTGAACACGATCGGGCGCGTGTCGTGGAGAAGAAATGAGAAGTAAGTGTAACGTCGCGAAGAATTCACGGCTGCGAAATAGATGGGAGCGTGTGCTGTGCGAGGAGCCAAATCCCGCGTTCTGAGTGAAGGATCTTGCACAGTTACGACACGGCAAAACGGGTACACTTGAATGCTTGTAAATAAATGTCGTGTGTGCGCCGACCGCCCGCGAAGAGCCGCGACTCCTACGATTTCCCTCGTAAACGCCGACTGATGATGAGAGGAAGTGTCGGCGGATTAATAATTTTTGTCAGCGGGCGTCGAGCGAGCCACCTCGTTCGCCTCGTTACGTCCGCTTGTTTACGTCCGCGCTCGTGCGCTTATCGTGCCGAAAGAGAAACGGCGCACGAACGGTGTACGTGAGTGGCCGTCACGTTTGCACGCTCGTTGCAACAATGGAGCGTGATGCAAATACAGAAACGCCCGTAACGATCCGTTCCGTAAACAACGACAACGACAACGCGGACTCGCGACTTTTTTGCTTGACTGGTCGCGATGTCAGTAACCTTGTTTCCGCTTCTTCGTTAGCCCCGTTCGCCTAGTTCGATTTGTCGGAAAATTGCTTCGCGGTCGTTTGCGAGCGTCACGCGACGCCAGGAATTCGAGCGAAAAACTTGGAAACGCAGAATTGGCGGTGATTGAAGGAAAATGGGCGATGCGTGTCGTTTCAGTCGTTTGACCCTTTGCACTCCCGTTTATGTATTCGCATCAAAGCGCGTTCAAGTTTTCGGACCACGGCTGACCGCAGGAAATTGAAATCGCGGATGATAAGTCCGAGGATAACGGGCACCTACTGTATACGTACAGTCATTTCACGGTGTTAGGAATTTACCGTGAGGCTGCCGGAGTCATCGATGCGCGCTTACGCTGCATTTTCGATACGCTGTAGCATGTGCGATAAGGTTCACTTTATTATCAGCGACGCTGCTACGCTTATCATCCGTGGAAAAGGTTGCGAACGACTGCTCAATGACTCACGAAACTGTCGCTTTTCTTTTTGCGAGGATCACACGTATCTTCCTCTCCCTTCTTGCGTTAAAGGTGCTTTCTTCGTATTAAAAGGTTTCAGAAAAAACGGATGTACATATATGGCTTGGAAGCACATACAGTATAGGAAGATTTTTAAACAATAATTTAACAGTACATATATGCCCTCAAAAGGAACACGTATTATACCGCAAATACTAGCTCAGTTCAAATGTGACATCGTTGAGACGGAATGCAAACTCCATTGAATTTTCATTAGATTTCCGCGTTTCACAGTTCTCAGCTTACGAACGTTCTGACGTTCGCGCCGTCGTCGTCGTGTGTGGATAGCGACGCCTAGAAACGTGTGGAAATTTCTCAGGGAAGGTGCGCACTTATCGCTGTTGACTGTGACGACAGTGCATTCTTTCGTCCTGTTCGAAATTACCGTTGCGCGTGTACAGTTTGTTACACCTTGCCTCGTGTACCGCTAACTACCTGTTACAAATTACGGCCAAAGGCTCTTTGTGCTGTACCGTAACGTCCGACAAAACTCTACCTTCCTGCTTCACTTTTATCTCCCGCCTTTTCAATGCAAATTTCCCTCGAGCTCTGCAAGTAGTTCCGAAATTTTTGCTTCACATACCGTAAAGAGCTTTGTACGAAACAAACCACTTTCAGCGCTAGACTGCAGCTGAATCTAGCAATTTCACGAATGCCACTTATTCTCCGCCGGATTCTTATCACACGCTAGTCGCAGAATGATATGGCACCGTAATTATTGTATTTCTGCGTCATCCTCGGTCGCGTCTTTTAATTAGAAGCACTTTTACGCACGTGTCCTCGCGGGGAACTCGATCTGTCACCTTAGTTCGTTACATAACGCGCAATGATGCGCACGAGGAACGGAAGATCGAGCGCTTCTATCGCGAGCGGAAATCGTATCCACGCGAGTTACACGGTGGGTTGCGCAAGGCAGGAGCGTGTACGATACGCCGGCGTCACGATGTAATCATGTCGACGAATGAGACTGATAATCCGATGTAACTGACGGCCGACGCGACGTTTCTTAACTGACATCTTGTGTTTAATTTCCGGTCTATTCTGCTTTAGCAATTACAACCGGTGAATATTGAATTTTGTGCGTGCCGGTGATTATGAAAGTGAAATTCTGCTATCGCGAAGTACTGGCACACGCGCGCACTCTCGTCTGCATGTATTCTTCTCGCTTATGTGCTGCAACGAATTTCGTGTCATGTAACAGCGAGCAGCAAGACTTCAATTGGAGATGCACTTTATGTAACAGTTTTACTGAGAAACGAAATCGCCTACGACACTTATGTTCTCAACACCGACCGACGCAAACTCCGCGCATTACCTTTCATTCGAAATTCGGGTCGCTTTGGTATGACGCGTATAAATTAACGAACCGACTCGACGTTCTCGCGATTTACTCTCGCGCTGCAACGAAGGAATAATAGTTGCGAATATTCATAGAACGTCAAGATAAAGTTCGCTTCCGCTTTTGCATACTGAATCGACCGAACTGCACGCGTTACATGTTCAACGTTACACTTCGTTGTCCCGAAGTGTCTTCGAGAGGACGTTGTCAAAGTTTGCCAAGGCGGGACCGGGAAGCTTGTTACCTTATTTTTTCGATATACATGCATAACGGTCGATAAATGCTGGTAATCCCTGAAAATTGCGCCCGACTAATGGATTAATGATGCCGCGACGCACGCTCCCGTGCAATTTGGAAGCTTGAAGCGCGATTTGCACTCAAGCGAGAGTGACCATTCATCGGGACGTGTGCATCTAGCCTAAGGCTGGCCTCTCTCAACGAAGCGCAGTCGACCGGCTATCGAGCTAGTCGGTTCACTCGATTTCATTCATTTGCCGGATAATCGTCGTGTTCCTGTTTGCGGCTCAGGGACGTAGCAACGCGAGTGCACGCAGTCAAGGTCCTGATACGGCAGCGTACGATAATCATCACGATAACGAGATTTCTGTCCTACGCATCCACTTTTCCGCCATTTCCTTCACTCCCCCTCCCGCCGGTATGAAATTTTCTCTCGCATTCCATCGAAGCAACGTCGTCCCCGTATCTTTCCTATCGACCGCTGCTCGATCATTTTCTGCCGGGCGTCGAAAATCGCTCCACTCCACGTACGCGGAAAACTAAATTTCCTGTACTCTCGCGCAGTCGCACGCACGTCGCACGTAAGCGTGCGCATATTTGTGTGCGAGCGGCACGTGTGGGTTCTTCGTAGCGCGTTATCCTCGTCACACCGGTTGCCTCGGCCACGGTCATCGCGAGACCTTCTTGCACGCTCGCTGCAAGCGTGTCGAATGTGTATAAATGCATGTGCACAAATGCCCGTGTATGCGGATAATATGGCTGTGCACGGCGAGCGGTCGGAGGCGGTTACGCAATGGCGCAATTGCCGGATCCGAGCTGAGGTGAAACGCAACGCAATGCGCCGCCGCCGCCACTGAGGACGTTACAGCATCGAGCGCGTGTGCCTGCGATAACGGCACGGCCGGAGAGCCCGAGACTTCGAAATGTTGCTTCGCCCAACACCGTCGGTTGGTTGCAATTTCTTTCAGCCGCAGTTTACGCTGGCCCTCGGCGCGTGACGTCTGACCCAGGCTTGCGAATAGTAATTCTCGCATGATTTTCAATCCACTCGAACGCCATAGCTCGCGCGGTAATCCCGAAAGGTCAAGCTGGTGCGTTTGGAAATTTGAGCGAAATTCATGCGTTGCCGCGGCTGCCATTCGCTAACGTAGCGTCGTACACTTCGTTCGCAGTGCATTCAATTAGTGGCCGATGGAAATATTTGTAGAATACAGCGAGCTGCGCTCGTCGCACGTTTGAGGCTTGGTCAATGACGTTTTGAGCAATGTTGTTCCAGTGGCATTTGCCGACTGGCCCTGGTCTTCGGCCAACGGTGCCTCACGTCATTTCCTGCATTGTACTTTTGAGCTAGACGACTGATAGAAAACCGTGCACATGAGGGCGGGACTCTGCCGCAATGTTTCATCGTTTCAACCAGCGGCATTTCGCATAATTCCTTTCATTGTGTCATCGACCGGCGCGGAAATATGACAGCGTAACCACTGACCACTCGTAACCGTATGAGCATCGAACGTACCCAAGGAGACCGTCGCGCATCAACATTTTTTTTTTTCACGCTGCAACATTACGCAGCAGGCTCGAAACGCGTAGAGAAAAACTCGGTCGCGTCGAGAGATAGGAAATAATTTCGTTGAATCGTCGATAGAGCGCAACGCCTTGTTTTTGCGTGACGTACGAGCTACGTGCGTGACAGTACAATTGGGACGCCGCAGTTCTCTTGATAACAGGTGACGACTTGTAAACGCGCGTCAAGGCGATTCATACGCAGCAGTAATGCAGCGCGCGCTGCGTCATCAATGGAAATATCGTGACGTAAGACTGTGCCATCGACGTCAGACATTGCAGGGATTACACTTTTTTCGCGCTGCACTACGGGACCCTATACGTGCCCACAATATATGTACCACGCCATCCACGTCAGCGCATTAACGCGCAATAAGTGTGCGCGTTATGTATCGCCGGTTACAACTTATAACGCTTGCTCAGGAGTACGCTTGCGATTACTTCCAAGAAATTAACCGCGTCTCCGGCGAACAATTCGTCGTCGTCAATCGAGCCATTCGCAGACGCACGAAATCAGCGCGAACAAACGAGGGCATTGTCGCTCCATTACGCAGCCTGCCGCATCCGCAGCGAGCGGCAGTGAGAGCGCATAAAGTTTCGTATGAACGAATGGGCACGTGCGTGTGATGCGTGAGTGCTTCCGAAGGGGAGGATATGAAAGAGTGTACGTGAAAGAGACTGGCTCTTCCTCTCTAACTGTGACACGAAGTGAAGAGTGAGAGAGCGAGAGACGTAGGACAGTGTGACAGAGGGGCAGGGAGGGAGAGATAGAAAGGGAAACAGAAAGTGTGTGTATGCGTGCGTGTGTGTGTGAGAGAGAGAGAGATAAAGAAATAGAAAGGGCGAGGTGTGCCTCATTCATAAACGTCCGGGTGCTTACATAGGGGAGAACCTTCGTGCGGATGAAATTTCACGATTGCCGTACCACGTACACGCGCGAGCGTTGCACGATTCGATTTTAAAATGCCATAGCCAATCTAAACACTCGACGCGATTGACGACGTAAATCACGGATTTACTAGATAGAAACTCTATCTGAAGGGGCGACGCAAATGTCATTTCGCGGATAAAGGTGGATATTGTGATCCGACGATGAGTACCTAGCGCGTCGACGATCCTCTATGGCCGCGGTACTCTTTTAATCGAAACTGATCTCGCATCGTATCCGCTATATTGCACGCCGTTGTTTTCTTTTTAATTTCGAACCCCATTGGAGGAGGCATGCGAAAGTTCGCCGCTTGGAACTTTTCCCAGGTTCCTGTGGCCTCCGCTTGCGCTTCGCCCCGAAATCTAGTTTTGATAAAGCGAGGAAAACCACAACACGACGCTGTCGGGCGGTAATCGTCGATTGATCGACTCTTGCGTCATTTGAGAATCGAATCGTGAGCGGAGGTACAATGAAACGTTTCGCGTCCGTGGGAAGATATGCCCTGCGCCGCGCGCCGGCTTTCAATTAACCGAAGACGTGACGAATCTTGGCGCGGAAGTGAATTTATGTTGTTGCCCGTTGCCGGGGGTGTCGAGGTGAAACGGTTCGGAGTCGGAGCGATATCGGCAATTAGCTCGAGCGCGCGGGGCCTCGGTGTCTGTTGTTCGAAAGTTCCGACGATTCAATGTCCGAACGTCAGTCCGTCTCTGCCGAAACGTCTGTACGTCGGAACGTCGAAGCCTTACCGAGACCGCGGTCACGTGTTTCCGAGTTACGACCGAATTTTCACGCTCTAAACCACGAAGCGCACAATGAAGGGCG
Source organism: Priocnemis perturbator (assembly GCA_963942575.1). Lineage (NCBI taxonomy): Eukaryota > Metazoa > Arthropoda > Insecta > Hymenoptera > Pompilidae > Priocnemis > Priocnemis perturbator. Next base: position 13,055,804 of record OZ012653.1, read on the forward strand.
TGACAGAACAAAAAAAGGAAAAAAAAAAACAACAAAGAGAAAGATGGAAAAGGGAAGGTAGAAAAAAGTGTGAGGTGCCACTTGCCTATTTTTTCTTTCTCTCTCATGCCGCTGCCTACGCTATTACCGATCTTCCTTTTTTTCTGCCAACGAACGTGTTAATCGGCCGGTTCGCGTCGACAGGCAGATACACAACGAGGCGGGGGCGGGACGAGGACGGAAAGCGAAGCGTGTGCGGTAAACCGGGAACACGATTATCGATTCGCGCAGTACTTATCAGAAAGCAACCGTGCTCTTGACTTCCTCTCACTTCACTTCACCCTCCTACTCTCTCGTCCCCCCCCCCCCCCCCACTTGACGCCCCCTCTGTTTCAAACTACCGCGGCAAATCTCGTTTGCCCGACGCTTATGTAATCTCACGCGAATAGTCGTTCGCAGCAGCGGCGCAAAGCTGCGCTCGATAAATTTAAGCGAGACCACGTGATACGCGCGAGCGTGCAAGACCGCGTATCGAGGGACCGGAGCCTCCGACGGAAGTTCTTGCTAATTGCCCGAACGCATATCGTCGCGCCTATCAACCTACGTTCAATCAATTTCTCTCTTTCTTTTCTTTTTATTTCTTTTTTGTTTTCATTTGTCCGTTAAGTCTTGATGATATTTAGTGCCTAACTACGGAGTCTGACTCGCCAACTCGCGGTTCTTCCCTTTCGACCTTCGGAATTAGTGCCTAACTCGCGATGCGTCACTTCGTTTATCGAGATTAAATGCGCGGCGCGATCGATAGCGATAAAGGGAAAATCCCACGATCGTTTTAGTGAATTCCTTGACGCTGACCGAGACTCGGCTATCGATTGAAGGCGATAATTTCAAGGGATCGTTGCGCCGATCTATTGTGATCCAAGGTCTTGGAATTGTGGGTCACAAGCGTGTGACGCTGTTTTGGTCGGTTGAACGTGGATGATTGTTCGAACGTTTGACGGCACGGATGCCTACCTCGACGATTATCTGTTTACCGTCTTTCAATCAACAGCGAAAAGTAAACCGTGCCAGATTGTGGAAAAATAAGAGGGGCCGAGACATTGAAAACTGAGTCAAAGAATCGAGTTGACAATCGTTTCGTCAGCATGCCTACTAATTCGTTACTTACGTCGCTGTTGAGACAAGGACGATAATTAGGTGAAATTCGGCGGACAAATAGGACGTTACGCCCCGCGATGGTATGTTATATCTGTTTGATTGAATGTGGATTACGAATTAGATAGCGGCGCGGCGGTCCAATCAACGAAGATGTCGGTATAAAGCGAACACGATATTTTGGCGCCACGTCGTCAAACTGCTGTGAATTGAGAGCGTCTCGGTTGATTAACACATTCACTCTACACTCCCACGTCTGTCACATATGGCTGACGCTGCTGGTAAGTGCTCTCTAGTGGAACGTATTCATTCTACAATATGATTATAGCATACTGAACGATGATCTACGCGAAGAACTCGGTCCAAATTACACTTTATCGAATGGTAGCCTCGATGTGATATTTTTAATCGTTCACCAGGGGTCAGTAAAAACTGTACTGTTACGTGCAGAAAATAACAAGGATGAAAGTTTGAAAACTATTATTCGACGTGGCACTCAATGCGTTAATGAGCGTCGATAGTGATCGGCGTGTCCGTTTTATCGTCGAGATAAGTAAAACGATCAATTTTGTCGGCGAGGCCAGATTAAGGTCTTGTGACTTTTAGCGCCTATTCAGTGCGTGTTAACGGTTACAATAGATTTTGTGCGGTATACGAGTTGATCTGGTCGTTGGAGCCAGAAAGAGAATGAAACATCGCGTTCACGTGCCGGCCTTGAAATAGAACGCGACCCGTCTGGTACGAACTGGCGATTATTTAACGCAACGGCATAATCGCCGTCGCCGCCGTCGATGTAACGACGGTATAATTTGCGACGTTACGTTACCGCACGCACACACGTTCCCCTACTTCTCATTCTTTCTTTCCCGTTGAACATTTTTTCCGCTCCTCCGTTTGCTGAAATTGCGTCTGACGGACTGTGAGAGCAAGAGAGCGGTAAACCTTGTCAAATTTGATTCGGTCGCACGACGGGCTGAGCAGATTTTCGTGTGCCATCGACGATTGAGAAATCGAGGTGCAGTAAATGGGAGAGCGAACCGATGGGGTCATGGGGGGAAAAAGGAATAAGCAGACGTGCGATGTGAGGTGGTGCCAAAAGCCGCGGCGATGTGGCAATCGGGTTGCGCGTTCTTTCGCGCTCTGCCAGCCAGCGCTCCCGGCTCCTCTGCCACGGTTTTAATTTAAGATCGCCCCCTTCAAATGTCACGAATACGCATTCCGTCGCGCGCCGTCTCGCCGCGAGATTGAAAGCATCGCCGGCTCCCCCTCGGCGCGCAATTGCTATATCGCGTACGAATGCGAACGATATTACGGCGTCGCCGAGCATTTTTCCGGCGTGAATCACGTGGCGGGCGTCGCGTAGAACAGAAAACGATGAGGCGCGAAGCGATCCGAGACCTACGAGGCGACGAGGAAAGTCTTGACGTTTCGACGCGCGTGTCGCGCTGTCAATGTCGATTAATTTGCATGCTCGGCCGAACTTATCAGCGCCGTTTTCACGCGTATCTTCGAATTATTACGACAATGCCGTGGACGGACTGGCATTGACGTTGGCACGCACTCGCACAGGCCGGCCCCGGCAATATAAATGTGAGTCAGTGCCGAGATAAATCCTTTTTACGAGCGGTCACGGCCGTCATTATGCTCACTTTACGAGAAACTGCGTTTCCGCGCGGCGATAAGCCAGGCTCGCGGCGAACCTCCACGTGCGCGCGGCCAGGGAAAAGACTCCAATTACGGGCCTAATTTACGCCGGCCGGACGATAATGAAGGAAATGCAGCCGGATGAGAGTCTGCCAATCGATTATCCACTTTGCTCCCTTACTTTTCCATCGGAGAGGCAGGCTTGCGGCTGAGCTTTACGCTGCCTATTAACGGTGCCGTCGTAAAACGTGCGTCGTGGCCGTTATTAATGCCGCCTCTTCAGGGAAACTCGAGGTGACGGATACTTGATTACCTCGGATGGCTATTCTTTTTGCGGACCGTCAATTATATCGCTACGATAAGCCATTATTTCGTCGGCGTTAAGTGGCTCGTTTCGGTTAATCGCGCGCGAAAATATCGCGAGTATATCGCGGATTCCTGCTTCTCTTTCCGTGCGTTTCGCCAAGTCGTAATAATGACGAAACGGGTTGCGCCGCCGCGTCGACCCACATTTATAAATAGAGAGGCCTCATCTCGTCGACTGAGCGAAGGTGCGCGTCGCACCAGGAATACCGCGACCGACCGAGTGACCGGCAGAACATCGCTGTGAATGAGCCTTCAACGTTTTCGCACCTCCTCATGCAGCCTCTCAAATGTCGCCCCTTCATGCCGCAATTGCGTACAACAGTCCGGACGAGTCGCTCTGAACATGCCTGAACGAATGCTCCGGAAAACCGTCGACAAACTGACGTCGGTCGATCAGAAAACTGTAATGTCAGAAAGCGCGTAACGCGGAAGCGTTACATGTCACGCCGTTGCCAAAATTTCATTCATCGCCCGACGTCCAAATTCCGTAGAAAATACGCGCGGCCGCGAGCCGATCGTATCTTTTTACAGAAATGATTCAGCTACCCTTGCCGTTCGCGGAAAGAGCGCTTTCTCGCTCGGCGCGGAGCTGAGGAGAGCGCGCGAATCGCCGGCGAACCGGTCGCCACAACAACGCTATTTATGCTACTTGCTCTGGCTATAGTTTCACTGGCGGCAGTCCAGATGGTATTTTTCAGTTCCACGTAAAGTTCGGGAGACGTGAGTTAACAGCAGCTTGACACAAGCCGAGCGAGCAGGACGGACTGAGACATGTTCGTTGCGAAGCTTATTTTTGCGCCGGGGTACATAATGCGAGGATGGAGGACGCACGTAAGATTCGCTTATGAATGCGCCAGGTTACGACACGCCGCCGCGCACGGACATTCAACGTCCTCGGCAATGCGACGATAAATTAGCTTCGCGAGGTGTTCGCGCTGCCAGCCGTCGCTCTCCAAGTATTTCGCGAGCTGGCACACGCGAGCATTTATTACGCGACGCCGCGGCAGATCGGAAAATTCTCTGGAGGAAGACGGATCGCGCGCGAGGAACAAATTTCAGCGAAGAGGGAAGAGCAGGGAGGTAAGCGTGAATGGAAATGAGAAAAGTCGCCCCTAGCAACCAGCGCGAAAATCCATTTATTCCAAAACACTCATACCAAGATTTCCAGCGTGCCGATAATACAAATTGTAACAATGCCTTCTTGGTCAAATAAACCGCAATACACGCACGTCTGCTTCATTTCAAAATGACATCCGAACGCATCATACCGTGAAACCGTGATCGCTATCGAGGTGTAATGAAGTACGCGCTTAACGTTGCAGCGGAAAAATGTCGATGTAGCAATGTAAACGTGAATGAAGACGACAGACGGAGTAAGAGGAAGAGGATGATGCGGTATCGCGCGAGGTTGAGCGACCTTTAGCGGCTCAGTTTAAACATTGTACTTTTGCCATCGATAACCTCGGTCCGAAAGCCGTAAGTCGTAAGTCGCGGCGTTATCGAGCCGACGGAATGTCATGTTGGCCAAGCGGGTCCGATGAACGATGTAATATCATTCGCGCGTAAATATTTCGCGGTCGATGCGTCGTTCGCCTCGGACTCGTTATCAGACTCTGCCCGTCCGCGACCGGCTACTCCGTCTCTTAACTAAACATACTAGTTAGCTACTGTCGAAGCGCGGCTGAAGATTTATCTCAATGAAACGGCGCTTATCGCGAGATAAGCGTTTGTGGTTTAAGCTGAACGTGTTGAGGATATGATGGGTCGGATTGGAACAGAAGTCGGAACATTTGGAACACGAGATCTAGCGCACCACTGTGCTAATCGCTTTCGATATATTTCCTACGAATAGAAGAATCGAAAGTTGTAGACTTACGGTTGCTAACGATAATTCGGCCTTGACAAAGATCTGTGCGAAACAGTGCAGAGGATAAGACCAGTGTCTCCTCTCGAACTCGGATGGCAATCTCGAAATCTCGATCTGATGAAAACTCGCGCAAGGTCAGCCCTAAGTTAATTTCGGCCCGATATCGCGTTTGCCGTTCTCATTAGAGAGCCCTAGACGCAGTGCCGTTCTTAAGCCGATCGTCCAAGTGGACTGACATGTATGAACAGAGGGTGAGCGGAGAGAGCGCGTTAGTTAGCAGTCTGGTCGATCGAGTAGGGTCCATTCCACGCAAAAACTAATCATTCACTGGCAGCACACGACTTCTGACTTTTATAAACCTAACGCAAATTATAAAAAAAAAAAAACTGTCCTCTGTACGTGTAATAGTTTCGGAGATAGAAATACGTTTATACGGTCATTTGAAGCCAGCAAAATAACGACTTAAACTCATCGTTATTTCACATGGACTACAACGTATTACAGTTTCATCAAAATCGGAAGACGTGCTGGGCGTACGTAATAGAGGATGCGCAGAGAATTTCTCGAGCTGCCGCGAGATCGATCAGGGATATCAGGGATATCGGAGTAAACGGATTCGCATTTGGGTTACGTACACATCGTGCGAAAACGTATGCAACGTTTGTCCGCTGATTGTGTTCTCGGTATAGGCATTACAGTGGCATATAGAATGCAAGCAGGTGAAACGATACAATAAGTTCAACGGTAAGATTTGATTTTTAGAATCGATACGTTGTGCACGACGTACATTATAATCGTTTTCTTTCTTTAAACAAAAATTGCAATTCCCTTACCTTATCTTTCTCTGCGAATGGTGCTCACGGTTTTGGCCTTGCACGTTGTCCAGCCTACAACAAACAATGAAACTCGTTAGCGACAACGACGAAAAGTGTTTTCGTATTCTGAAAACAGGTCGATTTATCATACACACAGGCGCGCACACTTGGCCATTAAGTCTTATACAAGAATTACGGTGCACCAGGCGGCGTTGCCTCGTAAAATCACGAATACGACGAGCATCTCGCACTGTCTGCGCTTGAAGAGCGTAAAATCGATCAGTCGCGCTCGGTTGCAGTGCGTCATTACGTCGAAAGCATGAACTCGCTCGCTTCAGCTCGGTAATTTCGACTTTTTCACCGGCAGCCACGCTTCTCACTTTCTCGGATTAAGAACGGCAGCAAAGCGGTGGCACTTCCCTGCGACGCGACGGAGCGCGGCCTTCGTTCGATTGCGTAAACGAGAACGGCAAAGATCGAAGGAAGCACAGTGGCGGAGCGAAGAACAGCGGAAAAGTTATAATTACGTCGGGCGCGAACGGCGGCCGGTCGTGAAGTGTCATTAACGAAGTTCGTGGGTTGAAGTTCGAACGAGCACGCGTGCGGGCTCGCGTGCGTTCCGGAAAAGCGTTTATGTCGAACGGCCGCGGAACGATTGACCTCGTTGTGAAAGCACCGATCCTCGAGAGTATCTCTCGAGTGCACTCTCAACCCTCCCCCGGCGGCGCGTATCGACGAAATTGCGTTTACTTTATGCCCTTCTGTCAGACCGTACGTCATCCCTTTCCGCCTACTTCCTATCGCGGAAATAGTATTAGCGATCGGCCTCGCGTTAAATCGATCGACTATTATAACGCCGAAGCGCTGTGAACGCAGCTTGTGGCTCGTTGAAAGTTCCATACTTTGACCGTGAACAATTTTCTGCCACTGTCTGCTGTCTTCGTCGTACGGTCAATTTTTATCCGCATTTCGAAACTCGCCGCTCTGCCGTTCCGGCTGCATTCTCGATACAAACGCTCGGATCGCCTTTCCTCTTATCGCGGCCATTAAAACGCAGCACTGCCAGTTCGAGTTTGAATGTCGGAGGCAATTTGAAAATTTTCCTCTCGCCACGACTCGGCGTCAACTCGATGTTTCCTATTTTTATGACGTCCGCGCGGAAGAATTCGCCGCTGGCCCGCGCTGTCGTAATGCAGGTTCTTTCTGTCTCTCTCTCTCTCTCTCTCTCTCTTTCTCTCGAGCGCGGAAATTTCGCGAGACGCGTGAGACTGACTCATCCCACTGTCGACTGACCTAATTCAATTTTTAAATACCCACGGGAATGGCAGCGACCGGCTACGTCGGTACGTAACGAAAATAATTTTTACGACGGGGCGAAATCGCATGAAAGAATGCCGAATTGGCGAGTGTGTTTCGAACAGATGGTGTTCCAAGTTATCTAAGAATACGGAACAGAGACGAATTATATAGGACACCGTACCGAGAATTTTCGAAATAGAGGCGTACGAAAGCATACTGCGTTATAACATCATTCTTCGCGAGAAACCAATTATCCTCGCGGTTCGATTAATCGCGGTGAGGCGAGTTTTGAATGAGCCATAACAGGGGAATGGGTTCAAGACGTTCGTGTCATTTCCATTCTTCCATATACATTGATCAACGTGACGCGTCTGATGCGCTCGATAATTCTGTCCGATACTCAATAATTCCGGGTAGTTTTCGTTAATTCATGATTTCTTTCTTTAAGCACGCGAATCGAACGATGTCGGCGCAATTTGCACGGCATGCGCCGACGACAGGCGATGTCAGAAACGGAGAAGATCGATACTCGATTACACGTGCAAACAGACGGATAAGTGGAGAAACGAGGAAATCAGAAAAGCCTTTGAGGAGAGAGAGAGAGAGAGAGAGAGCTCGTTGTAGAGTTACCTGAGGCTTTTGACGAGCTTAGCGGGGGGCTTGCCCGAGCGCCACGCGTAATAAATGGAATTTTAATCGGATGTGACGCGGAATATCTCAGTCCCCAGCGCTGCGGGATTAACGTAAAAATAATCTAACTTGCGGAACGGGAATTAAGCGACGCGAGGATCGAGGAAAAGAATTAGCTGCGTTCGTGATCGGAGAATGATTCTTTCGCCGAACGGTTCGGCTGCACGAAACTTTCTGTTATGCGCTACAATGAACAAGTTCTCATGTTTTCTATGTGCCGATGATTATGAAAGTGGTCTGTGCAAATAATCTGAAATAAGCAACTGTTATCGTTATTTCGTCCACTATCGTCCACTATTATGCGTTATTTTAGTTCAGTTTATTTTTAAGACTTACTCTCTTTTCGCTCCCTTCACTCTCATTCTTATTGTTACGTACTTTTAAGCATTTCATATACGACGGGCCACGACGTACGAGCGAAAAACTGCAAGCCGCCCGTCGCAATCGATACGCAGTCGCAGTTTTTTTCAGCACCGCATTGTCGACATTACGCGCGACCGAAATCGAGCGAAATCAAAGGCTCGTCGGGCTCAAACGAAATTTCACGTAACAGAGAGGGGGGGCGGGTTGGTGGGGAAGTTTTTGCGGATCCACCTTTTTCGAGCGCGGCTACTGCGATCGAGAAAGCGATTGCCTAATATACATTGTCCGTCGACAAAGGCGAGCATCTTTTTTCCGCCGAGTTTTTCCGCCCTCGCCGTCCCGATCCATTCGACCAACACGCCGGACAATGGACGCGGCGAAATTCTGCGCAGTGACGTAACGGCCGCGGAGAGAAGAGAAAAGAGAAAAGAGAAAAGAGAAAGAGAGAGGCCAGGGCCCGCTCCTCGCGACAGAATAAATCGTTGTCGAAAATAACTTCCGCCATTTCGCGACGAATGCGACGATAGAATGTGCTGCCGAGTCCTCTCGATTCTTGTGTCGGACGACTCGGACCCCGGCTTCCGGCGTCGGAAGCGGAATGAAACTTTAACGTCGACGGCTCTTTAAGTTGGTGGAACGGTGTTACATGGCGTACATTTTTGATGGCAACAATACGACGACATACGTTCTCTCATACATATGTAACTGCCGAAAAAGAGCGGAGGCCCGTATTGATCGTACCAAAAACGTCCGTTTGCCGACGCGAGGCTTTATACGCGCCCTCCGCGCGGGAAGAAACGTTCTTGCCTCACTCTGACGCAAGACAGTCGTCCAACATGGTGAACTAATATAGTGTAATACAATGGCACGAATGGGGTTAAGGTATCTTTGATATGGGGTTGCCCCTTGTAACAGGATTGTCAATAATGATTTTCCTTTTCACGGAGGGTACCGCCGTCGGGGATAACGTTCTTTTATTCGCTTAAGGGCGGCGTCGGGCATAACAGTTGTGCGATGCGATGAAGTAATCGGTTATAGTACAATGCGGCCAAAGTGACGTGCATTCGAGATAATTTCGAGTCGGTGCGTGTAATGGCTTAGGGATATTCTCGTGACAACGGCGGATACACGGTTAGCTCGCAACGGTGAACTCCTCCATTCTTCTCCTCACCCCTCCGTCATTATGACAGACAATATTGTTACAAACCACCCCCGGCGACACTATTATTTTCCAAAGCGAATGATGTAACGGGGGCGAGAAAAAATAGCTGAGGAGCGTAAACGTGATAAGGCGCTCCGGTATGTGCGTGCGTGCGCGCTCTACGAAAAAGGCGTTGCGGCGAGAGGAGAGAAAAATATGGAAAGTCGTTAAGGGTCCTCATGTCATATTTATACGTACACGTGCTCACGTATTTCGACGCACAGCCGTATTCGGTCATACGTACGGGGTGTTCGTTAAATGTGCATAAGTAGATGCTACTGCAAACATTACGAATTTCCGCTAATTCGATTTGCACGATCATTTTCTGCCACAACGTTTACCCGTATTATTGTTGATGTGTCTAAAATACACACGTATCGATTATCGGCGAGCTCTGCCCCATTTATTCGAGTTCGGCTAAATGCACAGCGGTCCCTTCTTTCGACGAATTTTTGACCAAGACAACGGCGGTACCGATCAAACATTTATCCCACGTCATCCACTCGCTTTCTCGCCGCAAATCTTTTATCCATCTCGTCACCGTTTACGAGCCACCCTATATAGACCCAACAAACACACATACATATTCACACACACACACGAAGGCAGGACGGAAGGGGGATGGAGCGAATCGAGGGGTTGAATTCTCAAGGACGACGTAGTGACGTAGGCGAAAAGAGGGTGGCGAGCTATTTTAACAACCGACCCTGGATGATCGATCGCCTCGAATTAACGTTATATGCGCGAGCCGTGGAATACTTTGTACGGAGGAAGGCGCCCCTTCTCTCACCTAAAACCCCTCCCTCTAACCGCCCCCGCTATCCTATCCTATTCTAGCCGACGAATCGAGTGTATTCGGAATTTCGGATCGTCGGAGGTTGCCGAACCCGATCGGTCGAGAATGAATTAAATTTATCCGACGATGAAACTTTCGCCCATTACCGGGCACGGCATCGATCGTTCCCGAGGCGAACTCGCCCGGCCGTCTAGGTCTAGGCGATTTATCCACGAGGAACATAACCCCGCGGATGAACGCAAATAACTGTCTTTGTAATGGAAGTTCGGAGGAGGTGTCGGCGCCGCTGTCAGTTCGCGTAAGCAGTTCGTTGCGAATACAATCCTGCCGGAATGATATGCTCTTCCCCGGGCGAACGCTCGGATCTGCATTGAATCCGTAATTAACCGATGACACCGTACGTCATTTGGTCAAAGGCACGAATCATGCGTTCGCGGTGAATAAAGACGATACTACGCGCGCGTCGACGAGAATTTGACGTACTTTCAGGTAAAAGTACGGTAAGGAGAATTTGTCATTCATTCTATAATACAGATCGATGCGAAGCGAAATAAGTGAAAAATGTATCTCTTTGACATTGTTGACTCAGACCGCTGTCACCGCCGCCGGGGTACGTGTGCAAAATGTCGAGCCTGCATTATTCCCTCCGAACGGCTAACGGCGAGCAAAAATTTCGCTCAAACGGGCGCCGCAATTTGCGGACAGTTTGACACCGGGTGGTTTGGCCCTAAATAATGTTTCAGATGGCGCCAGAGTCGCGCCATACCCACGGGCGGGTCCACACTAGGTCACGGGTCGATCTTCGCAACGTAACGTTCCAATTCGCGCTTGATATTGATCTGAGCTTTTCCGCCCACGAAAGCTCGCCACGGGCGGGTGCCGCCGCTGGAAGGAGAAAGAAGGAAGGCACGACAAGCCCGACGCCGATACCTCGCGCCACTGGAGAGGCTGTTTGTGATCATTCGCGTCGCAGACTCTCGAAAACAGCGCGGCCGAAGTAGGTCAGGAGACGTGTTTTGCTCCTGACATATGCGCGTGTGCAAACAGATCTCTATATATACGTCGCGATAATAATACAGGCAAATGTCTAAAAATAGGAGCGACGGGGATGGGGGCTTTGGAAAGAGAAAGGGCAACTATTTCAATGAAATCGTCGTGTAAAATGTATGTAGATCGACGGACATCGAGTCTACGCGGTGTGCGAGGTATATTCGTTGATGGCTGAGACGGAGCATAGATTGCGTAAGGGCGGGTAATCGTTAACGAAGGGAAGGTAACAGCGATAAACAAGTCCGAACTTCCGTCTGCGCCCGTCGGCGAGGGGACGGAAAAAAACGGATAACGTCGCGTTGAATATTTTTATCTCATTATTCGTCGTCGACGAGAGAGAGAGAGAGAGAGAGGATCGACGAGTTTTCGCCTTAGAGCTTCGCTGCCAGCGGGAACGAACGTGCGCGCGTGCGCTGTCGTTGATATTAACGCAACGTGTCAAAATGAATTAAAACTCATTTAACTTTCCGTTCCGCGCGAAGTGCGTCTGCATAAATGGACGAAAGGGCTGAGAGCCATGAAAAATGGCTGAATTAACATTTAAAGAGGATGAAAACGCAACATTTAAAAGTTTAAAGCAGTTCGGCCGTTCGCGCGCGTTTTCGCGATACTCCCCGCTGGGGTGTGTCTTACGATTCGCGTGTGATAAAGTCCGTTCACCTTTTTGCGTCTCGATTCTTTTTTCCCGAGAGTTTATCAATTTGTTTGTCTTTTCTTTCTTTTTTTAATCACTCACCCTGTTCCAACGACGTCACGCGCCTCGCAAACTTTCGCGCTTTTTCAGTCGTGTGATGTTTCATCAGCGGGTTCATGAATGGCGAGCGATGGCGCGTAACTAACTCAGTTTGCGCTTATCGATGAATTTAAAGAAACGTCTCGCACCGATAAGCGGGGCGCGTGTCGAGTGCACTCGAAGCGGCTCACAAGGAGAACGTCTCTCTTCCAGATCGAGCTTTGGAAACTTTGGCATGTCAAATCCCAAATGCATATTCCGCACCGTGGGCCTTATTTACTGAGAAAGTTGCTTAAGTCATTTTTTGTCAGGTGACTGTGATAGATGCATGTCCTCAATAGTGACTTGGAATCTTGTGGAAAATGACAAACTATAATCGATATATGGTTGAAAAATGGTGAAAAGTCACGGTTTAACGTTCAGTGTTATGACACTGAAACCCTATTCGGATGGAAAATGATTCATGCAATTTTTTCTAATAAACAAGGCCCACGGCACTTGCCGTCTCCGGGCGTGGAAATTCTTACAACCCGACGTAGAACCGTAATCCTCCGCTATCTGCACTTTACAGCGTGCCTGTTTCGAAAGCTAACAAAACACGTGCTCCGTATCTTACCAGCTGGACTAGCTGTCATAGATACGCACGGCAGAGTAAACAATTTGTAAACCTACGTGTCGCGCTTCGGAGAGTACGCGGGAGAAGCTTTGCCGAACCTTGCAGACGCGGACGACTAAAAAATTAATCATTATCAGAACGACATAACAGAATATCAAGCAAGTGATTTCGATCGCTCGTTAATCGTAAGTAACGTAACATCTTACACGAACCGACAAGCGGCTGACAGTTGACAAATGAATGGAACCGCAAAAGACAAGCATTACTCCCAAGACAATACGAATCATCCATCTGACGCAACAACAGCATCTTTCCAAAGGCGCAGCGCGCGAAAGACAATCAATCCCCAATTCCCCATTGAAATCCTCGCCGGCGCGTAGCACACCCTTAGTTTGACGCCGACGGGAGCCTTTTGGCAGTCGCGCGACGCCGACCGCCTTTTCGACCTAGAGTCTCGCTTATTTACCCCTGGGAAAAGTTTGCGCCGACGCCGACGCCGACGCCGACGACGTCACACGGTGCTACGCGGAAGGGAAGCCTCGGGGCTATAACGTCGGAGATGGGCTAAAATTAATACTGCGCCCGCTAGATTACGAGGACACTCGGTAGGTTTCCCCTCGCGAGTCACGTATGTATGTACATGCATGTACCAGCGTGTTTTCGTATGACACATGCAACCGCGGGGTTGCCTCTTGAATATATGCCACGTATGCGCGCGCGTCCCGTGTGTTTGCATATGTATACAGCTCTGATCCTCGTTCGCGCACGCGCATCTTCACGCGTGCATACGTGTGTGCGCGGCGGACATATGTAGATGCGATTGTAGGTATGTAGGCGGAGACGACTGACAAGTATAAGAAGTAATCTACTTCTGAGCGGAACTCGTTTCGTGTCACGACGAATGGGATTATGTATGCGCGTGTGCATACGTGTTATTTTTTGGCGAGGGTGGGTAACGGTGTCACGTAGGTCGATGTAAGGTGTGCGGGGCTTTCTGCAGGGTACGTTTGGAGTGCATGAACCGTGATGTACGAGTCGATGTTACTCGGAATGCAGGTAGAGCGACGTTGTCGTATGAAGTGAGTGCGACTGTCGCGCTTGATAAGGATGGATTTAAAGGCGCAAGTCTGCTATGTCGTGCACACGGGATTCAGGAAAAATCGTGACACGATTGTCATCAAGCGTCACGCGCGCATGCTTATCAGCTGTCAATGTAAGGTCTTCTCTCATTACATAAACTATCTAGTCAGCAAACTGCAAACGTCCAATTCAATATCGCTCCCGATACCGCATATCTGCATATACAGCGCGCAATATCAGTTACGTAACACAAACTGACCATTTGCCTATAAATAGGTAAACAAATATATGCCCACACGTGCATGACCTATTTCACTGACAGCCATATGACATCGGACGAGCATCGGATGCACCTACGGGGCACGCAAATATCCTTCGAAGAATGAAGCAAAATTATCTCGAATCCATTGGAATTAAGGTCCGCAACACGAGACGCTCATCGCACGCGACACATGTTCCGACACACACGACGGGGTGCATGCGCGCGATTTGCACGTAGGGATAGGGCGCGGGCACGGCATTCATTAATCGATTAGTATTTGCGCGGGCAAAAAACACGTCGGGTTTAGACTGCGGCAGACTAGAGGCGACCTTGACAAACGTGTGTGCAGCAAAGTGCAGCAAAGCGCAGTGTGCTGTATGGAGCGCCTCAAAATAGAAAACACGAGCTACTGGCGTCGACCTCGCGAAGGCTAATACGAGATGGTTCTCGACTAGCTCGAACTCGTTTCTCGCTCTAGTCGGGCTAGTGTGTACATGTGAATATCGGTCTGCCGAAGTATACGTTAGTATACACGCAAGACGTATATCTGGATTTATGTGTGCGACGTTTGTGTGTTTAGAGACGCTCGGGTGGTGTCAAACCGCGAATAGCTTGTGTTCCACGGCCTTCTGTTCTCCACTTTGTGCGTGCGTAAGTCTGCTACTGTCACGGTTAACAGACTCTCGCTGCATTGCGAAATTCGCGCGAGCATTCAAGGCTCGCGCTCTTACGCGACAAATTATCGGGCCCAGCCGATAACGCGGAACGTCGATAATGTTTACCCTGACACTGCGCGATCGGTGAATCTGGGCGGAAAAAATCGAGTCACGTTTCCAATTAAGACGTGCATAATTTAGGTGGAACCGATACGGCCGGCTCGGCTCGGCTTGCGTCAGCGAAAGTCCACGGAATCGTGTCAGTGAACCAGGCGGCGAGTAATCGAAAGTCGAGTGTCTCGATGCTGGAGTGGCGAGGCTACTTCTCGCGTAATCGAATCCGGCGAGCGTTCGCAGCGAATTCTCGTTTTCCGACGAAGGCTCGTCCTGCGGACTACGGCATAGTTTTGCCGGAAGTGAAATTGTTCGAATTACACTTGCGAATTTCGACGCGTCGCCCGGCATATTCGTCGTTCGTCTGGCGAGCGAGCGGAAAATGCGAAGCGTGGGAATTTATTGATTTATTCAACCGGATAGCGCAACATACTAAAATGGGAGTTTGGAATTAAAGTTAGAATTGGATGTTGCCGTGCTAAGATATAATAGCGCGCGGCCCGCTTCTTTGAAATTTCTCCAGCGACATCGTGACGACGCGGCTGATGCGCAGTGCTCGATATAGTCAATGTCGACGCGGGGGCCGGGAGAATTCGACGAAATCCGGTGTCGCGGAAAATAAGAGGAAACGGAACGATTAGAACGAAAAAAAGCGGACTCCTGGCGAGGAGGAAGATTATACAACGTGACTGTGCGATTCCTTGAGGCGTGTTTATCCCTCATGACTCAGAACTTTTCCTTTTTCTTCTCCCTCTCTCTCTCTCTCTCTCTCTGTCTCTTTCCACGCATTCGCCCTGACTTTATATTCCGAGCGTGGTGTCTCGCGCGCGGTCGAAAAAGCGGACGGAGGGCGGGTTGCAGACGAAAGACAACGCTCTTGGTCGTATTTCCTACAACTTCGCCTCTTCGTCTGCGCCCCCCCTCCCCCACTTTCTTCTCCTTTTGGCCTTTGCCCACCCGCCGGCCGGTTTTGGGTCTTTAAATTCGCACGAAGCGTGAATTCCGTACGTGCCTCCGGCGAAGTTTGGCGAGAGAAAAAGGGCGCCGCGGGAAGTGAGTCAGTGGCGGGCGTTGGCGCCGGAAAAATGGCCGGCTGAGTGGATATAAAGATGAGAGGAGAATTGAGCCGGTTGCTTGGGAAATGGCCACGTCGCATCGGCCGTCGCGTAGATTTCTCACGTGGAGAGCTTTATTTAAGGGAGTACCGCGCGAAATTTACGACCGTCTCTCTCCCCACCCCGCCCGACGTTCGGCGGGTTTTCGAAGTAAATCGAAAGCACGGGAGCAGAAGAAATTGCATGCGTCGCCGTATGAAAAAAGCTGGCAGCCTCCGCGTATCCCGTTTCCACGGACGCGCAAATCTGCCTTCCACCAACTGCCCGCCGTCGCCGGTAATCGTTTCAATTGTAACCGCGAGCCAATTAATTCGGATCCCGTTTCGACATTTTTCGTAACCCGAAATAACACATTCAATTACATTTCCATTAAATCCACGGTATATGCGCGCGCGCGCCATCGCTAATTAATCGTCCCGGCGGGTCAGTTTAGATTATCAGCGTGACTGCCGCGGCTGGTGCGCATGTCGGTCTTGAGCCGTGGCGCAAACATAAAAGGGGGTGGCAAAAAAAAAAAAAGAAAGAGGGGGGAGTTTCGAAATAAAAGGGCACGGTCCGAGTGTGGCGTCCAACGTCCGTGAGAAGAATGCGTGAGAACGGTAGTTTCGAAGATTTACTCGCGGCACCGGCGAAGTATACGCATTATCCGGCGAAATTTATCGCGCCCTGTGTACCTGTACTCACACTGAATAATAGCGCTCGCCACCCACCCCCGCAAGCCTCGCGCCTTCAGCTGCACACGGACGAGAAGAACTGTACCGAAGCTTGTACCGCGGGTGCCATGCTAATTCCTTGTATAAATAAAGGACTTATCTTCGCCGTGCACTTGTTCCGGGTAGGAGGCGGAGGGGTGGGGGAGGGGGAGGTTATGATATACTAACCTCATTACCATGAGTCTGCACGGAACGTGTTCGTTGCCACGGTTCAATACTGTGAAATTTACAATTACGCTGACCCTGGCCGCCGCCACCGCCGCCGTCGCTGCGCACACTTTAACGTTTCTTCGGCCGACCGATTAAGAGAGTGTGGATTACTCCGCGAGATTGGACGTGGCGTTTTTTGGGGGGCTTTGTCTCTTTTTTTCTCAATCGCACGCACGACGGGTTGATTAATCTAGCGCCGTGAGGACGGCGGGTGCTTTTTCGTTCGGCCGAGATTTTCGAGGGTTTATTTGTATTTATGGAGGTTGAATTTAATTAAGTAACGGTTCAGCCGGACGCCTGAGAGATTAGAGGATCTTAGCGGTGGGTAATGTATGTCCGCGCGGGACGAATTTGCATTGTTCGATAAATCACGGCGATGGTCACTTATCAAAAATGAAATATGTAGGATTTAATTGCAACGTGCGGCCGAGGCAAGCTCTCGCGAGCGAGAGGGAGTCACGATCGTTACCACATACACCGTCGAACCGTTGCAAACTTTGCCTTGAGATATCGGCGGTTTATTACCGTAAGCCGTCTATTAACGTCACCGTCACTGTCATTATCAACTGTTAATTTCGTTAATTGCGTCAACGCACTCGACGTTTAGGCCGTTTCGCCAGCGCCAATTAACGAGGCGCACGAGACGTTCACAATTTCCATAAACGTTGCCTTGCGGACGTTTCGGCCAAAAACGTTTCCCAGGCTCTCGTAAAACTTCAACTATTCCGCAATACAATATACGGAAGTCGCAAACGTTGTACGCTGTACAAGAATTAATGTGCGTCTACGTACAGAGCAATATATAGGTCTGACGTTTCTCCAATTTTGGTAGTATCGCATCTCTAATTTTGCTAGTAGGTACAGTAAAACATCGATAACGATATGCCTGACGTTCTTCCGATCTCATAGCTATCCCGAATTTTCTAGCAGTGCAAAAACATAGATTCAGCCGCGTCACGTCGGACGTACGTTGAACCCCCTTACATCCCTAATTCCCACGTCAGCCCGAAGCATGGACGTCTCGCAATATAATATAGGAACGCGCCGGCACACGTAGATACACGTGAGGCCATAAATCCCGGAGATATCTGGAATCGGAGGCTCTCCGAAACATGCACGAAAATTATGGCTTGCCGGAAAAGGCGATAGATGACGTCGAAACGAAAACGAAGCGCACGACCGAGCAGCGAGCACCGACCAATCACGGGGGCTTGTGTAACTCGTGCGGGCACTGATTGGAACGGGCGTGGGAGTATCGAATCGATTAGACCGCCGATCGATTGTCGCACAGAGCGCTCTCGTCTCGTCCCGGAAACTCTCAACTATTGCTCCACTTTCGATGCCGCCCGTGATTTCTTAACTTCCGCTGCTTTGCCGTTTTTGCCCCGCCCCGATCTTTGTCACATTTCCCGACTCGCTTATGGTTCTTGCGCCTGCCGCGGAGCCCGCTGATTTTTCCTGCCAAGGCCGAGGTGATCGTGATTGTCAGGCAAAAATCAACGTTCTTGCCAGCGACGAAGCGTGACCTATTTCCGATTGTGTAACGATAGTTTGATGTCTTGTTAGAGAGCGTCTCGGTAATTTAGCGAAGATGTTTTCTCGTTTGTACATGGTCTCCACCGTGCTTTACTTCAATAAAGAGGAAGGTCGTGCCGACAACAAAGTCAACTATCTAATTGGTTACCCATATCCGATGTCCTACCAGAAAAATATCTCGCGGCATATCTGTTCCGAAACTTTATACTATAATTAAGACGAATCACCGACTCATGACGAATTAGCCAATGGAGACATTACCGGCGAAATTTTGTTCCAACAGCTCATCCTCTAATTAGCATCGCCCGCTATGACGTATTCTCGAGAGTTCGTGGCATCGGTAAAAACGACGAACCATGCTGAGGCAATACTGGAACTCCGTTACGTATGCGACGTTACGTACAACAGTCGGAGTTACCGTGTTCAACTCCTTCTGTTTTGAGTTCACGACCGTCTCCTAAACTCCGCATCATCTCGTTCAATTGGAAAACGCAAAATGTGTCGGGGCTCGTGACCAAACACCTACGCGAAACTGCGCTACGCGGAGTCGACATTGGCAATACGTACTGTATGCGCGACATTTTTCGTTCTTTTCTCTTCTATCCGATCCTTATCAGCAGCTTTCCGTCAACGATATCGCGAGTGTCAATCGATCGATGCACATCGTCGTTTGCCTCGTTAACGTCACAGGCAGCATTTTTGTCCGTGAAAATTCCGGTGTCGCGTTCACGTTTCCATGCCTTTTGCGCGGAAATTCTTGCACACGACAGTAAGCGCATATCGAACGACGCGAGTCGACGCCTATGAGATGGCGCAGGTATGCGGGCAATGCGCGCACCTTGTAAGCGGCTCCACTTTGTCCCCGTGGTCATGTAAGTCCTCTATCGACGTAATGTACATAAAGCCGAAAGGTGGGAGCGGGAGAGGTGGTCTGGCCGGTGTGAGCGGAGTTGAAGATAAACGACGAGAAGAGGCGCGATAAAGAGAAGAGGCAAGATAAATGCAGAATGTTACAAGATAGTACAACCGGTAATTTTGTGATTTAGTCACGCCTTTTTTATCCCGTCTGGTATCCAGCCAGTGCAGGCTAGATAGGTAACACGCGGTAGACGATGAGATCATGTTTAGTTTCTTTTTCTTTAAACTTTCTGTACCGTAAGATAGACGCTGAGAATGTGTCTTGGCAAAGAGATAAGAACAAAATTGCCATCCCTTTTCATCTGCTTTTCACCGCGTGACCTACATTATAATTGCTTCGGACGACTCTGCTGATGTAAAATGGATAACAGAATGTAAGGAAATCCAATTTTCCTGATGCAATCGAAGATCTTCGCAGCGTACCGTATTCAGATATCCATTCCCGTATCTGTCGGATCATTGACCCAGTACTACGAAGGCACTGCCCTAACTAGAATTCAGTTTACAAAGGCGCACAAAGTTATTACGCTTCGACACGTAATCCTGGCAAGTTGAGTGCACTTGCCGTTAGATCGATAAAAGGTGGCGGGGGATGTTTAGAGACCGAGATCGTTATGTAGGTCAGTCACCTGCGCTTACAGTTTCCAAATTAAAATCGAATTTTTTTCCGCCCAAGGAGGCAGCAACTTTAGACTTTCTGACAAATTTTAGCATTGTTCAATGAACTCTCCGCCGAAGCCGCTCTTCCTTGGAATCAATTACTTTAAGTAGACCGTCCAACACGCAGGCGAACGAGCAGATATGCACACAGAAGCGTCGGTAAGAAAACGAATCGTTAGTTTCCATCGAACCCCGACACGTCTCCGGTCGCAAAGATCAAAAAGACGAAAAAAGAAAGTATCGAGATGCAGGAGGCGCGACGACTTCAGATGCTGGAATGCAAATTTTGTCGTCCTCTAATTGAGTGATCGGTGAGCCTGCCGTAGCCCGTGCATCATAACTCCGGCGAAATTGACAAGTTACAAGCAGCGCGCGTAAGATGTTGCCACTTTTGTCGTGCGGCTTCTCCTTTTCGCTTTCGCAACTCCCCCCGCCAGCCGCCAGCCGCCAGCCGCCAGCCGCCACCCGTCTCGTTTATCAGCGCGGATCTACGCTAGGCAGCCGATCCTGTCAGCGATATCGATTCGCAAGGTTCCGCGGTTCCATCGGCTTGCGAAATTGAACGGGGCGCAGCTGCCGCGCGATATATTTAAGCGAGACGGTCTATTGGTAAATTAATCCGGAATCTAGGCCAGTTACAACACCTGCCGAGCGCGGGGCACGGTCTTCGACACACATCGGCTCCGCTCCGCAGTGTGTCTACGAATGGGTGATGCCAAATTTAAGTGCGCGCGTTTTCGAACAACCAATAACGGGAGCGTGTCGCTTCTCGCACTGTGTCTGACGTATCGGCTGCATTTGTCACTGACCGCATATACACGGACACGGCGTTCATCACTTACGAACGGTCACTTTCGATGTTTTCGATGTTTCCGATGCTCGCACATACGTGGATTTTGACAGTGACGTGCCTCGCACTCGTTCGCACTGCATCAAATAATTATTATCGTTCGGACGAGTGTGATGAGCGTGAGAAAGTAAAAGTGGTCAGACGGGGTTAGTGGTTAAGTAGGATTAACGGGAATGCGCTTGAATACGGTTAATAAGCGTGAGCGTGTACACTCGAGCGCAATCTGATCTTCGTACTTTGGCGAGACCTACGGGTTAATATTTTTCGAGGCCTTCGAACGCGACTATTCATAATAACATGCGCGTCGGATGGTGAAGAAGCGAGGACTGATGGTTGAGGCGGTCGTTTGAAAAGGTTATGACGTGTTCGTCGGGCCAGCGGAAAAAAGCATTTCCTCCTGATGCCATAATGATCGTCGCTCCTGGTATAATGATTTGGACATTGCACCGGCGCTTATGCGTCGGGCGTAGGTCATGCGAATGTTCGATGTTTGTCAGGTGTCTTCGAAAACGTCAGCTTGTTTTTCATAGTGCAACGCGCTCGTTTCACTGTCCCGCCGTCGAATTATGCACAGAGATTTTCACTTCCTCGAGCGCGGACGGAGTCGCACAGATTCGAATAAACTATCAGTCTATGCCATTGATGCGTAAACAAGATCAGAAAGAGGCAGGAAACGTCGCTGGGACGTAATTTGAAGATAAAAAGTAGCACTGAAGCGGCACTTTCCTATTCCCTCAAGTCCCTCCAGTCACGGACGGATGCGATCACCGGAATGAAGCATCAAACGGTGGGATTATGAGAAGCGTGCTACTCACGTCTTTAAAGAGGCACACTCACTCCTGCCGAGGAAGTCTCCTCGCGTGCGTGTTTACGTCTGTCTCGTTATCTGGAGCCCGTTCGATCGCGTTTCGAGCCCGACATGAAGCGCGTTCGAGAACGTGCTCGGCACTCGGGGGCCGATCTGTTAGATGGAAAACGGGCCCGACAGCGTTCACGGGACTTTCTTCCTCGCGGAATGCAAGGCGAATGTGTACGAGTGCCACATCACAGGGACGAACGGAAAAGTGAGGAACGAACGACAGACGACAGACGACAGACCGATTCGTCCGTACGGAACACGAGACACGACTGGAACTTATCTGCCCTTACGCTCCCGACACGAGTGTCGGAGGCCGAGCGTACTACAGGGGGCTTGGAGGGGAGGAGGCTTCGTCGGAGGGGTGGACGCGGATGGGTGGTTGGAAAGATCGATCGAACGACTCTCGCGAATTCCACGAGTCACGATTTTGCGACTCCGACTTCTCCGCACTCGCGATTTTCGTCTAAGCACGTGTGCCGGGGCCTTACGGGGCCGACGACGGTGTATGCGTGCCAGCATACATGTTGTACTTATGCGCCCCTGACACACTGATTTTCGGGAAACACACAAAAAGTCACACACTCAGTAGCACACGTGCCCTGATAAGGGTTGCATTTATATCGACGTACACACCTGCACGTGTTACTCCTCCGATGTTGGTCGCCTGACGAGTATGTTTCCGTGTTGTTGTTGTTGTTGGGGTGAGTGAATGTAGGTGTGCATGTATGATACGCGTTCGTGCTTATGACCTGTCTGTGGCGTACGTAGCGTACGCCGTGTGTCCTTTACAAATAAAAGTCAACGTCCGTGTGGGTGTGTGCGTATGCGTGCGGTGTTTACGTGTGCACGTACGTATATGTAACGGTATATGTATAGCTGTTTACGTATATACGTTTATATGCACGTAAGTGCGATCGCGCGTTATATGCACGGTGTTAATAAATCTCGACGACGCTCGACGGTAATACGACCGACTCGCCCTCCGTTTCTCAACGTCTTTCCCTCTTCCTCCCTCGGAGTTATCAGAGATCGACTGTTACGACGGGGAGGAAAAAACGTGGAAGCGAGGAACGGCAACACGCAGCTCGGTGTACCAGCGGAGACTGGCGGGATCCACTCGACGTCGGCGAGTGCTAGCCGGTATAGTGGAAAGAGATATATAGCTGGCATACCGTGTGTATACGGCGAGGCTTCCGTAGAGGGGAACGAAGTGTGGGAGGCAAGATACGGGGGATAGATAGAGACGGACGCAGAGAAGGGTGCTTCGAGCGGCCGAGGTGTAAGGGGAGAAGACGGAGAGTGGGAGGTCGCACGCTCTCGCTGCTGTGACGTAACTCGAGTCATCCTGGATATGTGCACGGGGAAATTGGAGGGGAGGGTTGGAGGGGCAAACCGCGATAGAAGAGCCGCACCTGACGGAGGGGAGAGCGAGGGCGAGGGCGAGGGCGAGGGCAAGGGCGCGCTGGAGGGGCAACGGAAGGAGGGGAGGATGGCGGTCATTAGTGCTACTGGGACACGGAAGCGAACCTCCTCTCTCTCTCACACACACACGCCCGATTCACCCCCGCGCTCGCGCCTCCTGCCTCCGTTTCAAGCGACCCGGTAGCAGCAACCCCCAATCTCCCGATCCCCACCCCCACTGGCCCGGGGGTGCGCCTGCACTCTGCAGCATATATCCCCTTTGCAGCTTTCCTCCCCTCAAGCTCTCCCTTCAACCCCTTTCAATCCGCTCGTTCCTCTTCGTCCCCCAGTCCCGCACATGCCACGAGCCAAGCGCGGAGTGGGGAGGCACGATTAAGTCGCGCTCACGACCTCGTCCTTGCTCGCCAGGGCAAGATCGGGGACGTTCCCTCTGCTCCTCTACTCGGTCAGCGATTTCGCAAGAACGCCACACTCCGCGATTTGCCGATCGAGCTGTGCACGCCGTATGCCACCGGCCGCCTCACTCATTCAATTTGCACCTTAATGCTCCCAAGTAATTGGGCCGACGTTAATTGCCGGCCGCTCGACGCGCGGCTCTTTTCGTAGAGCGCGCACGATGGAGCAGAGCAGGTCGTACGTTCTGTTGCATCGATGCATTTTCATGCTGACGCGCACTTTCGACCGCTTCCACGCACGTACGCTCTGTCAGTGAATCTTTTCTTATCGTTAGCGTTTGTTTTCATCGTACCTTGTCACCCAATGTTTCCCGATCGATTAGAAACTGTTTTCGTAGTCAATTTCCCAAAGCGTTCGCGGTGTAAGGAACAGTGACGAGGATCAAAGACACATTAAATTCCCCGCGTGCACCGATGTAGCACGTCTACACGATTCGACGCGGCGGCATACGGAATGAAATGCATCCTTCGAAGTTGCTACGAGGGGCAATATTGATCAACGGTATACTGAACTCTGACATTTGAGGATTATAGAGCTTGGGTCCCGGGTAGACCCCGGAGCAAGAAGCCATTTGTGAAAACATCGCCGTACTAACCGATATCCCTTCTCACTCTCGTCGAACTCCGCTTCGGATTTCTTTTGCTGAAGAATTTCATCGGTTCCTGCTTTCGCGCGTCAATACCGAAACGGATCGCCTTGCTTATAAATGGACAGAGAGAGGAAGAATGGAGGAGACAAGTCGAGTGCGCACGACGTGCCGTTATTGAGCCCAGGCAGTGTGTCATAGAGAACACGCGCCGCGATTCGTTTCCTTCCCGTGGTAGTTTCGAAAGCGAGCGGTTCTACGTAGTCGATTGTATGTACGACGGGTCAAGGCTTCCGTTTGACAGGCGGCACAATGACATCGACGACGTGTCGCGTATATCGCCCGTCGACATAGTTCATTCCACGACGTGCAATCGTAGTCCAAGGTTGATTCCGTCGATGCCCGCGTTACCCACGTTAGCCTCTTATTATGTCCATGTCGTTCGGATGAAATCAAAGTCGATCGAATGGTCTTGACGTGGCTGCGATGAACGATCAACATTTGCTCAATTAAATGGTCAGCTGTAACGTATGAAATTGGCTGTATTCGATTTTATTGTTTCCTTATTGATGATCGTGGTCGTAAAGAACGATGAACGTAAGTGATGAGTTTATTCTAACGAATCGTTGTCGGCCACATGCGGCACACCTAAACAATTAACGATGAGTCCGCTTACGTAACGACGCGTCCAGCCAGCGTGGCGCGTTAAAAAGATGCAGACCGCCGCGATTGGATCATCGAGATGTCATCGGTCGAGAGGAATTCAAATTTTACGGACCGCCGGCCGTAATTAAAATGCCACGACTGCCGCGATAATGTGTCCAATTAATTACAACTTTCGCCTCGTGAATTCTCACCCGTACTCGGAACCTTGCCTCGCCGAAATAACAAACTTCTGAGCTTCGAATTAACGATTGCGGTGTGATTTTCGCTACAAACAAACGATATTCCAGCGCCACTTCTACTTCGATTTGCATCCCAATTTAACGAGACACAGCTTGTACCGCCTTACACGTTCATCGAACATCAACTTCGAACTCATTTTTCGCCCATCAAATTTGCTCATACGTCACGGCATCGCTAAACGAGAGTTACATTCCGATCGAGCAATTTCCGTCACATTGAAATTCATGGAATTCACGTTTTATCGTCCCGGAGTTTGCGCCATTGTTGCACTTGCAAATTTCGAGATCACCGATCGTCGAGGATTGCGTAAAGGAGGGAAGGGGGTGGGGATGGTTCGGGTTAAAGGGCGAGGGAGGAATGTTCCCGCCAGATACGCAGGACGTGTTTATTACACGTCGTATTACAGCGTTACGTTATATATTACCGCTTGCACAGCGTCGTCGTACGCGTACGTCCTAACGAGATATTTCATAACGTCGGATTAGTGGGTTCTACGCTTCCCTAATCACCGCGGCGGCAATTAATCCGGGGGATGCGCGGCAACGAGCGCGAGCAATTTATGGCGGGCCAAAATTAATTTTGCCTTCGCGAAAATTTTCCACTCCGCTCTCCCACCTTTCGTCCGAACCCGGCGAGGAAGAGAAAAAAAAAGAAAGAAAGAAAACTGAGACAAAGTGCTGCTGCGTACGGCGTCGAAAAACGTACAGCGCCGTTTGTGCGCCCTCCGAAATTTGGGCAAAGCGCTTGTTGGCAGCGTGCGTTCGCTCGCGAGAACGAGCCGGTCCGGCCAAGTTCCGTCGACAATAAATTGTCGGCCGCGACGTTAACTCCCGAGTAACGAAGGAATTTGTTGCCCGCCGCAATCTTCGGACCCCCGGAGGTAATGATGAACAAACGACGTGCAAGGTGCTGTTCCGATAGCGTCGTGATTTACGGTGATCGGGCACGAAAGGCTCCTCTCCGCCCCGGCCGGCGGAAAATTAATATTACAAAATTGCTCCTTCACGTGGCCCGATTTTCGCACGAGATTACACTCCTTCCGCGCGTACGCATTCTCTCTCTTTCTTTCTCTTTCTCTTTCTCTGTCCTGAGACTGTCCTTGACGAAGCTTAAGAACGAAAAGTCCCCGACCCTCATAATGGTAAAACATACGACGGCGAAATTTTGAAAGCCAATGAAAAATAATCGACAAACGGGGGCCACGTCGATTTGTCGCGTTCATCTCGTATGCGGGAAACTTCGAAGGCCGTTCCTGGCGAATTTTTAGCGCAAATGAGGTAAGAATATGCCCGGTGTCCTGTAATCATGATATACGCTAACGATCGCTGCCGTTATCACCGATGTCGAACGGCTTAATTTTCGTTTCTCGAGCACCATGACGGATGAAAGACGATCCCTTACATTACATCATCGCCACTCGCAATTTCGAGTAAAATTGCCGAGTTCTCGCCTCGTTGCGGCCGACGCGGACAGTTCGGCATCGCATTCCGGCGTAATTATTCGCCGTGAAAATTATTCCGGCGCACAGCGTAGCGGCGCTAGTAAATGTCCGTGATTACTCGGAGGAAATGGAACGGTTAAAATCCTTCGCCTTGACTGATGCGTGCCCCGCGACCGCGCTCTCCCTGTTTCAACCCTGTGCTCAAGGGAGAATAAGCGAGCGCGAGAGCTAGAGAAAGCGGACGGACGAAGCGCGCGAGAAGAACTGTAAGGGACAGGAAATGGAATATGGCGAAGTAATGAATCCGAAAACGTATCGAATTTGCCGATACTCCGTCGTCGCCGAGTAGGTCGAGGAGGCGTACGAGCAGTAAGCTGCGCAAACGGTGAAGCGATAGTGAGAGGACGCTCGTGGCGTACACTGTAAAAGTAAGTGGACGGCGAGAGTCTGAAACGAGACAGAGAATCGCTCCGGCGCACTGCACGTCGAGTGGGAGTCTCACCCAGACCTACCCCCATTTCTTCTCTCCCGTCCGGGATTTAATCCGCGAATGGCCGTTTCTGCGCCGTCCTCGGTTCGCGGCCGCGTCAAAGGAACGGCGCTCATCGCTGCCCCGGCTATTTAATTAACGGATTAATTAAGCAAGACGGACAGCGCCTAGGCGAAGTGTCGGCGTTATATGAAATTCTTTCGTATAATGCTTGGCGCGTTTTGCCGGTCATTAGAGATACGCGTAATTCTGCACTCCGCTGTTGTAGTCCAGTTTTACATGGTGTCCCTCTTCCCTGGAGAATTTTACTTTTGCCCACGGACGTGGTGCCGGTTTTTCTGTAGATGTAATGCAGCATTTATTTAGATCCGACCGAAAGCGTAGAATCAGCCCGACGTCCAGTATTTTTACGTTCGCGGTTCACTCCGGAGGATACTGCGTCACGATGTCGCATCTCAAGTTTTATGTCACTCCGGTGGCCTTTAGAAGAAATCGATATCTCGGTTATATTCCAAATATAAGCGGTCGCGAAAAGGATGTCATAAATATAGTCGTCGGAGTAGAAATACAGAGCGTATTTTCGAGAGTCGAAGCCAATCTCAGTCGGAGGAGTATAGCGACGTACCGATATAGTGCATTCCGTATGCGTATAAATATCAGCCCTATTACCTCGTACCGATATTAAAGCAGGAAATGCTGCACA
Source organism: Priocnemis perturbator (assembly GCA_963942575.1). Classification (NCBI taxonomy): domain Eukaryota; kingdom Metazoa; phylum Arthropoda; class Insecta; order Hymenoptera; family Pompilidae; genus Priocnemis; species Priocnemis perturbator. The sequence continues at coordinate 13,083,355 of OZ012653.1, forward strand.
AAGCCGTCAAACGATTTATACCGTATGAGAACCGCCATGAACAAAATATCGGGAGAAATATTGGCGAAATTTTCAAGCAGCCAGCGTAACGTTCGGACTCGAGAGAATTTCGAGATTAAAGGACGCTTACGCGTGGGTTGACCTACTGCCCTTCTGCGAGGGTCCATATGCGGCGCTGGTGGAGCTCGATATCTTAAGAAAATCTGCGCCTAACCTAGACATTCCAGGATTGTGGCCAGTGTCGGTGAGCGGCAAAATGATTGCGTTACCTTCAACAGGGTTTGTCTATTTACCGTTGCCAATAAAGCAGGATGAGATGAATTTGGACGACGATGAGAACGGAGGCAGAAATAAAACATCGGGTCAAAACTGTCCGAATCCAGTGAAACGTGTTGACAAGAATAAATGCGCGGAAATAAGCACAAGTAAATGTGACGAAATTATCCTTTCGCAAAAAGTATGACTCTTTGAGGAGAGAAGCAGAGACGAATGTAGAAACGCGCTCCTATAAAATCGTTCAAGTTTTCCGCTCATTTTGCACGTTCAGCCGCCAACGATAACCTTCTCCGGTGAAACGTGGCGGAACCGGGTAAAAGGGGTAAGTACCGAGAAGAAAAAAATTGTCCCCGATAAGGACAGACATAATCTCCCTAGCTTTCTTCGCCTTTCGCGAGGAAAGGACGAGCTGCTCCCTTCGTACCGGGTGATCCAAGTATAACGAACTCGTTGTACCTACACTACCTTTCATTCGTAGTAATAATAAAAATGTACAAAATCCATCGAGTCGAACTATATCAATAAAATCGCCGAATGGCCAATTATATTTCTCATTTATTAATTCGATAGCTCGTTCGATTTTCCAAGCGGAGGATAATATTAGCCTGATCGACGCTGTAAAGTGATTTTGATAATATTTTACAAGAAGCACGAGTAGAAAGGTACCGAGACTTCACTTCCGATATCTCTGTATATACTCGCTTTAATACGTACAGCGAGGTAAACTTCCCTTACAATCGCCTGAATCACCCTGTATGCACGCTCTCGGATATTAATCCGCGGCCGAGCCGTTCCGTTCTCAGTCCCTTCGCGAGGAGGATTACCTTTAATACAATCCCTGCCGTCAGTAGTTCCTTCCAGCTCACCCTCTCACTCTCTCTTCTCTCCCTTTCTGTTTGCCCCGTGCGCTTTTTACATTCTTCCCGCCGCTTCTTCAAATCTTATCGCAGGTTATCGTCGGCGCATTTTAAGTCAATCGAGCCACTGCTGCATATTCACTAAATCTGGCGCCACCGAAATTGATAGGCAAAAAATACGACAGTCGCAATATTTAAGAACGAACAAATACGACCACTCACAATAGCCATCCGGGCTCTCTTCATTTTCTCGTTACCGTCGAGAGAAAAATAATGTACCGTGAAAGGCGAAAAAGGCACGGGTACGTACGTCTCTATCTGTGGACACACTTGTGTATCCGTGTACGTACACGGACGCGCGCGTGGCTGTGTGAGAAAGAGACGCCCTTGCAGACTTGGCACAGCCTCCCTCGCACTGCCACGGGCGATAGTACGACGATAGAAAGGCGACTACTGCGCCTGCCACCGAATTGGGTCACGGCTCGGGATGGGAAAGAGTGTCGGCAAGGTACGGGAATGACGAGAAGGGTGGTGAGCGGGGCTGGAGGGAGACAGTCGATGGGGGTAGATGCCCCGCCATCGATAACGCTTATCTCCGCTCGAAACCGCGAGCACGCCGGAGGAAGGACGAAAGAGGAGAAAGAGAATATCCTGGACCACTGAGTCTCATCATCGAGTCAAAAACTCGAGAAAATTACACTTCTCCCTTATTTCACGTCGCATCGATTTCTGGTACTATACTTCTTTCGTCGGCAGTTTATTCAGATTTTTGGCTCGCGGCCAAAACTTTCATTATCGCCGGCGCACATAATCGGCCCTGCGCGACACGTATGCGGGAATGATATAAAAATATGTTACTGTATAAATCAAGGGTATGATATATCGAAATAGCGGGGGGGAATAGAAGGGCATAAATTCGGCCGAAGAATGTTCAAGAGCACAATCAGCGAAACGACGATAACTCATCGACGGGTCGCAAAAAATTCGCAGCGTCGCGACGGGCGCGGCGTCGTCAGTCATTTTTTACAGGCGATTTGGGTCACGAGTCGGTCGCAGAAAGGGAATAAATGCTCCGGCAAGGTACGGGAGCGGGCGGGGGTGGGAAGATGGGAGGAGATGACTGGGCATCGATCGTCGTTATCTCGCGACTCGACTTCGGCGCTCGCTGGGAAAGGGTGAATAAGGCGAGTATTCTCGAACTCTCAAAGTTGCCGCGAAGTTCGGAAACGCAGCGTCGAACTCGTTAATTCTTACATAAAGTATTCGCGGCGCTGCAAAAGGCGGAAAACGTGAACGGCGTAGGATAATCGCTGCCATAATCCAGATTGCCACAGATCGTATTCGCGTCGTTCGAAAATATGTACTTACTCTTGCTCCCATGATTATACTCTCATCGTTCCAATTTGTTCTGCGTCCCTCATACGCTCACGGATTATGGCACTTTTTCAACTTTCCCGTCTTCGATCATTGGCTATTTCTAATTGTCGTGCACTATCAGTGACTAAGGACTCTCAATGTCGTATAATAAAAGTTGACGAAACTTAGGGGAGTCTCTCTCTCTCTCTCTCTCTCTCTCTCTCTCTCTCTCTCTCCCCCCCTCTCAGCTCTCAGTGTCGAAAAGTTCTTGATGTTCGAAAATCGATGTCACGTTGACTCTCGTGCTAATGGCCGTGAGAGGAAAGAGTGGACGATCACGGCGAGGGCGTAAATATCGGCAAAACACTGGGATGACGAAGAAGATAAAGGACTCGAGGGGGATGCTGGATGGCTCGAGACATCGATCGTCGTTATCTCGCGACACGTCCGAAATGCCGTGAGAAAGGAGAGAAGGTATCACAAGAGTCTCGTGAGAATTGGATGCGAGGGAATAGGAAAAAAATATTGTAAAACAGATAGAAGACGAGGGAGTGAGAGAGAATTTTGAGAGACAGAATTTAGGTCGGGGCGCGCAAAAATACAAAAACGCTAAAACCCTGAAGAAATTCAACAATTTCAGGATAGTAAAAAAAAAAGAGCAAAAAAGAACGCGAATGTGTCAGATGCAAGGGATGAGAGAGAAATAAACGAGTGGGAACGAGTTTGACAAGGAAGCGAAGGACGATGCAGCGAGAGGGAGAGAAGAGTGAGGAGAAAAGTTGGGAGAAGGATCAAAGGGATGGGAGCAAGAATCGATATATGTATACCCTAACTGCCTAACTGGAGAGCGGCAAACGTGAAACGTGCACGCGCGAGATAGTATTTCTTCGGACGTGAACTGGGTCACGAGTAGGCAGGCTCGAAAAAAAGTGTACTGCTAGAATGGGAGTGGACAAACAGTGGAAACGATCCGCGGAAAGACAAGGGGGAACAAGGTGGTCGGGCATCGATCGTTCTTCTGAGACGGGAAGGGATGAGAAAGACGAGACGTCGTCCTGGGTTTCAACGAAATGAAGTGCAGCGAGGAAGTACGTGAGATGTGGTGCTAAATTAACGCACGCGAAAGCGAAGATTTTATTGAAAATAGTATTGCGATAAATTAGAAGAAAAGATTTCGAATTATGCAGCGTAAATGTTCACGTTGTGGCTCATTGCATTTTGCGCGCATTGCATCTAACGGTAAAGGACGCGTTTTCAACGATTTTAATGTACAGTGATTTTTTTTTAATTTTAGCAATAAATAATATTTATTTATTAAATTGTTTAAATGTGTCGCAAAGTATTGCGGTAGTCACGTTGAATAAGCTACAATTTCTCCAGTTGCGATATGATCATTTTTACGGCAATTATAGACATTTGTTTAAAACATTGTTAATAACTGTCCGTGTCATTTTCGGGCATTATAAGTTCAATTTCTGCTGTCAGACACAATAAAACCAACAAAAAAATGGATCAGAAGATTATTATGAGGAAAATCGTTTAACAATGATAATTTTTAAGTTAACAATCAAATTAAGAGCAAATATAATGGTAAATGTTGCGGAGATGATAAGAATCAGTCTGCAAATTGTCCAAACTCTATACGACCACGCAAAATCATTATTTAATCATTTGTTTATAACGTTCGGGATATTGTGTAATATCCAATAGTAATCATAGGAGCCGTTAATATTAATCGTAATATCATAAAGCTGCAGCGATAGTTTTTTCGCATAGTTTTGATTATTTAATTATTTAAATTATTTGTTTATAACAATACCGTTAAATCTCTAGGAATAATTACTTAATGCACACATGTATGTCAATCGATATAATGAAATTTCACAAATTTTTTTATTGAAAACAAAATAATTTGTTTAAACAATTCAATGGCGACAATGGCGTATTTTTTAATCAGTAATGCCAATTTTGCAGATTTATTTGCCGTTTGTCCGAACGCGATACGATTATCGGTTTCCGAGATATGAATTTTTGAAGATGTTTTTCGGAATAGAAATGTACAGAGTATCAACAAACCCTGACCTACTGTTCAGTCAGGTGATCGGTCATAGCGTAATTCCTTAGAAATGACTGCTGACCCACATAAATTCCTGGAACTTACTACGGGGCTCTCGAATGTACGTGTTCAATGGGCACATGCGTGTGATCGGGGATATGGTAGTGTATGAGAGTGCAACATTGCAAGGCCCTCTTCAAATTCGAATATCTCGGCTCCCAGAAGTCGTAGATCGATCGCAAAAAATGCATTTTTAAGCTAAAGAAACGCTCTTTAATGCCATCTGGATTAGAATGAACGAAAGATTTCGGAAATGTCGAAAACTTTGTCTACAGATTGCACTATTTCGTTTAACGCTCCTGCTGTTGCAGGAGCGAGCGAAGAATCCGTAACTATGCTTCCGGTCAATTTATCTTCATGAAACTCGCTAGGCGTCCAGTTACGGGTATTCTAGCGCACGCTCATTTTTGTTCGGGGGTCTGTGGCATCGTTGGAAATCATTCCACGATTAACTGAACTTTAATTTTGCAATACACTCACGTCGACGTTTCTGACATTGACGCCATCGTCCGCGGACCCCGGTATATTCCGACGAGGCGCATGCATTTCCTGAAAATCGGGCAACGTTCGCTCGCTCCAGCGACTCTTTCTCAACCGCAACTGTGCCACGTATTTCATTTAAAATCGTCGCACACCCCCGTACATCATGCACAGCCGCCGCTAATATATCAGCACCGAAGAATTCTTCTCGGTTACTCCTGATAATTTCTCCTCTTACGACTCTCTTCCCACCCCCCGCCCCTCTACCTGTCTCTGACGTAGTTTCACGATGACTCGCGTACACATTTCGCCTAGGTTCAGCAAACTTCGAGGATTCATCATTACGGATGCAACGAAGGCGCAACCGTCCTCGCGACAGCATTCGCATTACCATCAAGAAACTCCGCGAGGCGGCCGGCGCCTTCTTTAACGTAGCGCCGACAAGATGCCGCAGTTTCGCATTTACGATTATTATAATGGCGAGCCGTGGGACCGTCCATTAGCCGGCCCCGGTGGACGGACGGCCGGGTGCCGGGTTCCGCCATTAGGCCTTCTTCCACTTCTCACTTCTGCTATCTGCACTTTCGCCGCCGCACTTTTCTTTTCTCCCCATTTTTATACCGCCCTCTCTGTCTCTCTCTCACGAGGCTCGCCTTTTTTTCAAGTGGCCCTTGTAATAAAGCACCGCGGCGCTAAAGCGATGCCATAAGCGAGTCGCCTAATATCGCGCCGACCGCGCCAGATGAGTTTAATAACTTTAGCTTTAGTATTCATGGCCTCCCAGAGCCAAGCGGCGCCGAGTTTTGCGGTCGGCCGAATATACAGCTGATCAAATTTAAGAATCGTGGATTTTTGCATGCAGCCTCCCGCCGCGCGGACAATTAGGCGAAACTGTTGTCGGGTGATCTGTTTAACGGAAAGCATTGTTCGAAGTGAATGAAGCTGAGAGTGAAAACTCGCGCGTGAGTGTTTGCTTTTTAAGCTTTCTCTCTCTGCGGCGGCTTACAGGCAGCGAGGGGTGCAGGCTTTAGTGGGATCTTTATGAAAGATTAAGAAGATGTTCGAACCGTGACGCAGGGTGACGCTCGTGGGAATCTGGACGGACTGGCCACATCGGACGAGCATGGCTTCTGGACACGTCTGCATGTCCTGTACGTGTCGTGTACGTGCTTGATTGACTTGTCATACGGGGTCAAGTGTGATTGCGGAACAGCATCACATTGTTCTACATTTCCTCTACGTAATCCCAATCAATACCGCTCCGGACGTACTACACGAGCGCCGAATTAAGTTGAAGCACGATCGAGCCGAGTTCGGTAATTCAGATATAACTCGCACTCTAAACCGCATTACGCGTTACGATTTCAAATACGACTTTTTGAAACTCACATGATAACAGCGCAGCGCGAAATCCTCTATCGCCATCTTAACGAAATACACAACTCAGACACTTCGGTCCCTCTCGGGTTGAAGCGAGCGCAGAGTGCGTGGGGATGAAACGGAGGAGTTTAAAGGGCCCGCGCCGCGGTCGTAAAAAGGGAGGCATTTAAAAGTGGGTCTTTGGCGATTCTGCAAGAGGGGGTGACGTGCCGGCACGAGGACGATGACGAGGAATCGATAAAGGGGTCGCTTTCGCTCCCTCCCTCTCTTTCTTGCTGTTTCTCCCCTTCTTTCCGCCGCTACCTCGGGACACCCTTAAACGTGAGATCGTGGGGACGGCGGTTAAAGGTCAAGGTCGAGCTATTTCCTGCACGAGCGAACGCTCAACGAGTCTTTCGGCTTACGTACCGAAGGATCTCCAGAGGGTACGAGAGGGTGGGTGGAGATGAGAGGTGGTGGTTAAGGACCGGGGGATTCAAGTGGCGAGAGAGTGGGGGAGAAAAATTGAGGAAGGGAGCGCGAGGGAAGAAGCGACGCGAGTGAAAGGCAGATTGAGACGGCGAAAATGAAAGGGTGAAGAATAACACTCGGCACGGCGTCGCGCGATTATACCGAGTCGGAGAGGCTAATTAAATCAAGGAGTGGATTAACATTGCTTCATCCGACTCCTTGTTCGCCGATACCGAAATTCGATTATAAGTTTGATTAGGTCGACGTTAGACGTTTATTACGGACCATGTATATAATAAGAGAGTATTTTGATAAACTGATGATATTGGCTTTGAGCATTCTTTCCTTTCTTCGAAATTCGATTCATCGGGTATAATTGGCCGTGTGCTACGCCGCGATCGTCTGTATTTATCCGCGTTACGATGACGGTACCGAAATTATTAATGTCAATTTACGTCACCGGCTTGTCAGTCACTTTATCATCGGCTCGTAAAATTGATGAGAGTTTCGGTCGACAGAACGGACGCCTCGAACGAAGTTATGCAAAAGATTACACGAGCTGCCGGCAAGTTTACGATGGCCTAGGTGAAACCGATCCGCGCTCGAGATGAGACCGGCATACCGGTTGACGTGCGGCTGACACACACGCCTGACGTTTCGCTCGACATAAAGTGGCATAACAGACGATTTCACCTAGCCAACTTTTAAACGCAATCCGCCGTCGAAATGCTCCATCGGCGCGTCGCTTATTTCGCCAGCGGCCTAAGAACCGGTTAAGCCGACTTCGAGAAAACATCAACATGCACCCGATTCCTGAATGCCGTAATTTCGACGTCGCGCGAAGATGTCAGTCGAAACTGTAACGCGCAGATTTCAGCTCGACCATCATCGCCAACAATCCGTCCGTGGGATCGAACGAAAGTGCAGACTGTAATTAATTACCGCCCGCTGCCATTAGCTGGCAGCGGAGGCAAAGGTGAAAGGTAGCGCGGCGGTCGGTGGTCGATTAAAGGTTAGAGTTTAAAAGCGGCGCGTATCAATCTCGGGCGACGGCTGCCTCGTTTGAGAAACTCGACAAGAATTCGCAAACGCTTCCTGACACGCTCTCGTGCACTCGGCAACAGTGATATAGGTGAAGATATTCGAAAAGCATGTTCCACGGTATACCTGACATCTCTGGCCGCCGCGAACGATATACGCGACGCCAGATGCACACTCGCGGGTCCTGATACACACGTCCGACGGCGCAGACATCCAATTGGATGATGCGGAAGCAGTGGCGGCTGTGTTAGTCGGAGCGAGCAAATGCAAAGTTACGGCTTGCGGAGCACGTTAAGCAGTCTTAAAATATGAGATCACGACGTGGCGCGGGGGGTTGGCGGGGGTTGCAACAAACGTCGTCGTGGGACTTGACTGCGGTCCCAGGAAGGAAGGGAAAAGCCCTTTCGAAGGAAATATTGCGAGTCTCGCGAGTGTGACGCGCGCGGCTCGTTTAATAAGAACGAAAGGGCCGGGAAGAAGGGCAAACGAAAATGGCGGCAGGAGTCGCGGGAGGAAGAGGGAAGTGTTCCAAACTTCTCAAGCATGGCCGTCGTCCAAGCCTGGACCGGGTAGAGTTTACACTCTTCGCAGCTCCGCCCGGTTGTTCCTTTTATTTAACGTCTACTTCGTTTCTTGTACTCCCTCGCGCGGTGTACTTTGCGTTATTGTGATTGCTTTGCTGTTACTAGGAGGTTATTGTATCGCAATCATCGTCAACTGTGTCGAGTTCCATTTTATGCTAGCATTTAAGGACTTAAAGACATTATATACTTACGTTGTTTAATTATGTTTATAGGGTACACGAGTTATTGCATACAAAATACGAGATTTTCGCTTCGAACGAGTAAGTGCAGCTACGAGCGAAGGGAACTTTTCTCTGTGTGCTGGAGGTACTTAGGTGGTACGTAACTTGGTCGTTGGAAAATTCCCGTTACATCGAGCTCGATTACACGGGACCTAATAAGCTTACGTTTACGAGTGTGGAACGAAAAGTTGATGGAGTCTTGAGAGAAGTATGGACGTGAATGTGTATACACGCTGCGTTGAAGTAAGACGCCTGAAAGATGCTGCGGCAAGTATGTCACTGTAAGGAATCAGTCGTGAAACGGGCGTTAAGTGATAAGACTTAAGAGTAAGGTGCGGACAAATAAAATTAAATGTTGCTGTAAAACTAAGGCCTGGTTAAACAGCGGTGCCTAGCTTTCACGACGCAGTTGCAATATTGGCGCCGTTATCTTTCGAAGAAGGTAGTAGCGGTCTCACGTCGAGCACGTCGCATTTACGCAGTGTTTTTCTTATCATAAAGGAACCGGGCACTTTCCAGCGATCGCTCACGACGCCGAGACAACGCTCCATCTTATCCCAGCAAATTACAAAAGTTACCTGCACCCGCGTGTCCCCACTCGACATTCCAAGAGCGAGCGTACGCGCGCGAGCGACGCGCGTGGAAGATACCTGGCGAAAAAATTGCGCGCTGCAAGACTCTCTCACCTTTATCGCACCGACGACGACAGCGACTGCTCCGGGAATGACAATGTCCAAACGTTTCCTGTGCGACGATAACCCACCGACGCGTACAAGGTGGTCACGCAATTCTCTATGCAAAAAAAAATGAACGCAACGCACAGATAGCGTCCTTTTAACCCAGTTCCATCGTTATCGAATGAAGTTGGCTTTAAATATAACAATGAGGCAAATTATGCAGGTTCTCTCAGTGCGGCAAAGACGCTGGCAAAATGAAAATCGTCCTGGACCGAAATTGCGCATGGTTCGCCGGACACCCTATGTACGCATACCGGCTCTCCAGGCCGCCAGGACTAAAACGAGGGCGGCCCTTCCGCGAGATATAACTTCCGTCGTAAAAGGAAGACTCGAACGGAAGGAGATCGGGCGGCCAACACCTACGCCGTTCTCTTTATACGAAGTCTTTAAGTAGACTCAGCAGTTCTGCCACCCCCTCTCAGCCTCCCTTCTCTGCGGATGGTATAAACGAGGCGAGCTTTAGTTATCCTTGTCCCGAGCGCTGCGAAGCCTTTAAACTGCCAAGATGGCTGGCGATACCTACGTAGGTGCACGCCCACGTGATCCTGTGTAGCTACCACTCCACTTTTTCACCCCCTTTTAGATGTCTTACGCTCGCTCGCCCGCCCGCCCTCCTTTCTCCGCTGCCTATATTCTTCCACTCCGAGTTCTTCGCGGATTCTGCCGCGTCGATCCGGACACCGAGTGGTGATCATTTTTGCATGCCGTCGGGAAGTCAGCTTTTGAGAGCGGCGGAAGGGATCAGAGTTGCAAACTGCCTTTGGACGGGTGGTAGTGTGTAGTGGAAGGTGGAACTAACGAGGGGAATGTCCCGCTTTCAGATCGAATCTTGGGAAATGGATGTTCCGGCATATTACATTGTTACGTCGCCCAGTCGAAAGTATCAGCGCGAGAATGATGGGGAAGCGGGGAAAATGACAAGCTGTGATCGAGATATGGTCGAAAAATCCTGTCCTATACCCTTCGATAGAGCGTAATTTGCGCTGAAAATTTGGAATTTTCGCACCATTTTTCGATCGTCTCTCGATCACAGTTTGTCATTTTCCCCGGCTCTAAATCACTCTCGAGGTGATACTTTCGACGGCGCGGGTGTGACAATAGGCTGGGGTCTGTTTGCCAAAGTTCGATATGGAAGTGAGACGTTCTCCTGGTAAGCACGATGGTGGTATTTATAGCGAGGAGACGGCGAATATAATCGGCCCACCATCCAATACATTCCATGACCAATCGCAGCAGCTCATAAATCTCATTACTCTTCGTCCTCAATACCAAACACCTACTAGAACATCAAACGCGACCCAAGCAAATCGATCCAAACCGCAATGACTTCCACGCCAATCAGGCATCGCTGAAAGGGGAACGGAATTATCGAAAGGAGAATAGAATCATCTGACGGAGGTGGATGGGGTTATTATTATTATGCAGACATGAAGGTCGCCCGCTTCGAAGATGCAAAGACGTTTTGCCACGTGTTTCGAAATGCGGGTCACAGCGCCTCGTCAATAATGTCTACGTCGCTTTGCGGATCCTTAAGAACCGACTTGACAATGGCAGAGGCACGACAATGAAACCACTGACATAGTTTCGACGCCCAAAGACATTTCGAGAGACACTCCTCCGCTCGTCCCGACTTTCGAGCGCCTTTGTTTCCCGCCCGATTCCGACAGGGAGATGGAAGAAAGCGAGAAAGGAGCGAACGAAGTTAGGGGAGCGCCCGAGTTTTCTGGCAAATCTGACAGCGCCGACGAGAGCCGGCCGTAATTAATTATCGAAGACGACGGACTGCGAACAGACGGAAAAATCGAGTGACACCGTCCTATCTCGCGCGCCATGTAATACACTTTTGACATTCTTGCAGGACTTTGAGCTCGAACATGAAGACGCGACTGACTGTCAAGAGCAATTGAACGTTTCACTTTATCAGACCCTCCTAAGCGCACCGATCGAATAAGATCGCGGATCCTGCATTAATTATTCCTCGGCGGCCCGCTCATAATTAAACATCAAAGCGTCGCGAAATGAGCGCGCCTAATTATTCTTCGGCAAACAAGCCGCGAACGGCGGACACCGTTACGAGCGGGCACGGACTTTAAATCCTCGCGACCCCGTAAACTAGCATAAACATTTACAGCCCGAGCACGCTCTCGACTAATTACAAAGCGTGCCCGTACCAATTACATTTTGCGCGGCAGGTAACGAGCGGCCATTTTAATCGTTCAATTTTTCCCTTGGAAGCTGCGACCACAATGTGAGAGTGAGAGGGTGGGGTCAGGAGGGGAGGATGAAAAGTGCCGCTATTAGTCGAGTGTCAAAACCTCACGGAAAACGTTTCCCCGTAACGGTCCATATTGATTCCACGACAAAACGCGCCCGCCCTCCTCTCTTACTCGCTCTCCGCTTTTCCTCCGATAACACCGCTGTCATACACCACCACCGGCTTCTATGAGCCCCTGACTCGCGCGTCCGGGCGCACATTCACGGCAATTTCTTTTTCGATTTACCGTGCACCAACTACTGTTCGCTGTCGGCGTTACAGTCTACTGAAGTCGGAGTATAACGTTAACGTTGAGCGGTCCAAGTGTGCCCGGGAGACACATCGGCGTCCGAATAGTTGTCCTCACCGATTAAATTTTCCGGCCACTCATACGTCAAGCAAGCCGCCAAGTTCGTACGATTTACAAAGAGCTTCGAGGCCGCTCGTAAACCGTCCCGTTATCAGAGTCGATCCCCGAAGGATCGCAGCCGACATCGACGGACGTCCAGCCATCAGATGATGCTGGCCGCGCGGGCTTTCCGTCGGACGAAACGATATCGGATCTGCACAAAGTGGACGGAAGAATCGATAGTTGACCGGGAGCGACGTCGGCTCGAGGGTCTCCGAGGAGAGGTTTTCGAGTTTGAAAGACGCTGTAGAGAGACTTGGAAGCCGGTACACGCCGGAAGTGTTTACCATCGAAAGTGGCCGGGGGGAGTCGGGAAGAAAAATATTGTCGGGCGAAGAAAAATAGACGCCGCCTCTCTTTTCCTCGCAATATCGATCTTCCGAATTTTCTAATATTCTGTCTGTGCTTCCCTCGATCCCCATCACGCTTATTCCCTTCACCGTAGATCGGTCCCCGTCACCCCGTTGCCTTTGAGGCAGCGACAGGAAATGGATTTATGAATTCCCGCTTGAACGATTCTCGTATTGTGCCGGTAACAAAAGGGAAATAATAAATGCTTTCGCGCTTTTCAATGGAACCCGAGGCGAACGTTTCGCGAGAGTGACCGAGCAGAGGCAGGACAGGCGCGCGCGCGCGCGCGCGCTTTGGTCCACACTGTCCTCGGTCAACGTGGATCGCGGCGCATTTTTTTCATAAATAAAACTGGTACCGCTCCGGGGGCAAGATTTACGACGCACCGTTCGGCCGGCCTGTCAAAGAAATCCAATGCCGATTGAAACGGTCCGTTCGGACCGGCGAAGCAGGGTACAGATTTGGCCGAATGTGTATGATACAGCGGCCGAGACGCGACGCTTTCTGACTATTTTTGAACCAATTACACGCGGGATGTGCAATACGCGTCACGTAGGTGCCATTTTCCTCTTACACGACCTTTTACCGAAATGTCAGCATCGAAACGCCGCTCGCGTACCGCGGAAGATATTTCCCGGCGGCGGCGGCGGCGGCGGCGGCGCGCCGTTTCACCTTATTTACCGAAACCGCGATCGAGTAAATTCGTGCGCGGTTTAATCGACGATTTGATTCCGCTCCAATAAGCGAAAATGCAGTCCACGTCGGCCGGACGATGATAAAGCGAGGGCAGGCTGGCGAACGAATGCGTTACGTGCGTTTGATTCCCGGGACATTCCTCGCGAGATTCGTAATGAAAATTTAATTCCGTCCGCGCCGCCGATTCGCGGGAATACAGTCGGGAGCGTCGAATGCGAGATTGAAGGAGCTTAGGCGAGTCCGCCGACGAAGAAAATGCCGCCTCGAAATGTCGGATAGATAATAATGCGAGGGCGTTTTCAGCGAGAAGCACGCCACCCACGCATGCTCCCTACGTGCACTCCATTTCTCGTCGCTCGGAGCGCATTGATTACGAGAGCGACCGGTGCACACGGGCGAAAGCGGAGGCGCAACACGAAAATCGTCGAAATTCTGGGAACGTTAGCCGACCGCGGCGCTATCGCGATTATTCTGATTATGCGAGACTTTTTCCCAGGTGCGCGCACGCTCGTTAATGCACGCACAGGTACGCGCGCGTAAATTGCATAAGTAGGTCACTGATAACGGGCCTCGCGCGCTATCGGCATTGAAACGGAGCAAGGGAATAAAAGAGGAGGAAGTTTAAGGAGGAAGAAGAACGAAGGCTGAGCTTGGGAGACGATGAAAGACGGAGTGGAATGATGAGGCTGTGGGAGCAGGGAGGGTGAAAGTTGAAGTTAACGATACGACGAATTAGGGAGAGCGTGAGCGGAGGGAAGCTGAGCGAGGGAGGAGGTGGGAAAATTCAGCGAACGTCCCGGCCAAAAGGCACGAACGGTAATAACGATGCGCAACCTCGACTCGCAGGTTAAAAATTATCTATGTGTTTACCGTGGCGCCGTGAACGAAGGTTGTAACCGGTGTGTTCCGGCGTAAAGTGGGCCAGCAGATAACGGCGAGGCTTGTTATCGTCGGACCGGAGATAACGATGAATCACCTGCTATCGCTGTATTCCGGCTGGACCAGTTCTCCGTTCCTTCACAAAATTCGTTTCGTCCGATAGCCGATCTGCATAAGCGGTCGACCTTATTTCGCACTCAGCCATTCACTCACCTCCGCACCACTTCCTCGCTCGCCGTGTATGTATTTATCTACTGTCTACCAACGTAAAACCGGCAAATTCGATCGACTCGACGCCGACGTGCTTAGCGGCGCAATTTAATGAATAATTGTTTCTGTATGCAAGACCGGCAATGCCGTGGCTCGTGGAAAAGCCTTAATCGATGTCATCGCCGCTTACGTGCCATGGTAAACGAGGGGCGTGTCTTATGTCTCCGCCGCAGAAACGTGCCGACAGACCAAAGCAGCGCTAACCGAAATTCACTGCGCCAATGTAGAGCTGACATTTGGACAAGCGAAATCAGAGTGCCGTTTCCATAAGCGCCGCGCCGCAATTAATCTGCGCCGAATAGACGACGAATAACATCGTAAATACATCAACGACGTCGACAAAACGAATGCGTTTCATCTGATTGCGACTTGAAGGAAGACCTATCAGCCTCCTTTCGCAGCGTCATATTAAAAAGTGTGTAGTGTTAGTTTTGCGCGCCAGGTCTATAATTTCCTGTCCGCTCCTCGACGGAGTTTCCCGTTTAACCCAATTTCACGAATCCTGATTATAGACGGACGATAGATCGTATTACCGTGGAGAGATATTCGCGAAGCATAGAAAATCGAAATCTCCTTCGGTCCGTAATCGATGCCACCGGCACCGCTCACCTATTACGGTAAGCGGGGACGATCTTGCGAACCGCAGAAACGTGCCTGCGCCCTGCGGATCAGATTGAGAAAGAGAAAGAGGGAGAGACGCAGCTCGAAATCGCACTTGGCTTAAGTTCGCCGATACCGCTCTCGATGCTCGGCAGTGGATAACCGGAAGTTCGCTCTCCGAGGGCACCCAAAACGATTCCCGCGGAGATTAACAACGCGGTGGGCTCTTAATCCGACCCTAAGATACCGAGCTCAGGTCTGCCAAAACCCACACCCCCGAGCGTCTCCTTTTCTGACGATGGACTTGGTCACACATCTTGTGGCGTGAGTTGCGCGTCAATGTGAATTATGTATTGGGATCGCGTGCCGCTCGCAATAAACTGTGAGCGAACTGAAGCAGCTTCAAATACGTTGTGAGGTATCGGTTTGTATGAGCAAGGAAATCGGTGAGGTGTCGCTTTTTACGGTTATAAAATGGATCCTCTTGAACTGCGCAAAGAGGTCTGTTTCATAAATTCACAATCATTCGGAGACGCGTTCGAAGAAAGTAATTTGACACGGCCTTTACTTCTTTTCTTATAATTGGAAACTAATCGCGAGTCTAACATGCGTTCAGAATCAGTCCAGGCAGGAAGGAAGGATTTGGAAATGAGGCGCGGCGGACCAAGACCTCTTGGTTGGTGGTGTCCTTTGAGAGCAACTTGATTCGAAGTAATTTAGCGGCCTGGCCCGAAGTTGCTGAGTGGCAGGACGCAGAAGTTTCCAGCATTGACGGCGAACGGTGAACGGTGAACCTCGGCCTTGCCGGGTCAGAGGCGACATTAATCCATCCCGAGATTTCGATTATGAATACACTAGAAATCGTCGAGAAAACGGCGAAGCCCATTTCATCCCCGAGATAAGTTCATTTAATCTTGCGACGGCGCCGCGCGCGACGAATAATTACGACTTGCCGGAGGTATTCAAAGTTATGCACTGTATAACAAACAGCGAGATTCGTGCGAATGCCAGACAACGCGACATAAATATCCTGCAAAATTCTCTAAGCAATTGCGTGAACGCTGCACAAAAGGCGGACAGAGTGTGTCGCGGAAAAATCCACTGCTCCACAATCCGCCAACTTATCCTAATAAATCATCAGATGTACAATTACGGATACGGTCATTCTCGATTCAAAGCAACACGTGTCCGCTGAGATCGCAAGATTTATTTGTCTTAATTAATCGTAGTTACGGCTCGGAATAGGCATTACACCTCCTTTGCCCGCGGCCGACGGAATGAATGGGAACATTTCCGGCGGAAATTCTTATTGCAAGTTCGATGTATCGTCGATAGCTCGCCGCTCCGATCTTACTTAACGTACCTTCTAATTTTAATTAAACTTCTGCCGGGCGCGAGGGGTCGTCGAGCACGAGTACCTTCAGCCGCGCACTGCTGTAACAAATACTCTTCCTACACGTGGGAGAAGGATAATACGATGAGAAACAGAGAGGAAAACAATCGGGGAACGAAAGAAGTCGAACGGAAATGCGACTGTCGACATCGCACCTGCATCTGGTTGACATCGGCCCCGCTCAGGACGCAATAAGTCTCCTTGCGAAAGAGAATAAAGCTTGATACTCTGTCGGGAAATCGACAGTAGCGTCGACGGGTTCTCCATTTCCAATCGGAAGAGCGAGTTTTGATTGTCACGAAGAGATTTTTCTGATTCGCGCGTCGGTCGGCCGGAGTCCCGTCAAATTAATTTCAGCTACAATCGAAACTTGCCAAAGTCGTCGATATCCGTTGGCACGATGCACGCCGCGAAGTGTGACGAAAATACTTGCGTAAAAAGGAGACGGTGAAGGTTGGAAGAAAGTGGCGTGAAACAGAAATCGTTTGGCGTCCTCGAAACTTTCCGACGTGCCTTTTTATCGCGCGCGCGAGCTAGATATGCGAGGGTGGGAATGTTTGCGATGGAAAATAAAGAGTCTCTCCATGCCAATGGGCCGAGGCACGGTAGGTAGCGTCTGTGTACACTCGACTATACCACAATCGATCCATTCCACCACAGTCGTTCCCCCCTTGCCGTGAGCAGCACGCCGCAATTGGACTCGTCGAGTTGTTTTCTTCTCCTTGGAACAGTCGCTGCCGGAAGGCAGGCGTCAAGCGGAAAAAGGCGAAAGAAGGAAGACGGGGACCGTTGAAGGACACGAAGGAGGAAGAGGCAAATTGTGAAGGGGACGGAAGGCGGACAGAGAACATGGAGCGACTCGCACGAGGAAAGAGGAGGATTCGACGTTCGCGCGAGTCGCAAATTTTCTGACAAACAGCATAATTCGTATCCGGGAAGCAGTTTTATCCCCGGTAATCGAACGTCGAAGAAACTGGGTCGGAGATAAATTGTTGCGAGAGTATTCTCCAGTTGGGATCGGTCCAAAGGATAATTAATGGCGATCTTTCGCCGAAGATATTCCGACTGTAGAGCACTACCCGGGGAAGCCTCGCGAACTATTGAATTAAATAAATGTTCGACGACTGCGTCAACGTTGGACCTTTTTAACAGTAACTTTCGATTTTCAGAAACGTTCTCTCGCCCACCACTCGCAGAATCCGATAAAAGCCATTTGCTACTCACTCTTTCACGAAGATACCGCCGCTCGCGGCCCATGGAGTATCTGCAACAGAAAACAAAAACGTTCTCGGTAAATTCCAAGTGCAGTCAAGTAGTGCATCTTTAATTACACGTGCCTGAGAGGTCAGGCTCTTGACTACCGCGCGGGGAAAAGTGAATGTTAACGCGCTGACCGCGATCCATACATAATACCGACGTTAAACGCCCAAGGTATTATCTACGCGCGCCGTGCGAAATTGTTTACACGGCTCGCATAAACACTCGCGCAGGTTACACTTGTAAAATAAATTGTAGTTTTTCGAAAGAACGAGTCACGAGACTGTGGCGAGAAGAAAGAGAGTAGCAAGTGCGCGGGAATAAAAATAAATCCGGTAACGACACGCCGTGGCGACGACGGTGCGGGAAGAATAATTGTTTAATTAGGGAGAAACAATTAACCCAGATCAAGTAACCTCGTCGCGGTCCTCGTTCACCTGGTACCCTTAACTACCGCGCTTTATCTCTCTTCGGCTTTTATACGCTTACTATGGAAGGAGAGCAAGAGCGAGTGAGAGGGAGAGAGACAAAAGAAAAGGAAGGATTATCTCGTTCTCACTTTTCCGTTTTCGCTCTTTCATTTCCTCTCCTCTACTGTTTCGTTCTGAATTTCATTCTCCGTGCATTTCGATCTATCTATATTTCAGCCAGCCTCTTCTGCTCTCGTCGACCTTCCCCCTTTCCCTCGCTCTATGCTCTAGCCTCTAGCCGAATCCTCCTACCAGCGTAATAACGTACAAATACCCAATCTCCACTCTCGGTTTCCGTCGACCTTATCCGCGAGGGATCATCCCCGCGAATAGTAAATTGAATTCCGGCCTCATCTCTGGTCGGAGAGAGAGAGAGAGAGAGAGAGAGTGCGCGGAGAAAAGGGTACTTTCGGATGAATCTCTAACGAGGAACCACTCTGTCGAGAATCCGAGCGTGGAAAAGACACGGGAGCGATGGGCGAAGGAGAAGGGTGAGCGACGGTGAAACTATGGCGTGGGGTTCGCGGACGAAGAAATGACGAAAAAGGCAAGGGCTGCGAGCAGATAGAACAAGGCGAGGGAAGGAAATGGAAACGGAGAACGGAGAACGGAGAACGGAGACGGAAGGCGAAGCCGAACGGCTGAAAAGAACGAAAATCCGTTATACCTCCGGCAAGGTGTTAAAGCCAGAAAGTGGAAAGAGCTGTAGCGCGGCAGACTTCGATTTAAACTCTAGCAGGCGTTCGATTAAATTGTGAATTCCATTGGACAAGCCACCCCTCCGCCCCCTGGCCTCGCGTATTTCTGCTGCCGTGTCGACGAAGTAATTTCGAGCGACGGATTCTGTCGATTAAGCGAAATCCGCGGTGCTCCCGTTGTAGGGAGGGGCGGCACGAGGCAGCTAGTCAAACTGAGACGAGAATCCAACGTTCCGAAAGACTCCGCACATTGCGAAACGCGAGGCATTTAACGGACGTTCATTCGATTCGGAAAAAAAGGGGTCCGTCAACGAACGCGGCACTCGATTGGAAAGCATTTTTAATTAATGCGCCGGCGCGAGGGGTGTTAAAAAAAGTTACGCCGATCCTCGATCCGAGAGTTATGGCGACCGGGATCACAAATGATGCCCTCCGCGAGTGCCGGCCGGATATTGGAATTTTAATTGAACCGCCGATAATTAGAAGATCCGAAAGAAATTGCGCGAGCTCGCCGGGGAAAAATGAGACGGGCGGCAAATGAAGTTTCATGCGCGCCTGCGAGTTAAGGAGCGACCCCAGCGATCGCGTCGATATTAAATGCGCCGCAGAGATAGATAATCCTGCGGCGCGGTGCCGCGCGTAATTAATCGAATTATTTAAAGGCACACCTAACTCCACTTTCCTCTTCCATTTTCCATCGTCAACTCGAACGCCGCAAAGAGTTCGTGAGCGGCGAAATTCGTCGGGTTAAAGTCGGGAATAAATTGTTTTATGTTACACCGCGCACGGCACGAGTGCGTGCCGTAAAAAGTAACGTGCAATATCGTATCTTCCGGGCGCAGGGAGGACTCGCGTTGAATTTCGCGACGGCGGGACGTCCTTCGAATCTATTCAGAAAATTAGACTGGCCGTCGACGCAACAGCCCCGCGCTCTCCTCTCCTTCCTCATCGTCGCATTACGTCTGGCGTCCCGCGGCGCCGGTAATGAATAAATTTGCCACGAAGAACGAGCGGTCCCACGGATACTCTCGACGTGCGAGCCTTTCCGCGAACGTAAAAAAGACATTGAGGTCGGTTCGACAGAAGTTATTCGCAATCGAGGTCGACAGGCGGGCTCGGATAAGCAGAGCAATAAAGGTCGCCTCGGAGTGGCGAGGAAGTTACTTCCAGTTTCACGAGTTCCCGTGTCCCGAGGATTGCCGACGTAATGGACCTGATTGCCGCTGGCACCGCTCCCTCATCCGACTCTGGTGACATCATTTCGTTGCCAGCGAAAGATCCACGCGAACTGAAAACGGAAGGATTGACCGTTCGAAGCGCTTTCGGTAGACGCCGGCGGTCGAGAATAGTTCGATTAGTACGTTAGTACGAGTCACGTTGAATCACGCGAAGAATAAGAAGTCGCACGTGGCAGATACAGCGAGTCACTATCAAGATCGTAAGGGTACGGAACTTAAAAGAACAACTTCGAATCTGTTGACCTTCGCTGATGGCCACCTTCGTTAAGCGCCAGACTAAGCAAAGTTCTTTCACGTGCTCCGGTAGTCACACGCGACAGTGGAAGATGGCTGATGTAAAGCTTCGCGTGGACGAATTAGGATTACCGCTTAATTTTGTCGCCTTAACTGGCGCGCTTTACGAGCCACCTTTCGTGCGAGAGCAAGCGAAGATGCCGGGAGCCTCGAACAGTCTTGTCCCTGGCGTATTCTCCTTTATCCCGTATCAGCGACCAAACACTCTATACCTTCCTCGACGCGAGAGCGTCTCGAAATGCAATCGCACATTGAAATCCAACGACACTGCGTCTCGCGCTGTGCGGCAAGAGAAAAAGGGAAAAGTGGCTGGTGAATGCCGATCGAAGTGGGCCCCGCGCGCTTTTCCTTTCTCACCCCTTCCGGGGGCGAGCCAATTACTTGCCGAACGATCGGTGGAATCGCAGGAATAGACCGATAGATGGCGCTTGTGTTGCCCTGGGTCGGGTACTGCAATGCAGCTTTCACCCCTCTTTCCCTCCATTTCACTCCTTCCACCCGCCCTCACCGTTTTCCTCGCCTTCTCTCTCTTTCCTTCTTTCACCGTTTTCTCTCGCTCGCCGTTCTACACACCCCACCGAGCAAAAGTCCTCGTCCGCCTCCATCTATTTTCCACTCGCGCCAGGTTCCTCTTCAAATGTCACCTCGCGGACGATTAACTTTCGCACCGTCGTCCCTGTCCTCCTCCTCTTCCTTCATTTTCCCCCGCTCGTTCAGCCGGCCCCCTTTCAGGACCGTCTGATCGGAGGGACCTCTTGACCACGCTAGGGCCATTAGCCACTCACCCTCGGCCGATTTCGTATCGAGAGGGACGTTCTCCCTGCTTCCCCTTTTTCGCTCGCCGATGTCGATCTTGCCGGAGTCGAAACTCTGCGTCAATTGCGACGCGCCGTTTGTTCTTTTTTGCCGGCCGACCCAAGATCATTTGTTTTTTCGTTGTCATTGAATCGATTTTCTTTTCTGTTATCTCGGTACACGGATTTATTGGCATTTTCTGTGGTTCGCGGTGGCACGTTGCGTGTTGGACGCTCCCGCGGAGTGCCATCACCGAAACAGGGCACGGCCAATGAATGAGCAATGACGAACGGCCGGCCTCTTAAAGAAGACGGATCGACAGTGCCAAGAATAGATGGACCAACGATTATCCCGCGAACGCTTCGTGAAAACAATGAATTACTAGATCCGTCCGTGGAATTATCGAGCTCTTACGGACGTCACCCGACGACGATCTTTATAAATATTGTTGGTGCCGTTTGATTAATTGCAACAATAGCGCTGCGAGCACCGAGTCCATAGGTCACGCAGAGTCAATTTGCAAAGATAGATGTACTTGTTTGTCATGTGCTACGGTCGGTGAATAAATTCTAGAAACTTCAAAGAGGGGGGTGATATTTTCGTTTGCTTTATCAATATGTACTCTCTAACACGTGTCTCTTTGGTGCAAGTAAGGTTAATACATTTTATTCGTTTAATCATTTTTGAATAATTATTCGATGAGAAAGTTCATTAAGAAATAGTTAGAAACGTACGTTCTTATTTAAGAGCGAAATTCCTTTTGGCATCGACGCTTATTGGCAGCGTGATCAGTATAACCCGACGCATGGCGTTTGAATTCAAAGCGACTTGGTCGTTTTTGAATGTCACGCCGGCCCGTCCATCGTGCAATTTAATTACGCACGTCCAGCGGACTGGAATTTGGTTCGTGCGTGCGTGCGTACGAACCATTCCGATCTGAACTCATCTCTTGCAATCGCGTCACGGGATCGTGACGCGAGAGAATCGTGCAATATAACTGGCATTCTGACTCAGTGGGCCATAGAGAACTCGCTTTAGACACTATGACGCTGACGCGAAATATTTAAGGGAAAGTTCAATTTCACGGGAACGCAACCCGGAATATTTAATTTGGCAAAGGTTTCCGCGAGTAATTATTTTTATACGCGCACCATGAGCGCTGATTCGAATGTTTGGCTACTAATTTGCAATATTTTTCGCTGTAATAACCCGTCCGTTTCCGCATATACATATCCATAGTCGCATACGCGAGCGCACGCACGCGCACGCGCACGTAACTGTTCTGCTGATACCCACAATCGTCGTATGCGTGAGACGTCACTGCTGTGTACACCGCGAATGTCGCGATGACGAGTACACAGAGTAATTATCGTCCATCATTTTGATATTCCAGTCCAATCGGCCGATATCGTGTATCCAGCAATAATTTTCGCCCATGCCCCGCGACCGGAACGCGACGCGTGTCGTGTTAAAACATCGATCAATATTTCCGTGCACATCGAGTGGCGTAATGCGTCCAAATGAAATGCCGAAACTATCATTACGCATCCCGCCGTACATCGATTCCGCCGCGCCACAAATTGCGTCCGCGTTAAATCATTCCGATCGTTTTCTGGCTGGCAAATTTGACACGTATCGAA
The DNA here is from genome assembly GCA_963942575.1 of Priocnemis perturbator. NCBI lineage: Eukaryota > Metazoa > Arthropoda > Insecta > Hymenoptera > Pompilidae > Priocnemis > Priocnemis perturbator. Next base: position 13,106,097 of record OZ012653.1, read on the forward strand.
GTTACCTCTAGTTACGCTTCCGCTTTTCACCCCTTTCGCGTGCGTACCGAGCGACAGGCATTTAGAAGCAGCGCATCGTCGTGTTACGGGCTAGCTTGTCGCGAGTATGGTCCTTGCAAAACACAGTGCACGCGCATCCACTTTACGACGACGACAACTCGAAATCCGTCGGCTCCCGTTGATGGCCGTCTTCATTAAGTTGAAGCGGCGCAAGTTCCTCCGCGCTTTCCTATTCAAGCGCCGACCGAGCGCTCGTCGTTGGCGTTGGAGACGTATTTCTAGCAATAACCTCGCGCGTCGGCCTCCTTACCCTACTCCCTGTCGCTCTTCCTCTCGTTGCGCAATTTGCACGCGCGGCGCGGCATGCACGAAAAGTCGTGCGCGACGCGCGGCGCGTCAATTCTTCCCGCGATATATTTTCGGGCCAAACGAAACGAGACGAGACGTAACGGGTATCGCTTTCGTCACCGACTAACCGCTCGGCTCTCTTAGTCTATCTGATTGGCAGGACGTCCGCAAACAGTTCTGTTTGACGAGACGACACGTGTCGGATTTGAGGAAGCGCTCCCCGTGCCTCAAGTTTGGCATTTTCGCTCGGCTAGTTTGGACGTCGGCAAACACGCGCTGAGCGCTCGCTGTCGCTGATCGTGTGCGTAATACACATCGTTACGGTGTGAGAAGTATCGGGACAGAGCGGGTAGCGTAGCAAAAATTCATCCCTGCTTCGACGTGGGCGCCGATCAAGTGCGGCATTACGAAGATCAAAGTCCCGAATGTAGGGAGATTATTAAGTTTGCGCCGCGAATCAGCCATCCGACACTCGAGATTTTCTCGCATATCATAAATTGTCCCTGGCTCGGCGAATCTTCTCGCGCAGACGTCGGCAGAAATAAGTTACGATATACCGAGGCATTAAATTCCGTTGACCGGCTCGTCGGCCAAGTGATTCCGACATAAATTATCGTCACGCAGGGAAACGTGTCAATGAGACCCGGCGATTTTCACCTCGTCCGAACTTTTCGGCTGATTTTAATTGCGTTGTAAGACGAATTATTTACGACACGCCACAACGGATCGTTAAAATCATCTCAGAGGCGGGAGCAGATAATTGACACGGCACACACGGAGCGTATCGGGCACAATGTCACCGCTTACTCTCGTGCAGCCTCGTCCAGACGTGCGTACGAGTATTAATTGCGGACGCATTTACACCCAGAAATCCGTAACGGCGCGTGAACACGACGGCGGTAAGGAGGCGCGTAGGTGATAACGGAGTTATCGCTTCGAAAATAAACGGCCCGCTGTCGTGCTAATTGAAACTAAACGAAAGCACCGACAGTCATTGAGAACTATGCGCTGTACGATAATCAAGAGGCTTCGCTGCCCGATGTTGTAATGTTGTCTTTCGGTCATCTCTCAATCGCATTTTGACATACACCATTCAATACGTTCGATAATTTATGCGATGCTTTGGGAATATTGCTTAAAGCAACGAAGTTTAATACAGCTTTTCGTACACGATAAATTGTAATATAGGAATTGTTTATGGGCACCTGATTGAAGGCAGCATTGACGATGGCCAAAGTGAACAGCGCACAATGAAATCGATGTCCATCGTGCAAGCGGCTGATAACGAGTATCCCTTTCAGAATGTCCTGCCTAACGAGGATAAGACCGACCCGGCTGCGGCTGTTAGGACGGACTACCGCGTAAGGCCGCAATAAGTCTATTATGTGGCACCCTAGCCGTCACTCTATGGGGGACCATAACGCATTATGGGCGTCTTATCGGGATCGAGATAGGAAAGATTTCGACCCCGGATAGCCTCGCCTAATTGCAATGTATTTTGACCGTGATCGATAAGCTGGAGGGACACGATCAAATTTTCATTCCTTTCCCGCTTCTCACATTACGGCAAAATCTTAGTCATTTATATAACATTTCCGTGCAACAATTCAGATAAAATGACTCGCCCACCCACGCATTGGTTGATACTTGTAACGTCCTAACGCAGGAGTCAAAGATCGATACGCCCGGAAGCGTGTGGGTCGACAAAGTTATTTCGACCCCATTACACGATACGTAATATATTGCCCTATAATTCATCGTTTTATCGTGATTCAAATAAGCCACCCCCCCAGTGATACCTCTTCCAACTTGCAAATTCGCCTAAATATACGATACATATAAATATGGCCTATCACGCCCAGATACATGCAAAGACCTACATAAATAAACGGCCATAAATACATATGTCCCTTATTGTACACGATTCGCCGGAATCCAAAAACTCCATTCTGCGTTTGCCGAATATACGGGCGTGCAGCGGAATACGTGTTTACATTTGCAAATGCATGCAAATATGGATATGTAGGCATGTTTCTAAGTGCATACACGCCTAAATCCAAGCGTACACCCTAAAATATACACGTACACATGAATATAGGCGGTCACACATGACGCAGTAGTGCTTCTCAACCCTCCCCAGAGTACAAGCGTTACAAGTGTGCCTAATGCGCGAGAGGAGACGTGCCCCGTAAATTAGGAACAACCGTAGACGGAGGGTGGGGAGAGGGAGGGTTAGGAAGTGGGTCAGAATCAGAAACAGAAGTTCCAGGAGCGTATTACCAGTCGGAGAACCGGCGGGCGGCGGCGGGGAATCTAATTGCAATCGCAACAATGGAATTTATTTCGCACTAAAAAGTGCTCGCCAAGCACGATCGTCAAATACGATTGGCCCACTTCGAAATTCGCTAGGAATTTAAGGGCTCTGAGGGTTGCGCGGATAAGTCGGGAAATTCGAGTGCTCCGGATTATATTACCCGCTCCTTGCGCGGTCCCGAAATAAACAGAGTTATGTCGTACACGCGCAGGCATAAGTTTATTTAATTACTTCGATATTAAGCAAATTTCCTGCCTAATTGAGACTGAGCCCTAGCAGCTTCTATTCTCGCGAGACGAATAATCGCTTCGGAATTGCAGCGCAACAAAATAATCTAACTACCACCTAAATTGCAGAGTAACTTTGGCGTCTGTAGGTACTGTGAGCTCAGTTTACGTAGTCGGCCAGATAAGACAGACGGTCCCAGCGGAGGGACCCTGTCCGAGAAGCTGAGCGTCCAGTGTCGGAACAAGACGGCATCTTCGGCAACGAGACGGCTTTGGGTATCGACATCGACGAAACGGCTGAATTACGGGATGCTCTATGATGCGTCGAAATAAATCAGGTGAAAATTTAAGGCCTCGATAAAGGACGCTTTGACGATCCACGGAAGGCAGGAAGTCGCACGTACGGCGCATCGGGAATAAACGTTTCAATCGAAATGGCGATCATAAAATCATTGAATGGCCCAGTTTGGGATTCAGGACGAGTTCGAAGATCGCGAACGATGTGTATGGCCGAGGGAAACCGGGAAAAGTATCCCGCGGGGAAGCATTAGCGTCGCGCGTCGATCGATGCCGCTCCATATGATTGATCGACGTTTTATGGCCAATCCGAGGGAGCACTGAAAATGGCGACGTAACGATGTTTTAGTAATCTGCTTTCGTCGGACGAGTGTGTCGACCTGAGAGTATGAGGAAGGGATTAGGGTAGTGCACGGATATTCATGTGTTACGTGCCACCTTCTATATGGGACATACATACTTAGATGGAATGTTACATGTTCGAGCGTGGACGAAATCCGCCGTGCTAGTTCAACTAACGTAAATTCTAATAGATTGTCTGTAAGAAAATTCATTCCGCAACTGAAGAGAATCGAGCTTCTACCTTAGTCGTCGACTCGGCATTGTAAGCTCCACGAACCGGCGCTGTTTCCTGAAAAATTTTGCGTCACGACGAGGACGTGCTCGATATTCAAGCTGAAGGCGGGGTAGAAAATCCCTCGCGTCATTCTGGCTTATTAGTTTAACGAGTTGCCGATTCAATCGATCCGGTCCCCTTTGTGCGTTCCCAAGCGTTTTCCTTCATTTTCAACCTACCCCCTGTTCGGAATCGAACTTTCCGCTGACTTGCGCAGCCGGGCGTTCCTTCGCACGCCACCACCACCTATTCAGGCTTTCAAGAGTCCTGTCAAAAGCCTTTTTTTCGAACTACAAACTGCGAGGCCCCGATAAAATCGTTCGGTCACATTTCCGTGTTACAAAGTTTTTCAAGCTTCCACGATTACCCCGCGATTTTTCTCGCACAGAATAGTATTGGTTATCCAGCAATATCCGCCTTAATCGCGTTTATACATTTTTCGCCGTAAGACCACCCGCTGCGTCCGACGCCATCTCGACTTAACGTATTCGCGCGCAACGCCGGGAGCCGCGTCGAAAGGTTCCTAATTTTGGCGCGACAGGAAAGAGGCGTACGTCGGGCGGCGTTAAAGTCTAAATCGCTCGAATAAGAAGGGAAACGCTCAGAGAGAGAGAGAGAGAGAGAGAGAGAGAGAAAGGAATTTTTTCATTTTCGCCGTACGTCACGCGACACCCGCGAGCCGTAACTTGGCGATTCTACGAGACTGCCGAGCAGCGGAGCCGCGTAAACTTTTTGGTTTAACAGCCGTCGCATTGGATTTTATATCCGCGAACTTGAAATCGGTTGGCAAGGGTTGACGATGCCGGCCGTTCAACTTTTGGGGTCGATAACCGGCATCGGTTTTGTTTGCCCGGCCCGGCCAGAAATTGAGAGGAGATAAAGGAGAAATGGGGGAGGGGGAGGCAACGAGACAGCTGTTAGATTCAGAAAATTTTATATCGATGCTAGAATTGAATTAACAGCCGACACCTGCGACGAAAACGAGGTATGCGCCAAGATTAAAGTGTCGGACTTTCGATGCACTCGGTAAATGGAACATTTGGTTTTAGTCAGGTGTTAATGTTTCTCGTATCCGCCTGCGCAATGTTCATACGCAGCGACAGCCTCAGTGCTCTTTGTTAGCGGACGTCATACGCGGCCAGCTATCCTTGTAAAGAAACATCTCGCGAAAGTGTCGGTGCTGCATGAAAATATCAGTACTCATGAAAATGATGGGAGAATAGTATGAGGGATATTTTTAACATCCAAACCGCAGAATTGGCGTCTAATTACGGCGTAACGAGATTAGTGACGTACCGCTAAAAAGTAGCGTAACAAAGTTATTGTAAACTGTAATTTCTCGTTCGGGGCCCTGCAACGTTGGCCAGACACTGACGGCTTTAATTCGATTTTCATCGAAAATCCAGTTCCGCTCCCGCGTCCTGGCAACCGTCGTTGTATCGATGATTGTGTCTGCGTCGATTCTGACGGTAGCTGCGCAGGAACAAAGGGGAAACAGCAAAAATGGACGTTCTGGCCTGCGGCCGATCGGCTTTGCTCGTGTCACCGACGTGACATCGAGTCGGACTTCGATTTGCCATCCTAGCGTCACTGATCGATGATCGCTTCGCTTTATGCCTCGTCGAGCGGATGATAAAGGAAAGACGTACATCCTCGTCCCGGGGCTGACCGACAGCGAGACGTTTTTATTTAGCTAACAGGTGAACAAAGAAATTTGATAAAAATCCGAACGTGCACGGCTGCGCGACATCGAATGGTCGCAGGAAAATCGCAGCTCGACGCTTTAATGAAAGCTCAACTCGTTGTTGCGACAGAGAGAGAGAGAGAGAGAGAGAGAGAGAGAGAGAGAGAGAGAGAGAGAGAAAACAGATCCGCAACCGTGCAGAAATCCGCATACACGAGCGAACTGGGGCTGATATTAAGCGACGATATGAAACGCCATCGCGCAATCTCGATAACCGAAGTCGCGAGTTTGATCCTTAACGCTCGCGAGGCAAAACCACGAAAAAAGAAGAAGAGGAAGAAAAAAAGAGGAAAAAGAAGCGTGACGCAGGACTTTTTCGAAGCTCGTCGCTTTTCGATGCGCTCTATCGACGCAGTTTGCGAACGAACGACGCTCTTTCGCCCGCGGTGCTCGTTGTTGCCCTAAAACCGACGGGGAGCGGAAAAACGTTCGACGTCAAAGGGAGAATTCCGCGATAAAACGGAAGCCACCGCGAAGAAGCGAAGAAGGCCATAATCTTCGCAATCGTGCCGATACGCTTTGAATCCGGCGACGTAACGAGAAGGCGCCACAAGTGTCGAACGTACCTTTTCCCGCCAGCGAATTTTCAACATCCACAAAAGCCTGTCGAGAAAAACGTTTCGCGTAGAACATTCGATGAACGGCGGCCCGCAACTGACAACTCGTACGTCCACATGCGGACGCATCAGGGTCACACCAGCGTCTGCATCGCGTACGTGTAACGGATCCGATCGGATAGTTTTTGGCGAAAGCTCTCGCTAACAGCGGGCATCCCCCAGCGGGATTACGCGAGGAAAGCGTCCGTTGATTAAAACCTCGAAAAAAGTGGAATTAAAGCTTTTTGCGCGGACGCGAGGGCGGGTGGAGGAAGCGGAAGGGGCTGCCATTTAATCTCCCTCCCTCCCTCCCCCCTCGCCGCATATTCCGCCACGTTGTGGAACTGCTCTCACCCAGAGGGTCAGCGGGCTAATCGCACTGTACGTTCTCATTCGCGGTGCCCGCCGGCGAAAGAAACTTCGGATAAATCCGATCCGCAACTCCCCATATCGCGGCGACCTATTTCCCCCCACGTTCGAGCGAATTTTTTTTTTTTTTTTTTTTTTTTAATGTATAATTGCATCCACTTTTGCCGCGGCGTTTCGAGTTCTCCGGGACTTCGGCGTTGCTGGGGAAAAGGTAGGCTATTTCGATCCATCACCGGCTGCAGCCTTCACGTCAAAGTCGTCGCATTCATGAAATTCGTTCGCCGGCTGACCGTCTTTCGAACGAATTCAAAATAGTCGCTGGTGAAAAGTTAATGAGAAAGCGGCCCTCCTGCGCGCTCCCGCGCCACTAGAAATTCTTCCTGATATCGTTACGTCGTTAAACGAAAGAAGGGTCAGGTTCGCGCGCCGATAAGATAGCGTGTATCGCTGATCCGATCTTATCGAGCGAAAGCTTCCGTCGATATCGGTGTATCCGAAAAATTTGCAGCGAAGTCGATCGGCGAAGAATTCAGCAGTTCCGCGAGCGTGGAACGATCTACGTGATGGAGTGGAATAAAAACGTCCGGTGACATCGATAATGCTGTGACAGGACCTGACGCGGGCGTACAGAACGTTCGTAATGGCCTGGCGCATCGAAAACGGTTTCTAATGCATTATACCTGCGTCGCAATCGTTACGTCGGCGAAGAAAAAAAAAGAAATCGTATTAGAGAGAAATTGGTCGGAACGTGAGATAGTAAGAGCGCGTCGAGTGTTGAGCCACTGCCTAAACAAAACATGCTGTCGGGAATCCTCTTTTCCCGCTCCTTCGCCTTTTCTCATCCGACCCCGCCACGTATTCCTCTATACTGGATCAAGGGGTGAAGGCAATCGGTGCAGCGATATCCCTCAGTAACGCGGCGTACAGAAGTGTTTTGAAGTCTCGAGGCTCATCCTCGCGCGCAAATTGGACGTCGAAGTCGAATGACGGGGCGAAATGAATTTTTCTCTCTCCCTTACGCCCCCGAACCTCGCCGGTCGCCTTTTCACGGGCTAAGCGAAGTAGAAGAAGAAGAAGGAGGAGGGTGGAACGGAGAAAGTGGACGACGGTGTAGCTACCTGCAAATTTCGCGAGCGGCGGCCAATTTAAATATGCATGAGGTCGGGGAAGAAAGTTGGACGAAGGGAGAAAATGAAGAAAGAGGAGGAAGTACGGGGGCGAGTAGGAATAGGAGACTCTTGTTTCGCGGGTGACCCCGTTAACCCCGACAGAGACAAAAGGGCAGGTGGCGGGGATAGGTGAATCTTATAGATAATTCCGTAATCAGCTTTTCCCGACGAATGCCAAGATCAGCATTCCGGAGGAGAGTGGCTCGCGGTGAGAGATCGTCGGAATGTATCTCTGCCTGCAAAATGCCGGCAACACTGACGTCATCGGACTATGACCTCGAGTGCTGGAGTTTTGATCGATACGTAAGTGATCTAGCGCCGACTGACAATGAGTTATGAGGAGTCTGAAGTGGTAGCGATAATTAGCTGTGTCAATATTCCGCCAGCTGTTATAATTAGTGGCAAACGCTCGCACGCCGATGCTTATATTTTTGCGTCGGGAAGGAAGAAAAAAGAAATGGAGATAATTTTTAATGAGGATATATAAACTTTGCGTTCGGAATGCGACGAATATCGTCTCGACGATTGTATTACGTTGGGAACGGTGTTAGTCGTTCACAGTTTTTTAGCAGTAACGTTGTGTGGAGGATTCTTAATAAAAGTACATTGATTCTCATTACGGTCAGTGACGTGTGCTCATGATGCAATCTTCGTGAAATGTCGTTAACATTCAGCGCGAGACACAGTTTCCAAGGTTCATTCATAAACTGGTTGATTCATAGGTGATCTAATAACTTGCAATTACACGCAAGGTAGACAAGAATGCAGAGTAATAGAAAGTTGTAACATTCGAGCGATGAGAATTTAGATGGAATCTTGATTTCATGGGGTAAAGATTCTTGACATGTCTTCTTTCACAAAAGAAGAAACATATATAATTGAATGCCTCGAGAGCGGGTGATGGAATAAAATCTGGATATTTGTTTTGACTCGCTGCACGCTCAGACTACCGAAACTCATGAATGATATTACAATGGTGACAGATGACTGATGCGTATTTGTCTGAAATGACAATATCTATAGGCTGCGGGCTACGACGTATCCTAAACATAGACGTACTGACAAATTGTTATCATATCGAGACGTAAACAATCAAATTTTGCCGTTCTCTCTCAATCAAGTAACTAGGCTAACTAGAGCGCAGCGCTATGCGTTTACCTTCACCCTCCTTTCAATATGTTTATCAGTTGCTCCAATTATTCAGTCATTCAAAGGTTATCCGAGCAAATCTTAAAAGTAGACTACATTTTCTACGTCAATGTCCCTACTAAGTATAATGCTTATTTCATCGTATTAATTTGATGTACAGTCAGCGTCATTGAAGCAGATTCGAGCAGTCATTTTCTTGCTCGCCGAAGTGTAAATAAAGGAAGCCACCAGAAACGGGATATCGGCGCTAACGAAGTCATTGAGACTTTCTAAACCGACGTCTGGACCGAAATATCCTCGTCTGAAAGTCACAGGACCGACGACAATTAATGACCTTCTCTCGAACGGCGAACGATTTGTGCGTGCAGCCGCACTCGAACAAAGCGCGAAACAAACTGGCGAGATAAACTATGCGCCGGTATGCGCTCTGGAAAACACTGACGACGTTTCGGGGCAACGATCTCGCCTTCTTCCTATTCTCATTTACGTCTATCTAAACACTTGCGTTACAAAATTACGAGGGCATTGACATCGTGCGTCAGAAGTCGACTGTCGACCGTCCGTCTCTTTCTACATCCTTCCTTTGTAGACTGACCGCTAATCCAGTCGCGAAGCTTGGATGACGATGAATAACAGGTGGCCGCGTATGAGGCGGCCGACGCGCGTGGGCTTTGGCATTCAAGACACATTTCAGTCAAAGCTCGGAATGTCAGCTAAAACGTGTTTTCGGCTTCAGCTTAAAGTTTCGTCTGCGCTCCGACGCCCGTTCGAAATACACGCCATTGTCTTCCCGTTCCTTTCAACAACGCAATAATCATGTCAGCGCTTAACTGTCTTGTTTGTCGGATTCGCGGTGGTGCTCGCGGACGCGTTTGAAAATCGCACAATGTGATTTCGCGGGAGCAGGACGAGGCGAGAGGAACGGCGAATAATGAGGTCGGGGAGCTTAACAATTGCTAATTATTTGTCATGCAACTCTTAAATTGCGCCGCATTTACGTTGTTGTTATAGCGGCGGTTACGTTACGGTGATTGATCGCGCGGGCATCGAAACTGACGCCGGAAGAGCGCGTTCATTTGTCAAAGCTAGAAACGCGCGAATAATTCAACTCGACAGCGCTGATCATCGGAGATGAATACGCTCCTTATTGCTGCTGTGCCGTTGAAACGTCTTGCGGCAGGTGAGGCGAATCCTGTCTGAGGACGGCACCATCGGTTAAGCGCGAACACTGTTGTTATTTTCAGCGCAAATTAATCTGCACCGAATGTGGTACGGAGCCAAAAAAAAATGTCAATTTATTTCAGTACTTTTCTACGATGTGTCGATGACAGTTACTGATTTTTATGCTTAACAACATATTATATTTCAAGCTGCTTCGGATCTCCAACAGTTCTGAGTTCTGATCGCCGGATACCCGGCACAACACTTTTATTTAATTTCGTTCTGAATTCAATATCAAGTCCTTAGTACGAATCGAGTATCAGGTAATTCGCCGTGCCGATTTTAATATGAACTATAATAATCAGATTCAACAGGCCAGCTTTTCAGAGCGGCCTCAATATCGACGGATTTCCCATCAATAATCTCGAGCGTTGGAAAGCACGCAAATCTCGAAAGGGGCCAATTTGATCCTCTTTCGCCAAACTCGTGTAATTGCGGCTTATTACGACGTCAGTAGCGTTCGGATCCTCACGATTATCGTTCCTGAATGTCCTCCGGGGCATTAAAGCTATCACCGTCACGACGCGACGGTCAAGCTGAAAATAGCGATTCGGGCGCGATCGACCGACCATTCAGAGTACGCCGAGTTTATTGCCAGACACGCGATCTACGAAGGTACATACTCCTTTTATGCTAATTCGCCTGGTAATTGCGCTCACCTGGATACCAATCATTTCCGACACCCCCTCGCGTGCGTACGGGAAAGTGAGTCTGTCGCGCGGAGCAGAGAACCAACTGTTTCGAGTTTTTATAATCGACTGTACGCACTGACCCAGTAACAGGCGGATTGACTTATAGCGGTATCGGTACGAGGAAAACTATAATAGGATGCAGGCTGTATTGCGCGGTTCGCCTACATAATAGGCGGCGCATATACGAATTTCTGCGGTGTTGTGGGAATATCGCCGGGGTTACGCTGATGAGTTTACATTACGCATGTTTTCGGTAAACTGCACTGTGGATTATGTGCCGACCGTTCCCTGCGCGTTCGAGTGGCCGAGGATTGCTACATACACAAGTATGTACTCAAATCGTCTACGCATATTACGTGCGCCTAGATATGTTTATTAATCGAGTACGCGCTGAGTCCTGCTGGCTATTATTACTAGGCATGCATGCAATTAGCAGGAGGGAGAAGGAGGGAGAGAGAGAGAGGGAGAGGATGCATAGCGTAAGGCCAACATAGTAAAGAGCCGCATTCTAATCGTCCGAGCGGCGCAGCGAAATTTCTTTTGCTTACTAGAACGTAACCCACGGTCAGAATTCGAAAGGGCGATCGTTGGGAAACGCTGAGAGCGGGCCGAAATGTGCCGGATACGCTTTGGCGACTTCAATTTCGCGTCTTGTACGCACCTGTTGAAACCGAGCCGGCGCAGGTGAACAGTCGCCTCGGCGAAGGAACGAGGAAGAGAAACGTGTAATTAGGAGAAGGGAGGCCGGCGGGGGCGGCTCTAAGGAGTAGGCTCGAATCTGTTTCCATCAGCGCGGAATTAGTTCTCGTCCTTTCCCTTGGTAACGCGGAAGCGAAAATTGCCGGCGTCCCTTCTGGATGGTGTCCCGCGAGATCGCGTGACGAATCGTAGATTATTCCGTACAAAGATCAGTTCTACGGCGTGTCGTTAGGTATAGCTTTTATGTGCACAGTTTTACAGTGTGCTGCCGGACCTGTAACATGTTCTCGCGGTTTTGCTCATTGTTTCGTACCTGGTTAAACGTCATCTGAATAAAAGCAATTTAACGAGACTGTCACCGATTAAAATGATAATCGTGATTCTTGTCTCGGTTCTTCTACGAGTCGGAAGCGTCTGACGCGAGAATGTACTGTGTTATAAGCGGAACACCGGGATTCAGCGATAATTCATGGCGAATCGTTAGACGCGTCGTGCTTGCGCGAGAGTGGCAATCATGAGCTCCAATCGTTTCCCAACTGTCTTCGAACCTCGACTCGCTTCGCGTCTGTTATTACAAGTTAAAGACGGTAGCAGTGACGAGAGACAGACGCTCGTGACATTATTTATTATATTCCGCCGGCCGCGGCGCTCATCGACAGACGAACGTGGCAAATAACAAGGCACATAGTGGCGGCATGAAAAAGGTGAAATAACAATGCGGCAAGACGTTCGCAGCCTCGCGCCATTATCCGCGCAGTTAAGATCAGCTTTCGTAGGAAACGCCGTAACAATTCCCATGGAACGTTCCCTGTTCCTTGCCGTCGAGTTAACCTTTTGACAGTTCTGAACTTTAAGCCGCGGCTTATGGTGCGCGCATGAAAGCTATCGATGATCTTTTTTCGTACGTGCATTCTGTTAATTCGATAAGAATAAGTGAAATGGGACGGAATTTATTATTCGCCGACAGATTACCGTCTGCTCGCGGTCGGCAAATTATTGCGGTTACGAATGTCTGCCCGGCTGCCGGGGATGTCCGGAGCGAAACCTTCTGATGGATATTTTTATCGCGTTCGGGTCAGGTACCCGAAAGCTTCCAGGACCATAGATATATTCGGGTGACCGACATTTCGTCTGTCCGATGGACGCTTCTGGCCGGACTTTATTTGCTCCGCTCGAGCTCGCGAATATTTTAGTACGTATTCCGAAAGTTTCGTATTTTTCCGACACGTTCAACTTGACCGTTGCACGTCCGCATCCCGTATACGCGCGCACTACTGTATTAGACCCGCTGATGGGTTGTTTGATAAACTCGTCCCGGAAGAAATAGATTCGCCGTTGCCGACGATTAATACTTTCACAGACGAAGGACGAGAAAGAAGGAACGAAGCGGAATCTCGGCGAGAAATCTCAGCGACCTTACTCTCCCCTGCCTCGTAATTATTGGCTGCACAAACGGAGTCGTCTAAAGACGGAAGCGTCGCGACAAAGATCGTCGTCGACGTCGTCCAGAGACAATCTAAATCCCCGACGGGCCGCAGATGTGCATCGTGCCACGGTAGAACGGCAATCATAACTTTCAATTATTCTTAAACTACGCCCAGCCGGCTCTTTCATCATCCTGATAACATCGTTCTCCACTCTCGACTCTCTTTGTACAGCCTCCTCTCACTTCCTCCCTAGCGCCGCATTTCATTCTCCGTTCCCCGTCACGAATGATGATCCACGGTGATCCACGATGAGCCAGCCTCGCGCCTAACTGAAATGAATTTTCGCGGCGAAAGTGCTAAAAATGTGCTACGATACCGCGTGCCTCTGAGACACGTATCGGGCGCTCGGCATTTGTCGTGCAACGATAAATTCGCCGACGTAAATCGAGATTAGGACGAGTGGAATTTTCGATTTGACCGAGTCCACTAATTTGTTCACGAGCTTCGGCCGCCGCGACGCGTGACAGGAGAGAGAGCGTGGATTTGCGAATGTATATCGTCGGATCGAAAACGGTATGCCGCAAAGGTCGCGCTGTATGATGCAGATACGGTGAAGCGGCAGGGATGGCAAATCGATCAAATCTCAGGGTTTCCATCGGTATAAGCGCGTGGGACTGGCTCTATCTGGCACGGCCAATCGCCGGGGAGGCACAGGTGTGCATGCGCTCCGGCGAATAATAAATCCTAATCGGATCACGGAAGCGACGCGCTGGTTGCCCATCGTCGACTGCGAGTGGCAACTGTGACGTTGCAGCTGCAATTGACGCGGGACGCCGGCTGCGAGTGTTCGAGAGGATCGATAACCCGACGACGCCGACCGAGGATGGCATCCGAGGACAGGACCCGAGGACGGATTATTTCCGATCGAAGAACCAGCGTCGAAAACGATAATGCGTCCTCTCGTCGCCGCGACTTTCTGCCAATTAATTTCGCATCCGCTGCCGGCGCATTGTCTCATCGATCGACGGTAAGGATGCGGGGCTGTGTCAAACAGTTCTCGACACGCTCGCCAATTACTCTTCAACGGCGCATCTCGAGAGACTCGAGAAGACCGGACGACGACGTTGTGCCGATGCTTTCTGGATTAGTACTCTCGGCGTGAGGAAAGAGTACGGAGAACTATCGATGGGTCGATCGTAAGAGCCCTTCAACGGGATCGTGTGCCCCGTCCCCCCGTTCGTCCTTCTGGTCACGAAGGACGCAGGACCCATGAGACGGAAGGAACTGCTATCGCGCGCGATCGAGTAATTTTGCCAACATTCGATCGGCCACGGCAAACATCAATCTGCACCGAGAGTCTCTCTAGTCTGATGGAGTATCCTGGTAGCAATCTCTGCTGTCGCGGTTTCAAACCCCGCCGCCGGGATACGTCTCATCCTTCTCCGTCCTCGAGTTCAGAACCTTTCTCCATTTAGCACCTTCCCTTCCTCATTCTCACGGTTTCTCGTTGCCCCCGTTCGGAAAAGTTACCCGCCACTTTCCAGGTACAGACAATTCCTTAATATGCTTAACGCTGCCGATGCAACTGTTATTCGAGGCAAGCACTTCCACGAGGTTCGAGCAGAAAACGCAGTCGGCAAGGATGAGGGAACGCGTTACGGGAATACTTAATTCATAAATATTGCAGACTGGCAGCTTTGAAGGGAGGCTCGTACACGCGGTTCAGAAGATCGGCACGCGCGCCCGACATACCGTCTCTAATGTATATTTTCGCAATTTGCATGAGAGATCTTAAGGAAGAGAGAGACAGAGAGAGAGAGAGAGACGCAACGGGGCATACAACGGGCACAGGCAAAATTGCATGTCCTTTGAGAGCGGCGTTTCGTCTACTATACCCTCGTCTACTCTCGTCTCGTCTCGTCTCGTTGCACCGGCCTTGCCCGAGCTGGAAGTGTGTACCTTAGACATACCGCGCGACGTGTGTACGCTGCATCGTTCAGCCACTAATTACAACGTTGTGATCATGGCGTGTGACGTCTCGAGCGAGAGGGTCACTAATTAGCCGTGACCTTCGACTATCATAATCCACTGCGTAATTCGGCAGCTGTGTACCCTGCGAGTCGGATGTCGAACGTAAATTTTGCCCTCTTCAGGATGTCAGACGGGCTGCCAGACGTGAACTTTGGACGGTACGATGTCACGGGCTATTATTGTTAAATGACGGTAAGCCGTCATGCGGTTCCTGAGAGACCAATTTCCAGACGACTCCTCCGTTTGTTTTAACAAGACTACATCAGCACAGCGAATTCGACGGCCATATCGTAATGATTTTGAATATTTGCTTGAATGCTCATCTATCTGTGCAGGAGCTGAGGCAATCCGAAGAGCTACATTTCTTGACGTTTTGAAGTCGCCAAGTCGATGGTTACTCATCATCGGGAGAAAGCTTTTCAATTCAATCGTTTCTATGTGCAGACAATAAGAGTCACGTAGGCGATGTCTTGTTGACGTTCTTTGTGTATGCCAGACGTTTGAGACGCTTTGTGCAGCCGTGAACGAGGCCATTACACCGGCAATCTCTTACGTACTCGATCTTTCTCTCGCGGATGATGAATCGAGACATTAGCGAGAGCAAAACGCTTGACAGGATCAAGATCTACGCGCCGAGGTGTCCAACATGATCCGCGCAAACGTAATTAATATTCGTTGCGTCTGCCAGTGATATTTAACCAATGCCGTAAGCATTAAAAGTACGCCAAACTTCTATACTGTTACACAAGATCCACGTTCATCAATACGATCGCAGAACGATTAGAGATGTTTGCGCCAACGGCGATTGATCGACATTCCTCGATTGGATTCATCTTCTGCCGTTTGCCCAGATTGTTTGCGCGCGTGTTCGCTTGGCAAGGTCTGAGCTTAAAAAATCAAATCCGTCCTCTCTAACAATAAATATTTACCCGCCGTTTATGGTCCCTGTGCACAAGGCTTACGGCCTGCGCACACACGCTCGTCGATCAAGAAATATATAGATTCCCTTCGGATGATCGGTCAAAGATAACAGATACATTTTTCCTCCACTTCCCTTTCACCGGCGTCAATAATCTCTTTTGCTCTATTTCTCATTCTCTACCCTGTTTTCCTCTCCGCCCACCCTTTTCCGTCTCATTCGATCTCTTTCTCCCTTTCCATCTCATTCTTTCAAATGTTCAACCCAGCATGACACGACACGCGAACCTACTTCGTGGGACCATTTGTTTCGTCGTTTCTATTGATAAAACGTTACCAGCCCGGACTTGACCCCGCCAGAATGAAAAGACCCAGACTGCGGGCCCGGCGTGATATAGAAACATCATCTGACTGTCGAAGCTTAAAATCGATGAGATGTCAACCGGAAAATGAAATAGACGTCAAGAGGTGAATAAACTCTGTCCTATATTCTGCGCCTGTATCTCTGACAGATGTATCCGTCCACCGACGGTGCCTTTTGAAGTTAGATCTCCTTGTTAACTATCTGACTGGAACAAATCGTTGCTTCGATTCTCTCGGAATTATATTTGTCGCCATGAAGTCATAGTCAATTCAATCGACACAAGTGCTTTCCGAATAACCTGCATTATTGCGATACGTTAATTATTGCAACGGACGTGCAATTTTAAATGTCACCGGTGATTAATAGCCGACGAAAATTAGTGAAATCCGAGCCGATCGTTCTCTGAAGCGACAGTATCCGCGTGACACAATATTTTCCCTGCCTGCGCGGCTCGACGCACAAGTCTCTAAAACGATGCTATTTATAAAGCGCGCGTCGGCGAGTGACGTTTCGCTCGGAAGGTTTTCATCCGGGGAGCTCCCGTGACGAGGAACCGCGGGCTCGAGACTTCTTTCCCGTTGCTTTTTTCCTTCCTCGTTCGCGGGTCGCGGCGTACTGAAGCGAAAAAGCCCGTGACAGCATCGACGGATCTTTATCGATCGAACGAAACGCGGTTGATTGGACGTTTGAAAATACAGAAGTTGCATAATCAGTTCTAACGTATAACGAATATGTTACGATCGGGCAATTAATAATT
The DNA here is from genome assembly GCA_963942575.1 of Priocnemis perturbator. Classification (NCBI taxonomy): domain Eukaryota; kingdom Metazoa; phylum Arthropoda; class Insecta; order Hymenoptera; family Pompilidae; genus Priocnemis; species Priocnemis perturbator. The sequence continues at coordinate 13,123,035 of OZ012653.1, forward strand.
CAACGAAGCAGTGATCTGCGTGGCGAAGGATCGTTCGCTCGAAAGTAGAAGCAAAGCTTTGGAAGTAGATCAATTCCGCGGCGAGTCTTCCTGCCCTTCGACGACGATCGAACACGAGCGGCAAACACGAGAGAGCACCTGCTCCGCTTCTTCTTTCTCAGCAGTTTCGCGCCTAGCCACGATTTATGAAGCTGCAGCGCGCGCCCCGTTGCCAGCCGAGCATCGTCACGACACATTACTTGGCACGGGACACGAAAGTAGGAGGCAGAGAGGGAGCGAAGGAGAGAGACAGAGAGAGCACGAAATTGCGGCGAGGAGAGAGCGTAGAAGAAGCAGAGGCCGAGAAAGAAGACGAACGTCGATGATTCATCGGCGTCAACCTCCTTCGATGATGCCAAAACTGGCCACGCCGACGATTACTTCGATGAGTTTCTTCGGAAGCTATAATTACGCGTCCATCGAATTAGAGGCGTCACGGATTTTTGTCCTCCTGCTGATCGTTCGACGAGCGCGTTATTTATTATCCGCAGTGCGCTGCGCGGAAGGAAGCAGTGTATATTGAATGTTGAAAGAGACTTCTGTAAGCGAATGGATCAGCGCGGCGTTATTAAAAATTCACTCTTCCGCAACCTACTTAGTTTCGCATCAAACTATCATCACACGGAATCTTCCTTCGCACGATCATCGTATCGTCTAAGAAACGGCATCGCGGACTACCGCACGCACTTGCCCAGCAGTTACACCGGCCGTAATCCGCGAAACACAATTGTCCGAGAGAAGGAACAGAAAGGATTTGGCCGTCGACGAGGATTTATCAGTGGAGACATAGATCGTTTTGACGGGACAGCACGATGTGACGCGTTAGAGCGGCGAACATTCAACCGGCTCGCCTTTCACGGGTCCGCACTTCTCAGACAGATGGCCGCGGTCGTCGAGCTCTCGTTCTTCGTTAATTCTGTCGCGGAAAAATCGTATTTGCGCAACAACGATTAAATATCTCGTCTCCGGGCCGCAGTTATTAATTGCGCGCGCTGTCTGATCTCTGATCCGGCAGCATTCGTGAGCCGAGCGCTCTCGCGTGCTCGATGAATTACGCGCGCGGTGTGCGTTCGGGTTCGATGATGCGACCGCGCATATTCTTTCGTGGCCTTCTTCCCCGCGGCCTTCTCCCACGCGAGTCTCCTTCTTCATGACGTCCACACTCGTGCGAGCAGAAAATATGCAAAGCGTACGACTTGAACGTTAAACCTCTACCGTGCTCGGAGTGACTTCCGCAGATACGAATGGCGGATTTTGGATAGATTTGACATTTCGACGCTTGCTAAGAACGCGACTTAGACTTCTAGATCGGGACAGGTGAAAGGTCAGCCGCTAATTGTAAGAGCACGTCAAGATCTGTGCTTTCGTCGACGTATCACGCGAGTGTGCCGGCGAGCAGCACGCGATTTCGTGATCTTTCCGTAAACACCAGAGTCGCGCGGAGGCTTCCGCTTTCTTGAAATAATCGAGCTCACCTTCGTCGCGATCTCACTTAATCCAACCTTCGAGTGGACAAAACAAAACAAAAAAAACAAAAAAAACACACACACACACAGGGCGCAGTTGAAATAATTCCGTCGAAAATGCAGCAATGAAATTTCATACGCCTGTCATCGTGACGCAAAAAAACGGCGGGCAACCGGAGCGGGGAGAACGTGCGAATGAAAGTCGTCTGACGAAAATTAACAGCGTTCGCGGGATTCGATGCGACATTATGCACGATGACAGAGTTGTCGCGCGCAGCAGGCCGCAGGCGACACATTCGCGGAAATGCGCATAAACGAAATGCCATTACGCACTTCGCAGGCAACGCATGTCATTTCCAACCCGCCAGCAGCACTTCGCTGACTGTTGACTCTGTAGCACGAAAAACGTTGCACACCCCGCTCGCCCCGCCCCGCCCCGCCCCGCCCCAATAGGAGCCTCTCCCGTTAACGTTGATATACGACGAGGAAAAAAAGTACGTCGCACGCGGTTGTGGCAGAATTTCACCGATATTGACACCCCCGACTCGAACGGTCGATCGCGCGCATTTCGCACCGTCCTCGGCTAATGCGACGACAGGTGTATGCCCCCCGACGCATACGCCTTTGTCAACCTTATCGCGAAGCACGTATAATTCGGTGCCCGTTACGTCATGTCGTGCCACATGCTGCGATAACCGCGCGACTGTGAAAACGAGAGTCGTCGGTGGTTGCGTCAATAGCCCGTCGTCAGCCTTGCTTGTCTTTCAACCCTTCGCTCGGCGCGGAACGGAATTAGTAGCAGCGATCGCGGAAAGTTGGTCGCGAGTGAAGAAAAAAGACAGGAAGGAAAACAAAAACATGCAAATTCCTATCGGACCGAGACCGAGTGTTTATATCGCGCGCGGGGACGAGTCGTGGTAGGTTGTCCCTGCGGCGCAAGATATCGGGCCCGGAGGAAATTAAAACTACCGCTCATTTCGGCCCGCGCACTGTTAAATAAGTTTAAGTAGGATTAAAAGTGGCCGGGGTGTATGCTCGGCGTGTACACCGTGAGTGCATCCACCCCGCGTAAATTTACAAGGTTGTCGACCGAGCCGGCGTACTTCTCGGCGGCCTTTTTAAAAATCGTCGGGAGCGCACGCGGCATCGAGATTTCCGAAAGGAGAGGAGGAGAGCGTCGTCGGGCTCGAAATGCGCGTCAGCGAATAGAAATCGTCGGGGGAGTAAAGCGAGGGAAGACGGAGGAGTGAGAAATTTTCGAGGAGTAATCAAAATTCTTGGGGAAGAATTTACGCCGGTTAAACGGCAAGCAAGAGATCGCGGCGATGCTTTCTTTTCTTTTTCACTTTAGAGAATTCTTAAGTGAAGCCCGAAAACGTGAAATTGAAGCCGTTTATTGGCGAAGCATAATGCGGTAATAATTATCCCGGTGGACCATTCCATGCTGTTATCGCGGTGTATTAATGTAAAAATTGATTGCTGGATACAATATCACGTTACCAATTAATTATAAGGAAATTCATTATTTATGTCTGCCAGGGTCGATTAAGGCAGTAGACTTGCAGAATTAAAATGTGTTTTTACACGGCAATGTACTACAAGATCATGTGCCGTAGTCTTGTTTCCTTTGGAACCACTGCAACAACCCCTTTCGAATTCTTATTTATATCTTTTTGTAAGTTGACGCTCGAGCCATTCGTTCACTACGCGAGAATAGATTTCCGGTCCCGGCCGGTGGGAAAAGAATTGGATAGCCAACTTTTTCACGCTATTAATAAGTCGCGAGTAAAAAGGAAGTGCGGCGGAATGCGAGAATCGAGCACGTTTTGAATGTCGTAGAATTTTTTACGCCGTATCTCTTTGCGACGGAGCGAAGGGGAGGAAAATTACGTCAATCGTTGAATTTTCAAATACCTTTCAAAACGGTGACGGGACGTTCACATGGAGAATATTTGGCTGCTGACGATGTCGCGCTGATGCCTTGCTCGAGTGCCTGGAATGAAAAGATTTACGTTAACGCGATTGAAGGAAAACTGCAATTGGAAAATAAATGTAGGTGAGCATAAGACGAACAAACTTCAGACAGGTACACGTACCCATCTTTCGGTTTATCAAACCTGAATAACACGACAATGCGTCATAAAGGCAAAGACCCAAATAGCGTTGCATGGTCGCCGAAGGCCAATTGACACCAGATAATTTTACTATTTTACGCTCGGCAACGTTCTATCCCGACCGTGTCATGAACGCGGCAATTAAAGCGCGACTTCGTCATTCTACCAATTTCACCGTGACGCTAACAGAACCGTCAACCTGTCGCGCATTATTAACATTAATCGGCAACAGGAGCAATTTGCCGCGAATGCGCGCCAATGCCGCTCACGCGGTCTCGATTACACTCACACGCCACCGTGGCAAGACTCTTCGAGCCATGATTCACGTGGAAATGTCATAAAAAAAATCATTTCTTTCCGTCCACATTATTTCATCCTCACTCTTTCTCACTTTTTCAATTTCACACTTTCCATCGGTCTCCCTCTTTATTCCCCTCTCTTTCTTTACCCGTGTTTCACCCTCTCGCCTTTTCTCTTCCCCTATATTTCGTAGATTCCTCGCCAACAACCCTTCCTGCCTCACCCTCAACTGTTGGTCAGTCGTGCAACGCGATTTCAGCCCGCGGTTCCATTGTTCTCGCGAGAACAATTAATGTTCCACGCTGCTGGGAATCGTTAACGTGATCACAAAGAGTCTTTGTCTCTCTCTCTCTCTCTCTCTCTCACTTTTGCATTTTCTCCCCTCGCCTCTTTCTCTTCATCCCCCAACAGCAGAGGTGTCCGAGCGTGGGTGCGAGTTGAACTCTGCGCACGCGAGCGGCCGACAAGGTGCGCAGATGTGCCTATAGTCACAGTCATCAGGGCATAATCAATTTCTGCACCGAACAATGGCCGAAACTTAATTAATCGCTCGGAAGTCTCCCCGGAATTCTCGTCCGCTCGTCGACGATTATTTCCTAGCGCGAGAGCTTTTCTTTCCTCCCTTTTGTAGTCGACGATATTGACGTCTTCGTAGATGCAATTAGCTGGTATATCGTTACGTTCCGTGTACTGAGTTCGAGGCAACGTTGAATTAATATTCATATACTGATGACGCTGGGTCGCCGCCGAGTATGGAGACAATAAACGACAAAAAGGGAAATATTGTAATGATACGTGCGAACACGTGACGAAGAATACGCGGCGTATGACGTGACGCGTACATTTTCCCGCTGCATACTATCGGTACAATTAAATTCGAATCTGACAAAGTGGAAGAGCGCGCCTTGCACACAATAATGAATATTACTCTAATTACGAGCGAGCGCCGGTGATTACGCGGACGGTGCCTGCGTGCGGTTACAGTTACTCGGCATGCGTTATATGTTACGTGCCAGCAAATCGCGCGAATTTCTTGCGGAAATGGCACGGCAACGATTACACGCTCGCTCGTCGCACTTCTTCGACGAATTAGCTGCGATGCGTCGCGATTACTCGCTGGACAAAGGGAATCATTTTCTGTGCTACCGATGCATTCAACTAGACACGGAAATTAGAGGCGAGTTCCTGCGAAAGTAATCAGTCTTCGTAAATCGTATCAACGTCAGTATTTTGTTCGAAACGACCGTTTCAAATTCAGTTAGAGGGAAAATAGACGAATGAATGGCACTGCAATTGTGTAATCGTTGCTACGAACCAACGAGTCTTTTTCCGTAGGAACCCCTTCGTATATCAAAATATGATCATTAATATTCACTTTTCAGGAAGAGAAACAGAAGACTTATTCGACGTTTTCTCAATTTACAGTCTCCGTGCATAGGCATTTAAAATGTGCTGGCAACAGAATGAAAGTTGAGTCATGCAGTCGCAGACGCAGGCATCGTTAATAAATTAAACATTTTTCTCTTTCGTTACTGCAGTCAGGCGGTTTATTATACCTTATTAATTAATGAATCGAGTCGGTTCAGTTCAGAAGTGGCTTATATTTGCAATCAGCTAGAAAGAAATCAGAGAAAAAATATACCAGCAACGCCTTTTTCACTATCGTTTCTCACGATCTCGTCTGACGTCAACGCACGCCTATCGGTTAAAACAGTTGTCGAACAGACATTTAGCGCCAACATACACACTAGCGAAACTTCGCTCACGGAAAGTCCTTCAGACATATCCTCAAATCTTCCTTGTTCAAAAAATGAACGTCTCCCTATTGACGCAATGCTTCCGCAGATTTCGAAACCCAATTATGTCTTGTTTAATCAGATTTTTTGCAAGATCCATAATAATAATCCTTGTTCCACAGCTGCCAGAAAAATATGAATCTATTATCCCGAACACTTTGTTTTGAGTGAAACCGAACCAACTGGAACATTTGCAGCGATTCGATATAGAGGAGTGGTGGAAGTTCACGTTGGGAGAAAAGTTCAAGACGTATCGCTGCCTTAAATGTTTTGCCACGTGCCATGAATTGTCGCATAACGATAAAAACGTAACGACTGTCGAACACGATCGACAGATTCCATTGTCGCAAATGGTGTCGTTGGACATTCGAGTCGTTCCGTGACGCTCATTAAAATTTATAAAACACTAGTGAACGCGAGTGGACAAATATTCGACGCTCAAAAGAACTGTGTTTACACGAGGAGATAATTGAAAAAATCTGATCGAAGTGTATGACAGGAGATGAAAGATACGTGCTTCTGTTTACGAACGTTTACTTTGCTCCGCGTCCGCTACGTTTCTGTCATTTCGTTAATCAAACTTAAACTTGTACCAACCTCCGAAGAGAAACACGTCGCCGAAGCAATCGGCGCAATAAAAATATGTTTTGCCGGTCGATTGTGAGAAAATGCAAAACAGCCGAGAGGTGTTTGCACGACGTGGACTTTGTTTTCCGCAGATGGAGCGGATGAACGAAGGCTGATTTCAATAACAAGTACGCTGTCATCAAAAAATATGAGATTGTATAACAGGCACTGAAGCAAAGAAAACTGCCAATTTTCATAACTGTAACTCTATGTACGATTGAAAACAACTTCGTAATACAGCCCGCAGCCGACAGTTGTCAAGATTGTCGAAGGAACGTCGGAAGCTGCGCGTAAGAAAGTAAAAACTCCAGCGGCGCGTGAGGACAAAACGGAGCGAGACGAAATGAAAGGCGAGGCGAGTAAGTGGAGTCAGGCGTGAGCGGATTGACGACATGAGTATCAAATGACGTAACCCGACGCCATGGCCGACAGCCGGTTGACCCGCGGGAGAAACGTGTCCGTTTGCCGTTTTGCCCGCGAGGCACAATCACTTTGGAATCGGTAGGATTTAATTATTAGCCACGGCGGGAGCGCCTTGCCATTGGGGTGTTCGTACGCGTGTCTCGTGCCGCTAAATTTCCCCGGGGAGCGTTTCCGCTAAAATTCCACTTTTCTAAAAGACGCCGAGATCGCGGCAAATACCGGGCGACGTTGCACTCGGACGGCGAACCTTTCGTGATACCAAGTGAAATTACGTGGGCGCGGGACACACGGTTTTTCGAAGTCATTACTTTTCTATTAGCCAGAGGCTGACACTCGTGGCTGATTGCGTTTAAAGCGGAATTACACTGTGGGTAGCGACGCGAGGGTCCTGGTTACTTAAATTTCAGCCGCCCTTTTTTCGTGGCCAAGTGCAGCGGGCGCCGGGATCTTTCCCATGGGACGTCGGCGGAAAATTGCAAGGGTAATTGCGTAAGGAACGGCATTTAAGTGAGTCGATGCAAGGAGTCTAGAAATTGGCCTGCCCGCCGGCGAATAATAATAAGCTGCCGGCAATAAGCCGGGAAATAATGTGACGGGTAACGATTGTTTCGGGACTCCGACGTCGGCGAAAGTGACAAGAATTTCATTCCGCGGAATCGACTCCTCCACCGCCCCGCCGTTTATCGCTAATGGCCGTAAACTCGAGAGACAACTCTTTGATCTTTGACATTTTCCAACGCCCTTTCCACTTCCATCGGCGTCCTCTCCTCGGCGTTTCCCTTTCTGCGAACGGTTGACAGCCGCGATTACTCGCGCGGGAAGGCTCGAAGCGCGGCGGAAAATGAATATTACAACGTAACGTCCGCCGGGATAATCGTCAATCATTGGCGGCGGGCAATTATCCCGCGCAATTATTCGGCAATCAATACCGACGATTGAGTCAGTGTAACGCAAGTCTCTGCACGACTCCGTCTCGGTTATTACTGTCATTAAGTGCGAGGCAACGGAGTGACGTTGACTTTCGCGGAGCGTCGCGGTTAATCGACATTACGCCTCCGTACGGAAATATGCGACGATGAAATATGCGAGCGTAAAACGTTAGAAGCGTGCGCTATGGGCGCCTTCTCGACGCGCGTTACGCGCGGAAAATGATATAAGACCGGTTGCGCCGTAAATCTTGCCAGACGCACCACGGAAAATCGAACTCTCTCGACGCGAAACTGAAAGAAATTCTGTTTATCGCGAAGGCGGATGTACTAGCCAGGAAGAGGTCGTTTCGGGATATCTGCAGCAGAACGAAAGTAACCTTTTCTCCTTACGATCGCGGCGTAATAAAGTACAAGGTCGTCAGGCTTCTTGCGGCGACGTCTAATAATCCATCGTCCGGCCACGCGTTCGCTCCCCCGCTGTTTCTTTAACAAGCCTGCGGCCCGTTACCTCGACAATGAAACCGAACCTTTTTATCCGCCAGCGTGGCCGACGCCGCTTGCAAAGTGATGCCGGCGTGTCCCAGGAGTGCGATAGACCGACAAGTTCTAGCAATTTCAAATTTCATCGTCTCTCCTACGGCCTCTCACTTTTCGGTTTCCAGCAGTCGTAGCTTACGATTTTCGATTTTCATTCCGCAACAGCCCCAATTTCCATTCTCCTTCGTCGTCGTTTAAGTATACGCGCCCTGCATATCTCTTATCGCGGCCGCTCTCACCACGATCGCGCTCCTCATTGCACCAGCATAGAATCACCTGACCAGGAGTCTAATCCTATCATCAGCTTACGAGCGAGCAGCGTTTCCCTAACGAGATTTCAGCCGCTGGCGAAAAGAAGTTTTCCGAGGGGGCGATATCGCTTCCGCCGAGTTCCAGGCCACTCGCGGGTGATAAATATTAAACGAGCCTTTCTTACACCGGCCTCATACATCACCGCTGAACCAGAGCCGCTCTTCTCCACCTCTCGATGTACGCTCCCCGCGGCTAATGAAAAAAAGTCGTTATGTCCGGTATTAATCTGTCATACGAGGCGCGCGCTTCTTTTACGGCTACCCAAAGTTACGCGCCAGTGATTAGGATTAAGGATGTAGAGTTTCACAGTGCCGGTACACCGAGGACGAATAAAATTCTGGGGTCGAGTGCGCGTAGTTGGTTTTTGCGAAGTTGGCCTTGATAAATGTCGGCGCCGTACGATATTTTTATTAACCGCGCACCGGCTGGTCATATCATTCTAATATTCGTGCGAACAGGTGAGACGAATTGTATATTGTATGGCGGAAGCATTGAAGGTCTCGAATGACTTCGCACTCCTGAATTTATAATTGTACGCCAGTGCAGTCCACGAGAGGGGCCCCTTACGCCGCTATTTCCACCTCCACTAGATAGAAATGGTTCTGTCCTTTATGTTTCATCGCGTTTTTTGTTTATGCCGATCATATGACACACGGTGCGTCGTCCGTTTCCAGGGCAACGTTAATTTGGTGGGGGGGCCTATAGAGCACTGGGAGCGCTCCCTGGACAGCACTGTTGTACGCGAAGCTTACGGAGAGGGGAGATCAGCGAGTTAAATTCGTCGTGGATGCATTGAGCAATACGTTCGCTTACGCGCGGTCCTCCTCATTTCACGGCCTGCCAGGATCGCGTTTCCTGCCTTTGCCTCGCTGAACCCGCGTTCTTCATAAAATCCACTTTATTCCCGCTCTCTAACGCGATATCAAAAGAAAAGAACACCGAGGCCGGCGCCTAAGCGACTACCATTGCGTAATACAAAGTTGCACGTATACTGGTATGTACTGCAGAAAAAACCTTTTCCCGCTTCCACGATGTTCCGTGGCTTGGCTCGTCCTCTCCTTATTTTCGCGCCAGACATCGCGCGGTATTATACAGTCCCTTTCGCAAGATCGGTCGTAAAATTTTAAACGGTCGCGAAAAAAAGCGCGCTTTAATCTTTCGCCACAGTGAAATTTGCCTTTCCGCTCGGCAGCGGCGTAATAAGCAAAAGAAATGCTCGGCGTCTCGGCACAATTTATCACGCGTGGGACATCCCTGACATTTCGCAACAAGGTTGTAATGTATTCTAATCCGGAAGATATCTTTTCACCTATTCGCATCCACTCTCCTTTCCCCGGCGCCGCGTAACTTCTTCTCTCTTTTTTTTTTGCCTCCAGTTCTTGACCTACGGGGCAACATCGTAAATACTAAACATTAATGACTTTTATTTATTTTTTTTGGCAAATACGAAATTTCTCATGAAATTCAAAGTAGCGGATGCACTTTGCTAGAGAATCGAGTGTCGGCAGACGCAAGGCCGTGTCAATGTTCAATTGATCAGTTATGTCCCTGACATTTTGAAAGGTAACCGCGATAGCAAGTAGGAAGATTCTTTCACTCGCAACCTAGGATTTACTATTACCTACGGTAATCGCGATGTCTAATACTACGATCTAAGTTTTGTTAAAAGTATTCGAAGCGGATATCAATTATTCTTCGTAAATAATTCGACGGTATAATATGCCGGCAGACATAGAGGAATAACATCGATTCTCGTCAGAGCGACTCCCGAATCGATGGGTGGATCCTACTCCGCCGATGCCTGCCAAGAGACTGTGTACGTAGGTACGGAAAATGGGGTAGTAGATTTCTGGTAGATCGAGTTCAGTGCCGTGCGCACAAACCGGGTGGTGAACTCATAGTGCATCGACGAGAGTACGTACTAACCACCAGGCATAATGATTTCATATCACAATAAATATTCGCACTGCTACAAATACTAACACAGTGACAAAATGCGACAATTAACTGGAAACGATCACCGAAACACTACGCTACAAGTGACATTCTAACATGTCGATTTTTCTTATTTCATTATCACCGTGACGTTCTCAGTTTCTCAAATGACCGGAACTACTGTACGCTCGGAAGCAACTGACAAGGATGCAGATAACGCGAAGCACCCCTGACAGTCGCTGACCCGTTAATGCGCGCAAACGCACGGCGCACGGGTCCGGCGGACATTTACATAATGCAGCCCCGATACGCGAAGCCCGACACCGTCGGAATAATTTCGGAATTATTCCGCTGGAAGAACGGCGTATAACTCTGCGATCCGGCTGTGTCCGAATACCTGGCGCTCGTACCTGCCCGAGGAGAGTGCAGCCGTGTGAGACTGCGAATGTGGTGCCCCACGAACCGCTCGCTTCCATTCAGAGTAATCCTCCCCTGGCCCCGAGTGTATCGGCGCTCACCCCCTCCGCGATATCACGTGCCGCGGAACAACCCCGGCATTTCTCGAATTATGCTAATCGCCAACTCGCCGCACGGCGTTCCGCGCGGTTTAACGCGATCGTACGGGATGGTCCGACTTGCCCGCCGTGCTTGTTTTTCAGACCTGCAATAATAAAGACGTTTCCCTCGTTAGACCACAGTCACGGGCACATTTACTCTTGATCGACGTGGCTTTTGCCAGGGAAATTAATGGAATTACGGGACTGATGTCCGGCAAATAGTTAATAGGAGCGCTGGGGAAGCGTTCGCATCAATCGACTTCAGCTGACGATAGCAGATAACTCGAAAGCACGCCTGACTGATTTCGACAGTCCAAGTTCCCGGCATTCCAACCCTTTAATGGATCTGGCCCGACGGTCGAGACTCGGCGTCCGATCGGGGTCGTAAAAATGAATAGTTGCGCGGTCAAAAGTTAAGTTCAGCGTCGGAGAGTATTGCGAAACCGAGCCGGATATCCGGCCGCTGGCGGATGGAAAGAAACGAGACGGAGAGGAGTTACGATGTAATTTTAAAGCGTCCCGCTGCAAATGTAATTCCGGGCAGAATCCGCCGGGACCGGTGCGCCGTTCGTTTTCATTCGAGGGTAGCAAATTCTTCCTTCCCTGTATATACGAGTTCGTCCGTTAGTATTACTTCGCGGAACCGTGATCCGCGAGCGGCAACGAACCGCGCGCGAAAAACGCCTCCGCGGAATATCGATACATCCGAGCGTCTCTGCTTAAGGAAACAGCGTGGGGCACGGGTCTTTTCGCTGAGCAAACGTATTGCTCGTTAGCGGACATAACTGGATGAAAGCGAAGGAGTGTGCCAACTTTTCAAAGCTGCGACATTCAAGACCCTCACATTTCTCTGTCTACAATCTACGTCATACTTTCTTCCTTTCGTCGTAAGATAACTTCGATGATCACTAAAAATGCCAGGACGTCAAAGTAATTGCAGTTTGGACCAATTCAATTATTACATTTGAACTTAAACAAACGATGAAACGGCGCGCGCGCGCGCGCTCGCTAAGGTAAATTTGCCGAAAATAAACGAGTGGTTTATTCGACAAAGTGTCGAACCGAATTTTCGCGACACGACTGCGAGCGGACCGATGAATTATTCATCCGCGCGTTATGAAATGAAATATGTAAACCCGCACGTGAGCTTCAACACTCGCGGCGAGATATAATTATTTATCGAATTACTGTTAAATATTGAAATGCCAACGAGAACGGGAAAGAACTCGGGGAGGGGAAAGCGCGCGCTATGCTTCAAGCTGCAGCTCCGCTCATAAATATGTACGCACGCGTTACAGAATTGACGCACACGGCATACATCACATATTACAATAAATACAAAGTGCACCGAAGATGCAGCAATACAATTATCGGCCAGAATGGCGTATGCAGGAATATTCAATTCTCAAGCGAAAATATATACTTCGCATTTAAAGTTCACAGAGGTGATGGCTATCGATCGATCGACGATCGCGGCGTCGATAAAGGACGGCTACGTAATAGGGTATGCAATTAGTGCGAAGGAAGACGACTGGGGTACGGCAGGATGAGAAATCTAAAGTGCACTAGAGCCGGTGACCCGGAAGTTGGAGTGCTGCCAGCAGCCTACCGCGGTTATGGAGTGCCGCATCACGCGTACAGAATCGTAGCTATTTATGGCAGAAGGAGCAGAGAGGAAGGAACGGGGCCGCAGAGGCAATTGGAACGAACTTATGGGGTCTATCAAAGGATCCGGCATAAAATCCGCTGATGAAAAAACGTTTACGCGCGTTATCTCGTAAATGCTCCCCGTTAATCTTGTTCGGCTTTCCTTGAAAATACCAAATATTGCTCTTATACGGTGTTCGCGTGGAAAATTTGCAGAAGCCCCAGAAGCAATTAAACGCTTCGTACTCGAATTACGCGTCTGAATTCGAAATTTTCGAACGACACCCAACACACGCGTCCCCCATCCACACGTATTCCGTCAGATCAACCGCTGTTCACCCAGTCACGGGGTTCTTTTTTGCTCGATTCAGCTGAAATTCGGCGGTGACGCGGTTGGGTTTAAATAAATTACGGAGGAGCACAGTCGTGGGAGACAAACGGGAGTACAATCTGTCATTGTGTCACGCGCAACGTAGTCACACATACATGCTTGTGTTTGACCAGGTACCTGGTAATCACGTCATCGCACACGTATGTGGTTTATACACACACCCATACGTACTCGCACATACAATTAAAGCAGCCGTACGTCGAAAACGAAACATCGGTCACGTGCATGTTTCTGCAGACGTCGAAACGAAGCATAATTTCGAACAGATTATTGCTTGCATTATTTTTCTGAACATACGAGTATGCATATACCCGTGTCGTAAGATCACAATAACGTATTAGCGTAGAACAAAGGTCGACGGCACGAGGGCTTCTCTCTGCAAGCATCGTTTCACGTGTTCGTGCACCACATACGCGTGCGGTCGACGACAGGCTGGCTCGTCGGATAATGAGTATTCGCACGAGAGCGGGCCGAATCGAAACCGCCATAACGTAATTTTCTGACACGGACACCGGCCTCACTCGAATTCGCGCAATTAAACGTATTGGACGGTCGGCGCAGCGAAGAATTTCATTCGGCCGCTTAATTAGTATTCACCCCAGGTAATCGGATTTTCGTCCACGTGGACGAGGAGGGAGGAACGGAAAAAAGAGAGAGGAGGCGGAATGAGAGCCTAATCAAACGGAACGAGGCACGTGGGGGAAGGGAGAGACACTTTCAAAGGGTGTGATTTTCAAAGAATGCAAATTGCCGTCGCCTCATTCGGGACAATTATGGAATCAGTCGACGTCGTTATTCGATAATAATAGAATCGGTAAAGAGACGTATGGCTGCGATAAACACGTTATTTTCACTATTATTTCTACGAATGGAAAATGAATGCGAGACCAGAATTTAGGCATCCGGCGATTGCAGAGACTGGTCAAGATGTTGGAGGTCGTAGCCAATGATATTCTTTATATTGTAATGCCAGAAAAGGTCGAATTTCAAGCGACCAAAGAACACGACAAAGTGGCGAGAAAAATAAGAGCCGGAGCAAAAGACGGCGATGAAATATAGTTTCGCAAAATCGTTCCCTGTTGATCCGCCTCCGCAATAATCCTAGGAATCGCGCAAATAAAATATCGCTCGCCCCGACACTGATTCATCGTGCGCCATCAAGGTATTTCAACGTCGATATTTTTTCCCCTGCCATTTGCTCTGTGTAATGAGTCGTCACGACGCTGGAACTACATTTGATCGAAGAAAAAACTACGGGAAAACCCGCACTAACGACAGACTTACGCGTGGAAGAGAGAAACTCGTTTAACGCTGACAATGTTCTTTTTCGAGAGTTTACCATCGTTTCGCGCAAAAAGCAGCGTCAAACGTTGACGAGGAAAGCATAGATTGAAAATTGGCGAAGGCTTTGCAACCTCGATGACACCTGCCAGAATTCGATCACGTAACCGACTTTGCGCTGTGATTCACGACGACGGCGCGATTGCAACGGGACGAAAGGCAAACAACACACGACGTGCAGTTGAACGGAATGGACACGATAATATTTACGCAACCTCGTTCCGTTATGATGATTTATCCTTGATTCCGTCCGTGTCAGCAGCTGTTTGTGCCTGCGATTTATGTTGAGGAGATAAAACTCGCAAATGAGACGGTTTTAATGGTTATAAAAAGACCAAATATTTTTTATATAGCCGTAAAATTTCGCGCGTTACGTTGAACGAGGCTCTTGCACAACTTTTAACCGCACGATAAAATTCTCTTGTCTTTGCGCAGATATCGACGCGCGTTATTTATCGTCGCGAAGTCTCGAGCGCCTCGATTACGAATTGTTCGGCGGTCGGACGATTTATTCGACAGAAACGCCCTTCTCCTACCTCCGCGCAAAATCAGGCGCTCGCCGATTTCAAAGGAGACTCGCTTCTTCGAGTCAAGTGGCGAAACTCGTCAGCGTCACTTGCGAGCCACGCCGACGTCGGAGGAAAGTTCTCGACTTGAGTGGATTGGAAAAACGCCCCCGATTATTGATTTTCCGCGCTGCGTATCGGGGCAATTCGATGAAAGTCGGCGGAGATGTTGCAACGAGAAAATCCATTATCTGTATGACCCTTCCACACGGTAACTGGTTATGTTATGGGATAATAATAAAATTCGCGATTAAAATCGCGCGCATCCCGTATTATGCGTGTAACAGTGTAAACGCAGCACGAGTCGTTCTTCGCGTTTATTGGCTGTAATTCAAACGTTCCCGCTCAATCCGTTCCCGGCCCCGTTTCCTCTTTATTTGCCTGCACGCTCCCGCGAGTGCATCATCATCCGAATGCCAGCATCTTTCCGTCCGACGTCGGAGGCAGTAAACATTCGTCCGGGCGAGCGTTCTTTCAGCGGGCGTGTATCACTCTGCGCGACGCAGTAATTTTACGACCCCTCCCCCCTTTTTCCTACCCCTTTACCGAACGACCACTATCAGCGGTTCGCAAGAGCGAATGTTTATTCTCGCAAGTAGCATTGCCAGAGTAAGTTCGCCGTAAACGCGTTGAGCGTTTATATTCTCGCGGCGTGGGTGTCGGTAGGTATATATTACCGTATGTGTGTCGTATGTGTAATGCAACAGCTCTCTTACTTTACGCAGAGACCTTACTATTGTCAATCCACCGCCGACACTGAACTAAGTAAAAAATCGAATTTAACATTACGCAGCGTTATGTAACGTCGACTCGCGATGTGTACATACGCGTACCGCACCTACACATGAAATATGTACGCACGCGATGAACGGTGACGTTGGAAGTTTGGCTCGTTAACTTCTTGCGTTCGATTGTGAGCGTGCTCGTAAGGGCTGGTTCGCGACTGCCGAGAGTGGGACAAGACGAAGGCGAATGCCATTAGCAGTCGCGTTACTATCGCGTTGCCACATCGGCCGAGACCCTCTAATCAGCCTCACACCGAATTAGTTAGTCGGTTACTTCGAGCCGAAGTCTGTAATCAACGCCCGCCAGCCCGCGACAGTCATTAAGCAGGACTCGTCTGACGCTAATAATCGCGACATTCCACGAAAGTCGCAACCTTCGACAAAGAAACTTCGGGCGCCGGAGTTCGCCCACTCGACGATTCTACTTCGCTGCGGGCCAACTTTGAAGTCTGGGTATGAGATCAAAAGACTATCGCATTCGGAGAATGCCATTGAGCGCCTCCGACTAGCATTTGATGCGGCCAAATTGGAAAACGGAATATTATTCAATACGGTACTGCGGTTCATTATGACGTACGAATAAAAGGCATGAGTTACGCGCCTTTCCAACGTCGCGCCGTGCTAAAGTAGCGAATTACGTCGCGAAAGAAATGAGAGCCATCCCTTAAGCTAGATTAAAAATGATTTTATGCTCTCTTTCCGTAATAAAACATAGTTCCCCTCGCCCCCTTTCTACCCTGCGAGCAAGCAATTTCAACCTAAGGAATTACGCCGGGAACAATGTGGCGCATTTTGCGGGAAACGTGAAACGCGGCAACAAATTTTCTGCGCTGCCATTCCAGACCCCTTCGGATTCGAAAATTCGGTAGACACGTCGGATCTCGCTGAGACCGTGCGTTCGGTGTTTCGCCTCGTTCGCGGTATAGAGCGTGTAATTTCCCACAGAGATTAACATGCAAAGCAACATCCACTAAGCGCCGCGCGCGACGCTGATAAGCAGATACATACATTAGAATGCTAATTATTTCGGGACCGGCGTTAGGGAGTTCGATGATAAAAGTAACGAATGTTGCCCCCGACGCTCGCCGAGGCGTCGCACTTTCCTGTTTCGCGGATCGATGCACAAATAGATACTGCGCCGTTCAGTATATGTAATCGACGTTATCTGTCGCGCTCAACAATTAACGTTACTTTAATTAACTCCTTGAACCGTGCTCATTCCTTTCTCGTAATAGGACGTTTCGGATCCCACTGACGTTATTTATCTCCCGCACGGCGTTCGACAAGATCACGATGATTAACGCACTCGTATTTCTGCCGCTAATAGTCAGGTATAGTCACAGCGCGTGGTTCAACACAGAGGCGTGAGCGCTTGATTTATCATTCCGGCATCGTCGGCGCGACATTATCGCACGCGCGCTGCAATCCTCCTTTTCCACAGTTTGTCGGTCGTCTGCGTTGCACGATAACCTGAAAAACTCGTTTGACCTCATTTGATATCGACGCCACATGCTTTCCCGACAATCTGCACGGCGCGTACTGCTTGCCATTTTCTTTTTGCGGCCGAAAACTCAATTTCCTACAATTATAAAATCTGTCCATGTGACGATTTTGAAGGAGAAAAATAATGTTTCCCTTATACTGCAATGAAAATCGATGCAACCACGAATAAGGCAAAATGTAAATATTTTTCGATTTTGGACTTACAATTAGCTTACACTTTTATGAGCAGCTGCACATGTCGTCTGTTCTAATAAGAGCGAGAGAAGATCGATCAATTCCACATTCGAACCTTAAACGAGACCGCGGGACGCCTTTTGCCGAAAGCGCGCTTTTACCGAGCTCACTCTCGATTACCGAACGGAACGGGACGGATTCCGGTGTGTACGCAGATTAACGAACCGTGCCTGGTTGCCTTCCGCGTCGCGGACTACGTTGAAAACCTGTTTGCGTACACGCGGACACGATAGCTTCTTCTGCGGGAACGAGATAGCGGGTGCCGAGCGAGCAAGAAGGGTGTACGTAACTCAAGCCAAACATAATTAACCATGTAAACGATTGAAGAACCGTAACAGTCTCATAAATATCCATGTACGTGCAGCTACAGATATCATTCTTTATCTGGCTGCCAGCGATGCACATTCATTTACTTTGTCCGTACTTCGATATAACGTTAGATGAATCGTTGCGTTATTTCTCCCCGACTCTGATCTCTGATTGCGAATTTCATGACATTTGCCGATCCCTTTCCGTCACTCTTTCTATCCCCGTCGCTCAACTGTCGACGATCTTCCAACCGACGGCAGTGAGATCAAAGTGCTTCCATTGCCCTCCCGTCCTCGTTAGCGCGATTTGCAGCAAACCGAACCGTTCGGCAGCAAAAAATTAAATGGCCATCAACGCATTCTGCCATCTTACGCTTCGCCTGCTTTTACAGTCCGCCTCGACTCATCGCCGCGATTCGCGTGTGTTTCTTTCAATTACCGCTCTTTCCGAACGTTCGAATCGCATTCGCGTTCCGCGTTCCGCGTATCCGGGCGAGGCGAAGGTAAGGCTATTCCTCGGGATTATTCTCGGCGCGCGTCGAGGGCGCAGACGAAAATTGAATTTTCCATAATTTGTTCGGCTCGGGCTTGTTTGCGCATACCGCGCCGCCGTGTTTTCTTTTTAATCACCGGCCATTTTCGTACGTCGTCGTTATTTCTGCTCGAACGTTTCGGCTGCGCAGGACAAGGATGCGAGGAGTGCAAATATTGAAATTTTCAAACGGTCCGAACGCGGGAACGAATTTTCGAAAACCGGAATGTATGGAATGGAACTCGATCAAGAAACTGGTACTTAAGGCTAAAATATCTAGCGGTGCCAGACGACAGAAAACGATTGCAAATAGTATCGACTAACAGCCGTATCGATTGTTGCAACGTATATATTACAAACTTGCAAAGATTTTCTTTTATGAATTCTCGACGACGACGCAAACGGAAGTACGTCGCAAATGTTGTTTTCTTACCATCGATTCAGAGTCCAACGACAATGGTTCAAACACGAGCGGCGCGTCTGGCAATTATCGTGGCGAGTGCAAACTCATTAGTGCGTTTTAAAGGCGGTTGTTATACGCCTTCACGGAAGCACCGTGGCGATGGAGAAAGAGAATGAGAAAGAGAGAGAGAGAGAGAGAAATAGAAACATATTTACTGCGATAACGACGCCTCCGCAAAGCGCTACCTGTCGGGGGTGGAAAATTCCTTGTTATTTAGCGAGTGATAAGAATCCCGGGTGAAAATTGCCAGGCAGCTTTTGCAAAGAGACGTTATTTAGCCGCCGGTACGTTATTATTTATAAATACCACTAAAGTAATAAGACGTAAATTGCGTGGACGGTTAAATCGCGGAGTTCCCAGTAAACGTTTCCACTCGCAAGAACGCTGTTTGCTGTCCGAGGAAGTACTATCGCGCCGTAAAATGCGAAAAAGTAGCGCTCCAAGAAAAAGCTACATCTTATTTTTGCTTAACGAACGCAGAGCGCGTTCAGCGTGCCAAATTACACTTTTTGAGCATTCAGTTTGCGAGCGGAAAGGGGTCGCTGGGAAAGCGGCAAGAACGAGCTGTGAGAGAAGTAAAGGGGTCGCGAGAGAGCGCGCGCGCGCCCGCCCGCCCCAGTGCTATCTGGTTGTATCCGCATGAATATTCGCGATCTAAAGAAGAGGCAGAACCTTGCTCGCTCCCGCAAACATTTGCATGGTGGCGACACGGTGGAAAAAATTTTGCCAAGACTCGCGTGCTAATTCGTGACTACAGCTGCTGCGTCGGAGAGGCAGGCGAGAAAGACGGAAATCGTGGTGGAAAAACGAAAGAACGGATCGAGAAGCGGGGCATGGGAGAATATAATAAGAGAGGAAAATTAGCGAAAGATGAAATCGAACGGAGAGAGAGAGAGAGAGAGAGAGAGGGAAGAGACTAGTGCGTGGTTGAGGGACAATGCTGAAAACGAAGTGCAAAAGCTTGCGTGGGAGAAGAAACGGGACGGAATGGAGAGTGCAAACACGATCTCGTTCGCTTACGTTTTCTCGTGTTTGCTCGCTCGCGAATTGCGTGCGCACGCCCTCGAAATTATTGCGGCAACACGCCTCGGACGGTACTCCTTCTGTTGGCACGTCGCATTAACGTGCCCGGGGACGAAACTTAACGTTCGTAGATCGACGAGCTCGGTGCGAGATACGGTTGGAAGGCCACTCTGCCGCGTGCTTCTTGATATTACGCGACATTTGCGCTAAGCCGATTCCAGGTATTCGCAGGGCGAGTACGTCAGAAAAGAGAAAATCTTGCTTGCTCGGAAGTAATACTCTAATTTCTGGTTTCCTCGTTCGGAGACACATGGCGTCAGTGATACTTAAATCTGACTACTTCTGAGAACATATTACAGGAATTAGCGAATTCAATTTTTTTCTCAGTTTTCGCAGTGAGAATTATGAAATTCGTGCAATTGGCATCAATTGCAAATTCACGTTTTTAACGGAGCACTCGCGTACTTTAACTTAAAATGGATTTCACGTTTGCATAAGTACGTACCGACGTTTACGAATGAGACGCTCGCGTCCAGCGTTTTCAACTCGAACAGACCCGAAAAGACGCAGGTCTCTCCGTCTTTAGCCAGTGTCGCAATCGAGACAAACCGTTAACGATCTGAGGCACGTACTGCCGCCTGTGAATTCGCCCCTTTGAAAGGACATACGTTCCGATCTGCGGCATCGCGTAATAGGCTAAAGCGGAAATTGGAATTTCAGCGCCGCACATCGTACGCTCCGTCTCAGTCCTTCAACTTTCTATTTCTCTCTTTCCCTGAAACGACGAATCGACTCTGTCTCTCTCAGTCTTGCCCCCGTCGAAGACAAATTTTGTTTTTCCTCGCGCGTTCCGTGCACCGAACGCCCGGTTTCTATCCCCTTCCCAAGCACCCCCGAGTCTTTCGTTCTATCCTCCTGCACAAGCTGGGAGCGCGACGTGTGTACTCCACTGCCCCTTTGATATCGCATTTTCCGACGATCCGAAAGCGTCGGGGCTCTCAGCGCGATTCGCTCGCCGTTTCTATTACATTCGCTAGATTGGTTCTCGAGTACACCTTCTTCCTGCTTGGAGGCCGAAAAACGTCGCGAGCGAAAGGAGACACCGTCGGAGTATAGTAGCCAGAGGTGCTTTGAAATGGAAGACGAGAGCTCGGAATAAGGGTAGCGAACGGAAAATGCGAGGGCGGCGGGAGCAGGATAGAAGGAGTTAGGGAGTTGATTTGAACAAATTGCTTTATACGCGTTTGAGGCAATAAAGATCGGCCTGCTGCAGTAAATATAAGTCTCGGATATACGGTCGTATCGAGTTGATTGATAGAAAATTATTTCCCCTCCGACATTGAGCATGCCGGCAGCGTTTTTCAACGACGGTCCAGGTTCGTATGTGCAGAACTCGCCTTGACACTCTTTTCTTCCGATTTGCAGCACAGTCATGCACAGCCCGGCACCAGCACCAGCACCAGCACCAGCCTCTAGGTAACAGTCGGCCGATAATAAAAATTGAGGTTACGTTACGGTGGTCTAATTATCGTTGCGCATTGAGAGGGGGGAAGAGAGAGAGAGAGAGAGAGAAAATCCGTTGTCGATGACTCGAAATTGCGAAATTTCAGCGTTCGGCGGGGGCTCGATCGAGCAGAAACGAGCGATAATATTCCGCGCGCATATCATTTCCGTGGGACTAGAAACGCCGGCCGATTGCGAATTAATTCATGAAACGACCTCTTTCCAGACGAAAAAATACTGGAAATTCCTTTTCACATACGCGAGCGCGAAGCTACGAGAGTAACGTTCCGTGGTAACAGTTCTTTCTTTTTTTTTTACGCCACTGTTACCTCGATCCGGTTTGTGGCTTTTCTGATTTCACTACTTTTTTCTTTCTGTTCCAGTCGTGTGTATCCGTAGCTTCTGAACTGTGTTCAATAACCGCGCATGATACACGGTCTCTACGGGGTAAACCGCAATTTATGCTGCAATCAGATGGGTGGTTCTGCGCCGAAAAAAATAAATTGAAAAGGTGGAACGATGCAAACTTCGTGCAGGACCCCGATGAATTCCGATTAAAGTCCGTCACACCTAATAAACAAATGCGAAGCGAGAGGGATAAACTAGAAAAGGAACGTACGGCACGCTCTCCGCCGGAAAGCACTTTTTCTCTCATTGTCAGTTTCCTCCGTGTTCCCCTCGGAAGGATTCCGTCGAACAGCGAGCCAAGGGGGAAAGAGAATCGTGAGAAGATGTGCGCGCGCTCTCGATGAGTATTTCGTAATGGCGATATATTATGTATCCGGGGCTGACGGCTGATGGCTCGCAACTTCGTCTCTGCCGTCTCGTTAGACGCCGATGCACGTTGTCTTACGATGCAAAACGCAATATCGCGCGATGTAGGACGAAGCTCGAGCGGGAGCGTGGCGCCATGTGTGCACGGCCGAGAGGTGCCTCTATCTCTACGCTCCGCGAACGCGCGAGTTTGTTCATATTTATGTTACAGCGCGCAATCAACGATGTTTGATATGCGCACTGTTCTCGTTACGCGGCGTACGATCGATGTAATAACGACGAACAAACGATGCGCGGACAGAAACGTTTGAAACGTTCGGCAAAAGCGACGTCGTAACGAAACGGACTGCATTGTCCTCGTCGTTGGAGAAGAAAGTCCAAAGAAGGCGAGAAGAGGAAATGTGGAGACGGATCATTATTTCCTCGCCATGTATCGCGAGCCGAACAGATTCGCGCGAGCGTTCACCTCCCATAAGACGTTTATGCGGCGCGCATTCATTACATTACAGAACCGATTCGTTACGTAATCAGCGATGCAGTGCATTGGCGGATCTCGGGGCGCGCGTGCATTTAATCACGGGAACCCGGACTGCTTGACACGAGGAGAAGAACGCGCAGACGGAGAGCGGGCTAGCGGGGAATTAATAAAATTAATTGAAGACGAACGATCCGCGGTTGTCTGCTCAGCGATCGTCATCCCTCTTCGCTTCTGTGAACTAATCCATCATTCGACGGCACAAGGGGAGTTAAGGGGAGAGGGAATTGAAACTGGTTGTTGGCTAGAGGGGGAGGCAAAGAAGAAACCATGGAAGAGCAGTCTGAAATGACGGCTCGGTATATCCCGTGGCACCGGTACTCGGCGGTCTTACGAGTAATCGCGCGACGTTTCTCTGAAATTACGACGGTGTCGCGCATAAATAAAAGACTGGCCCGGAGCCCGGAGTGGATGTTACGTAAGGCCGCTTTGCGGTGCTCCCCCGTCTCTTTCTCCGTATCGTGCCCTCTTCGCAACCGCGTCGCCACCTACTATTACTACTCGTTCGTTGCCGATCTCCACACCGTTCGCCGACGCTTCGCGTGACGCGCGAGACAATGCCGAGCGAACCTTGGCGCGGAGGCTCTTACGTGCGTTGATCGTTTCGTATGGAAATTTCTACGGTCTTAGATCACTCAAGGCGAAGGTGCGTCGTGAATTTAGATAATTCGGTGACTTTTTGGAGTAACGCGTACTGATAGTATAATGTGTAATGGCGAGGGAATCTGGGCAAGTGTCACGATCCAGTTTCCATGCTTACGTAAATTACACGATGGTCGTACGACTAGTGCAGTATTTAAAGAGCAAAGTCAGTGTCTTCGGTACTACAATTTTCAACACTCGAAGATTTTCGTATTCACCGTCACATTTCAAGGAGAATGAAATTGGACGCGGACACTTGCCTCGGTTCCCTTGTGAATCAAATTGCGCTCAGAAGTTGTACATATAGATGGAGAGTCGCGGGCACCGTGGCATTGAGAGAAATTTGCTGCCGAATTTCTTCCACGCTCCACTTTTGTAAAAGTTCGACGTACGAGATGGAAGTAATCCCGAGTGCACGGAAGATTTCGCAGTCACGCGCACCTGTATCCACAGGATCGGAATTGATCGTGGAAAATTACGGAGGATTCGCCTCACCGTGAATCTCTCTCGTTTGACTAATCGCTACTCCAACGCGACGCCGCCGTCGATACGTTTCTGCGACGACTTTGTTTGCGCACGGTAATGATCGCGATGGCTCACTAGAATCCAAAGAAAATACGCTTCGAGTGCCGGAACTTTCCTGATACCCATTCCGAGAACAAAATCCGATGTAACGTTGAGTAGCAATAAAAAGCAAGAATCGGATGACGAAGGAAACGAGTAAAGAACGCGTGCCCAATGATTCTAAATGAGAAAACAATACTCTATGACGTATATGACAGCCTTGCTGATATTCAGTGGTCGACAAAGGACGTTTCTACAATTGTCTTCTTTACCTTCGCATCGTTCAGCAGGTCGGTCGCAAAAAATTAAGTGCTGCACACTAACAGCACTTTATAACATTGACAATGAAGTTACATTAGGTTTCACGACGCGGGAGAAAACGCCGATCACCGTCGCTGCGTTGAGAGACAACAGGAGTCGAGGAGGCCAATAAAGAAAAAAAAATTATGTTTGCTTCTTTCGACTGCGTTCGTGCAACGTAATTGGGCGTCGATCTGTCTCGATAAGTCTCGGATGTGTACAAATATCCATTATCTCGTTTGAGGACAATGGTTTCCTCAATCTACACAATTACTGCTAGCAGTTTAACTGACATCACAATTATTGTTAATGTTAGCGGCGGTAACACGACCGTCATCATTTTACGGGAAAAGTTATAAATTCCTACTATTCTTCTCCTCTCCCATCATCTCGAATTCTAGGAAAAAGGGATTAATTGCCGAACGCTCAAAGTTTAATTAGAAACGACAATGGCGTTGCAATTACGTCGCAGCCGGTTTCTCAGTCGCGGCGGAATGGAGCGAAGGAGAATGGAGCGGCGTAAACTTGGACTTGCGCGCAAACTTTGTTTTCTTCGGCGAGGCCGAGTGCCGATGCACGTTTGGCGAGATTTCCCTAAAAAGATAGCGGGACGAGAAGTGGCACGATCAATTACTCCTCCATTCCCTGCTCCTACATTCTGCGCGCACGCTATGCATATGTGAACCATGCTTCTTCAATTTTGTACAGAACTCATCGATCGAAAATTCTACCGCTGATCGCGATGTTCGATTACTATTGTCAGGCTTGTGCTGACACCGAATCTTTCGGTTAATATAACTGACTGACAATCCAATGTCGAACGCCCGCGCCATCTCGTATCACGCCGAAGCAGTTATAAGTGTAACGAGAATGGTCAGACGGAATGGCGGTAAAAGGTAAATCTTGAGAAATTGAAATCTCATCCTTGGATTCAGTCCCGCACACGTTCGATTCGTAATCCAATCCACCCGTCCGACTACATTGGTTCACAATCAGAGGAGCGCCGTAACAAGCAGCCGCGACCGCCTGTGGTTTCGCAGAAAATCTACTAGCTCCCGTTGGAATAAACAGCTGCCGTAAGGATAAGCAGGTATCGTCCGTCAACGAAATCGAGTGGAAGAGAAAAAAGTTCGCGGCCAACTCGTGATGCGTGGCGGGTTAGGTTTCCGCGCGGAGAGTCTAATAGGCGTCGAAACATCGAGCGAAATGCGGTAAAACTCGGGATACGGAAGTGAATCAAATAAATTCGCTTGCATCCCTGACGCGCATTGTATTACGCCTGTAAGTCCTCTTCGCGTTTCCTGTTTCGTCGTGTATCACGATTTTCGCCGCACCCCGTATATCTCGAACACCGGTATCTCTTCTTTTCAAACGAGTTCTGTCAACATTCGATGTCAAGGCCCGCTCGCTTCGCGAGCGGCAAAGTTGGCGCAACGCGAGCGCGTAACGTTTCATTGCGACAACAATGAATTTGCGCGGCCTCGCGCCTCGCCCGCCGACTACGTGATACGTCAGATCGACTGGCGTTCGACTTGACAGAATCGATTCGCGACTTTCTCTGCCGGCCAATTTACCGGGAGCCACCGACGCCGACGGACACCGCGCCTTTCTTCGACCACGGCAAGGTCAGCGTAATAAACTTACCGTTGCGTCATTCCTGCGACGATATTAAGTTCCGCCTTATTGCGTGACAGACGCACGCGCGGGTCGAATCAATCGGGAAGGAAACGTTTAGAAGTTGAGATGATCGTAATCTTGATACGTCGCGGAGCAGCGGTAACTGAGAATAGCTCCGAAAAGTAACGAGCGACGTCGCTCACTCATTTTCCTGCTTCCCGGAGGAAAACCGATTGCCGCAAATGTAATTTCCTCGCGCGAGGGCAGGGAGCGCGATCCGCGAGACCGGCGAGCGAGCATTGACTTCTCCGTTCTCGACTTCTTGCGTGGCGGAAGAAAGCCACCGGCAAACAACGCCGGCCGCTGCGCTGCCGTTGACAATAAAGTGACGGGTGTGGTAACGGCAGTGAGAGCGCTGATTTTGCGAAAGCCTCTTGCAGGCAAAACTATTGAACCGCCCCCACCGCGGCCGCTATCGCAATCGCTGCGAAATTTTGTCCACGCGGACGTTCAGACCGCGCTGCTTTCTCGGATAAATCGCAAGATGAACATTGTGTCGGCGCTGTGACGCGGGAATTTAGCGTCTGCTGTTTAGCACACTCGACGCCGCGTCACCCGAAAATGGATGACGGCGAACGAGCGACACGCGCTAAATGGATTCGCGAAGGAAACCCGTCGTGCCACGTCATATTCATCATTTGCCATCAAGATTGGCCGCCTACGATGAAGTCCGCGGAGAACAACGGGATTTGTCAATGCGGCGTCCTTCCTGTTTCCGGTTAGAAGAAGACGAAATACCATCCGCGGGATTCAACTTTTTGCAAAACCGAAAGCTACGACCGTGTGCGGTTTGGGACTAACTGACGTTGAACATTGAAATCAGGTCGAATTTTGTAGGACGGTAAGAGAGGCGCAGCTTCTGTTTTCTATGCCCTTATCGTATGAAATATATCGCGATCGATTCGCACCTCATTGTCAGCAGAGACAAAGTTTGAACCGTTTTGTAGCCAGCCAACGCGTTCTGGTAATGTTAACGTAGTTCCTAATTGCGTAACGGTTGGCAGAGCTACCGATGCATACGGGGAAATACATAGAGCACGTGCTTAACCAACGTGGCAGCACCTGAAAGGCATCGAAACTTTGGTCGGAAGACGATGACTGCACAATTAAATCTGCGATAATTGTCGGGGGGAAATAAAGTGACAGGGAAATCTTGCTCTTTCACGACAGCCTAGATTTTCCTTCCGCGTAACTCACTCGACCGGAAAAACGAGGTTGACATATCGCGCGTCAAGCTAATTACTCGCGAGTAATTGGAAAAATGCTCTTTAGGTCGAACGGGGTACTTTACACGTCTCGCGCTGAAGCGCTATTCTGTTTCTAAAATGAATTTGCGCCAAACAAGTCGGCGTTGTGGCATAGAAGAGAGAGCCGGTACCATTCACCGGAGTCATAATTCACAAGTTATCGTCGGCTGAGAGGGAAACAGCTGTGCGGGGTCATAATGCCTACGACCTTCTCTATCGTCGTACCGATGTAATCTCGCTCCGTTCGCAACTTTGTCGCCAATCTGCTCTCCGAAACTCGTTCGCGCCGTTTAATGTGACTGACAACATCGACGCTTCGCGAGAGCACTTTTTAATTCCGCGCCTACCCTCGTCCATCACGGCGGCCGCTTCCTTTTTCCATTACGGCGAGCGCGAAAGTAGAAAATGCGAGGTTGAAAAAGCGGACAAATAGAAAGGCAGAATGGGAATATTTCGCGCGCTTTAATTTCATTCAATTCTTTCCGCATTAACTGCTTCAGCCGTGGGTGTTATTCTCTCTGACGCCTTCATTTCTCCTCACTTTTCGGAAGCGTAGCGGATTCTGCTATTTAGAATATAATGTAACAAAGGCGCGGAAGAGGGGCGAAAATATTGAGCCATTTTTAATCGCTGCGCAGGGACGTTAATATCGTGCGCGATATCACGCGCCGCTCTTTGCATTGTTGCCAGAAAATTCATTTCACGAACTTAATTGAGCTTGACTCTCAACCTCTCTCGTTGATCTTGTCGCGTTTCAAGGCTGATATTCAGTACCGTAACTAGTTAGAAACGGTAGCCAGGAAATTAGTCATTTCATAATCGAGGCCGAGTCGTGTTGACGAGGCTCAAAGAATATATTTGAGCGTAGCGCCTACGCTCCTGGGCTTTCAGGCTTTGGCAAAGGGGCAAGCAGGTCTTGCGGCAATCTAATTTGACGCGGCGTGTGAATGCTAAAGTAGGATATAGCATAACCGATCGCATGACCGAACAATGGCCGATCGTGTGTGATTGTAAAATATGTGAAATTCAAGAGTCATACATAATATGACTGCTACAAATCGCTGGACAGGCTTTCAAGCCAAACAATCTTTACACTGGCACATTACCTAAGTTCTGTATACGATACACTGACAAAGCGTCATTACACCATGCATTGTTCAGTCGTTTCGTGCATTCCACCTAATACCATCTGTATATAAGCGCGTTATGAAGTGTGATGCGTTGCTTGGCAAGGCCAATGGCGATTCGGCGCGACGCCCTTGCCTTTTCAGCGCACCGAAAATATCCGCGAAAATTCTGCCCCGATGATACACGCGCCTCGACGGTCTATTATCGTCCGCACCCTCGCACCGACACTTCCTAGTCGTTAGACAGACAGATTGAACAATTTACGGTAGGAGCGTCTCCCGACGGCACGTGAGCCTTCCGCGCGCGTCAAAAAAGATGACGACTGAAAAATAATTCACACGACGCGACGCGTGCAGAACGACGCGGACGTATGAATTATTTACGATGTTACGTAATCGTACGCGGCTGAGAGGTAAACAATCGACGTATCCGATTTCGCAGCCTCTGCCCGGCTTGAAAGTGTTCGCGCCTTCGAGAGTATAAGATCTTACGCCCTTACGGCAAAAATGTCGTTAGTGTATTTCCGTCGAATATATCGCATGCGTGGCCACCTCGAAGACATCATTCACGAATGTGCAAGCACAGTACGTAGGAAGGTAGCGGCGTAAATTGAACATCGATGGTTGTTCTTTCCTGTGCCGTGCACGTGCGCGATGTCGATTGCAGCGCACGACGAACGGCGGATAATTGCGTCAAGAGACGCTTTACGGCTATAATCGGGCGCGATTAAAAGAATCGTTGACAGCCTTTCTCCGCCGTCTTCTTCGCGATGCCGGGAATCCGTATCGTTAGGAGAGACGCGCGCCTTTGAGTCAATCTGGCCTCCTGGAAGCTAAAGTCGAATAAGCAGCCAGGTGTTGCGGCAGTGGTTATGACGAAACGCGCACGTACCGTGGCTTCAGACGAGTGATATATTTCAAATAACGAACCTAGTATCTCATATCATTTGCAATAAACCTCATATATTTGTCCAATTGCTAAGCGTGCACTCCTATCGTGCGCGTGGCCACTGATTGCTTTGCACTTAGCAACCGCTTGTTCCGAGGAACACATGCCTCTACCACTACACTTTTACAGGTGGACTAACGGTAAGCGTGGAGATGGAAAACATAAAGAACGCTGGCAATTGATCCAACGACCGCACTGTCGTTTGACCGACCACCACTCGATGCGACTACAAATTGATATCCCTGAAAGCGATGAAATCTAAATTGCGGTGTCAGCGGAGAATTTTCGCGAATGAGTCGCGAAAATTACCGGAGACGTCTCTACCGTCGGTGGCCAGGGGTTTGTAACGATAACGAATCGTTGGGGCGTTGAAACTGGATGGAGAACGGTGGTGTAACGATACGCAAATGGGTTGCGGCGTTGCACAGCTGAATGCGGCTGGATGCGGCGGGATTCAACGATGCAACGATAACAGATTGGTGCTTGGCCGCAGTTGAATATCAATTCGAACGGGGGCAATGGCAATGGCTCGATGGCAAGATAAAAAGACCTCTCTGGTTTGATACGATAAGGAAATATATTCAGAATGATGTACGGGGAAGCCCGGGAATCGGTCGTACACCCGAGAATACGACAATTCCATTTAGACAGATAAATCGGAGTTATAGATTTGAGATTTTTTTTCGCGGTTTCGCGAGATTTCGCAATGTGCTCCATATCGGGTATACCTCATTACTCATTCAATTCTTATGTACTTCATCTAAACCTACTCTAAACTACGGTTACTTAATTACTCAGCGCAAAGAGCTTTTAAGCGCGTTGACTGTACGCGCTGAACAAATCAATGTCCTTAAAGTAGAGATTAGCTAGCGAGGAAATTCTATTTATGATGTCACTATTCCAGTTTCGGCTATACAGGCCGGGGAAAAGTGCGCGCATGAAATGAGAGACCGTTATCAATCGCCACGGTATCGCGAACTAAGGACCACAATCGTGCGGTTTTACTACTAGCATCGTAAAGCATCGGGCGAGATGCTGGCCGTGAAACCGTGCCAACCGATAAAGGCCAGGTTAACCGCCGAACTATTAACGCGCGGCACATAAATAATCGTTTACGAAGAGCCTTAATGGACGGTCTCTCCCCGTTACGATCCAATTGGACGACTGGAAAAATAATCTCTTCGTTTATCTCCTCTACCCGCGTCCCTGCAAATGCGCGCTCAAACAAAGTTTTATCATTCGCCGCTATCACCGCCACATTGGCGGAGCGGCGACGGGACTGACGGGAGAGGGGGGAGAAAAAAATGAAAGATGCAGAAACTTGCAAAACGCGGAAAGTCGCCGCTCGAGAGCTTTCCAATTACCGAAAAAGCCGAAAGCGCAGCGAATGGAAGCGGCCGCGACAAAAAGGAATAAATGTACGCGAGCGTGTGTCGGTGTGTGTGCATCCGCGGCCGGCAATGCATCGCAGCTTCCGAAATGCGCGAACTCTTGGCGTAAATTCAAAGTCGCCTCTATCCCGCTGCTACTTCAATCCGAATGCATGTATCGGGTATACCATATGTGCATCTCGAACGTTCGTTTCGCCCGCGATGATATTGCGACGGGCTAGCAAAAGTCGCGTGAAATTCGGCATGATCGGCCGAACGGAAAGTGAAACCCGCTCAAGTGATTTCACGCAATCAGCTCTCATACGAAAAACAAAAAAAAGTCTGTGCAGCGCGTGGAAGATGAAACCTGAATCGCTTCGCGCCGGGAAAATGCTCATGGACAATTACCAGAGCTGCATCGATTGGCCGATGGCGCGTAGGTGACCATTGCAAATTGCACCTAAAGTCCCGGGTAAACAGACTGCACGTGCCATACGTGCGGGTGCATCTGCTTATAAACAGGGTGTCCCAAAATTTCTCCCCACACACGCATTAGCGGATGAAATAAGTAAGACACAACATTCTTTTCATACTGCCATCAGATACCGTAATTTACGGTTTCACGCTTTCGCGTATCGTCAAGTGGATCTATATATCTCCGTGGCCAACGGCGTTTGAAACAGCCCAGTAGGCATCCGTACGTTCGTATGCGCCGAATGCACGGAGAATGCACACAACACCAGTACTACCTGGAAGTACACGCTAACGGTCGTTCCGTCGTCAGGCAATGCGTCGCGTTACGGAAATTGCCGGTTCTTTTCTCCTCCTGTCATTTGGCGGAAATTATTCGCGCGTTGAAAATGTCCCGGACGCGGAGACGGAGAGCGCAGGAGTCATTGTGTCGCAATTTTCGCCACGCTGGAACGGCCTCGTGCCCCCTCCACGCGATCGCCGACTGCTCGGGAGATTGAAAATTCGCATAAAGCCGGCAACGCGTCGCAGTCGTTAGCCCGCGAAGCTCTAGAAATCGAGAGCGAAAAGGCCGGCGGGAAATAATTTCGCGCGATAACGCGCGAAATTAAAATTGTCTCGTTAAGGCGGGGCCAAGTATTATCGCTGAGGAGTCAGGCGTAAAGGTCCGTCGGTCGGACTTACTCCGACAGACACGGTACTTCATCGTTTTTAATTCGCGGAGACTGTATCGAAATGCTTCTTAGCGATTTTATTCTCTCCGCTCGCGTGTAACGCGTCAGGTTATGCCGGTCAAACGGAAAAGTTATTTTCGACAAAATACTCGACGTCGATGCGGCAAAAGCCATTACACGAGCGGCATTTCGAGCGGCGTCGAATTGAAATTCAAACGAGCTCGATCAGCCCTTTTATGGTTTTTGGTTGCGCCCGCGCTCCGAATCCCGTTTTTCGCATAAAAATAACCGGAAAGTGTCGAGCGGCCGGCAATCGCGGGCCATCGCGCGAAATTAGAAGTCGCGGTTTTCTGGCAATTTACATAATGTTAATGCGCCAATGTTGCCCTCGTTTAGTGGCTGAAAGAGCCACCGCGTTTGCCGGCTAATTTACCGAATCGGAAAAAGCCAAGCGGCGAAACGCGTGAATCGGTTAGCGATTTTCTGGCCCCTCTGTATTAAAATCGTTTACCGTATGCGCCATTCCATGTCAAAGCGATCGCCGACTGGCAGCATGTCTTCCGAATTTTATGAAACTATAAATCGCAAAAGATTACCGTTTTTAAATACATTCCACGCCAAACCAATAATAATTTCCACACCACAAATAATTTCGGGTGGCATTCTCGGTGTTTTTTTAAACACAGGAAGCAGTTTTTCTTTTGTCTTCTACGTGATCGTCATTTATATTTTTACGATCATGATCAAGCAAACAAGCTCATTAAACGATGATAAGGGGTAATGCGGCAAAAGACAATAACGTCACTTCAATAGACTATCTTCCGCGTCTTATGATCAAGCTTACGAAGAAACTCGTTCCCATTATTCTGGTCTAGATAAACCCCTAACCACGCCATCTACTGTCTGTCCAACAATAGCGGTGCGACGATTCCTATTTCCGGTCGAAAGTCGAAAATTATGTCGACTAATTGGCAGAACGTTGTTGGAAATCGGCAAACTTGACATAATCGCGCGGAAACTAGGGTCGTTATGGTGTTCTGTTATTGTATAAAAATAAATTAAACGGCCGCTCGAGCCAAGGTAGATATAAAATATATCACGCTTCTTGATGATACAAAGAAACGAATACGGAGAACAGGAAAGAAAAAAGTTATCCGACGTCGTCGATTCTCGATGCAATTACTTAATAGGCGATGAAGATCGATGCACGTCGAAGTAAAATACGGACTGAATCCGTCGGTACTAATAATATTACAGTGACTATCTCCTTTCACCGGTGAACAAATGCGGGAATCGGCTGATTGCCTCACACATTGACTATCATGTCAGCGCCGATGGTTTTGACCCAGTCTAAAGTTGGTATTTTAGAAACAGTTTAAAGGCTATTATTTGACATGGCAGTCAATGTGTTCAACTCGAAATGTCTTACCAGACAGACAGAAGTGTATCGCGTGCTCAAGAAACGGGATCGTCTCCCACATCTGAACGTGTGCACATATATGTTCGTATTCTGGCCCTGTATTTATTTGTCGAACGTGTAAGTGAGCACACGCCGACGACTGATGTATAATTCATGTTCCTGATGTAAGGCATATATGTATTATGATAAACAAGCGGAGGTTCGAGGCATAAAATTGTACCAGAATGTCGTGCTCACTTTCGGTAATAATGATGAAAGCGATATTGAGCACGTCAGGTCTTTTTCACAATCGAAATGTGAAATCGTGTTGAGATTGAACGCAGAAGTCAATGTATCCTACATATATCGGAAATAACAAATTGTGAAGCAGAGGTGAATGAGACAAAAGTCTTAATTGCCACTGAATTGTAAATCTATAACACCACATCGGTACATTACAGAGTAGAAACTTCTTCAACGCCATTCAGCAACAGAACGGTGCGTAAGCGTGAAATATTAATTTCTAAACATCACTCTTAGCGCGTAATGGAATCACATTAACGAGCCTCAACTCGAGTCGGAAGTAGTGTGCATATGAGGCAAAAAAAAAAAGTAAAACGTAGACTCTTTCCTCTCGGACCTTGGAAAGTGAATAATATTAACGACAGCCTGGCATGCAAGCAGATCCGGCGTACGTATATGCTACAAAGGCTCTTGTTCGACCTACAAGTCACAGCGTTTTTCTCGCAAGAAGTGCACGCGTCGAGAGGACTTTTAGCGTATCCATTATCCAATGCATTTTGTCTCATGGCGCGAAACATAAACTGCTCAGTATTTAATCCGAGCATTGAGTGGATTGAGTGAAGCGCTTAAATCGCGAAGACGCCAGCGAGACGAGGCAACTCAATACGATTACGTTCGAGTGCATGCTCGCGTTTGAAAGGGTGTCGGGAACGTATCACGGAACCGGCTGGCAAGGCGAGAACTTTCATCGTGTTTATACAGTGTGAATAGGAAACACTCATCACGTGCTTTAATCTTTCACGTTCGTATGTGCATTTAGTTCGTCCACCCATTCGACGAGCATCGCGCATCTGAATAAGTGAAAAGAATTTGTGACCTTCCATAAGCATCGTACGGCCGTCTTGTACGCCGTCCGCAATGGCGAAGATATTTTTGAAGATTTAATTGCAACGAAAATGGAGGACGCTGAAAAGCCTCGCAAGGAAGGTCGATGGAAGTGGCGCGGCCGCGTTATCGCGATGTAGGAGCGGTCGCTCGCGGCCCAGAATCCCAGAGCAGCGCGTCGACGTCCTGGGACATTTCCCGGATTTTTCAATCGATATTGCGACGAGTCCCGTGACGTCACGGGAGCCAGCCGTGACGCCTACGCTCGAGCTACGGCCGACGCTTGCGCGCTGGCCCACTGGGTTAATAGGTTAGGCTATCGATCAGCAGGACGTCCGACACAACACCCAGAGACGCCGCACACTCTCGATTCAATCCGACCCACCCTTGCCACCCCTACTTCCATCCCTTCTCTATCCTCCGTTCCTCCTTTCTGCGATTCTCCATTTTCGCTCGATTTTTCCGTCCCACCCCCCCACACGACACTGCCAGCGCTACCACCGCCACTCGATCACTGACACTCTCAGAATTTCCATGCACCCTTCCGTCGCTCCGGCCAGAAACAACGCGTGTATCGATTTATTAAGCGACCTTTGCGAGCCGACAAATTGGTTCGCGCGCCGCGTGGCAGAACATTGCTGCCTGATTGTCCGACGCGCCGAGCGCCGAGCGCCGAGCGCCGAGCGTCCATTTTCCTCTCGCCGCTCTCGGTAGCCGCGCAATTTCTCTCCGACACTACGGAGGAGGAATCCTCTTTTCACGTCGAGCAGGCTTCCCCGAGGTATCGGACCGTCGAATGCTCGCTACCTTTTTTCAAAGACCCTCGTGATCCTGCCTTGCACCACACTGTTGCGCCGTCGTCGGTTATCAATAGGTTTTGAAAGATCGCTCCTCGACGTTCACTAAATTATTCTTCAGTAGACGGCAGAGTGTGGCGGCGGAATTACAATGGCTCGACGTACAATAGTTAACGAAAGTTATAATGGGTCACGGCGAATTAAAGTTTCCGCAGAAATAATGGGAATAAGTTTCTCCGCGGCTCCGTCGGCCATTTGTTAGGATTTCGATAGTTTCTAACGATGCCCGAGCTTGCCGATCGTAAAACAATCCGTGCCGTATTGAAGGCGCTATCGGTTAAACGGAAATTACGATACCTTCAGCCCTGTTCTCGCCCGCTTCGTCAATGGATACCGCGGATGGATATGCCCGCCAACAACGGCTCTTGTCGTTTTTCAGTTATCGATTGCGGCGTATGGGGGAAGACGGGGCGAATTCAAAGGAGGAATATTTTCACGCTGCCCGGACTTTCATCGGGCCGGGCTTCATTTTGCGCGGCGCTTTTCTCCGCGGCAAGATTGATAATCGAACGCCCTCTCCGTACGCCGGGGCAGAGGTATAATTTCGCAGAATTAATGACTCGAGGCTGTCGAACAAAAAGCGATTCCGTCCATCGGCTTTCGTCGACTGGCCGCTTATTTAAAGGCGCGTTCGATGAGAGAGAAGGGGAATTGCGAAAGCGGCAGAATTTGTACGACGCTCGCCTATTAATTGATTTGTCGGGCGTAAACGCGTCGGTGGACATTTTGTAGATTATCCGCGGCGTCGTCGGACGATGTTCTGGCATCGATACGGTGCGATCGACCGCCTGTCGATCACTAGCTGATGTACGATCGACGTTCTTGTCGTTTAATAAAGACGAGCGGCACAGACAGAGAAGGTCGCTGAATCGGTTAATCGCTTGTGAAATTGGTAGGCGCTTCGTTCTTGCAGATTGAGACATCGTCGTTTGTCAGTGCCGTCTCTATGTCCGATGCCACTAGCATACCCGACCCACATTAGCCATTTTTTCAGCAATTATTATCTACTCCAACAATATTTCCACCTTCTAACTAGACGAAGAAGCGTTTCCTCTATCGTCGTTCAATGTCGATGACACAGTTGGCGATTTCTCGGAATTCGAGTGACTCGGTTCG
Source organism: Priocnemis perturbator (assembly GCA_963942575.1). NCBI lineage: Eukaryota > Metazoa > Arthropoda > Insecta > Hymenoptera > Pompilidae > Priocnemis > Priocnemis perturbator. Next base: position 13,159,196 of record OZ012653.1, read on the forward strand.
CACGCGTCTTATCTCGCGATAATACATCAAGAACGTGAAATTGGCACGATGCATTCTTATCCGCAAAGCGGCGCTTCGCCGGCGATACGAAATCGATAACAGGAGCATCGTCCCGTGCTAATCGTCACTCTTTCCCAATCCGCTGACTTTCTCCCTGCTGCCGCGGCATCCGCGTCTGACGATTCGAAAAATTTCCGTCGAACGACGCAGCAGGCGGAGACGGCGCGGGTAGTGCGCAGAATCGTTCCGCGGCTTGGTTTCCCACGGGATTGTACCCAGGAATCGAACCGGGATAATTTCGTCGATTGAATTTTTCATTACCGCATCTCGGCTCCTTCGATTGTCCGTCCGCCGCCGCCAAACCCCAAACTGTTCCGGCGCATCGAGGCGTGCATTTAAAGGACGATGCGGACCCCAAAAGCCTGTTGATCCTTTTTCGTCGATATCCCACGGCATCCCGAACTCTCCGCGGTGTCCGTCGATTAACTTATCTCCGCCGTTACGGCAGATCGAAATCTTTTTAGGATATGGAATGCTTGGTTACGCGACTTCAAGAATACAAAATGTAGGACTGTTGTGGGCAGGGGAGAGAGGGTGCCGAATTGCGAACTAAGGGTTGAATTGGACTAAGAATTTGTCACAGATTAGAAATTGCGAAATGACGTGTCTGCTTCGTGCATCCCGGTGAGTTTGTATCTTACATGAACTGATGAATAAGGGAATCTATGTTTTAAGATGGACGCGAGGCGTGGCACGGAAAATCGTGCGGTCGTGTAAACAAGTACGTATGCGACGCGATGTCGGTCGTAAGTCAAGGGTCAACCGCCAGAAATAATCTTGAAAACCGGCCTACGAAAATAGGTTCTCACGTTCGTCGAAAATACGTCTCGACCGGTGCCGACGATTTATTTCGGTGCGCGTCGTATACCGAAATGCCTCTAAATTGGGAAACACGAATACACGTAACTTTGAAGATTTTTCAGAAGGAGTACGTGACCTAAAACGAATTGCCAGAGGACGCGTTATTCATTTCGCGAGTTGCTTTTTATTCGCGCGCTACGCACGCAAGTGGGAAACGAATTCCGTCGTCGGTCAGCACGAATTTCTAGCAATGCGCAGAAATTGGCATTTTCACAAATATCTGACTCACGACGATGCACGCGCAGAAATATAAGGTGGATGCGAATAACGTTGCACTTTGTCTTTCACGTCCGTCGCCTTCCGTTCATGCTATTTTCTCGCACAAAAGAGAATTTGGCACTCGCCAGTCGGCAGTGTACAAAACTGGCATTTCCACAAAACCCACAATGTCGAATGTCAGCGTTGAGAGACGTGGCGCGCGAATCTCTTCGATTGTTATTCCGACATAACTTTAATCCTCGCGGACAAAAGAACAGCAACTGTTTCGAATGAAGCCACATTCATTATCTGCATCTAACACTATCAACGCGCGTACGAAGCTTCAAAAATTCGACAAACTTATTTTATCCCCACTGATATTCGACAAGTAAAGAGAATATTGAGAGTAGGCAAGATACGTGGCCGCATGAAATAGTTTCGACTCTCGCAGAAATTCAACTTATTACGTTTGGTAAGAGAGAAGAAAAAAAAATCCAAAGAAGCCAGAGATAGGCGAGCGGATAAAATTGCAAGAACAGCTCGGCTCATCCAATACGCTCGAGGGATGTTTTTCCCGAATGGGACACGGAATAGAGAACGAAGAAGCGGGAAACAGGGCGGAGTCCCGGTCGATATCAACACGGGGGCTCTCTCTATTTCTCTCCATCCTCCGCTCTTCGCTCCCACGGGGAGCGGACACGAAAATTATATCGTCCGCCGCTTATGAAAACAGTCTCGTAAAGCACGACGTTCGGCCTGCGAACCCGAGGACTTCCGGTGCCGCAGGTTTACCTTGCGTTAAGAAACTCGCACTTCCACGAGCGTTCTTGAACACTCAGTGGACTGTGGAAACACCTTAATACCGTGAAATAGCTAGAATTACGGTCAGATACTGTTTCATCCGTCTAGCCGTGCCCTTGTATTAAACTTGTACGCGTGCGCCTGAATGGTCATTGCATGGCAGCGTGGAATAGGGTTTCGATAACGTAATTATGGGGCTCGAATTACGTGTGGAAATTCTCAATATGGAGCACGGGGTTACGCGTGCAAAAAGGCGGGTCCGCGAAGTGCTTGTTATGCAGCGTAGAAATGCAGTTTTGACAGGGCGTAAAACGGCGCGGCACCGTCAAAACTCGGCGTGCGTGGAAATTTCCGCGCCCTGCGCCCGGTACCTTTCAACTTTTAATGCGAATTCGGGTATGCAAGCTGCGGCGGAGACGGCCAATCCGCAAAATGAGATTTCCGAAAATGTACCGGCAGAAAGTGCGTTGAGAAAACCTGCCGATGGAGCTGGGATATTACCGGCGAGGTATATCTCCCGACGCGTACAGGGTGAGTCGCGAAAATGAAAAACTGTCCAAACATTTTGCCTAGCTTTCGTGATTACGACAACGTTTGCCGGACAGACAGTAATCAAATTTTTATCGCGCACAACATCGGTCATCGGCGGTATTGCGGTCGTTAGTTCAAAGGTTCGAAACGAATAGAAGAGACTTTTTTACCTACCTCACCCTATATGTCTCTCGCCGGTCGCTTCCCTTCCGCGTTTGACTTTAATTAATTCGACAGTTTCATGTGCGATTCAAATTAATCCACCGCATTTCCATTTACTGTTTTGGTAGGGAGAGAATTCTTTCGCTTTTTTCCTCTATCCTCTTGCGGCGGTACGTGAGCATACTCGAAAATGCGTTATACCGCGTTCGTTGTAGAGGCGCAATAAAGATACGACACAGACGACGGAGGAAAAGAGAGAAACGTCGCGAAGACTCCTCTCTTCCTCCGTTTCCATTTCCATCGTTTAATCGGCCCCATGTCCGACGGGACCGACAAACAATTGACACGAAGCGCGACTCTCGCCGTACCGAATTTAAAAATGCATTTATATACCTACGTACTTGTACGCAGCCGCGGATATTTTCGATAGCGGCACTTATGCGCACTGAATACCGTTGCGGGCAGTATTGCCTTCGTTATATGGACATAAAAAAAGATGACACAGAGGGCGAAAAGGAAAGGAACGCGACGATGGAAGGAGAAAGGTAGAGAGAAGAGGCGGGGGAGCAAAGTGACGGTGGTACGAGTTCTCGTCGAGTATTTTGCATTCCGACCCCTCGTAAACCGGTAAGCCGTGCATAAAAGAAGCATAAATGAATACTTAACGCAACGTAGCGGGGCGCCCTTTATTTGGGTCGAGATTTAAAGTAGATTTAAAGCATAAGCACCGATTCGTTCGCAAAGTTCCCGCCGGACCCGTCGCCGAAAACTTTTTTCCTCGAGACTTTTCCGACGCGAGGCTGCCAGCGAGAGCACGTAAGTTCCCCTTCAGGGATATCGACAATTTTCAGGCGCGCACCCTTTGACTCTCCTCGCTGCCCGAATCCGCCGTTCGCGACGCACGGCGAAGTCGGAGGAATAATAAACGACCCGCAACGTGCGCGCAAATTCCATTGGAACATCGATGCCACGGCCGAATTTTCGGCTGACAAGCGTAAAGAGCGGCGTCACTTTCACAAAAGGCGTTCGCCACCCACGCCCGGAGGAGGCTATCTTTTTTCGCCCATGCCCACGTAAGGAGGGACGAGCAGAGGGAGAGAGAGAGAGAGAGAGAGAGAGAGAGAGGCACGCCAGTGCTTCTCCCCCTCGTGGCCGTTTTACGGCCGTCGGCGGTGGATCGGATCGGATCGGATCGGATCGCGCTGATTTGTTGCCAGATTATATTCCGCGGAGGAGTGCGCGAGGAACGGCCGACTTTCTCCGTGTCTCTTCCTTTAAAATACGAGCGGCGTCGTTGGATTCCGCAGGGGCGTATCGCGGCTGAATTTCCAGCCAGCCAGGTCGGTGACGAGGGGCACGGAAAAACAAGGACGCGTCATGTATGATTTATCGTCCTCATACGCGGCTTCTCCCACCACCCTCACACCCTTACGCCCGCGGCCTCCACTCCTCTCCTTACGTCCGTCTGTCCCTTCCACTTCCCCCGCCTATTGGCCTTTTTCTTTTTTTCATCAACTTCTACAACTTTTATTACCTACTTTCGAAGTCACTGCGCGACCTTTAAGGCTCCACCGCCACCCTAAGGAGAGCGTACGGGTTCGAGGGAGAGGGACTTTTTGCCGTAACGAATGAGAGGGAGAGGAGGAAGGAGAGGCCGTCGGCTCACGGCATTTTCAAACTTCCAGTATTCTCCGTTCGTCTTCGACGGTCTTACGCGGAGAGCGCGAGGAAAGATAAAGTCTGATAAATGCGTCGGCGAGGTGGGAAACTATGAAGTTCGGTTATAGTAATGGAGGTGCCAAGGCGTGGCGGGCAAAGAAAGGGGGCGATCTTTGAATATTCCCTTTCGCGGAAGGGGGGTGACGCACGAAATCTCGTGTGTCACAAGTTTCCTGTATTTCCCCGCCTCGGCGAGGGAAGTTCGTTTCGCGTGACGAGAGTCGATTCGCAGACAGAGAACGAGAGTCCTACCGTGAATAGTTTCAGCCGCCGTGAACCCACGGTTTCTAGAGATCCCGTGGGATGCCGAAAAGGACCAAGATCTCCGACGGGAGCACTGCCAATGGCAGGAACCGCGAAACCGGGGACTTTCCATTTTCACGAAAACGTCGGTACAGCTGATAAGGAAAATATTTCTCCACCGCAACCGTTCAGTAAAGCTGCTCCAGAGAACGTTAAATACATTAATCAACGCTATCTAGATGTGCACGTGTGACACTCAATCTACTGTTAATCCAATAAAGACCCACTCTATAAAACAGCCTGACATCTAAATACTTCCCTCTCACAGTGTACGCGATTTTCTGCTTTAAGAATGATTTTCCGGAGGACTGTCCGACATCGAACTACCGCGTCGAATTGAATTGACGAAGAAACGTTACTACACGTCGTAGGACAAGTAAATCTGACCAGCTCATGTACCCGACACCTAGACAAACGATCTGTCGCACGTATACAGGCATCGTTTATCCGAAATTCCCAAAGGGTTTGTCTTGCCCTGGCCACAAATCGTTCCTTCCTACCCCACGGCTCGCCTAATGGTTAATGGATCGACTGCCGAGGATGCCTTTCCGCAGATATGCCGGTGAAGAGGCGAATCCTGACTTTGACCCGGGACTTTATCACCACGAGGGACAATAGGCAGCGCGAAAATAGTTGTCGGGGCACTGCCAGCCCAATTTTGTATCTTGTTTAAGAGATTGCCTTTCGAAATAACAGAATCGGTGTTCGGAGGAAGCAATGGGGAGAAGCTTTTCGTATCGAATTTTCCCAAGATCATATCGGAGTCGTATAGCGCGTCGTGAAAAGTCGTTTCCGCTCTTGTGATGACTATCGGAGCAAGACGGATCTATTGCCAAAAATTTCAGCGAATTCCCGGTGTCTCTTTGTCACTGCATGACGTGTGCGCCGCCGACGGCTGATTAGCGCCAATAAACAATAGCGAGTCATTGTACTGAAGAAATGTTTACACGCCACCGCCGTGTGTACGCGTGCGTCGGTTTTTTCCGCGGATCAGATGAAATGATTTCATTCGAGACAGACATCTGCTGCTGATAACGAGATGCGGATTTGAGGCATACGATGGCCACGCGAAGAGCGAAGATGCATGGAAAATTTGCACATCCCCGCGAATTAGCGTAACTTTAAGTTTTATTTCAATTTGGATAAATTCTACTTCATCTCGGCTTCGAGCGGAGTTTAATTAAAAAACTTTCTTATGTTAAAAGTTGAACGGCTCACAGATATTCGATTCTGAAAGCGAAGTTAGTGAACGTTAATAGTATTACAACAAATTGAGTGGGGCCGAGTTTGAATTACATTATTCAAAAATCACCCAACGGTCGTCTTTTTAATGAAGCAAATGGAAACTATCACTCGATAAAGTCCGTGATTCGTAAAGTCGTCTCTTGAGGAGTGGATTTTGAAGCGAAGAGAAGGGGCTTGCCCGTCGAAGGACAAAGCAATAGCTGAAGAGAACAAATAGGCTCTTGAGGTTCGATGAGGTGTACAATGTTTCGCGGCGGCCACTTACTCGAGAGAGCCATTATTTTTTTCGCTCACTCAGTCCCTCCACTCTGTCTTTTTCAAGTCCGCAAAGCTTTACAGCGATCTTTCGCGTCGTAACGACGGAAACGCGACGACAAAGTTTGTTCAGCATGACGTGGCAGTGCCAATCCTATCGAATCTACATAAGACTCTCGTCAAAATTGACGCGATGCTTTTCTGTCGACAGCCCGCTAGTTCGGCAATGACAACGGCTGATTTTGACGTCAACACATTTGCGCCAGTTGTATCGTGTATGAGGTATTGTTATTTTTCGTAAAGCATCGTTATGCACCGTTATTCGCATTCCAAACATTAACAGCTGCATTATCAAGGCGACGCGACGTGAATACTTTCCGCGATACATATTCAGATAACACGATTTCTGCCTTGTAACGCGTAACAACGCGACAGCGCGCCTCCCACGATTCCAGGTTCTAGCATTTCGGACTTACGCAATGTCGTTCGAATTTGCGTGTGACTTCCTGGCGTGTCGAGTCACGGCAATACGAAAATAACCGGTTCATTCACGCGTTTCGTGTCTGATACGAATCTGTCTAGTCAGTGGATGTTAAAAAAATCGAGTCACAAATAATGATTTCAGCGTCGTCCGTTTTCTAACGCGTGTATTGTTATCGGTGTATGACCGACAAACACAAACCGCAAACCGTTGGGCATGTTTGAAATGGGCAAGGTACGGATGAGCGCACGATCGACACGCGACAGAGAATGGAAAACGTCGAAGATCGAAGTTGCCCCGAGGTTTCGAAGTCAATGCCCGACAGCTTGCGCCGTAGGGCTCGAATTAGCAATGTAAATCGCCGTACCATGCCACGTGAAACGAACGGCCCTCCATCGAAAGTGGAAACTGCATAAGAAGAGGCCAGAAGGGAGCCGATAACATTTACACGCCTTTCAACCTTCCCCGTGGGGTCGATCGGTTCGACGGATCTCCGAACGATCTTGATTGAAGATTATGCCAGGAGTTTCGAAAGTAACTCCACGAAATGTAAATGATGAGAAGTTGCATTTTGAACGCCGACTCGTTCAGTGATCATTTCTTTGTCGATGGCCTACTTATGCATCGCCAACGTGAAAGATTTGTGCGTTTGCATTTATAGAACAAATTCTTTTGAAACAGCTCACTGAATTTCATGCCGTTCGACGAATAAATTGCACCGGCATAAGCGTTTGATCCGTTAAGTGGAGATTCGCCGAATGATCGACGAACAATTGGGTCGAATCGTGACTGATTCGATCGTCGCAAAGATGTTTTCGTTAGCCCCGATAACGATAGCGGGAGAACTGACTTCAACCTCACACGATGGCATTGATAAGAGATCGTTATCACTGTCTGCTTAAAGTCCACGCGTCGTCGTATAAATCCCGAGATAAACAATGCTCTGCCAATTAAGATCAATTTGTATCGTGAAGCATTATTCACGAATGATACCTATATATTCAATAATATACATGAGTAATATTGGCGATAACCTTCTCAGATTATGCAGCCGTATGTACACAACTAGATCAAAATAAATATTATATGCCTTCGATTCAACACGAACTGGCGCTCATGACCTCATGAGCGACGTGAAGAAAATGTGCATCTAAATCGTTCACAATCGTGCCGCACCAATCGACATGCACGACGTTTGCGCGGAACAATTACAAGTATGCAAATAGCGACGCGGCGAGCCATTTTGAAATGATAATTGCAAGCATGCGTGATATAGCACTCACCCTCCCGCAGCCGTGGATCCTTAAATCTCGCGCTGGAAGCGCGAAAGCCGGGAAATTCGGAAACCGGGAACTCCGAACGTCCGGAACGTCCGGAAGCCAAGAACTCTGGAAATCCGAAACTCTTGAAGCCGGAGTTATGGAAGCTGGAAAGACTGGAATCCGGGTCCGCGTCGCACTGCGATTCCCGCTCGCTCGCTCCGACGGTTGCTGGAGTTCACGATTCACGATTCACGATTCACGATTCACGAACCACCACCACCACCACCATCGACGTCGTCGCCGCCAAGCAAGCGATATTCAAACGTTACACACGCCCGCACTATTCACCGACACGCACGGCAAACGCTTCAGTCTCCTTAGCACAATACAGCCGCGAGGCGGCAGATTAATGTCCGCGGAAGGCACGAATTCGCGTATCCCGTCCTGTGCCGTTCAACGGAATCGAACATCGAGCAAGTTTCTAGGGCAGGTAAACGTTTTGAATAACCCGTGACCACTGCCCATTTCGCGATCATCGCGCGGCCGAACTCCGTACTAATCCGCGACGGACGTGCACGTCAAATCATGCCTTAACCTTTCGATTCTTTACATTGCCGCTTCGCGATACCCGACGGCCGTATCAATATTGTGCACTCGAACGTGTTACCTCGCAAGCACTCGATGCTTCCAATTGTCACTTCCTCCGAGCTAATTCGCAACGTAGGGCCGGTATGTTGGAAAGGTGTCGATGTATGTATGTATGTATGTGGGTCGGTCGTTCAAGTCCGGCTGGAACACGACGAAGAGCGTCGAATCACGCGAATACGGCCAATGAATGTTCCCACCGACCTGATGTACGGTTCGTTCGCGGTGAAATTGACGCACGGTGAGCCTTTTTGCTCGGCAATTTGTCGCAAAATGGGCAGGACGAACGCGAAAGTACACGACGAACGGATCGGCGACTAACGGCGAACGCTTCGCACTGAACTTCGGCGCGAGTCAAATTTTCCCACCCGCACCATTGCGATTCTCGAATCGCGCGTCATGATCGATGCTTCAGAGTAGTCAGATCATCGAAAGTTTGTTACCACGTATGAAACATCGCTGGAAGGAAATAGAAAAAAAGACATGTGAGTGCGTTGTTACGTTACATTCAAAATTATGTCACGTCAAATTATATTATATAATATTCAAGTTAAATACAATGCAACGGCAAATTGATGTAATGCTGTAAAAATAAATATTCGATACTCTATCACTTCGGATATATAGTAATTTATTTGTTGTTAACAAGTATGAGAAACAATAATTGTATTATTTTTATTGTGAAAAAACTAATTTGTGTAATGTACAGCCCATAGGTGCTCCGCTAATTTGCAGTTATCGAATCGAACCATCGATCGATATTTGCGTGCGCATTGTTACCATCAGTATGCACAGTGATAGGAGTGATGTGTCTACTGTTTCGAACATTGCAGTGAGGATTGAGTCCTGCTCTTGAAACGAACGAAACGTAAGTACACTATTATTATACCAGTAGTCCCAGATTACGATTGGGTTGCACGCTGGAATAAATCCATTGGCAATCGAAAATATGGTGTGCCGAAAATTCCTGTCACGTGTAGACCTAACCTACCAAACATTATGACATAGCCTCGTATACTTTAAACGTTTTCAGAACAGTAACATTAGTCTACACTTTGACAAAATCATGTACACAGAACAGAGTCTACTTTATAATAAAGTGTAAAATTAATTGCTAGGTGTTGGGAACGTTGACATAACCCCCGCGCAAACCATGTGCACATTGCAGCGAGTGTCGTACCGTACATGTAGCAAGCCCGGAGAAGGTGAATATTCCAATTTCGAAGTACGGTTTCTAACTGAATGAGAATCGTATTCGCACTATCGTAAAGTCGCGAATTCGTAAATTGAATCATCTTAAGCCTGCAAAGATCCATAACTGAGGTAAGTCCATTAATTTCTTAATGACGTTCGACGTCACATTATACATCCTTGACTCGAAACGTTATAACGTTGTGTGCTATTCTCTTGAACGTATCCAAGACATTCGTTAGACTCGCAGAATGATCAAATCAATCGTTCGAAAATCGCTGGAAAATAGTCCTGTCCCTGAATCGCCGAGGAGCTTGACACAAAGGATTTCCCATTTCCGCGTACAAAGTGGCGAAAAACGAGGCATGTCACACGTATGCGCGTCAGTTGGCGTCGAACGTGTCGAGAGGTGCACGGGCAATGCGCGGGGAACGATTGAGTAAAGTTGTCGGCAGGCGTTGCGAATTTCGTGCAGGAAAACGTAGACGTAGGCGATGCACAAAACGACGCGACTAATAGAAGTCGTCGTCCTCTTCGTCGTCGGGTCGAAAGCTGGAGAGTCTACGGAGTTTGATATTGGCCCGCTTGTCTTCACAGGCGGCACGCATGGGCCATCTGTCTCCTGGAGTTCACAAGACGAACAACGTAAGGAGTGGAGCCAACGGAGGAAGACCCCCTTCCTCGCTTATCGCCGGCTTCGATGTCCGATCGATAATTCGTCCGATCCTACAAATTGTCTGCAGGCTTAGTTACCCATCAGGACACGTTCACAGCAAATAAGGTATTTTCAAGTATATCGATGTCCACTTATGTACAGTTTCATGTCTTAGGAAATAGTCGCAATCCGTTTGTACGAGACCTTTGCTCCGAAACAAGGAAATCAAGGGAAAAAAGCGCGTCAATTAGAATCCTATTTATATTATTCCGATTTGCCAACATCGTTGCACTCTCATTACCACGGTAGTCAGATTCGGGCAGCGTTAAGTGGCAAGAAACGTGGCGGGGCGCAAAGGCTGGGAGGAGATTTGATCGATGGTCGGTTGGTTATGTTCCCTTATCGTGACCCAAAACGACCGCGTGGACCCGGGAGGCAAGTTACGACGGTATTAAGCTCGTTATTTTTGCACGGTACAGACGCTGTCACCACGCCTCCTACACGGCCACCCTCGTACCTCCCCTCTTTCACAAAGTTCCTCTTCTTCGTATCGAAGAGAGAATTACGATCGTTCGCGGATCGTAACTCCGACGTGACCGGTAATGGCCACTCAATCATATTTCCTTGGAAATTTTCACGGAGGCCAGCTGTTGCAAACTTTTTAATGACCTCCGGATAACTCGAGTCCAGAGTATTACCGTTTCGTTAATCCCGCATATTAATTTTCTCGCGCTTTATGTCTTCGATCGTTAAGTTCGGGACAAGAGGGGACGCGAGGATTTTGATGCTGCAGTATTAGCTTCGGCATTGGATTTCAAGTTGGAGGAAGAAGAGTGCAACCGCGTAGCTGCACGTCTTACGAAAACATTTCGATACTTCTTCGTTCTTCACGATCTCATTACCGTGAGCGTCTGGGACGTCTTATTTCAAATAACCCACTTGCTCGCTCAATCGGACATAAAGAACGACAATCGTTTTGGACGTTCGGGCGACTTCGAAATAAAATCGCGTTTCACCGCGGACCTCGCGGGGTCGTACGAATTTGCATGAATAAAATGCCTCTGACTCGGAAGAGCAGGTCTCGGTCTCGCCGTGCGGCGTCACAAACTCGTTGAATCAGTGCTCCTCGTGCAAATATAAACTTTCCTCTTCATATCGGCGTTGGTTCCACCCTCGCGCGTTGGGCCGAGCAGGAGGGGGAGAGAAGGAAATAAAAAGGAATAGGACGAGCGGAGCTGGGGCGATAAGCGAGCACCGGATACGGAGCTTGCGACTTCTGTCATCTTCCCCCGCTGCTTACACACTTTTCCGTTCTTCCCCGAGATACGCACGCCCTCGCGAGAGAGAAATAGAAAAAAAGAGGAATGCGAGCGTCCCCTCCTCGAGGGCTCGAGGAAGGACACGATCCGGCACGGCGATAAGTTGTGATCCACGAAAATAAAGCACGAACTGTCCCATAAACTCGACTCTCTCGATTTCGGCCCTGGGATCTTCTGTCCCTGCTCTTTCTTTATCGCCGGTGCAATTTGATCGACGTCGAACCCTCCGCGAAAAATGCGACAACGAGATAATAAACCTGGCGTGCGCCGTTTTATTACGTTCGAATCTGCGGAGGGTTTTCTGAGATTCCTCGATTTTCCAAATAACTGTCGGCGAGATAGAATTTTCTATTTATCTCGGTATGACATGCAGGAGGCAACGAAAAGCAGGAACGCAGAATTTAGAGCGGACTGTGGGCGGGGAGATTTTTTTGAGAGCGCTTGTCAGCGGAAAGGAATCGTTCTTCGATTCGATCCCATTGATCACCCCTTTGGTCCTTGTTGTGAGATAAATATAAAGCAATCTCACCTGCGAATGACAGTTTCCGAGGCGAGAGGTGGATGGCGCTCGTAGGAAATCGTCTCTCATCCTTTTCGAAAGCTCGAGAGGAGGTTATCACGAAACTGTCAACCTTCGTTGGATGTTCACGAAGTGTGTCACTCGCAACACTTCCTCGAGGTAATCAGGGGAACGCGAGTAAATGCTGAAGGCAGGAGGTTTGCCGATCAGTCTGATACAGGCAGCGAACCGCAAAATTGAACGAGAGAATTAGGCCCTGCATACGCAATCTAACGCAGATTTATTACCCAATTCTATTATCATGGCAGTGTACGTTATTGAAAAGTTCGCTGCAACTCAGTTTACCATGGTCGCTAGGATAAGCGCACACAGCGTCAGTTCACACGCCCGTAAATGTTTAATTCGGTATTGACCGAACGTCGCTGATAGTTAATTCGAACAAATTTCGCTTACATATTCCCTCCTCTCCTCTTCGCTTCGCAGGAAGTAATGCAACCCGAAAGTTTCCAATTACCTGACCGACGCCGAAACTTTCCTCGCGAGCGGAACTCTCCTTCAAAGAACTCACGTCGCAGGTTTCCTCGTATCGGCGGTTCTTCGTTTGCCGAGAACTTTCCGCCGTTGAATTCGATCTTCTCGTACCCGAACGCTCCCGACGGATCGTAATTTTCTGAAAATCAGAGACAGTCTCCGTGTACTCCCTTGAGAACCGCTGATACGAAACGAGAGCGCTCCCGTTCAAAAGTCGATGACGTCTGATCGTGATTTTATATTTCACGATTTTCACGATATTTCACGATTCGTTGACCCCCACCGGAGTAGGAGTCGTGCGACATGGCGTGATTCTTCTTCCGGAAAAACCTTGATTGTCCTGATTTCACGTCGTTTGCTTGATATAATATGAGCGAATGCTGCCGTTGGTTGCTGTGATTTGAATTGAGAGAGGAAGTTTGACGCTTCATGATCTGTGCTGACTACCATATCATTAGAAAGTTGTAGTTTTTTTCTCTGCGGAATAGAAAGAGTCGAAAGAGCAGCGCATCGAGATATTGAAATATGCGAGAAATATCGGGAGTTCAGTGAGCTTTTCTCTGCTTACCGTGAAATTCTTCTCGATTTCCTCGAAATTTGCTCGTGGATGTAGAACGCTCTAGATGCACTCCGGATGCAGGAGGATGCACTTTAAGCGTTAATTCGATCTCGTTCCCGTGCCACGTCGAGGACGCCGCGACGTTTTATGCAAAACCATTTAGCGACGGTTAAACGGCGCACCGTCATTAGCACGCACGGTAATTGCTTTTACGGCGACCGAGATAATCGGGATCGACAGGGATTCCGCAGTTGCATCGTGACCCACGCAGCCTCGTCGATGCGCCGAGTACCGAACGATAAAACGTATCGCATTTTTCCGTTCAGATAGCATGGTCGTTAATAAATTAGATTGCCTGCGCAAACTGCCTAGTCTATTATTCCGTCAATGATTAACACTATATCATTTCCTGGTTCGCGTTTAATGGAGCAAATAATGAGCAACGTACGAACGCCAGCGCGATGCACGTTGAAATGCATAAATAACGATCGAATTAGCGCCCGAGGCCAATGATCGTTGTTAGTTCACGGCTAAAAATCAATTCCGTTCGTCTTCGGATTAACGTGTTTCGTTGTGCACGCCATATGTTACCGGCCGATCAATTCGATTGCACGGCATTATTCAGTCGCGCCTTTTTTTCGGACAATGTAGGTAAATTGGTTTGTAATGTAATACTCGAATGCAATTCGGTATTATATTGATTCAGCGAGCTGCGTCGATATTTAACGTAGGACCAGTGTGAGAGTACATATTTGATTTTGCTTCGCAATAGGTTTAGCTGACGAATTTTCTCTGCAAACGGCAACGATCGTTCGATGGTGCCGAGCTACTACGTCTGGTTCCACGTGTCATCGGGAGAAATGACCTGGGAGCCGGGAGACGAAGATTTTCGCCCTGGAAGCGCAACAATGGCGCCGGATGGGACGGCTCGTTCATCATATCGGTGGGACATAAATAATCGGTCCAGCAAGCGGTGAGTTATGAAACAGAATAGCGAACGAATCGTTCCTCGGACGCGGTGCGTTGTTCGTCGTTGCATCGTGCATGGGAACAGCTGCACCTGCATCGAGATCGCAACGTATGAGACCGCATCGCTCGGCACCCATCTATGCCAGAGTATGCATGATACTCTGAATCTTAGAAACGAACGTCTCCTTTAGCTTGCCAGTTTACTTTCTTCAAACGCGTGCGTTGTTGCATCTGCAGCCTGTGTTTCTGCTGGAATCTCATGTCGATTGCCACATAAATTCGTGGCGCAGATCGTAACCGTTGCACTTGATAAGGGTATACCCATTCCGGACGGCTACTTTGTAGTCGACACTATCTAAACAAGACAGTATACTCACACAACGACCGTGAGTGCAGGAGGTGCACGCGAAATAGCGCTTAAAATTGATAGAGCCGATGTTGCACGCTAGAAACTAGTCTGGAGTAGAGGCTCTTCTCGCTTTCTACGGCTGAGAAGCGAAAAATGCCGTTCTTTAAATACGATTCAGGAAATATCGTGTCGCGGAATTTGGATCAGGAAATGATATCTCTAACGTTCGCTCGAAATCGTGTTACACGGAATCCGTGGAATTACGTCACATCGCATTCATGACCTGTCAGACCGCTATCTCGCAACAATTCGAACGTCGCAAATATTTTCGTTACCGAAAGTCATTGTGCATTAGCACGTTTTGTACACCGAGTATATATTGAAGTTCCTTGAGCCAATCGTTAACCAAGAACATTTCAACCGACGTCTGTTCTCGCTCACTGGCAAACACAAGCGGGCACGAGCGTACAGATGTACGCACACAATAATAGAACATCGTCTACGTCTCCTTGCCGCTCGACGTCTAGAACATGCAAATTAGATCCAAGGCTCCGGAGATGTACCCGGAGCTAACGCTGGATAGAAACGCTCGAAAGATTTATCTCTTGTTTACGTAAATCCATAGTCTGAGAGCCAGCTAATAGGTTTATAGTAACTCGGCTTTCCGAATGCATTACGCATTAGATACTCAAAGAAAAAAAAGGAAATGGTTCGCTTCGTTAAAAAGTTTCGTTACAAACTCGCTGATTATAGCTCGAATCAATATGTTTTTCGGCCACAATCGGAATATAGTGGCGCGCGATTTTTCGTCGGAGCGATTTTCGGGACATGTAAATGAGATTCAGTCCTTGATGAGAGTTTGGAAGGAGGAATTGTGATTACGCAAAGTCAACAGGATGCGCCGGTGGAAGTTTCTGATGGATCTGAGACGAGTTACGCAGGGACGTGTAAACACTTTTAACAAGTGTAACTAATTCTGGCAGACGAATTTACGCGAGGGTAGAATTTACGTCGGATAAATAGAAATGCAAATACCGTCGACACAAATTTCTTCACTTAGAAAATTGAACGCTACGTCGCCCAAAACTGCCATACAACTCTACCCGGTGCGTCGCGTACTTCATTCATACTCTACTACTTTTCGGGCATATCTTTGGAAGTATTTCGACTATTCCAGTGCGCTCGCCAAAAATATCGCTTCTGCCGTAAAATTCGCAGTAGTTTACTTCAGAGATATTGTAACGAGGAATGCTGTCAAAATGAATCACTCACCCAACTCGCAGACGTTACATAATCGAACGCAACTCTCTGTACTTGAAAATGATCTCCGACAATTAATATCTGTCTCTGTTAAAACGGCCGTGCGGCGTGTGCCAAAAATAATAGCGCGTTTCTATTCTGCCTGTCACGACGCTCATAGCGAAGCCGCGGGATAATTGTCGGGCCAGGCCTTTCGTCTATTATTCGGCTCACCTTTCCGCGCCGGATGTAACGAAATTGTATTGTCGCTGGTGCGCTGTGCGGTCTAGTTAAACTTCTCTCGGACGGCGCGCGCGAGCAGTCTTTGTAATTGCGACCGACGTGTCTCGGTTTGCGGTTTCCCTCGGCGAAGTCATCCGAGGCCGTGCAGGGAAATCGAGCTTGTACCCGTAAACTTCGTGCAGGTGGCTTTCAGCGTGGCTAAACGCGGAGAAGCGAATAGAGAGATAGGCGCGGATAGTAGGAAGTAGCTTCGTCGTCAAACAAATGCGCGAGTGCTCCAAGCCAAGAGGATAGAGACGGCGGCAGAAATTCGGGTAACGATGGTGTCAACTATAACGACGGATAGAGAGCAATAATTTGCGGGGAAACATATTGGTTATGTGCAGTTCGATTGGCTCCAATTGAACTATGAGAATAAAGAGTTATCGGTTGCTGCACCTTTCGCAGTGTCGCCGTCCTATTCTGAAATATAATTGGCAACATTTTTGTCGCCATCATCCGGAAGAGTTTGATTAAACCGCCTGATAGCCGATACATCGGTACGGAGTACGGACGATAGCACGCGATCGAATAAAAATTGCATTCCGCCAAGATGAGAACGGAGAGAGTGAAGTTGAGAAACAGCCAATAATTGGTAAGCCACAACAGTCGCGCCGATTGCAACGGCAATAACCCAGATTGGGAATTGCCGCGACGCGATAACCCATATATATAAATGTGTGGCTGAGTGTATATATATGTGTGTCGTTGGAGCCATTGCGAAAGGGGTCAACGAAGGGGTTGAAACACTCCGGAGGGCCGCTGCGTTCGTAACGGCGAGCGACCACAAAGCGGGATTAACCACTATGCTCGCTCAAACGGAATGCCTTGTAAATGCCGACCCCTAAAAGCTCTCGATCTTTTGGGCCGAAGGTTTGATCTACCAACATTGTAAGTGTGCGATAGTTCATTAATCGATGCACTTAAGGTTCACGAAATGCTCTTGATGATTCAGTAACTCTCTTACTCCGACCACTGCAACTTACGTTTCTAATTGACATTCCAACCTCTGCACATCGTTCGTTTCGATAAGACTATTTTATTGGTCGGAGATTTGCATGTATGATACATTATTAATGAACGTGCACACCATTTCCACTCTTACGTCCACGTTCCGTTTGATCTTTTCATCGGCGACAATTGATGCGCATGAGCATTGTCGTTCTTGCAGAAAGGTCATAGGTTATAATCGACGTCGCATTGTTATATTCGGCCTCGCACGCAGCCCTCGAATGGACGGCAAGTGCGGAGATATTCTCATTGCCAGTACAATTCGGTGCACCCATGAAACATGTCGCGAACAACGTATCCTTCAGCATCACTAAAAGCATTCTCATAATTGACGTCTGAAAGCTCGGGATTAAAGGAGCGAACGATAGATCCTCAGAACATGATAATCGAAGGCCACGATCGGTACATACACACCCGTATCAAGATATTAACTGGCATTACCAAACGGCATGAGCGGTGTGCAATGTGCATCCAGTTGCAATTTCCTGTAGGACCCGAAGCATGTCGCGAACGGAGGAGAGCAAACGGAGAGCGAGCTTTTATACCCGGCTTGATGCAGCTCCGCGATTGGCCGAAGAGTGGTGAGGTGCAGCGGTGACGTCAGTCGGTGACGTCACTGCGTTGTCGCCTAGCAACGCGGGTGCAAATCCCCGTACGGGGGGTTGCACGTACGCACACACGAACCAACACACAGTCAGAAGGGTGTGAAGATGCAAGCCCGGGCCGTTCGAGCTAAACCACCCCTACGGTCACGTTCCCACCACTTCATGTTCGCGTTCCTCGTCCCAGTTTCTCACGTCTTTCTCTCTCTCCCCCTCTACATCTCGCCTCGTCGATCTCTCTTTGCTGTTTTTCCCCCTCTCTCGCGCTTCTCGTCTTTATTTCTTCTCGTTCGCGCTAATCTCTCCTCTGATCCATTTTCCCCCGACTCCCCCCACTTTCATCCGCTGCTCCCGGGAACGAGATATACCCCGCGCATTGTATTATAGTTCAAGTTACCGTGTAGTCCGTGACGTCACGAGAACGAACGTCTATCATGGTTCCCCGTTTCGCGACACTTTCCGAACGGCACTTCCGTCTTCTAATCGCACCGCGCCGTAAGCCGTTTTCTGTATCAGAACCGTCGAAATATGTATGCCGGCGTTATTGTTGCCCTGTTTGTGCGGCTCGGCTTACAGTCGTGTTTAACTACGTTTCCCGGCTCACTCACCTCCGACCGCGCCGCCTTCAATTCTGTTTCCCGGCAACGGAGACCTTGCATATTGACGTCATATGGCTCTGCCAGGGTCTTCTTTAAAACGATATTTCCGTGCGTAATGCAGCCGTCGTCGTCGTCGGCGTCGCAAGGGCTTTCCTGTGTCAACTGTCCGCACGCCGCCGCGTGAATATTGTAGTTGAGCGTTCCTCGCTGATTGGGTCAGAGTCATGTTCGATTATCCTTATAGGATCACCTCCTCACTTTGTCGCTTCAATTCTGTTTCCCCGGGAACGGGAAGCCTGTATGTCGACGCGACATCGCTCAGCCAGGGTGTTCTTATGGTCCCGGTTTACGGGGATCCGCGCGACGCCCGTTCGGAATCCGGATTTGAATTTGAAATTTGATTTCCGACACATAGAAAATTCGTGGACGTTTCGTAACACACGCCGTGTCTCAAGGATGCCGTCCGGATTTTGATGGAATCGTCTCCTCGCTCTCGCGTCGCTTTTTACGTATACGTCCTTCTGTTGCTATCGCCACGGGAAAATTGTCGGAACGAGATGCGCATACTGATGGAGCAACGCGCCGGAATGGTGAAGATCGTTAGGTGCACGGCTCGCGAGCTCTCGCTAAGCGAATAGGCCATTTCGAACTTTGTCTTCGCTTCGAGTCTGCGACGTCTGCGTAGAATGCTATCGACGGCGGAAATAGCCGCGAACTGGGTCAATTTTAATTGTGAACCGCCGGCAGAAATATTTCGCAACCGAAGATATGTTCTCTTGTCGGGAGCGAAGTGTCGAGCGAACTGAAATACTACGATGTCCGATGAAAATCTATGCATTTCCGTCCGTGACGGAGGACGTGCCGAACGTAGGGACATTCGTGACCTATCTACGTTAATACACCTTCAGTGTATCCGCATTTCTCAGGGCCCTTGCGTCACGTCCCTCTCTTCTTCTCTCATTAATTCCACATCGTGCCTCGTCCGTTGTACGAGAGATTCCCGGGAACGAAATTCGCGCTGTGACGTCACGACGCGGATCCAGGGCATGGTTACGCTCCTGGGTTAAGAGGGCTTTCCAAACGGGGGTGGTGCAAGTGGATCATGGCTAGCGGTCGGATTATGCGAATAATTTGGTCAAACAACTCGCACTTTCTACTCACGCCGCTGGTTTCCCGGCACTCTACCACATTACCCGCACAGTACGTCACGTTACATCGCATTACATCCCATCGTGTGGCGCGTAAAAATCGTTGGCTTCTCGTTCACGTTCTTCCACTGCGCCGAGAATATTATACTCGGCGCGGCGGGCTTAGAACCGGCTTGTTTTGAATTGGAGAGAGCGCCGGGCGAGTGTTTCATTTGTAATTCGGACCTGCATTAGAGTAGCACGTGTAATTCGGTTAGCGACATCTCGCGCATCCGCCGACTGTTCCGTACTTGCCGAGTTAACTAGAGCAGCAGTTTAACTCGAAAATTGGAGGCGAGAGTTCACTGTCGCGACACTATGGTCAATCGACTTCATAATGCTTCCCGTTGAGCAAAAATTACTCGGACGCCGTGCGCTTTACATTCAATCTACCGAACACGATACTCGCCGTTTATCGGACCATACTTTTTAACGATACGCTTTAATAACGACGTACTCAATCAAGCGCGGAGATTCAGATATCTTTTACTGCGAGGATCTGACTTGGAGATACATTTAATAAACACGCGAAGTAACTATTCGCGGATAAATTTCGCCGAGGTAACCCTTTTTTCGAGATAAAAATACGGAATGATCAAACTTGATGGCACAAGCGTACCCCGCTAATGCATTCAATTCGATGATGAACTTTTTATAACAGCGTATTCTCTACGATCTCCAGTCACGCGGACGATATTTTCCGAGGAAAAACGGAGAAACCTCCTTCAGACCCGGGTCTGCCTAATTAAGATCTCGAAGTCCGCGCTGCACAGCGACTTCATAATTAGCAGCAACGCGGCCTTCGTGTCTTCTCTTCTCTTTCACCCTCTTGTTAGTCGTCTTGTTGGCGGAGTGAGACGAGTAGTTCCCTCTCACCCTTTTCCCACTGCTGGAAAAGCCACGAAAGTCTACTCCGTCTTTCAACGAACTTCCGTCGAACGCGGCCGAGGCAAAGTCAAAAAAGAGAATCATAAGAAAGAACTTACCAGTTTTCTTAATTAGTCTTATGGCGGGCTACAGATTTTTATTGCCACAATATCGCGACGAGGTCTGAAATGGATGCATATAACGGAGTGAGTAATCTTTGCGTTAATTCTATAGAAATCATTGCACATATCTCAATGACCAAAACGCACAAAAATAATCATAAAAGACACGCATGTCTAAAGTTATAGCAATTAATGGCATTCTCACACAAGCAGACACACACACACACACATCCTTGCGTTAACAGCTATGACATTTCGGCGAAGGAGATAACGTTTATTGAACGCTCCGATAGATATTGAGCGACGGTTAGCGACGCGGAACGGTAAAAAAGGCGGAAATTAATGACGAAGAATGGGAGGGCAGGCGCTCGCATTTACGCCGACCATTCGTGGGAACAATGAACGAAAGTGGATGAACATACGATTTGTAATAAACTGGGCGACGATCGCGCGCAGCTCGTCGTTTCGGCAAATCCGGCATTAACCGAGCTATATCGCTGGAGGATCTAACGGGCGTCCTCGTAAAATCAAGCAGAACGATGGAATGAATTTCTATATATCTTGGAAACGATCATGTCGACCTTTCACATTTAGTCGTCCCTTCGAGAAGAACCCCAGAGTAAGCCTGCTATATATATCTGTTGTTCCTGTATTACAGCCACATATGTATAGATGTGACATAAGTGTAGCGTCGATCCATCCGCGATAACTTAATTAACCCGACCTCCTTTCCTCTAGTACTGAAAAAACTATATCGTAAATGAATTCTTCGGCATAGGCAGTTGTATTCTTCGCTCGCATCGCAAGAAGTGCAAAAAAAAACACGACATCGGCATCTTCGTAAAGTTATCAATTATTCGTACGGCGATGATTCGCGTAAATCGGGCAACATTTTCCGGCAATACTCTTCTTACTGTGGCGCTCGTTGAAAAGTGAGATTTTAATGTACTTCGCAACCGCATTACCCGAGTACCCGGGCCGTAAGCTTCGCTGGAAGAAACTCAGGTCGCGCCCGTAGTTCGAGGGGTAGCAGAACGATAGGAGGGAGCTTAATTCTGTTAGCTCGTGCTTGCGTTTCCCGAGCTAACTGCATTTCGTATACTTCTCGAAGGAGTTAGTGCTCGGGGGAGGTAAGCTGCCTGCTGCAATTCTAACGTCTTGCCTTAAATTTCTCGCTCACTGCATTGACATCGGTTCGACTATCGATGGCTCACGCCTATCCCAGAAACATCTTGAAATGCGCAAACACTGCGCTAAATTACTTACCGATATTTACTCGCCATGAAAATGACTGCAGCAACATTCTACTTAACCCGAAGGAAACTGAATCGCACGGCAGGAGATATCTTTCGCTTCCAGCCGATTAATTTCCGGCAATTTCTTGAGAGTGCCGTACTTTAACGCTCGTCAAACACGACCGGAGAGTTGGCGTTATTTTTAAAGCGGATCGTGCGTCAAGCTTTCCGCTACGTACGACGACGTGGGAAATTTTGCAGAACGATTGAATAGGAGGGCAATAGGAATCGTTGAGACAGCATCCTCCGTTCGGGTCGTCGATATTATCTCGGGGCGATATAAAAGGCACAAAAGATACGGCACGATCTTATTTGGCTCGACTTTAAGGAACGACCGCTCGTGGAAGCATTCGGACGCGTTTTAACGCCGTCCCGTAGACTGGCAGGCGACCAAGGGGAGAGTGGAATTGGCGCAGACTATACGGGCGCACTTGTCCAGACAAATTCCGTTAATTACTCGTCGGTGAACGGTGCCCGAGTCAACGATAGGAAGATACGCAAGCAGGAAGGCCATGCTTTCCGACAGGAAGACACTCGTCGAATTCCAAATCACCGAGAATACCTACTGCCGTTACCACCGTGTCTCACGCGACTCGGCAAATATTCTCGATGCCGGTTAACGTGACTGACCCCACGTAATTCGTCACCGGTACAAAGCCCAGCACCGCACGTGTACCATTTTTGAATACTCATCCCTCTTCATTCATCACGCCTCGTTTCTCTGGCGCTGCGAAACCTCAAAGGAGACTTTCGTGCCGCTTGTGCGGGATGGGGGCGAATTGATTCGATCCGAAATTTCGATGGAAAAGCCTGGGGAGCTGAACGATGATCGATCCCCGTCAGAACTCGGTCTCGATGACAGTCTCGTAAACGAGCCGGGGAAGGAATGGCGGATTATTGGCCCACTCTGCAGCCCCTTGCGGCGTCGTTACCTCGTTATTGTGTCTCCGTACCCTGCGGACTGGTCTTTCCACGAGCGCGGAGCGGAGCGGACCGGAGTGGGTGGGGGCGGGAAGACCAGAGGGGTTGAGCAACGGTAATCGCGGTTGTGCTCGAGTAAATTGCGTCACTACCGTTAACGACAAGTAATAGACAATAAACCCGGCATCTGCTTCTAGTGGCGTGATCAACGCGGTATGTTGTTCGGACGAGCGAGGTGGCCGGCGAATGGAAACACACGAGAATTTTCAAACAGAGTTTGCGGTTCGGCGAAGGGAATGAGAGGAACGGCGGAGGAGAGGCTAACTTTTTCCTCCCGAAGAGGAAAGTGGCGGATGGAGGAGATGAAAAGCAAGATTTTCGGGTTTTTTCTTTCTTTGCGGGAAATGGTAGAGGCTGCTGGGAGACGGAATGTGCCTCTAGGAGAGAGAAAAGAATTACGGGAGTGAGAGCTAGAATTGGCTTCAAAGGTAGAAGCAGGAGAACATGGAAGATCAAAAGTGGAATGTTGTTCTAAGCCTGAGACGGAGAGTGGCCTCGCTGAAGCAGCGGCAAGGCGGTGTAAAATATCATTTAGCCCATAGCTGCTTCCAACTTTGTCCCCGAAGCGCATTCTTCTTGGAGCCACTCACGATGTTGCGTCTGTTCTACTGAAAAAGACCCACTCCACCATTGTCATTTCTACATTTTAGCAGACAGTTAACCGTCTACAGCGCAACAGACCAAAAGACGTCACTCATCTGCCGAAAGAAGAGGAAGCATCGTCAAAGGGAAGCATTGTACGTCACTTTTTCCCTCCGACACGTTCCTTTCGATATCGAGCTTCAAAGTCCCTGCAATTTTCTATTTACGGGCCAGTTCGAAAGAGCAGCTGAGGCGATAGATTAGGAGAACGGGGCGAAGATCGGGACGGCGGATAAATGGACGGATAGATACACAGAATACGTAGATCAGGATATATCCCGAGGGGTAGGAAGGGGGTGTAGAGTATTGTCTCGTTAATCGACCGCGAGGCGACATCGCTTATTGATGTGCACTAACATGGCTCCGGAAGGGGTGGGAAGCGGGAGGGTGAGTCGCTCCCTTCGGCGATAATTGCGAAGACCCAATTAAAGCCAGTGAGAGGTGCGACGGAGACAAGAGACGAACTGTAAAGTGGGAACGGAGCGGGACGGAGGCAAACGGGCGTTTAAACGACCAACGACGATTGTTTATCGAGCGTGTCGAATTGTACCGATGCGGGTCGCGCGTTCAATTAAAATGACAATTACGCCGTCGTGCGAGTGCGAGCACGAACTTCGCTGTAATATAGAGGGGGGAAAAAAAGAAGAAAAAGAAGGAGAGAGAGAGGAGCTCTTTTGTACTCCCGGCATTGCGTCATGAGCTATAAAATGTTAAAGGTAGTTAACGATTGCATCGAGCCTTTTCACGGCGGGGAACTCTCGAATTACGCTGTTTTATGTATCCGGCGCAAGGTTTTGTGCGCGATTTCGGGGGCCGCGCTGACCTCGCCGATGTAAAAATGAAACGCGAATTTTAATTGTTACGCCTGCTCTCTGTGTGCGCATATAATCAAAATCTCCGCTAGCCTTGTTCGCGATATCTGTGGTATTCGAGGCGGACATGAAAAAATGTTGAGGCTGTTTAATACATCCGCGGAAACAGCATGGTTCCTGGGTTCACTTGTTATTTCGTTCATAAAGGTTGCGGTCTGCTTCAATGCGCCTATTCAGAGATTTCCATTAAATATATTTATCGTAGACCTGCGAGTACATTTTTTTGATATTTCGAGGTATGAATAACATTTCTCTATTGAAATGTGCATTACAGCTTAGTAGCCCGAAATTGAAACTCGCTTCGTCAGAAATTACTTACCCGCTCGAATCTTCTGCTAACCGATGCCTGAACATGTCTCTCAGATAAGCTTAAGCACAGCTAAACGGCTATTTCACGTAAATAATTCCGCAACGTCGCGGCGGAACAATAATTCGTCGCGCAGCAATTCGCTAACAGGCTAACAGGTCCGTATTAATGCAGACGAATGATAACGGGGCATCGGAATAAATAAAATCGGTGAAAGTTCGCATACGAAACGGTTCGCGAAGCACACACGTCCCTTCCTTGTCTCGCTTCTCGCTCCCTCCTTCGTTATACGCCCGCGTTTCTTTCATCTGTTTGTCATCTCGCGCTCGCTGGCTCCCGATAAGCATCGCGCCGGTGAAAATGCAGCACGCTTCTTTGGGCACAACTAATGATCGCCAGAAATGGGAACGCGCGAGCGCGAGCCTGGTGAAAGCATCGCGATTTATGTCGCGATTTATCCCGTCTGCAATTAAATGCTGACAGTCGAATGAAGACGTTATGCAACGGTGTCTCAAAAGCGGCCCCCTTCGCAAAACTGACATCCCTCACATAATATTATTGCCGGCATTAAGACCCGGGATTTATGCTGCCGAACTTTTATCGGATACCCGTTGTCGGCCTGCGGTTCTCCGGAATGCGCGGCTTTCCAGCGATGCGGGATGAAAAAAGATCGCTTTCGTAATTCGGCGTCAATATTACGGTTCTCATATAGAGGATTGAAATCTCGATGCAATTCGTTTAGATCGATTAGTGGAAGTGATGCAGTGGTTTATGTGCCGCGCAGGAAAACGCATTGCAAAGTTAGAGAATAGATTAAATTGCATGGTAAATATAGAAACCATTCGGTTTATTGATTTTTCAATACGCCTCAGTCATACGGAGGGTAGAAATAATTGAGAGGCACAATTGTACCACGTTTCCACATTAGCTGTTGCAGAAATAAGTCCGCTGCATACGTGAATTTTGTTACAGCTATAAATTCATCCGTCGCGGAATTTTCATAAATACGGAAGGTGGAGTTGACGAGGCGTATAAATTGCATTCTGTCTGATACTGCCGTTTCTGAATTGAAAGCGTGAACCGTGAATTGACGAATTGCCGATATGAACGCGTCAATAGCGAAACACGTACGTACATATACGTTCTTGTATGCGCCTATATACAGGGTGTTGAAAAGAACTCGGTATAATCAAGAACAACGGGACTATACTTTCAGATTCTTATGATTATATCTTTCTATGCCCTGAACGATGTTTTTTATAAAAAAAACAATTCTCTCATACATGCAAAAATAGTTTGCATCTGCCGAAAGAATCGTTTATATTGACCTAGAACTCCCGTAATTTTTAAACATTCGCAAACAACGATTGAAATTTCTGCAACATCTTCTGAAATCCGCAACTTCTCAGTAAATTGTTAACATGCCACAATTTTTGCTCCACCCCGTATATGAGCACAGAAACTGCAATCGACGAGAGCGCTATTAATGCGTCCGTCAGACCTTCGAAATAATTCAAGCGAACGCGTTGTCATGGTACAGGTATAATTTACAGCTAGTTACATGTCTGCGTAACTGTTTCACAGCCGAAACAACTTTATTCTTGCTTTGACACGACCGTATCCGTATCCTCGCGCAGTGATCATTCTCGACGTATTTATTTTGCGTACACCGGTACAACGAATCACCGGGTGGTGCTCAATTTCGCACGGAATGGCTCTTCAAGTACCCCGCACTATTCCGAGTAAAATACGTGATCGCTGGTTGCAGGCTAAAGCGCCGCATCACTCGTGCTATTCTCGCGAAAACCAACTCTCAGCTCACGGATCTTTAACACTTCTCGACCTAGTGTGGCGGGAACAGGAGGGAAATGAGCGGGATCCAAAACGGGAAGAGAAAGAAATCTCGAGTTGGTTAACTCGCCGGGTGAGCTTCACTTTTAATCCGGGCCCCGCGAGTGAACCGAGTTTACCAACACCCGTAGGTACTTTTTATTCCCTCCCTCCCTCGAACTTCCGGCGAATCTCATTAACCGCTCGTTGGCGGGCTGGAGCTCTTACGTCGGTTCTATCAACAGTACCGACCCCGCGGACACTGTCCGTCTGCCTCTCCGGGGGGAAGTGGGAAATAGCGGGCGATAATCGAATGTCAGACGTTGCGTCCGCAGCACAAAGGACACAACGCGTTTGACCCGGCGCACGGTTGAAATTGAATAATAAATGCTGACATATCCTTGGGATACTTTGTAATGAGTTCGCGCCGCCGACGTTTCGTTGATCTCTAGTTCTCGTCATACTTCAGGACGAGCGATCGTGAATTACCATCGTTCCGTAGTAGAAAAATATCGTATACACTATATAGTGCGTATCGTATATGTAATGATTATCAAACCTAACCCAGAGGCGTAGGGTGTTGTTAAGCGTACCGACGACGTGTTGGCTTCCGTTACACGTCGTGACGCGTCGCGAGCAAGAACCGGCTCGAACAAAACCGAAAGAGCGTACAAACGAGTGCTCGCGCGCGTCTCTCGCCGGCGGAAATAATTAGCGAAGTGCATCGGGAAAAGCGTCGGAAAAGCGTCGGGAAAGGCATGCGCGCGCGGTCTGGGGAAGAAATTTTAATTAGTCACCTTCAATTAGTGGAACGCGCGGACGCCGACCTTAGCCGCGTCCAGTTTCCAATTTCGCGGAACGCCGAGCGCGCGATAGGAAAGGGCGAGAGCGGTTCGTCTGAAATCGCATATTTGCGGGGACGGGAGATTCGTCGGGCGAGTGACGGCAGACGAGGCAGAGACGATCGTAGCTGCAATTCTGATAGCCCTTAGCCCTGAGTCGTTTCACCCTTACCCGCCATTCCCTTTGCGAACGCTGCCTTTTTTTCTTCCGCTGCATCGAACTAAACATACAATTTCGCCGTTCGCGTCTCTAACGAACCTTCGCACACTCCGACCAAATGCGCACGGCGACTTTCTTCAACCTTACTTTCATATTAATCGTTCGCGCGCCGTTCGCGTTCCTTCGCCCGAGTTTCCCGCACCGACGCCTTCGCCTCCGCCTCCGCCTCCGCCTCCGCCTCCGCCTCCGTTTCTGCTGGAGGATGGAAAATTGCACGGTTCCGGGACTCCGACTGGGCCGCACGTCCGGTTCTCGTTCCTCGTTCTGCGGCGCCCTAACGCGTATATTCCTCCGGTAACGAGAACACGTTCATTGGTATTCTAGGAAGGAGAACGTGGTCACTCTACGTGCTCGACGCCACGGCGCGGGCGGCGCAGCAAATGCAATTACACCGATGGTCTCAATTACCGAGCTGCGTCAGCAATTGTTGCAAAGGGAATGCCGTAGCAGGTGCCGCGATCGGGATCGTTGCGATCCTGCCACGCTCTCCCGAGATCGATCCGCGAGAATGGAGGGCACACTTCCGGCACGCCGCTTTCGCAGATACTTCTCGTTATTCCGTTATGCGAGCCGCTATTAAGAGGGCTTAGACCGGCGTACACTGCTTCGTGCCCCGACAATATTGAAACTCTCTCTCCGGTAACGGCGTTCCGCCCGACTCGCATTCCTCCGCGCTGGCGTAGGAGATCGCGTAAGAACGTGTTCGTTCGATACGTCGCGCGTCGGGTCAGTAAATTCCGGAATTTCAGGGAGGCGATGAGAAAAATCGCTGTCGACCGATCGGGCCCGATTGTTTTTGCAACGGCCAATGCAGCGGGAGCGCCGCTTTTTCGCCCGCCAGCTCCAGCTCCAGCTCCAGCTCCAGCTCCAGCTTCGGATTTCTATCGGATGCAATCGCGACGTGTCGCGCGTGCAGCGTGTAGCAGCGGCCAATTTCATGAATACGGCGAGATCAATATTACGGGGTGGCCCGGAGGGGCGCACGGTGCGGGGGTTGGGCGAGTGGGATCGGAAAGAGAAAGAGCGAGGGCGAATGTGAAATCGAGATGTGTGAAACGAGAGCGGAGACAATGAATGACTGGGGATCGGAGAGAAGGAGAGAAAGACGAGGAGATATAAAGAATGACAGGGTAGAGGAGAGGGACCGTGTCGACGGGAGGAACGGGGAGGACGTCATAACGGAGAGGAAACGGTGAGCAAGAGGGTGGGCGGCGGTTTGCATCGGTGGAAACAGTGGAAACTGAAACATCAGCGAGTTGGATAAGCGAGAAGTTTCGCCGTGAGTGTAACGGCAACCGGCAATCTCTTTTCATCCCAAATCATCTCGTCTCCGACGAAACGGTCCGATAAAAGAGGCGTTACGTACGACAATCATTTTTGCCCAGATTATCTTCCCCCCCATTCATCAACCCCCTTTGATTCCACATGCGCAGCGGCAGGCGGAATATCGAAACTGGCGAGATCGTCAGTGTGCCAGATTTATACCGTCGTACACACCGTCGTCTCTCGTGAGCGAACTGTACGAAGAAGCGTTGAAGCTGCGCGAAATTTCCTCGACAAAATATACGCAGGTCGCTCTTCAGGCCGGGATCTTCGGAACGAGGAGTAAAGGCATCGCCAGCAGCGCGTTATCAGGCCCGAGATATTTCGCGAGCGCAGAAGACGGATGACCTCGTGGTAGTTTCGGCGTCATCGTCGTCTTCGCCGTAACTTGCGCCTTGCCTGGCGGAAATTGCGCCCCGGGCGTTGGTAGTGCGGATTTAACGTTGTTTTGCCCTGACCTAGCTCTCTCTCTCTCTCTCTCTCTCTCTCTCTCGGTCTCCCATCCCCGACCGGAAGGTAACAGCTCGGCTGCCTTTCATCCCCACTCCGTCGCCACTCACCCCTGACAACCCCCTACAAACCACCACAACCCTCCCTTGCCCACGGGCTCCACCTCCGTGCACTTTGCTACCCCTATCTCACGCTGCCAGAACTGGTTGCTTGCGTGAACGAACGCGCAAAACAGTCAAAGGGTAAACGAAAGGGGATGCCGTGCCGGCCGATATTTATTCGAGGCGCGTCAGAAATCGCGCAGAGGATAATTGCGTGCGCTCGCGCTAACGAATGCCGATCCTTTATCGTTAGCCGTGAACCGGTGCGCTCGTTAAAAATTCCCAAACCGGCTGATCCGCGTTTTCGAAAATCGTCATTGTATTAATCCCGAAACTTTTTCCGTCAGCCGCTCGACGTTTTCCATTTTCGAATATATATCAGGTGCTAAACTCGTGGCGCTGCATGCTCCGCGTAACGTAACGGGTCGGAATGTGCAGAATAAATGTGAAGGCGGCGTGGAAAATATTACCAGTAATGCGCAACGAACGAGGCGAGATGCAGGCTAACAAACGCGGAGTTAGTCTGCGACAGGCAAATACGCCATGTTGCACCCACGCATCCGTCTGTTTTTAACCCCGCTTCCGAAGAGCACACAAAGCACGTCGTAACGGCACTGCTCTAATCGTCTACGCCGGCGGGACCTTAAATGGAATCACGGAGGCGTGACTGTCACAGTTTGCAAGCGAGAACCGGCTTCTACGTACATAGACCCACCCCTGCATACAGGTCTCCCTCACATCTTTTTTCTCCCTCCACGGCGAACTGGAAGGGAACAGAGGGCGATGGCGCGCAATTGTTCCACGCGCAGGCTCGTTTTGATCAGAACATAACCGGCTAATGATCCTTTAATTGCTCCACTTTCGACGTCACGAACACTGACGTTCTATCCTAAACATCTTCCTGATTCTAAGTAGAATTCAATACATTCTAAATGGAGAAAGAACGTTGATTGTCACCCATATTCGCGAAATATCAGAGACAGATTCGTCAGACACGGAATACTCGCGAGGCACGCTATTTTTCGCGGAACACTCTGTATATCGGAATACAAATGCGGTGTTACTGCATCAAGTCCCGGCAAATCCGGCAACACGGCGACTCATTAGCATTCTCGACGACGCTTAACCGGGGCGGGGCTGGAATAAATTCGCCTGCCGAGCACTTTCCTTCGATTTTGCACCTTTTGTCTCCGACGGAGTCTATGCTCGACGTAGCAAACTGTTGGCGGCCGTGAGGGTGGGTGTAGATCTTATCGTTGTCGCGAAAATTCGAACCGCGACGCGGAACGGCATCGTCGCCTGGGATCAGATTTTTTAGATATAAAACAAAATGCAAACGTTGATGAGGTAGGGAACATTAATTACAGCGAGTTTAACGTCGTCAGGTGAAATGTAACATGTACATACACTGAACCGAAGACAAACCGTACTTAAACGCATTTAACCAATACACTCTTTTCTCCGTTTCTATCGTCGAAATTTTAATTAACGCCCTTGAACAGGCTCAACGCAATCCACTTTAAGCGTAATTTTTCATCCAGCTTTAATTTCCAGCCCGAGATAGGGTAACTGATACTTTAATCCGATTTAACTAGACCGTCAAAGTTTAACGCGCCATTTCTTGGCGGAACGAATTTCTTCGCTCGTCGTTTCGTCAAGCGGAAAGGAGAGGACAGACGACAGGAGCAGCTCTCGGCCGGG
The DNA here is from genome assembly GCA_963942575.1 of Priocnemis perturbator. NCBI lineage: Eukaryota > Metazoa > Arthropoda > Insecta > Hymenoptera > Pompilidae > Priocnemis > Priocnemis perturbator. The sequence continues at coordinate 13,190,285 of OZ012653.1, forward strand.
CGTGCGAGTACATGTACGTACGTATCGATACGGGAAACGGAATTTTTTTGCCCCAGCCGCGTCGGTTCGCTCGTACGTTGGGCCGATTAATTATCGCAGCGACGTGATTAAATGCATCGTTAGCGCTTGTTTTCGTACCCGGCACGCGTAACGTTGTACCCGGCCGATCGTGGATCGTTTCGAAATACGCGTACGCCGCTCGAGTTCATTATTGCACCATTGTCGTCGGCGTTATTGCCCGCGGGCGCCAATTCTACGCGAGAGGTGGAGAACGACGACGGCCGGGTAAGTGTATCCCTCTCTGTAATAACACGCACATTGCGCAGCGATTTCAGATTTCGTCGGGCGCAGAAGATAGAGCCCGCGGAAAAATCCATCACTCGTAATCTCGGAATTCGCCTCTCGCCGACGTGAACGGAAAAATCGAATGGTGAAAATATCGAGAATTTTTCTCGTCTGTTTGACTAAGGCTTTTTTGCGCTCAGCGCTCATTCGTCGGGCTCGCTTTCTTCCTGACATCCTTCTGCGAGCGATTTTATCCCCGTTTTTATCCTGCCACGTGCCAGACTCGTCGCGACAAAAACCGAGAACGGGAAAGTTCGCCGTGGCTGGATGTAAAATTTTACCGGCTTATATTTCGGGCGTGTACGTTAACGTCGGATGAACGTGGGCGTAAGGCTGTGGGCGAAGCTGGGTCGGTATCGAATGTCTGGAACACTGTGTCCTCCGATGTTTTTAAGCCAGATAATATTAATAGGAGGGGTGCTCGGCGAGGCGTTCTTTATGGGGGGAAAAAGCGTTGGAAGTAAGAATTTCAGAGGACCGTCGTCTCGTACACGTAGGTACACTTAATTCTGTAACAGCGTGTGATAAATATTCAACGTCATCAACTAACTCTAATTTAAAGCCAATCTGCCCCAATCATTCGACAACTCGGTCCCTAATCTCTCGCCAGATTGAACAATAGATCTCTCAACTGCCGATCTGCGTGACGACGCGGCCGAAGTGTGGTCAGGCTTTAATTAGACCATAATTCGCTGATCAGCGGAAGTTTCGTCGACACAGAGAGATCAAAGGACGCGGGGAGGCGTGGTATTCGAGTCTCGATCTCGACGATTGTTAGAGCGTGCGCGTTTTTAACGAGCCGCTGCAAGGACTTTCAGAATTTCCTCTTCGTTAAATGTGCCGATACTTCTCTCTACTCTACTTTTTGTTCCCTCCCACTCCCCCCTCTCTCTCTCTCTCTCTCTCTCTCATCCTCCCGGTCTCATTCCTTTTCTTTCTCCAATACGTCGCGTGTGCCAGTAAAATACGAGTCGCGAAACTTTGACGGAGCGCTTCTCGTTCGCATCGATCGTCGCTCGTGTTTCGCGCTCTCGAAGTTGCGTCCTCTTTGTTTTTCCTCGCGGCCTTCCTCCGTGCCCGCTTCTTCTCTCGCTCGACGCTGTTTCAGATATGTACTCATCCCCCCATGGCAACGAGCCGTGAACCTCATTTGAAGCGCAATCGGAGGATAGTTGAGGGAATTTGAAATTGAAAGTGAAGGAACATTTTGCGGCATTAGAGATCGCGCGCATGTGCAGAACGTCGACCGCAAATTGCGTAGCGCAAAACGACGGCGATGAATCGTCGCGACGATAAGTGTACTTAATCATCGCGTACATTATCGATAATCGTAACGTGCCGCTCGGCTTCCCGCAAATCACTGCTGTAGAACACGTTTTTTTTTTTTTTTATGAATGCGCTGTAATTAAGCGAGGCATAACAGTCACGCGAAATGCAAAATCCTCCGCCTACACATCTTTCCACTCCTATACATTAGCTCTAGCCTCAGCTGAAACGACCAGATAATGAAGTCGTGACTAAAATTAACAGCGGTTTAACTGAAAGGAACAAGTTTGCCCCGATTAAACGTGGCAAGTGTGAAACAGTGTATCGCATTGAGGCGCGCTTGAATACCGTGTATATCTATCATCCCCGCAAACATTAGTAGAAGAGCGCGTCTGCCGTAAAGAAAGGCGACGAAACGTGCGTGCAGCGGTTGAATTTGCATCACGATTGTGATCGTTCCATTCGCGGCGGCCATTATTATTGGCCAGCGACCGGGCCGGGAATTACGTTCGGGGGCGAGCTCTCGCCCATTTTGTTATCGCATTTTGTTCAATTCGCCGCTGTGCTCACCCCCGCCGGCCTCATTTGCATGGAACACGACATTACAACGGCACGTTTTCTTTGCCAGATGCCGCTGACGCACGGTCGACTTCCCGTGAAATCGTGAATTATCGTGACGCTCGAACGGACAGCGCCATCTTCATTTCATCCCTGATTTTCGAGAATATTTAATTGCAAATGCATCGCGATCCGTACGGTCTTAAGTTCGTAAGGTATCGGTCCGGACTTGAGATAGTTTAAAGGATGTTCATATCCTCATAATCAACTTTGGCGTTCCAAGACATCCAATTACGAACGTTTTCTGTCAGGTAAATGGATCGGGGCACAAGTCCCGGGCTTAGAATCTGCAATATGCTGTCAGCGACTACGCGGCGGAAATGACGGGATAATATTGTTACGTGGGTGTACTCATATCGGTGGATATAACGTGCATGCTTTAATGACACGACCAGCCATCGCACTTAATAGAACTCAGTAACTTCAAACGACTGGCAGTCGGGAAACTCTGTATCGTATAAAGATCAACACCTTAATGAAAGGTATCAAACTTTCAGTAATATATGGCCACAAATAGTGAATAAATTTTGAAAATTTTCCCCGTTTTTCTACTACATCTTATAATTTGTCACGATTACATAAATGACACTATAATCATGCAGTTAGTACAGGATATAAAAAACAAAGTCAATTTATTGGGTACTACAATTTTCAACAGCCGCAGGCGCATTTCAGCCTAGAAACGAACTGTTCTACGTGGAACTTCATCTTCGGCGTTTTCCTTAATGCACGGTCTGCACTCAGCCTTAGAGCACGCTTCCTTAATATAGGAGCTGTTGGACAACGTTCTCCTCATCTCGTCCGAGGATTTAGAGAGAGAATTTGCGTATAACCGGGCCCGGTACAAGGCCCGTTTGTTTGCTCGACGCCGCGTGTATCGCCACAGATCGCCGGCGAGCTTGGATTATGCAGTGTCCCCGTCGTCGATCACGAGATTATCCGTTAGCGAGCGCCATGAGGAAGATTACGTGTATATTACTCAGCGCACGCACACTCGCCCCGTAAGCGTACAACGTCCACTTTAGGCAATGTCGCCGACTGTCCGCCATCGTTGACTTCTCTCCCATACTACTATCGAAATGACTCAATAACGCTACCGTACGAAATCCGACGCGACATTCGTTTCGACGTCAGCAACTGCAGATTAGAAAAGCATCACTCGCCTCGGCAGCTGAATAAGCGCACGTCTGGCAGTCCGGAATGGTAAGTGCGACTGCATTCGTTTCCCAACGCCAACTGATCGATCGGCGCGCCTGCCGACACTTCGAAACAGGATTGCAAACGCGAGAAAGACACGATCGGAACGGCTGTGACGGAAGAATCGCGAATTTAATGGCATTCGCCCGGGCGGCGCCGCAGCGCCGCAGCGTTTTTCCTCCTCCGGCCCGATTCTCTTTCGCTCTTTATATCGCCGAGCGAAGAGCGCGCGACGCTGAAAGACGGGAAAATTAATTCAGCGTGTAAATTTTCCTCCGCCCGTCCGCGCTCGCTCTCTCGCTCATTCACATCTAGCCCTCTTCCCGCTCCTCCATCTTCCCTGCACTTTCTTCCGCCGTTCCTCGCACCCCGAACCACCCGCACCCGCACCCGCACCCGCCCGCCGCTCGTTTCCCATTCCTCGTTCTGCGTTTCTCGTTCCCGTCGCGGAACGTCGCTATAATAACTTTGCGACTGCTGGCAACGACAGAACGTTTAGGCCGCTGAATATGCAATGGAAATTGCTGCACTGTGGCCTGCAGCGTCGGGAAGCGCCTTCCGAGGAAACTGTACGGGAACGGTAACGCCGCCTCGGTGAATCGTCTTCGAGGGAACTCGGGCGTGCGGGAAGAAAAAAATCTTCTTCAGATATCGGACTTAGTTTTTCACGCAGGTTGCCTCAATGTCTTATTCAGCTTTCGGAGTCGTTGAAGACGACTTCGATAGGTCAGATGCAAATCCTTGCTGAATGCTCCATTGCCGAACGTAGCGCGTATGCGCGTGCATGCGCGATTGGATACCACGTCGGATCTATTATTTCCGGGAGCGAAAAAAACATATGTAGGTTACAGTGGGTCAAAGCCGTATCCCTCCGCAACGTATCAGCATGGCCGACGGCGTTTTCGCTTTTTCAAGTCTCCGCCCGGCTCGTCGCGCCAGTCACGGCTGCGAACACCGCTGAATCCTCGCGATTCCACTTTGTTCGACGTCGGGACGGACGTTTTGCATATGGAAATTGGCCGCGCTCGGGACACAGTGTTTGCTCCGATCCCGACGTGGCAGCGCATGAATAAAATAATGTAACTTCCGGCATGGAAACATTACCACCGTTCGTCCCTCACTCGTGTACATGGCCCCTCAGGAGTCCACCCCCTAACGTGTCGCGATATGTCGCCGTTGAGTTAACGCGGAATCCGTCCCTTTGACGCCTCCGTTTGCGGTATGTCGAACAATTTATCACTTTCCCTTTTCCGAGATTTATCTCAGCCGCATGCGAGCAGGCCACGACAGGGGCAAGTGCTCTGTGGAAGAAATCTGTAAGTGCATTCGCTCTTCTGGTCGTGCGTAACATCCTGTGCGGAATACGACTACGGAAGCGATTACGAAAACCGACTTCGCGTTCTATCTTCAACAAGATCGTGCAAGCTTTTCAAATAATTCTGGAGGAAGAAAGCCGGCAAAGTTTCCAACGATTTCATTAGCGCCGTTACGAGGCGTAATTGAAGTCCCGAAGGCGCTGCGGCATGAGGATCGAAACATTCAACAGATCCGCGGCACGGTAATTACGCGGTGAGTTGCGAACGAGAGGTGGCACGTGGCACGTGGCACGGCGCGCGACGGAGTGAAAAAGAAGACAAAGTGAGGAGACCGGGGGGAAAGCGAGCAAAAGAGGAGTGGGGCAGCCTGATAGAGACAATATTGCCGCAAATTCAGCCGATTTCTCATTCCCTCCCCTCCGCGTCTCCGCTTTCTTTGCGTACTCGGCGCAACGAAGCTTGGAATTGAAAGTTCAAAATAATGACTACAAATCGTTCGGAATAAGAGACAGGAGGTTGGAGCTCTCGACCGAGAGCACGCTTAAAGAGTCTTCGGAAAGGACATCGAGACGTATCGATCGCCGACCGAATGGCTTCGGCTTTTTCTCATTTACCCCATTCTTTTCGGCATCCCGTCGCCCGCTTCCACGCACGCCCACTCGCCGCTCACGCTCAATTTCTACTGCGAATCGAAAGACGCTCGGTCCGACGAATGCTTTAACGTCCGCGCGCGGCCGATGATCTAAATATCTAAAACAATTCTTTCCCCGGTCGGTGGATCATCGACGACCTCGTTGCGGATAGTTTCGGGGTACTTCTGCTTTCCGCTCCAGTTCTGCGAACGTTCGCTCGCAATTTTGATCGCCGGACCCTGCGACACCCGGCTTTACCTCCGAAGGTCCGAGAATGTTCGACATTCGGAATTGACGACGAGGAGAGTCTCCCTCTTCCAAAAACTGCTGTTTCACGGCGCTTCCGCTCAAAGTTTTCAATGCTCGCTTAATTACTACTTCTGACGTCACGTACGCTGCACCGCCACCGCGCGCATTTCTTATTCAAGGATCACTTCTATTTAGTCATCTCTAAGCAATTTGCTCTATCCATCCCATACCCCTGTGCCTTTGCTCGTCGAATTAACGGTCGTTTAATCGCGCAAAGGGACATCACGGGGTTTGACAGTAGTCGACGAACCATTTTCGTCTGCGTCCCGCGTTCCACTCGCCCCTCATATTCAAGGCTGTCTCACCTCGTCGCTTTAAAATGCCGCGAGCGCCAATCAGAAGGCGCGCCGGGCGGTTCGAGTGTAGGGAAGCAATCAGCGCCGCATAAAATCTCATCAGGGGTCCGCGCGAAACGTCCTCGCGCTCGGCCCGAGCGCGTCACATCCCGCTGCTCTTTTTCCCTCGTCCTCTCATCCGTTTCGCCTTTCCCTTTCTCCCTCTCCCTCTCCCACCCCCACTCATTCTATCTCTATTTCGCCCGGTGATATTTTTTCGCCACCCGGAGAACGACGGGTCGGTGTTGGCAATCAGCGCGCATTAACAAGCCTCAGAGGACATCTGGGCTTTCGCTGGGGTAGGGAACTGGTGCACCACCACGGCGAAATGTCAAGAGTTCGCCATAGAGAGAGCCGGCCGGCGAGAAAGGGAGGGAAATGGTGAACGAGGGAGAAAGAGGGAAAGAGAGAGAGAGAGAGAGGAGGGAGGCGCGAAGGTGGGAGGATAGAGAGACGGCGGAGGAAGAGGAGAGATTTCAGCTGCACCTACGGCTCCGTAGCTGGGATGCTGGATGAGAGAAGTCGGTCGATAGAGCTCCCGGGCTCCCTCTCTTCCCTCTCCGCCCCTTCGCGCTCTCTCTATCTCTCCGCCATTTTCCCTTCTCGCTTCATCCCCCTCGCTCTCTCCCACGCGCCTCTCCCGTCCGTCTGTCCCGCCTCAACACGTCTCTCCCTCTCCCTCTCACTCCGAACGAAGCGACGCCGACGGACGGATGAATGGACGGTCAGACAAATGGTGGCGCGATCCCTCGCTTGGCAAAGTGGAGGAACTATGCCAGGCTGAAAGAGGCCCGACTCGTTGTAACTCGTATCCTGTTACGAGGAAACGGAATGGGCGACCCTTTCCCGACACGCGAGAGAGCCCGAGATCTCGTGGATTCCGGATCGAGCCGCTTATCCTCCTTCTCGCCCACACCCCCCCTTCGTCGCGCGGCCCGCGCACTTTCCGATTCTGCGATTCTTCGATCCCTCCGCGCCTCGTTCCACGAGTCGAGGAAATTCGCGTGATCGATCTGCCGCGATGACGTCTCGTGGGACGAGGCAGATCGGCAAAAGTGGACGCCGAAAGTATTTCGGGCGAGTGACGCTCTTTCGAGACGTGCCTGCGTGCTGCCCCTCCGGGCCGCGGCGTAGCTACTACGTTTGACCCAAATAAATCTCCTTTGCCCCGAGTCAATTTCGATCGGGTCGGTTTTACGTCGCGAGCGCCACGTCATTTTCTCCGGACGATCAGACATGCGTTAGCCTGGAGCAGTTCCATATGTTTCATGCGCATGTGTTTTTTTCGAGTACTTTTCTTCGATCATTGTTAGGATAGGCTGAGATAAAGTGCGCGTCATTGCCGCGGACATTTTCTGCTGCAAGTTATCGTATAACTTCTTTAATCTGGTATCAGCTTTTCTTACTTAATTATGAAGATTGCCTGCATGGCCTTCGAAGATAATCGATTCAGCGCGCAAAGTGGCAACGACTCTCATCTCCGAGGCGTAACATTAAACAGACTCCGCACGGGCGTGTGATTAACGATAGACTTTCGGATACCGACAGTTGGAAGGACTTAGAGGAGCGAATCTAATCAGGCGTCAGGCACAATCGTCAATATGAAAGAGACAGCCGAATCGCATCGGGGCAAGGCGAACCTGCCAACACATTGAACATCGTAGAACATCAGGTAGAAGTGGGTAACAGAAGTTTCGAAAACTTTTGAAGAACAGGACCAAAGTCGATCAAAGCTTAGAAAGCATTACCCCAGCGTGACCTGTGTCATTTATAATAAACTAAGTGTTCGTTCTTCGCGACAATACAGTTGCAATCCCTCAAGAGATGATAAAAACGAAAAGTGAGAGTGGGAGAGCGACGTAAGGGGAAACATAGGAATGTAGGGAAACGAATGTTTACAGACGCGTGTCGAACGTGGCCTAATCGAGGCGCAAGATCGATTCGAGGTTGTCCAGTAGTCGTTCATCAGTCAGCTGGGGCATTTGCTATTGTCCCTTCGAAACGATCTATCGCCTCGAGGCGACCTTAATTAATCAAAGCCGGACAGGGAATAAAAGGAGGGGGGGGGGGGTTGGGGGGCGTAGGGACTGCAAAAGATGCTGGAGGGATTTATCTTCCCTTCCAGCTCTGCCACCCCCCTCTTGCGCTTTCGATTTTGCGGAGTCCTTGAGGAGATGCTGATAACCGAACGATCGTCCGCAGGAAGATTAATTTATCGGGCACTTCACTGGTGTCATTAAGAGATTGTACTCCGACGCCGGAGAGGGTACAGATCGTTTGGCCTAACGTTTCTGGCTCTGGTAAATGGCGCAGAAGTACGTTTTATCGGTGGGTAGATAATAGACAGAGGAGAGTATCGAGAGTTTCAGGAAGAATATTTTCAGCCTGCCGTTTCGCGTTTCGAGCGTGATTGTTAATTACGTTGAAAGATTGTTTAGCACGCTAATGACGCGCGCTCCAATCTTTTCCAACGAGCCACGAGCCGGTATGACACCAGACAGATAAGAAGGTCCTTGTAAGAACGTTGCTTCTTGATAAGCAGGTGACCTGCTCTTTAATAAGCGCGTGTACCTTTGGCGCACGTCACGGCGCTGCGACAAATTGCAAGTGCCGCTCAGAAATTAATTTCTTTCCGGACAATTAGCAATTAGTCTCTCGGTTGTGTACAGCGTCCAGTTTGAATGGTGTCTCATTATGAGCCCGCTTCTGAACAGATATAATTATCGCGTGTAAGGCGTCTGTATAGCCAGAAGTTGTAAGAACGTGTTTGCTGCATCTCGACTTTGACATTAATAACCAAGAAATCGACCACACCACAGTTGTCAGTGAGGAATACATAGAGTTACCGCTGGTACCAAAATAAAGAATAAATCTTTCGAACTTAATACATTTACATTGGAATCAACGCAAGAGGTAAGCATTCCACCGTCAAATCAGTACAGCGTACCTACTCAATCCACCCCCGTCCCGTCCTTATCGTCATCTCGTAGATCCAAAAGCTTGAAACTGATCTGAGACGGGATAAGGTTTACGTAGCCGAGTGAAAGGCCGAGTGAAAGACGAAATGGAGAGGACAAGGCAAACCCTCGGCGCCCTATCTCGTACGGGTAGCCCTCTAATTGGCTGCCGGTAAGTAACGAAATTTTACGCTCGCTGCTCTAGCCGAGGACTTAAACGCGCATTAGTTCGTAAGCCCGCTTCATTGTTGGTGCAGTCTCGCGGGCAAATTGCAAAGTGCCGAGGACAAAGAGAAGACGATATGAAAATGGGTTGCGAAACAGGGGAGAAACGTGAGAATGGCAAGAGGAGGGAGGGAGGGGATGGAAAGGGACTCAGTCAGGTGATCAGATTCGAGTGATAGTGGCTCCGCTCAGCCCACTAACGACTAATTAATTGTTTCATTAGGACACGAGAAGAGGATCGTCATCGCTGGCGTACTCGTCCCGCGTGCATTCTCCGCTACTCTGGTCATTATTACGGCGCGACGCATGTCCGAGATGTGCATGACGGTTGTCCGTAGGACGATGAAAGGCGATCCGGTTTCAATTAGACGGAATACAGAATTGTCGAGCGGCGTGATGCGACGACAATGCGCCGGCTTTACAATCTTTCGATATTATCGACGTTCGCTAGTATTCTTTTTGGCCGACGCATTCGATTATGTCGAGATCGAGTTTTTGCTTGTAATGAAGCCATTATCGGGTGATTAACGATAACGGGTGTGACGCCAATTAATATCGCGAACGCGCCAACGTGCCAATTTTGCCGACGATCGACGGCTCGCAGTGTCTCGTCGCGAGCGCGCGAAATCCCACGTCCGGGGCGAGTTTTACGGCGTTTTAATACGATCCTCGTGGGCGGCGAGGAACGGTGGAACATTTAAAACGGGGCCGACGCAAAACGGCCCTTTGGGTAAAAATAAATTACGGTAAAGCGCAATAAATCCCACGGCGTTCAATTGTCCCGGGCACCGGGCACCGGGCACCGACGGCGGGGTCCGTTACATTTGCATATGAAAGCGTGGATTCTGCGATCAGATCCGCGACCGTGTAGCCGGCCCCGCGCCGTTTATCTTCCAGCGATTTTCCTCCGCTCCCTCCTGGCCGCCCTCTTTTTTAATTTCTCCCACACCACCGACATTCGGCGCGAAGTTGGAATTACCGCGATAACCCCAGATTTTCTTATTCCAATTTATCATCTTCCTGTCGGAATTCGACCCCGCGCCCTATCTCCCGCCGCGCCCCGTTTCTCATCGGCCACTTTTCTTCTGAGCCGGTTTTTTTCCTTCTCGAAGAGCGATTCATAAAAGTGTCGCTGTCCAGCGATTTCCGAGAGGATAATGGCTCCGCACGACGACGCGTATTTTTCTATTTTACCTCTCCTCGCGCCTCGAAGATCGCCGTGTCGGGATTTTCAGCGATCCATTTTTCGGCCAGACGCGAAGCTGCGGGACAAGCGCAAAATTTCGCCGGGCTCCACGCCGAGCCGCGACATTGCGCCGGGAAAAAAATCTGCCGTTACAAGCGCGACTCTCCATTCACCGCTTTAAAATTACCGCGACACGTGCTTTTAGGAAGTCATAAAGAATTGTCGTAGATAAAATTCCGTATTCCGGGCGCAGCCAGAAGGCAGCAACAGACCTCTCTCTGCCCCGCCGAGCGAGGCAGCGCGACACAGAAAAGGAAGGCAGAGACGAACAAAAACAAAAGGAAAAAAAAAAAACGCCGGCAACCTTATCGTGCCATCGACCGACCATAGAGAACGCGTGTTCCTCGAATTTCGAATTTTCAGTACCGTCGCTCCGTGCGGAAAAAAGCAGTCGAATAATCGCGATGGCCGACGCGAAAGAGCTTCTACGTACGGGCAAATTAGACTAAGGTTAATTGGGTTACGCTGCAGCAGCGGCCAGAATTCGCTTTTCCATCCCTCTCCTCCTCCCTCATCCCTCCCCTCCCTTTTCACCCCCTATTCTCTTTTTCTCATCCTCTTTACCCTCTTCGCCACCGATGGATCCATTAATTTCTTTGTTAACCGTTTACCTCAGGCTTAATTTCCCACCAAAGTGCTTTCGTCCAAGTACGCGGCCCGCTGCGAGCGACGTAACAATAACGGTTATCAGATGAATGCGATCATTTAGCTGGGAATTTCCGGTAAGGGTCAATGCTGAATATCGCTCCAGATCCTCGGACGATGTATAACGGCGTAATAATGCTTACCTTGTAATCAGACTTGCACTCAACTTCGGAGGATAGGGAATTAGCGAGAAATCGAGAAGTTTCGTCTTGATGATATTATACTGAAACGAATCATACTTTGCCCGCAACATTTGTGTCCGGCGCACCATCTGCGGACGAAAAGCGTTCCCTAACCGTTGCTCTTTTCGCAATCAGTAGCGCGGGGGAAGGCAACAGAAGGGATGCAGACTGGGCAAAGACGAGCCGGATGCGTCGGCTCGTCCAGGCGGAAACGTAGCCGGAATAGATGTGGCGTAATAACAGCGCCTAGCCTGCGCCGTTCATCTTCCACGTTGACTAGCGTCGCTGTAACGCCGGCGAATGTGCAACTGCGATAATGGCCGACACTAAATTAATCCGCGTGGCGCGTACGTTTGCGTGCAACTACGTACAACGTCCAGCTTGGATGGTGGCACAGTGCGAACGCGAAAGAGTATATCTGTGCTTCCGGTGAATCTCTGCCGTGAGCACGTTCGCTAATGTGTAGGAAGTACGGATTTGGTAGTACAGAAGACTCGATACATACTGCAAGTGTTCACGCATATTTTTTCAAACTTCTCATTCGTGTCGAATCTCAGTGTATGCCTGTCGTGGATTTGTTAATTGTTTTTTGTCATCTGCAAAGTATATAATTCAGGCAACCGTAACAGGGATACTTATTTCGTTTTTTGCACGGTTTTCGAAATATTTCTATCGTACTTTGCTCTACACCGATCGCAATTAGTAAGGAAGCCGTACACCATCGAAGTTAGACACTGAACTTGGCATCCTTTGGGAGGCGAGCGGTAGTCGTGGAGGTGCCTCCCGTTGTCGTTGCTATTGTCACGCTGCGCCGGCGACTAATTGGCTCGTGGCTAGATTAGCGATTAGCTCTTTCATGCGATCCATCCACATGCCCGTCGAAGCGAAGGCTTAGAACGTCGGCAGTGCCCGAGTGAACCGTTGTCGGATTTCGAAGTCCCCTGATTTTTCCGAGGATTACGCCGCGAGATTATCGCGGACGCACATAGTTGTTTCGTCGGTCGTGCCTTTAGCGTGCGTCGAAATCTGCTAGTGAAAATGTCGGCGGCTGCAGCAGCTTGGAATACGAGCGCGAAATGGCAGAAGGGAACGGCATTCGGCCGGTGACGGAGTGAAAGAGGGCAAAGATGGGATTGAAAATTTAATTATTCGATCTCGTCCCGCGGCCCATTCCCGACGAGGGCAATAATTCTCCGCAGTGCTTACCGCTCGCATACCTCTTCACATACTCGGATTTCGCCTCGCACATTCTGACGTCGATTTCGGTGCAGTTCTGCGTTTCCTCTCATTCTCGGCAAGTACGTGTCAATCGCGAACCGTTTGCACGAACCCGACATGCTTTTGTTAATGATAGTTTAGGTTTGGTAATGAGTGCAAAAATGTGATCTCCTTCGATCGGGTGTAAATATGATGTGGAGTATAAAATTAATATTCTCGTGGCTCTGTTTGACCGTGATTTAGCGGAACCTTGACATAACCAGACCCATATTGAGTCCTCAAATAATGCCGAAAACAAATATTCTATTATTGGAATACTTTGAAAGGGTATCGATTATCGGTAATGATATCTTCACTCAATCCCTTTTTCCAAGGAGCACGACCGGCAAGACGGAAAATGCTTTCGACAGTTCCCCGAGAAAACGCTGGAAGAAGCTCGGCAAGAAAATCGCGGTCACAAAGACAGCCGCACAAAGAAACGAACAGTCGATCCGTGGGAAAGATTTGGAACTCGAATAGGATGAGAGAGAGAGAGAGAGAGAGAGAGAGAGAAAGGAGCGCAAATGGGAGTGGCAATGGCGTACTTTAATGGTACTCGTGAAAAAGCGGCGATTGAAAATTATATTATTTCATCCGAATTTAATGACAGGTCGACGAGATAATTATTCATCATGTGTTAACAAGCTACAGATTTAAATTGACAAATACATAGCGTGCTAATATCAATTCGCTACATATCAGTACTATCGATATTAACTCCCATTGCATCGTCTCTCGATGACACCCATTATCTGCAGCTTTATTCAACCCTCCTTCGGAACTACGAACCAGCCTGAAACGTCTCAACAATTTCCGGAGCAAAAGCAGTGCTCGGTGCAAGACGACCGTCACTGATACGTGAGTCGATCAAAATCCGCCAAAAGTCCGAGTGCGCGTGGATTGTAGAGAAAGTAAGAGGAACGGCACGGATGGTGACGGCAGCGAAGCACGCACGGGGGTTGAAATTTTAATTATTCGATCCCGGTGCGATCCGGGTGCAATCCGCGGCGGGCCGATGCAATAATTTTGCACCGCCGACCGTGCCTCCTCGCCGTCCTCATTCAGCCCCATTCACCCCTCTCGCGTCGCGTGGCTCTCGTCGGCCCAAATTGGATTGGACGAGAACGCGTTTCGCTTCTAGGGCGTTTCGTCTCCACCACCACCACCGACGTTGCCGCGACGCCACCGACAGCATTGCCACCCCTCTGCAGCCAGTGTGCAGTCGACATTTCGCGCGGGAAGGGGTACGACGGGGGTATAAAAGGGGTGTCAAGGGGGTATTCTCCCCATTCGAAACCCCTTCCAACTCCTCCTCGCACCCTCTCGCCCGCCACCGATATGCTAACCCTCGCCTCCGCCTCGCCAGTTTAGCCCGGTTAATGGTAATTATCTTCATTAGTGCCCCGTTAATTAACCGGCACAAAACCTCAATCAGTTAGCCAGTATCGGCGATCCGGATCGCGAGAACGCCGGCAGCGCGGCAAGAGTGACACGGTAAAGCAAGTGGTGACGGTCACGCCAAGGATGTCCGGCTTGTCCGATGACTCGTTCAGTCCCGTCGAATTAATCGGCCGACGTAACGGGATATCGATTTGTCAGCGCCGATTTCGGCGAGCGCCTCGACCCACCGTTCGCGGCTTCCGATCTTTTACTACGCGATGCTCGTGAGGCGTTGTGCGTATTTTCCGCAACTTAGAACCAGAATCTGCAGGATGTAACGAAATTCGGAGAGTCGCGTAGGAAATTCGAGGGGCTGCGGTCGAAAGTTTTTGCGGCGCAGCGCTTGATTGGATAAATCCGACGCAATTTTCAAGGTGTTTCGACATAGTTCGCAACGGTCGGCGGGAAATAATGGGAAGCGCCTGGCGCACTGATAACTTTTGACACCGTCGCGATTTCGCGCGAACGACACCGAGCTTGTCCGACAGCACGTTCAATCACTTCCGGTTGAACGAGCAACTGGGTTTCCGAACGTGGCGAAGCTGCTCGTTGTCTCGTTTCGATTTCCACGTCAATTCCCCACCCGTTCCGCGTCGTTCGTAAAATATGCCTTCTTTCTCCCTCTGCATGTTGTCTGCACCCTTCTCTGCACGATGTAAAATTTCCGCTTCCCGGGAGGGAAGTCTGTCCTTTAGAAAGCTAAATGCATCAGGTGTCTCTCCTCGATCCCTCAAAAAGAAATGTCGATCAGTTCTCTGAACGATTGAGCAATGTCGATCGATTGAGGTGCGTTGAAGTATTCCGTCGAAAGTGCATATTTTGTTAAAATACTTAACTTTTTAGCAAACTGACAAGGACCGCTATCGGCAAAGTACGAGTCGACTTGTTAGTGAAATTCATGCCACATGTCGCATCCATCAATCGTGTCGAGCGTAATTCGCAACCTCTAGATTATTGCCCTTCACTCCGGCAACAATCCCGTAATGCAGTGTACGTCGTCGTCCCAGAAACGAGTGGCTGCATTTCGGTATTGTTACGGAAATCCTTCGACATGCAGGAGCCGGAGATTTTCGTACGCGGGCCACGTACGCCGTCTACCCCCTTTGAATTATTAACCGTCGGCTTACCGGCCCACGCTCGCCATTTTTGTTGACCCCACCGATTTTTCTCCGGTTCCCGACATTTCGCCCACGTCGCCCACGCCGCCGCGTCGGTCGCGGCAAAATTGCCCCGACATCCGGCGAGAAACACCGAGGGAGAACAGATTTCCGCCCGATGTACACCTCTTACCTCTTACCTCTTACCTCCCGCAATGGAGCCGTGATTGTCAGGGTCGCCGATACAATTCTCGCTGAAGGAGGCGTAATCGGATTATTCGCTCCTCTCTCCATGCTACTTGCCACTATCTTGATCCGAGGAAATTCCTGGAAACAACCTGATGCACTGATTTCCACAAACTCACATTAACGCGTCTTTTGTTACAACTGTTGCTACATCTACTACCTTTGACTCATTATCATAATACAGTGTCGAACGAAAGTTTAGATCGGTTGTGAATTGTTGCGCACGTAATATTCGACTCCGACGCCGGGCCACAGTCGAGTGACGATCGACAGGCAACGTTCTAACGACATTTTGCGTTCGTTCAGATCGGAATTGTGGTAGGCACGTATGCATGTATGTACGAGGCTCGTCAGTCGACTCGCTCGTTCGTTCGGGCTCCGTGGCAGTCGTGCTCGAAATTGCGGATCGCGAGTTTTCGAAGATTTATCGGGCCGGGTTAAACGAGTAATAGACCGATGTCGTGTCCCTCTATGGTAATTCGCTACATCGATTACGGCTGCATACTCTTTTAGGCGACTGTCGCGACTTTTCGTTCGACAGAATTCTTTCCCACGCGCTGCCTTTGCATCGCGTTATACCTACTCTCAACATAAAATGAACTAAACGGAATTAATTGGACGCTACGTCCTGAAAGATACGACACACATATAATGACAGTGAAAAAATGTAAATATAAAAACCAACGAAACGTGAAGCCAATGTAATCGAACAAAGTGCTACGCCACGAAATGGTAAAAAGATACACAAATCAGAGCAAAAAAGTTGATTGAAAGTTAATAAAACAGGATATTTGAACGAGGACGCTTGCGTGCCGCGTATTACTCGCTGCTCAACCAACAGAAGCTATATTTTGGGACTTGACTCTGGCTGAAGGTGGGGGCCAACCTTCCAGTCCATTTTCGAGGTGTCGGTCCTAACCGCGGCGTAACATGATTTATGCGCCGCAGCTTCCGCGTTCGCGCGGTATTAGCATAGAGCTACGGCCGGGAATACGTAAAGTCCCGACACAGAGAAGTCGATGAATTTAGGTATGAAATTGCATTTTAAACCCGACCGACGTCAACGTCCCCGATTCGATTACTATCGATCCCCGGCATTCAGCACTGTCAATACGGTTAGTACGTGAGGACCGACTAATGCCAACAATGCGGTCGAACGGACCGTTATCCTCAAACCCATATACGAGAAACACCGAAAGGAATTTCTCCGTCGAACGACCGACCGACCGACCGTAGTCGTGCGAGCACCTACACGTATGTACAAGCACGGGAACATCGGGCAACTTGGCGCGAAACGTCTCGGCGAAGGCGCACAGATGAAGTTTTGCCGGCTGAAGTATTCATCGACACGGAAGACGATAATAGTTTCGAAGGCGAGGGAAATGTTTTACCGCTCTTCCCCGTTAATAGAGAAACTTGATTGATTCGGAGATACATTATTCGCGTGGACGTCCGACGGTCGGCCAAGTTAGGATCCGTTGCTAGGGACTTCGGCGGACTTTTTCTCATCAAGAGATTTCGCCGCTTCAACTTCTCGTTCTCGCTCCCATTTCTTGCTCTCTTCTAATTTTTTTTTTCCCCCTTCGTCTCCGGAGTAACGGCTTATGCTATTCTTTCACGTTCGATTCGAGAGTGGCGTCGTTTAACGTTCTACTCTCCCTTGTTATTTCGGACGAACGCGTTCGACATAAAAAGGTCAATCGAGTTTAGACGCAGATGGCCTCCCCCTGTGTTGCCACTCTAAACCGTTCCCGGGGTCTGGGTATTCTGCGTTATTCAATTAACGCCGCTTGCGCTGCTGATAAAATGAATCGAGGCGTGAGTTGATTTACTGACAGATACAGGCTGCTGGGTCGATCGTCTTCCAAGAGAATAATTCGACACCGCGACGATGCAATAACGTCCGATATAATCGCACGCTTCGCATTATACAAGCTACGCGAAATGCGTGGTTCGGTAATATTAAAAATCCATGCACCTATGTTTGAAGCTCACCGCTGTTGGTTCTGAATAACCGCACTGCCTCAAAGTTACGTTTGATCTGGAGTGAGAGGAGTGGGTGTCTGCAGGCGAAATCCGACTTAGAGCGTGCCTTCCTGCGCCCCTTCGCCTCGTCCTTCGCGAATATAGGTATTTAGCGGATAACCGAGCTCGCCTACACCCCTGAAAACCGCGAACATTCCGGCTACACTCCTCCCCTCCTCTCCCTCCCCCACCCCCATCTACCCTTGTTTTATCCGCAGAAAAGCCTCCAGGGATACGCCGCACGTTGCGTGCGATGAAATGTCGATGGTAAATATTTGAGAGCCCATGGTAGCAACGGTGGTTAATGTACCGCGAATTAATGTCGCTTTACGCTCGCCCTATCCCCTTCTTTCTCCCTCTTCGCTCGTTGCCTCATTTCACGTTCTACACCCGTGTACGCGGCGATCAAACACGAGCGCAATCTCGTTTGTACGGGTCCCTTCGTTTTGACGTTCTCTATTGGCGATTTTCAACAATGATTCGTGCAGTTACACCGTCGCGCATCGTGTGACGCGTATTGCGTCGCTTGGATTCTGCGGTGATTTGTTTCTCCATTGTCCACCGTTCCTTCTTTCGTTCCGTTTCTCTGTGAAATCTGATAGTACATGTGGCGAAGGCAGTTGATGGGTTGGTGTGAGCAGTTATATTTATTAGCATTTATTATATCCAATTTTTTAATACTGGCCTGCACCAATTACGACCATTATAATAGGAGTGCTCGTGAGCGTCGCTGTCCATTAAGACCGAACTATTGAGTAAGTCTATACCTTGGTGCTTGTGGAAATAATGTTCCCGTGCGACACGTGCCCCACGAAAAACACTGACACGTGTCAATGACATTTGTCAGTCCCCCGCCCTTCCGCCCACCACGATTCCACTATTTTACCCCAACGACATCTAAGGCGACATTTTATCCGGCATCTCGTTTCATGTCTAATGCGCTCCTCTCGGCTGGCCCTTCGCAAACAAGCGAGCCCGACGTCAAAATGGCGTGCCGAAAACGGGACCTGCCCGCGGACCATGATCGTGCAACTGAGCGTTTCACGTCTCCCGTTGTTTTTATGCCCCGAAACGACCGTAAATTGATTCGACGTGACACGGGCATAAAGCGCACGCACGATAAATCCGTCGCCGTGCTTCACGAGCTCGAAGGACGAGCGCGAAAAAATATCTGTCCGGTCACCATTGTTAACCGCTCGCGATGTAAATTGTTATTCGATCGTGACGCTCGTCCGCCTCTCTGAAGCGTACGTCGCGTCGGCCGTTCGATTGTAATTTGGCGAGAGGCGAAACGCGCAATTATTGCGGCCGGGCAACATCATTATACGGCGGCTTTAATGCCGTAATGGTACCTCTTGCAAAAATGATTACCTTCGCGCACCAGCGGCGACCTGCGGAAAATTTAATTGCACGCACCAAATTTCGTCGAAAAACTGCCTTCCGACGCCCTCATGATCCTCTTAATCCATCGTGCACCCCTGCCCGTAGGTAAGTATAATACTTGAACGCGGGGCGAGGCCGCGACTCGTTCGGCGTCATTGCGGTCGGCAGACGCTGACGATGACGTCTCGGGTCCGCCGTGACCGGCAACAATCGCCCCGTCGACGTCGCGTCTACGCCCGCGCGCAGAAACGTCTGGCCCGGAATTATATATACCGATACTTCGGGGGACGCGCGCAGTTGAGCGTTCCCGACGGAGCGTGAGAAATAAGATTGTCAGGATAGATGGAGGGACGAGATAAAGGCGGTACACGTGGGTGTTGCAGCGGGCGGAATATGCAATTTCCTGGGGGATGGAGGGACGGCGAGGGCGCGGTGGGGTGTGCGAGGAAGCGATAGCAGACGGCCTGCACACCCCGCGACTCATCCACCATCCGCCCCCGCGTCACTTTAGTTTCGAAGTCGCCGTTCTTCAAATATTGCACGGTCCTCGTCGGCAAAGGCGGGGCATGCCGTACCGGCCTCCGACCCCACTTTGTTATACTCATCTCATTTTACGAGCAGCCCTAATATCGGGGTTGCACCCCCCCCCCCCCCCCGCCCCCCGTTTTCCCACCCTGCCCCGACTCTCACCGCAGTGCTTCACGCTTTTCGTCTTACTTCCTCATCCTTGACTACTTCGTCCCAGTCTCGATGAACTTGAGGATAATTTATCCTTTACCTCCCCGGAGGTACATCAGTGCTGAGGGGCTGAGGAAAATTTGCGGAACGCTTTAGGATCCTCATCATCGTTCGTCGCTGGCGGACGAGTTTGCGCTCGGCGGAGAGTAAAAATAAATTTACACCGGGCGTCGCCGTCGTTGGTCCCCCGGCCTCGCGAATATTACTATTCATTTCGCTTGTGCCGGGATTGACGGCGAATGAGACGAAGTTTTAGTTTAGCGAGTGCTACGAACTGCCGGCGGAGCGCAAACTTCGGGGTTGATTACTTTCCCGATGTCTTTTAGAGGTATTTTAGGGGGTCTTTGCTTCTAACGAGCATTCACCGCTTGTGTTCGCCGCAGTAGGAATAGCTGTGTTTCCCTGCTTGCCTTTTATTTGCCCACGATTTACGTGTTTTTCCTCGCGCACGCCTCTGTCATTACGAATATCTTTAATGGTGACCGATTTTTACTGTTTTACTGCCTTTCAGAGGCTCGGATACGTGTCATTGTAAAACACTTAGAGAAAGTACAGAGAGCGCTCTGAAAGCCTACGCTGTCGAAGTATACACCCGTAATCGCATTTGTATCCTCTCTCAGACCATTACTTTCTTCCTCCATCCTCGCTCCCGCGCGCAATTCGTCACGGTCCCTCCATCAGCCCTACAGCATCAGTTTCCCCGGACGACATTTTTCAGGGCTTGCCGCTGCTCTCGGGGAAGGCGGTTCGACCTCGAGCAAGGACGAGTTTTTGATCCTATTGAGGGAAAACTGGGCCATGACGTCCTCGACCCAACCTCGAGCTTTTCCTTCGACAAACGGGAAACGCAGAATCTATCCTTCTCTCTCTCTCTCTCTCCCTTCCTCTCCTTTCCCTCTCTCAAGTTGATTTCCTCCACTTTAGCTTTTGTGGCAGACAAATGACGAACTATGCGCCGATGGATTCCAACTAAGAGGTTCGTGGTTTGCTTTCGAGAAAGGTATGTCCATTCGCTATGCTCATCCCTTCAGCCCTTTTTGCGAACGTTTTCGCTCGCCATTCCGCTTTCCGCCTCTATTCCCTCTATTTTCCCTTCCCACGCCCTCCTCTTTATTCCTCCTCTCTGAGTCGCTCTCCGGCCATGCTCTTTGGTCGTGCTCCATCTTTGTCTCTACCGGTTGAGAGCGTACGATCCCTCGGTAGGAACGATAAATGTTTACACCGAGTTTCCCAGGGCTGAGGCTGAGACTGAACACGGAGCGCCATGATAAATGCAGCGCATTCCGGCACTCGTCCGTCAAACTCGACGAAAAACATCCTGTTTTCCTTCAGACGGGCAGCTCGTACCCCCTGTGATCCGGACAGAGTCGGTATTTCGTTCAGGAAACTCGCTTGCATCGGCGTTTTGCACGGACCGAATCGAGGAACTTGTAACGACAACATTCGGCCGTTTCGTTTGATTCGAGCTCCTCGTAGGAAAGAGTAATATAAGGGATATGCGTGTCGTTTAAAATAATGTCGGATTACACGTTATTTCTACGTCGCAGTATTATTTATCAGAACTCACTCTTCGACGTGGACTGCACGGAGTGACAGGCGATAAGGCGAGCGCGCCGGTGCCAAAATTAACCGCAGAAATTCGATCTCAGCATTCCATTTTCATTCCATCTCCAGACATTGCTCCTTCAGGTATGAAATTGTCAGTTGGAGCACACGTCGACCTTGACATCAGCGTCTATTTCGAGGTCGGTTCGATATCGCCGTGCAAACATCGGGCTCGCCTCTCGCGCTCCATCGGAATCCAAAATATCCGTGCTCAAATAGATCGTCGAAATCCTCTTAGCGGGACAAAAACGCTACCTTTTTACGGCGATCATCCCCATGCCACGATTCCGTCCAATGAAAGCTTCCGGCCAATCTCTCCAATTAGATCCACGGAGCGTTCGCCTGTTGGATTCACATGCCGTCGGACGTATCTGCAGTTCTGTTCCATCGGGATACGCCGGGAAGCTAATCCCAGATTAGCTCTGTCTTAAACGGTACGATTTCTCGATTATCAATTAATTAAATGGCTCTTTCCAATAATCGCTTGCAGATGACTTTAATTAAACGGTCATTGTGCTATGATATCGTCTTACGTACAATGGGAAGGACGATCCTAGGTTCGACGATGCAGAAATTTCAACGGGTCATCGCTGATGAATATCATACTTATTTGCGTTTCACTTTACAGAGGCAAGTTCCACTGCGAAATCGAGAAATAACGGCAGTATTCATTCGTGTATATATAAAGTGTTACATAAATCGCAGCCCGTCCATTTGACGTTGATGTTCGTTCACGCCTTGTACCGTTCTCGCTGTCGTGGATAATATTTAATTGCCAGTCAGACGACCTCGTTGCCGAGATCCCGAGCTGAGCTTAATTAATAGCAACGTTACCGAAGGTAATGTCTCGAGCAGAACTAGGACTCGGTCAAGACGCATGCTCCTGATTGGTCGGGAGCTTCTTTCGGAGGGTTCAAATCGTCCCTCGTAAACCCTCCCTACTTACTCAGTCTGTTGCGTTCACTCCCTTCGGGGCAGAAACAAAACTCACCCTTGCCCCTGCCTGTTCGCTCCTCTGCCTATCAAGCGAAACAAAAGTCAAGCCTTTCCTACGTCTCTACTCGTTTTGACGTCTTTTCCTCTTCCCTTTATCCCGCTTTTCACATTCCATGCCACTTTCGTCCGCCGTGGGAAAACCGACCGCACGCTGATCCCTTTTATTATTTTTGTCTCCTTTTCTGCCTTCCTCCCGTCACCTTTACGTGGCGAAGCCGAATGTTGATGAAGGAGAGGCCGGTGTTTAAAGCGTCGTAACGTTTGAGCAACGAGAGCCTCTTCCTCTTTGAGACACACTTCGCCCAGGGCTCTCGACACTTCGGATAATATTTAATTACCGCCTGCGCGCGCACACGCCCCTCGCACAGGCGCAGTTTAATTAATTGCGACGTTATTGAAGGTAATGCTTTGAACAAACGCGGGACTTTGCTGTGAGCCCGGCAAGACGGATGCTCATAATTGGCAAGAGGTATTCTTCGGAAGGGTTTAAATCGGTTGCCCTAAACTTTACCTTCTCTCACTCTCTCTCTCTCTCTCTCTCTCCTGCCTCGAATTTACATCAGACCGATGTCATTTCTTTCCTACCTCGTCCTATCTTCCGTTCCACTATTTTTCCGTCATCTCTTTCCCCGTAATACTTCTGCTTTGTTATTTTTTATCGTCCGTCCCCGTTTCTACTTCCATTTTTCCCCTCTGCCCCCTGTCCATCTGTACGTTTCCTCGAGACCCAGTACCCCCACGCTCGCTCTCTGGCTACGTACAAGAACCACTTCAAAGGCACTTTTTTTCAACCTACCTTTCGTACCTTTTTCATACTCGCGTTACTCGACGACCTAGGTGTTCCGGCACTTTATATCTCGAGAATACTTTGATTACGTTCGCGCTTTATCGATCACAACTGCACTTTGCACATGCGTGTCGCGATGCATTTCGCGTGCGCACGATTAACAAAGTAATGAATCGCGGCGTTAATCTTGTTGCGCCGTTCATTAGGGAAATTACGATGGCGACGCTTGTCTCTGAAACGGCAAAAGACGCGTGCGCGCTTAACGCTTCCACGGAAAACGATCTCGAACGATCATCGGTTAACCAGCTCATCTGATAACCCATCGATAAATGATCGGCATAAATGAGACTAGACATAAGAGTTGCACGCTTTCACATGCGACGCATGCAACGTAATAATGAAATAAAATAAAAAAACAATCGTTTCATTGCAACTGAACTCATAGAATCGAAGCATGACAAGGTAACGGCGCAAGTGGCACAACCCGTCATTTGTCCCACAAACGACGCGAGCGACGAAAGCGCCGGGAAACAACGTACCGGTCAGGCCCGAAAACATATCCATATCCTGATGTAGAACGATCCAATCGTGGAACGCGCCCCTGCCACCGGTACCTCGCATAACCCGTAAATCAAGCATACCGCGGGGAGGGATTTATCGTGGGACTCTGAAAGAAAGCGCGACCGCGGCAGAAGCGGCAGAAGAGTAGGGTGAACGGAAAGTTCTCGCCTGGCGATCCGGGCAGCTCGTGCGAGCGGGAATCGAAGCCAGGTTCGCGTGCAACGGGTGGGACCGAGAGCTTGCGCGAGGGTGGGATAGAGAAGGGGTTGCGAGGAGGGGTAGCCGAGAGGGATGGAAAATGGTCCAGAGAAGGAGGGTGGTTAGTGGAGCGCCCGCAGGGTGGTTATGACGCGGGTGTAACCTTGGCAACTCTCCACCTTCCGAAGCCCCTTGCCGTCCCTTGCCATCCCTTGGCAGGCGCTACAACTACCGACGCCAGAATCCGCTCACCCTTTCTCTCTCGTCCCACTTCGGCTTCCTGCCCTTCCTCCGCGCACTCCTGCGTCACCGTTCCACCTGTCTTCCGTCCTCTTTCAACCCCAATTCTTCTTCTTTCGGCTTTTCCCTCCGTACGTGCGCGCGCGCGTACCCACGAGCCGACTACAAATTCCTATCCCTTCTTCCGCCTACTTCTTTCGCCGACGGTCCCGGATGAGCGGGTGTGTGCGTGTACGCGCGTACGTGTGTATGAGAGGTGAGTGTGAGAGTCGACGGGGTGTCGTGTGCGCGACGCCGCGTTGGTACAACGGGATCCGCGGCCGTGTACTGGGTGCCCCGAAATTGGCGCCGAGCTAAACTCTTCTGCCTATTCGTAGCGGCGAGGCCTGCATTATTCGAAACTGCTAATTAATTGACGATGTTTTAAGAATTTCGCGACATTCTGGCACTTTCATAATACCGCCATAATCGGGTACTTTGGCATCGGTTATTGCGTGACGATAATTTATGTACGATTCCAAGTGCCCATTTTTA
The DNA here is from genome assembly GCA_963942575.1 of Priocnemis perturbator. NCBI lineage: Eukaryota > Metazoa > Arthropoda > Insecta > Hymenoptera > Pompilidae > Priocnemis > Priocnemis perturbator. The sequence goes on from OZ012653.1 coordinate 13,214,665, forward strand.
GACACCGTGTGTGCACATCTCTACGATCTAACCAACACAGGCTCGTTTCCCACCCACGCAACTCCAACCGCCTCTGCAAATGGAGCAGAAGTGGAGCGCTTCCCGTTCAAATGTATGCTCGTTTCGTACCACCGTACCATCTCTTCTTTCAACCCCTACGCCATACTCATCTTCCTTCTTCTTCCTCCTCCTCCATTTCTCCTCCCTCCCCGCACTTCCCACGCTATCTCACTGTTGCTCGTTTATCTTTTTCTTCCCCCCACGCCCCCCGTCCACCTTTCCCCCGCACATACAGGTTCATCCTTTTTTTATTCAACCACTCGCCGCAGAGTGTCGAGTCGTCAAAATGAATTTCTGCGCCAGAAACGTCGTCCAGGACTCGCTTTGTCCGAGAGAGGATCAAGGGAAACGTAGCAGGAGTAAAAATGGCAAGCAAGAATTTGCGGGAGGACGTGGCAAATTGTGTGACTTTCGCATGATCCGATATTCAGCATGTATTGAGGAGATACGAGCATGAAGTATTAGGGAATTTCAAACAGAGAACTACGAGAAAAATGCCAACCAGTTGAACTGACAGGCTTCGCAGCGGCCTGAATTTCAAAATTCTCGATTTTTAGGCCACATGGTGCAGCTATGTATTATTTGAAAAGTCACGATTGTCTCGTCCGACGTAGGGGATATTAAAAAACGTCGTCGTAAATACATACTTTTCTGGTACGGTATCGACGATCTCGAAGAACTTTCCGCGCTGCACGGTTCAGGGTTTACTTTAGCTGCGGTGAAAGTGCCTGTAGTAAAAAGAAAGGGATGGAATGAATCACCATTCGCCCGGGTATACGAGCCGAGCCGTTAATCTCGTAGAAATGCAAAACGCGCTTAAGCTGCGTTAACGTATTTTTACGAGCGTACTCGTTGCGTTATTCACGTTCCACCCCCGAATTTTCTTTTAACGCACCTTTCAATTCACCCCGGCACCAGCGTCGGCAGTATCATCATCCTCAGCATTCGTATCGTGGTTATTACATTTGAACGCTTTACAAGATGCATTTTTTTGGAAGCCACAGATTATCTCGTTCCCGGCGTACCACGATCTTGCGTCCTGTGTAATTTGGCAAGCCAAACTCCTACTCGTCCTCCGGCTGCGCACTCGCGTACGCGATCCCGATACTTATAATGACACGAAATTACGTTTAATTAAGTCGGCAGCCAGTCGTTAACCATACGCGGAGCACATAGCGCAGGCCATAATTTCTACCCCGGACGTGTAATCACGTCCATCGCAATCGGCCAACAATTCTCCGCCGCTCAAACGATCCAAAAGCGATGCACGTTCGGCCGTCGCGCACGACGTTCCGCTCGAGAATCAGATGAATGTAATCGGCAAGAAAGCTCCTCATCCGTATCAGAAAATCCGTTAGTGTCATTACTAACGGCGACCTAACGACACCTCCCGCACACGGTTTTCGTCCGTTGCATATTCCCCTCCCTCCGTCCTCTTCCTATCTCCGGCCCGATTGCCGTGCAGCACGCGAAATTACGGGCGTCCATTATTCATAGATACCATTATTACCGTTGCGCGATATCATTATTGACAGATAGATTGGTGGGCATTCATATTCATGGCCAATAACCGTTCTGTCTCCGTCTCTTTCTCTCTCTCTCTCTCTCTCCCTCTCTCGGCATGAGTCGATGTACGGTCGGCATTTATGCTCATTTACAGTGGCCACCTCGTTGCAGAATATGCGGGACAGACGTTTTTCCAAACTCGACCTATTAACTTCTCAACGAACATCTTTCGGGCACGTCGATCACTTGGCGAATATCATCCGCCGCATTCGTTCTGACGTCCACCGGTCGCCATAATAAAACAGTGCGCAGTGTGTCACCGTACATATCCCGCAACACAGATTTCCTCCACCGCACGCGTTCGTAACGTTGACAAATCGGCGACCGACGTTAGGATGCCAGTATAGATCACTCCGTCAAATCCCATGCAAATCCGTGCGAGCCTGTACTTTGTTTTTTTTTGTTTTCCTCACCTGCAACGCCCTGCAACGTTCGTCGGCGAAAGGAAGATCGTTATTCCGTCGGAAATACATGAACGACACGGGCTAAGCTGGACATTGCACGAGCGCGTCGTCACCCGATGCAAATGAATTCACGACACGTCCCCGGCGATTATCCGCCAGCGCCGAATGACAATGGCAACGGCGACGACGATCGACGATCGACAGCGATGAATGGCGAACGAGTGAAATGTCTGTCGATTCGACGTTGCGAGCGCAATATTCGCTCGCTCGGATTAATTGATTCTTTATGAGCGCGCCCGTTCGCGCGCAACATTAACTTCCCGCCGCCGCAGCCGCTGCGTTTTTAATTGATTTAACGCGGAAAACGCGTCTCTTCCACTACGCTTGTCGCCGAGCCATTGTTGTTTTTCAATAGTGGACAATTTTTCCATTAATTCCATTTCGTGTCCAGCATGCGTGATATGCGATGCGCACGCACTGTGACTATTAGTTGTACGCGTGCTCGCGCGGGAGGACTGTAATTTTAGTTCTAAATTAGATTTGCGCTCGTATGTTATTAATGTCGTAACAGCACGTTTGACGCGTTGCTTATGGCTTTCAAATAATGAAGGTAGTGCTCCGTGGGAACAGAAGACACGGGTTACGCGTGAAAAAAAATGTACTCGGCAATATGTTAAGTAACGTTAAGTAACGTTAAGTAACGTTAAGTAACACTGGATGTACAGTTGAAAATCGTGACGTCCTATCATTAAGGTATCACATCGTTTGCGAACGATCGCTGTTGCGCAATCGCCGTTACGTAAATATCGGTAATAACGCTCTCGGATAACAAACGAATGATTCGCGAGACGTCGTTTCAGTGATTCCAGCTCAAAAGTGTACACGTGAGGGCATACGGAATGGATCGCGTAATTAGCGTACTTTATTACCCGGCATAAAATACGAATCACGCAAGTTGGCTCTTTCGACATTTTGCAGCTAAAATGTGTGGCTATAACAGCTTCGAAAACAGTACGAATCCGTATCAATTCGTTGGCAATGTTTGTGAAACAATATTTTCCACGAATAAACGTATTGCGAACTGCGCCGCAAAATGTTACTTAAAATTGACACTGCTGATACGTGGCATGATAAAGCGGCATATACGACGGACGAGACTAATCCCACTTAAAGCGAGATCTCGCTAAATTCGTCGTATTCTGAAGGCCGGCCTACATCAAAGCCTCGTTCGCATGAAGCCACCCCCTCGGGATACGCGCAAGATGACGAGCGCAACAATGTCGCCGGTTTCGTGGGTTTATTGCATCGTTGCACTTGTCCGCCATTCCGTTTGCGCTCCGCGAGACTTAATATCGTCCGCTGTAAACCAGGCCGCAATATTCTGCCGGGCTTGCAAGCGCGGCCGCCGCGCCCGAGAGCTCGCATTTCGTTTTCCGACAGTGTAATTCCGGTTGTGTGTGAGGAGCGTACGCTTTCACGCTGACGCAATGGAAATCCGTTTGTCCAGGACGCCGTGGCCTACGGTGGCCCTGTGTACACTATCCAGATTCGATGTGCTACGGGACCGGACTGTGTATCGCAAAATTCCCGGCACTCGGTGTCGTTCAATAGCTGAATATTGCGTTCAGATTTCGTAATCGCGACCCGGCCGGATGAAAAGAGTATTGGAGTGATCTGCCATGTTGCAGTATGTTATAGATGGGCAGGATGCACGTACGATGAGAATAGCTGCGACGACACTCTTGTAATGATGTCATTAAACTGAACGCTCCAGTAATGATTGTCAAGTTCTTCAAACTGAGCAATTCCGGCAACGACGAGCGAGCGATAATTAACTGTCTCATGAATTTTAAAGCACCTTTCAAAATGTCAACCGGTCCGAATTAATTCAACTCCGACCGCGCGTCTCTGTCTCTCTCTCTTTCTCGCGCACGCGCGCGCGCGATTGAAAGGGCTCCTCAGTAGAAGAAAGCACACAAGCCTTACTGATTCGTTGACGAAAAAACTAATTCGTTTGGCGTGTGGTGGCAGACAAAGTATTTCCCTCCTGCGTTCCTCCCTCCCCTGGGCTTTATGTGTTTTGACGGGGGTGCTAACTGACCCTGCGGCTTTCAGAGGGACGCGGAGGAAGAGGAGGGTCGCACTCAAGAGCAGAAGAGGGTGGCATTAGGTCGAGGTCACCAGGACGCCGAAGCCGATCGATGCAGCCAGCAGCGCAACCCACGCTTTGCCCTCCTCTACCGTCCTCTTCCCTCCTCAACCCTCATCCACCGTTTCTCCGACCTCCCTTTCTCTATCTCGCTTTTCTCGTTTCTAGTACTCTCGACAGATTTCAAGCTCTTTGGGTTTTATGGAGAATTTTCGTTTGTCTGCGGTCCACTGATTTTTCGTTCGGAGTTGATCATTCTTCTCTACTTCACTCGGATTACATAGGTACAGATAATACTTTGTTTGCGATAACGATCTACATTTGCTTATTAAATGTGCATATTTATTAGCTTATCAGTGTTATTCTTTCTACGTGTCTTCTTCGGCGGCGCGGTAAGTGAGAAACTAGTGTACGTACCATATTTTCAGAATTAATTTACTTTAATGGAGAGAATTTTGGAACGTAATATCGGCATAACCGAGCGAGTAATCGTATTATTCCGTGTAACGTTTCGTTGACATGTGTGCATCGAGAATCTTCATCGTCGGCGACGGCAGAATTTAGTAAGGTCTCGCGGATAATTCATTTTGTGGTTCGGCGAGCTTGCGGCAAGTACGTCGGTGTCGTGGAATGTAATTGCTTGATTGGTGGCAAATTTGCTTCTGACGGCGAGTTCCACCTGGGAATTACATGATGTCATGAGCATGGAACTAAATTGTTTAATGAAATGTGGAATGGATGAACGTAACCCGTAATTCTTTTCTAGTAATATGGCCAATGGAACTTATTAATTCGATCGTAACGATAAAAGAAGACCCTGGATAGAGAAGCGAAATATTGAAAGATCCATATTTTTCACTAATTTCTGCATTTTTTCAATGAAAACCAACGGACTGTTAAAATGTTTAAACTTTCGGTCAAACAAAATTTGTCCGGCTGACTTGGCCTTTTTGAAATTAAAAAAGGGTACAAATTGACTCAGGACAATTGTAATTACGCTGAGAAACAATATACTTTCATAGATATATGGCCAAAAACAGACGACAAGTTTGTAATTTTTTCATAATTTTTGTACGTGAAACACGAAGTCTCGTAAGATAATGTGTCTATCCTATACCTCGTCTGTGACTCAGTGACTTGGTCTTTTCAAAGATCGAAAGAACTTCACGTGTCAGTCTATGCGTCAAAAGCGAGTGACGAGAAAACCGGAAGTAGCAACGTCCGTTGTCGAGCGCGCTCATCTGTCTGTCTGTTTGGTTTCTAGGGTCTTTCTCGACAACACACGCCACGTTTTTACAAATGTTCCGGTTCTTTTAAATGTCACACCATACGTTTGTACAGCACATATATATTTTTAAAGTGTTTTTCGATCCGCGCGCAACGCCGACGAGAGTGAGGAATTGCGACGTCCCGCAATTATGCCGATCGTCTGGGTAATACGCCCATGAACGGATGTGACACGTATCATGCGAAGAGGCTTGACGTGTTATGACGTGAGTAACGTTTCAAACGTTTTATCGCAAAAATTCGAAAGATCCTCAAAATCCTGCCATTTACGTTCCGAAATAGCTTAGCCAATCAATCGAATTACATACAATCAGACGTTATGTGCACAATATTAAATAAACGATAGCACGTATGACATAAAAATCATTTCCCCTCATCGTATTCGCACACCCAGGAAGATTTAGACCCCCATTCAACCACAGAAGACGATTCCTGTTTGTCGTCAGAACTTGACCTGTTAAATCCCAGGTAAAACAACGCGGAAGCATGACTAATGCATTACCGCTTCCATAGATTTGCGTTGCAAACCCGACGTCTATTAAAATGAACCCCGTGCGCTTTTGACATTTTAATTCAGAGTGACGTCTCGCCGGAAGCCGGGAGCCTGTCGAGCGCTGAACGATAAGAAATACGGCAAAAAGTACGAGCTGCCAGGTCTGCTCGAGTCGACGTCCGGGAATCGAGATCGTTTTCGCTCTCACGGGGATTGCATGCGCGACAGGGCAAAATTACGTAAGTGATGTAAGTGTTCGGCGATCGAGGAAAAGCAGGCGGGGACGTTCGGTTGATTAATTATCATCGACTCGGCTTTTCGGGCCACGCAGCGTCACCGCGTCGTTCCTTAGCTCGTCGTTAAACTACCCTAAAGGACTCGTGATTTCAGTGGCCGAAGGAAGTGGCAAAATCGCGCATATACAGAAAGCCTCTAGTCTTCAGTATCTTCCGACTTGCGATCGTGTGAAGAAATATGAGGTAAACGAATAATTATGCAAGCAAACGTTCGATCACCTCGCGCTCATTCCGTCACTAATTATTCTCACAGCATCAGGTGACTTTCGTCGAACATAATCGCTCGAGCGGCGGCGAAGGATTCTACGTCGACAGAACAGGGTAAAAATTCCGTTCAATCATTGGCGCTAATCAAAATTCTATCGAAACGTTACGTCGAGACCTTTCTTAACTACAGAAAAGGCTGCAGTACTCCGCGAATCGTGAGGGCAATTCGGAAGCACAGTAAAAGGAGTAAGTCTTCTTAATCATACTAAAGCCGGCTTAAGTGCCTCCTAAAACGGAACAGGACGGGAAAATAACGTGTCACCGATAGCCGCGCACGTTGAAATTGAAATTTCGAGCACAATTATCTGAGCACGTTCTCCGCTCACGACATCGTCTAAAATCACGCCGTCCTGACGCTATAAACGGATCGAACACGTTGGCCCTAGTCGATCAGGACGCGGAAGAGCGATCGATCTCGCCGCAACAGCCTGCTCGCCCGGACAACAGCAAAAGCAGCGTGGTGGTGTTGTATGACGATAAATCGTCCGCTCAGCAGGCAATAGCCAGCCCGAAGGCGGTCCTGCGCTCGTCCAGGTCCGATCAAACGGTCACACCGACGCGGATTCGGTCCGGAGAGAAGCCCGTTGAGAAGCATTTACCGGTCAGGTACGTGTACCAAGTACTACACGGCACCGGTACAACGTCGGACACCTGACCCACGGCTAATCTCGCGATAATTGAGCTTCGGAGCTAAGTCGACCAGATACGGGGTCACTAAGGAAGGCAATCTCCTGCACCTGACCCACTTTCCGCAAAATCGAAACGTCAAAGACGTACTGGCAGATAATTGAAGCGTCGGGTTTCTTTACCTTTCTTCACCTTGCTTCTTATACGTCACTTTAATCGGAACTGAATTTCATTTGATGCTGCCCGACGTATCGAAGATACTTCGTCTTCAGGATACGTACCTACCGTCGAACTCTCGTAACGCGGGCACGTTCGCGCTCGTTCGGCCGAATCCGTTTAATTGGAAAAAGTTGGCGAGTTTCAGCTCGCGCCAGACTTAAATCCTCGCGGCCGGCGTCGTGAAAGCGGAGCAACAACGCGCGGCCAATTTATTCGCCTCTGGCTTTGCAGAGGGAAGCCCGTCGAGAGTCCGGAGGTTCTTTCGCCGAGGTTCTCGAATCGTCGACGCAGGAACGTTTCGCGACGGCACAGGCGATCGTCGAGGCACAAGGTGCCGCTGAACGTGAATATCTATCACGAGAGCAGAGTCCTTCAAGTCGCGTCGCCGCCACCCGAACGCTGGACGCCGGATTTCGAGGGTGCCGGGTCCAGGCTCAGGGCGGCGCGTCTGGGCCTCGAAGTTGAGCGGCCGAAAGTTCGCGGGGGCAGCGGGGAGAAGATTTGCAGTAGGCAGAAAGGGGGCACCGGACCCGAAGGGGCGAAGGAGCCATGTCGCCCGTTTGATCCTGCGGGATATAAACGGATAACCCATCGTTCCGAGTAATCGAATCACCGGAGTTTCTCTAGAAATTTCAATGGCGCCAAATTAGATTCCCTTTCCCCGTGCGCGGAAAAGTTGGCACATTTTAAGGCCGCTAATAATTTAATGCGATCAGCCTTAACGATATGCATTATGCAGTTAACAAACAATACGAAACTTCCCATCGCTGCCGGTACCCGCTGAAGGCATGATATTGAGGCAATTTTAACTCGGCGAAACTCTTAACTGAAATGCCGTTCATAAACCGCTCATTCTTTACCGTCAATCACGAAACTATCGCACCTCCTTGCATTTATAATCGTCGACAACGCGCTAATAGCTTCGCGCGCCGAAACTTTCGGGCGAAGTAATAGATTGTCGCTGACCCTAATTAATCCGCGCGCGCATACCTCGCGACCGACATCATCACTCTGCAATGGCAGGTGTAACGTTTCGCCGGCGTCCGGGCGAACTACAAAGCCTCGCTCTCGTTCGCAGGCAGACGAGGGAGGCCGAGGAAAATTCTCGAGCCCACGTCTACCAGCGGAATTTCGCCTTCCTGATGCAGCAGATGCAAACTTATCCGCGGGAAGCCGGCGACGAGCGAACGTTTATCAACGCTGCCGACGGTAAAGATAACGCTAAGAGGGTCTTTCCCTTTCAAACTACGCCAAGCGGAAATCTTAAAATTATACCCAATCAGGTAAAACTTGATATTTGCCAATGCGACGACACATCCTTCGGCTCGAATGATGCATATTCAGTTTTAATGATAGCAGTTTGACTTGTCAATATGACAACTGCCCATTTGGCAAAGTTGGCCACTTTTACTACTCTCCGTGCGACATTGTGTTAAAATTAGAAAATCGTATACTGGCGAGCAGTGAGCTGATAAGATACTCTTTAAGAAAAGTGCAGTCGCTTTAGGTGGTGTTTGAGTCGAAGAAAGTCAGCGTTCTCGTAGCCGATCCTAAACGAGCGAAAGTTAACGTCGAAGCTGAGATAGTTAGACCTGACACTGACGCAGCCAGAACACCTTCTGAATATTCTGCTCAACCTCTCGTAGCTGATCTTCCACCTGGCGTCACGCCGTCAGCGATCAATCAGTTACAGGTGCTTTAAATTGTCACCTCACAGTACACAGAAAATAATCAAAAACTTAAAAAAAAACACTGATGCCATACGTATAACTCGAAAATATGTTGCGTACTGTTCCAGATCCAGAAAAAATTATCCACTATCGAGCCGGTGTATAAACCGCGTACTCAGCCGTACAAATCCAAGCTTCGCGAAGAAATGGAGAAGAAGCAATCGTTGCAAGCGACATGCCATTCGGTTCCGCCGATGAGCGAAGTTCCGCTGTCGTCGTGAGTTTGACATTTTGACCGTCCAATTCGAAACAGTAAAGGGGGAAAAAGGCATCCTGTGACACTCCCACTGACTGCGACATTTGATGGTTCGACATTCTACTTTGATCAGGCTTGGGTTCACGGGTGAGCAGCCGATCGATTGGGACAACGTAATCCTGCCGGAGAAGACTGATCTGTATCAGGAACTCGCCAGGCGTATCACGAATTACAGGTAAGCCTACACCCTACACCCATGTCAGATCACATACGCTCTGGAGACGGAGAAAGGCGAAGAGAGATGGCGCACCTAAAAGCTTGATGGCTCAAAATTGCTACGTCCTGCCATTTTTGTTCGTTCGCCCGAACGGTTGATTGATAGTTTGCAATAGTTTGGTTATAAGAATTGTCAAATTACGTATACATTCTCTTTGTACAAGGAACGCTGATTGCATCGTACGAATCGGCCACGACGAATTTCACTGCCACTTGCTCGTGCTGCAAAGTTACAGCTTGTTTTTCGACGAGAAGAATTGCAAGGACATAGACCTGTCGGAGGTAAGTTGCGATACCTAGTTTATCGGTTGATCGCTAGAAAAGCTGTTAAAAACGAACATTCGGCTGCGATGAAAGTCTCTTTTTACGTTTCAATAATCACGCAAACCGTTCGTTGCTTCAAACATTTCCTCTGCTTCCAAGAGAAATAATACCCGTCTCTCTCACAATTATGACAGACGTATGTAGCAACATTGAGAACGGCTGCATTTCCAAACGGATGCATCATCCGAGATTGCATCGTTCTCCGCGACATTGAAATAACGAAGTTCATAACGCCCAACTCGACACAGATTGCAATCGACCGAAATGGGAACGGGATTGATACGTCCCATAAATTCAGAAAGTGGATCTTCGTACGTAGACACTGCGAAGCAGCGCCCTCCGCGTGCAATTACGCGGTTGTAGCGCCGAAACGAATGTTCTCAATGCTCGGTGCGCAAAGTACATTAGATTGCGACGTCTGCAACCGGCAATGAATCAACAAATCCGCGACGTAAAACAAGGTGCGCGAACGGAGTACGTTCGAGTCGAGACATGCCTGTACGGCAAAACTGAGGCGTGACAACGGCCAAAGGCTACTTTTCTTGTCGTCGATAACGTTAACGCTATCGTGTCGTTCCACGCGCGGATTCAGGAGCTAACGGCAATTTATTACACGGGGGACGATGCCGTTAGCTGTATCCGTTCCTCCCCTGAAATAGGGAAAAGCGACGCGCGTTATACTAGGCGCGTATATATTATACGGGCAAGATGTATTGCGACTTTATCGGACCAGTCGTTCCGCGCACACCAAGTTTCCACGTTCGATTCTTCGAAAGGTTGACGTCCCGTGCAAAAGTTTCATACCTCGCTGGACGTCCGGCAAAATTCGAAACGACCTTTATTACATTTCCATCTGTCCCGATCTCATTCTAACTGAAATATGCAATTTCATGCGCTACGACTATCGTCGCGGACTTAAATGTTACGGTCTATCCCTCGGAGTGCAGATACGAAACCCCCAAAGCATAAAAGTGCCGTCATCGTCCGGCAACCTTTATCCAATGTTGTTCAGCACCTACCCGCTAACTATACCCCACCCACGTATATTCTCCTCCCACCCCCCAGATTTCGTGGACACGACAAAGCAACCGCGACAAAAGCCGGCGAATCGAGTGTCGCGCGTTCGATCGTGCAAATCCCTGCGGTCAAGTTTGAAATCCCTTGCGCGCGGGGGTAGTGTGTCCATCGAAGCCCCTTCCCCGAATGGGTGAAATTCAATATATCCATCGTGACGGAGCTGGCCGTTCCGATGCCGCCGAATAGGCAGTGTCGAGGGTCGCAACCGACCCCAATCTCTTGTGTCAGCAACCTCCTCTGTATTCCTCTTCACCCTCTCCATCCTCTTCATCCTCTTGCACCCTTCTGGCTTCGTGGGCTCGAAGCCAACTGACCTTGGACTCCTTTCCGACCCCTCCACCGGGAAGGCTATATTTGACTGGCTTTTTACTTAACGCTGAATGGCGACTCGAATAATGCGCCCTTCCTGTGCATGTATATACGTCTGTCCGTGTATATGGGCACGAGGGGATGAACAGAGTCGGTCGCGACGATCGCCATTTTCCCTGCATTCTCCTCTCGACGGCCTTTGCGTCGTAATAACGCCTACGTGCCAAAAAACACTAACTCGAAACTGCGTCTGACCAAGGCGTGGAAACCGACGATGAGAAGTCACTTTAACGTCTACTCACCGAGCCAAATTTAATTCGATGCTCTACGCATTTCCAATTGCACACAGAATCCCGTGTTCTTAGACGGTCGTTTCGGCAGCAGCGCGGAGAAGTTGAAATCCGTGAGACATTCTTTATAAGCGTTGGACCAGTGTATACGCCACGAGCCGTGATTCGTGCATCGCGACACAAGAATCTGCGAAACCGTCGTGCAACTCTACGCATTCGGAACGAGCAAGGCGTGCACACAGTTCGCCCGTTTTGAAACGTGTCGCGACAATGCGCTCTCGCCACATTTCTCCTGTTCAAGCTTCCCGTCCTCGTCTCACGCACGTTGTCGCGAGCCGGACGCGGTTAGCGCGGGATTAATTTCCTCGGGGAAATAAATTTCGTGCACCTCCGGGCGGCCGACTTGTGTATCGCGCTCTCATTCGCCGTTCCTTTGTCCGCATGTCTTCTTCATCAAAATGCGAACCGCCCGCGTCAACGAAATGCAGAGCAGCGTCACCTCGAAGGCTTTCTCCATCATTTACGATTGGATGATCAGCACCACCTGCGAAAGCTGCCATCTTCTGCGCAGGGATAATATCCTCGAGATATTCACGGCCGCCCAGTATCTCGGCATCAAAGGTAACTGACGACAGTATTTACCATTGAAATGTCGCGAGTACGCATTAAAGGAATATGCCGATATGGTGATGTTGACGGTGGTATTGACTATAATCGAGGTACCGCGTGGAAAAGGTAACTCCGAAAACCGGACATTGCTACCGGTATCGGGGTACACGCGAGCGGTCTGGAATTAATGCGACACTTTTTTTTCCAACATCTATTCTCTCCTATTTGCACGGCATCGATATTGGATACGGCCGCTATTAAACCTGCAAAGTCAGTTGGGATATAGCGAGTTAACTTGGAAATACCGTTTTGCGGACGATTATCTTGTCGCCTTTTTCTCTCCACGCCTATTATTCTTTATCGCTCCGAGGCGGCCCGACGTCGGCTGCGCCGGCAATTTCGTTCGCTTTACATCTACAATTTAATTCTCGACACCACCGAGCCAACTTTCTAAAACGCAAGTGTCTCTCCTCGTGATATACAGTCTGCCCGGCGCTCTCTGCTACACTTTAAAAGTTCGAAGCCGTTACATACATACAGCCGGGAGAAGAATGAAAGGTTCCGCGGCGCGATAAGCTTCCGGGGGAAAACTTTCGATGCTACAGCTTTCGAGTTTTCTTGAATACGTCACTGTCGGACTTGGAACTTCAATAAAATACGCGACGCTACGGGAGAGTGGAGAAAACGGCATGTCCTGTAGATAAAGCATGGCGAGCGTGAAATTTCATTCGATACGGGACGACTCTTGTTCTGGGCCGCTGTTTGGCATGTCATTTTGCGCGAGTTTGAGAAATGATTATGTGCCTGCAGGATCTATCCGATGTTCTTATATTTCGTTTAGAATTAGAAGAGCAGTGCTGGGCGTTCATTGACAATGTTGAGCTATTCTCCGAAGATACTGCGTTCTTGTTGTACCTGGACGCGAAGAAAATGAGGAATACGGCCGTAATGGAAATGATGATTCCGAGGATTATGAAATTCTTCCTCATGCTCGTTAGCACGAAAGATTTTTTGGAACTGTCGGTGGACGAGTTATGTCTATTGCTGAAATCGAATTATATCTGTGTAAACAGGTACTGTACGAAAAAATGTATCAAAAAGTGCAAACCAAAGTTGTTCATAAATCATTTCATTTAGCGAAATGGAAGTGTTAATGTCTGCCGTAAGATGGTTGATGTACGATTGGGAAAACAGGAAGGAACATATGTTAGAAGTTCTCAGATGTATTAGATTTGGGTTAATTGCGCCGTGGCAATTGGTTGATGTCAAAAGAAATCCGGAAAATCCCGAGTTTATGGAACTGATGTCATATCCCGAAATTCAGAAAATGGTCGATGATGGATTGGCGTAAGTGATCTCAAAAGTAGCATTCCTTCTTTATGCTATATTGAATACAAATTTCGATTACTCTCCCCGTTACCCTAGATTCGTTATTATTAAGTACTGGTACGGTAAGCAAACTGAAGATTATTATCACTGGATCGATTTATTGGGTCTTACCGAGCCAACAAATCGCAATTGGGCCGGAGAAGACAAAGTAATATTGCTCAATAAGCTTACTTTTCAAATATCCACCGTATCGCATATTCCTGAGTTAATCTTACATTCAATTTAGAATTACGTGACGTATCGGGAGTTTCTGTTATATCTCGAGGAATATCAGAAAACTAAAATAGCAGATCTCAAATGTCGATCGATGAAAACGAGACCGACTCCTCCCAGCTCACCCCCGCAAGACAGTCCATTAATAGTGCCCAATAGGCAACGAAATACTTATCCTTCGGCCCATTGTAATATGGATATGTCGGGTAAAGAACTAAAGAATAATCTGATACTGAGTTAACAAACATTTGACTGATATCGCATATTCTTCAGCTCGTGGTTGCCCTCAACTAAACAATCCATCTCGAAACATGATTTACAATTCGAAAATGTCCCCAAATAACTTTCCTACCGGTGCTCCTCCGGGCATGATGATGTCACCAGAAATGTTAAGTGCATACCTTAGCAATGTTAACCGGAATGACACGAAAGGGGTGAGTAAGGGCTGCCCAGAAAATGAAACCAATCGAAGAACGAGTCATTGGGCTAACTGACCACTTGCATTTCTTATAAATGCGGGAACTCTAATTATAATTTGGATTGTGGCCCGTGTACACACGGTATATTAATCATAAGGACCTTGTCCAGATAACTATACACGCATAGACATGTATTTGTACGCACATATCTATATATATATACATATTTATCGTAATCACGAAAATATAGATGTAATTATTTTTGCACGTTCTTGTCATTTTTTGACCTCACCGCACAATGCGGCAGAAATCTGTTCTAGTTTATTTTGGGAAAAATTGAATGGTTCACGAAGGGACACGGTGAGTAGAATGGATAATAAATCAGGATAAAGGGTAGAACAGTCGCTTCCGCTCTAAGTCGCTGTGTGTTTTTCAGGATTAATACACTCGGTTCACGAGACAGTAGAGAAATCTCGGGGTAAGCTGCGTGCTTGTAAGTGGCGTTACGAATAATAAATGTCGTGCAGTGGCAGTCAAAGGTCAGAGTTTATGTTGCTGCAGTCTTAACAGCCTGCGCTCGGCGAGATCAGCCATTGTTTTTGTTAGTCACAAGCGGCGTAACTTCCACAGTTTGCACTTACAGCATATAAGCTCTTACCTTGAGATTACACTGACTCCACAGTAATTACTACGACGACGTTATTGTTGGCTATCAAATTAATTCGTGGACGATTGCAAAACGCTCTCGCATCGAAGCGTCTCGCCGTTCAATGAACGTATTTCTGCAGAACAATCATATCCACGGAGAACAATCAAACCCTTCGTCGACCAGGTACGGTGCACGACCGAATCGCCCACGTCTCGACAATATCGGCGACGGAGAGCCATTAAGAAACCCATACAGCGTCGGCAAAGGAAATCCAAAATATTCATACGAGCCCTGGCAGCAGCGGGATACAACGGTAACGAGGCTATTGTCGAATCAATTCGCCGATAACGATAACGGCACGAGGGAGTAACGAAAATCCGATGTTTCGTTCTCAGGAATCCGCGAAATTGGATTACGAGGGTCGACGGGAGAAGAACACGGGGAATGCTTGTCGGTGCCAACGGTGGGAGCCTAATCTGATATTTCCCACGAAAAAGCAGTCACAGCAGAGGTGCAAGAAGCCGAGTCACCCAGAAGAACGGACGGATTCGTCGAAATCCGAAGAAGAAGCCGCGACCACGATACAGGCTATTTACAGGGGATACAAGGCCAGAAGAAGGTTTCACGAAGTTAGTCGAATTTCTGGAGAAACTTTGTAGTCGTAGTCTTCGTACTTTTATATGCGTGGGCGCGGCGGTGCAAACGAAATTCGACTTTGTTGGTGCGATGACAATGTTGAGTGGATTGCGTGGGTTGAGAGATCAACGAAAGTTTTTCCGTTCGAAGAGTGTATTTTGTCGCGGTGTCACTTGATACGGTATACATTTTTGTTGTATTTTATCCTAAACTTTGATGTATAACTAGTATACCCTACGTATACGCATTTTTCACTCCCTCTCGTATTTAACAAGATTAAACGCAATTGCCACCCTTGATCGCGTGTGCTCTTCTGCAGATAAGAAAATCCTCATCAGATGAAAGGCATAACGCTCGAAGGGTTGCGGAGTTGCTGTCGATACCTATTGGTCAAAATCTTCAGAAACCTCCGGAGCCTGTCAAAGTATCGACCAGCAGTGCCAGTCAGGGGAGAAACGAGATGGACAGGCAACAGAGCCAGAGTCCACGGATGAAGAAGCGTAGGGATTCACCCACGCTCCGAAATGTTCCGAAGCAACAGGGCGAGAAGGGCGCCTTTCCACTGTCGAAGGACCTCGAAGGGCTTCGTGTTGGTAGTCGTTCAACCTCTATTGTAAAGCACGAATTAGTAAAATCGAATGGAATTGGAGAATGGTGCCGTTGGTAATCGGTTCGAACTTCAAATAAATCCTTTGCTTAGGAAAGTTAACAAAATATCGGTCATGCATTTCGAGTAAAAAACAGTTCGAGAACGTTCTGCGGTGAACGTTCGGTTGTATCGACTCGTTTCTTTCCTCAGTTTGATTTCTTCAAGCCACACGGAACAACACAGCAGCCGAACGACAATGTGGAACCATATCCCAGCGGCTCGAATCCGATCGACCTGTACATGCCCGTTAACACGATCAAATCACCGGCATTTTTCCACAACTGCGACCAGATCAGCTCCATGTCTCCTTCTCTTTACTCAAACACGGACGATCCTTTTCCAGTGAGACGCGAGGTCACGTTCTCCATCGGCAACAGTGATGATCAAAAAGAAACTTGCAACGAAGGGAATAATGCAGTTGAGAGCAACAAAGGAGTCTGTAAAACTAACGATGTACAGTTCAGCCAGAAGGAAATGCAAATGCGAGATAATAATTGCGCCTCTTTTCAGTACGTTTTCCAGAAGTATTACATAAGACACAAGAATACGTTCTTTCGTTGCATCACAATTTGCTTGCAGGCCGCAAAGGATAAGCAGCAGTATTTTAGGACAGCGGTCTGACAACTATTGTCACGGCGAGTCCTTGTTCTTCCGTAATCGGGAGTCTATTCTTGTATTCGGTGGGTTCGATCCTCTGAAGATTTACGGTTCTGTCGGTGCAACGGGGAGCGAAATACACAGATATAAGCCGGACGAGAATGTTTGGGAGTCTGTTGGCGAAATTCCTGAACCGCGGCATTATCATGCAGTGGCTTATCTGCGAGGACGAATTTATCTAGCTGGTTGGTTCACGTAATATTCTCTCAGAATTATGCAGTTTCGGGAACAAATTGATAACTATACGTAGTTGCATCACAATTGCCGCGCTCTGAAGCACTAAGATATGCATCCTTAGATCAAGTATGACAATAAATGAAATGGAAAGTATATTGCAGGTGGTGCTGATAGTCGACATAATCTTCCGCGCCAAACAAGCCTCGCTGTAGGAACAGTTTGGAGCTTCGACCCAACTACCAGAACGTGGCGCGATGAACCGAAAATGTTGACACCCAGGAAACACTTTGGTCTGGTCGTCAGTCACGGAAAGTTGTACGCTATGGGGGGTGAAGATAGATATGGAACGTTAGTAATAATTCTTACCGTTTTATTGGAACATTCTATTGAAGACTGTAGAATAATTACCTCATACCCTTTTCACAAACTCTGTTTCGCTAGTGCCTTAAAAAGCGTCGAAGCCTTCGATCCGGTAAAATCTCTTTGGCAAGAGATGCAACCGATGCACATAGCGAGAGTTGGTTTGGCAAGCACGAAATATCGAGACTTAATCTGGGTCGCCGGTGGTATGACAATGTCGAAGGAGGATGTATTCACAAGAGACGTTGAATCTTACGATCCAACGCGAAATTTGTTAGTCTAATTAATTTATGAGCTTATATAGTTCTAAGAAATGTGAAACATTCCAGTTAACATTTGTTAATACAGCGCAATGATATGACCACAATTTGCGATGCTTGAACATTGCAGATGGGTAACAACAGGACCACTAAGGGTTCCTAGATGTTTTTCCACTCTATATGTGATATCTGATTGTCTTTATGTAATCGGGGGAGCATCTAAAAATGAAAAGAGCAACGACTGCGTCGATAGTATTGACATTTGGGACACAAACTCGGGCTTCTGGATAGAACAAGCCACCATGTCGATCGCTAGACAAGGCCACTGCGTTGGCTCAATTGGTTAGTTGCATTTATTGAACATTAAATACAGTACAGTCAAACAGTTGAGTTCCCTTGAACATTCCAAACTATAACTCCAACAGCCCATTGAACAAGTAAAGTAGAAAAAACTTTAGGAAATAGTATAAAATGTCATAGCATCACAAAGACTCTGTCACGTTTCCAATATCATTAACATTGGACAGTGGTAATTTTATTAAAGGGGAAGATAAGTATTGAAACTCGACAAGAAGCGTGAATGAGCGTCGAGTGACAATAAATCTATAAGAAAGATAAGAATTGAATTTCCGTAGGCGATCAGATGCTGATACTCGGTGGAGTGGCAACGTCAATGAATAAGACCCTCAATACTGTCGAGTGCTATTGTTGTGAACGTGCAAAATGGATAAACGGCGTGTCTGCACTTCGTCATGCCATTTCCGGACATTGCTCGGTATCCCTGCCTCCAGCGAATCGTCTGACGAATTCTTGAACCGAGACATGGAAAGTGGGGCGATATCTTACATTCGTGCAATCTTCGATCAAACCTCGGCACTTTGATTGGTGCCGTAAAATCTACATATATGTACAGTGTTCATTTGTCATGAAATGTTTGATTCTTTGGCTTTAATAAATGTGTACCGTGTGCAATTGCATTTACGCTGAGTTCCCTGTACTTCGTGAGGTTGCAAGGACAGGGAAGTGACGGAATCAGCAAGGGAAGTGGGATCGTTCGCAAAAGTTATATCAACCTCGTCAAACGATAAAGGTAAACCGTTTGACAAAACCACGTTGCCTGTTCAGATTCTGTTTGTTATTCTCAATTCTGACATTTAACCATTGATTTCGGCATATTCTTGGTTAAGAAACAACGAACCGTGATCAGCCTTTTATTATTTTATCACAAGATAGTCAGAATGTCTTATACGATGAAATATATCGTTTTATAATTAAAATCATTTCTGTAATTGAGAAATTTCATAGGTAGTTTATTGCCGACATATATATGGACCGGTCAATAGACTGTTTATATACGAAATTGTAAAATCGATAATAATTAAAAGAAAATAGGATTCTGACTTTTATTGCGCGGAAAAGCTTTTATTTCGTGTGTTCTTTATGTTTCTGCACTGTACAGTTTTTAATAGATTTTAAATATTTCCATGATTGAATCTAATATATTGAAACCCTCAATTGACAACAGTTGCCAAGATGGCGAACAGAGGAAGGAGGGTTCCGTGTCGTACTCCGCGAGGTATATTGCAAATTGCTAATTAATTAAGCTCTAAAATAGAAATAATGTACTCAATCGTGTCGCACTAACGTCACTGATTGCGAAGACCGTAAATCGGCACTCTGAAACATTATCAGTCTACTAAAATTCGAACCCAAAAATTCGTACCCTTCGCCCTTAATTTGTCGTTAGAACAATGGCTGCTGTAAACCATAAAAATTGCGCAAAACACCATTGAAAATCGAATATCATATTTTTGTATCTGAAACAATATCATTGCATGTAAAGTTCATAAACATCGATCACAATCGATGCCTATGATCAATTTTATCCCGATGTTCAGACGAAAACTTCATTATTTCGTCCGAAATATTTGAACATCTATAAACCGGCGAAAGTCGGCATGGTCGCGGACTGCATCTAACAAGTTGAATTTCTCTCCACCAGGTGCCACGTCCGGACTCCGCTCACTTCCTGCGCCATCTGTCGGGCATTGCCTCTCACAACGAGAGCGGGCGACGCGTGTGTGCCGGAGGGTTTCGAAAAAGGTTTCGGATTCGAATGCGGCGAGGTAAGTAGCCGCCGCAGCGGATTAACGCGAGTTAACCTGAAAATGGCCGAATCGTGCGAGTCCGCGGTGTCAAGTGTCGTGTCCAGTGTCGTGGCCCAAGGACAGGGAACAACGCCGGAAGTCCCATGCCAGACGGAAGCGGATCCTGCCGCCTCCCCCGGTACGTAAGTCCTGGTCGAATATCGTATCCTAGTCTGTAGCCAAGCCATTCAAACACAAGTGTTGAGCGCGGCCATGCAACAAGTGGCACGGAGCGCTCTTGCATGCCGGACAGGAACGTAGTGCAGGTCAATAGGGCCCGGTACCTGTCGCCAGTAGATAGACACGACGCGACGCGACGACGTCGGCAAACTTTCGTCCTGCTGTTGGCAGTTTGACGACCTGTCGATAGAATGCAGGATTTTATCTAGGGCACAGTATAGCCGGGCAGACGTTCGCGGAACAGAATTATGCCGAACAGATAACACACTTCCTTCGCTTCGCTTCGTTTCATTTCCTACTCCCATTTGTTCGTCCTGTTACTACCCGTGTGAATCATCGCGATGGCTTTTTTCTTCCGTTGCGAGTCGCGGTCCGGGAATTTGATCGGTATCGCTCGCCCGTTTCGCAGGGGCAACATTACACGGGGTCTTGACTTACACACGTTTCGCGTGCGTTTTGTAATTTGCGTACGAGCGCGCGCAGGTGCACGCAGGATCCTTGCGAAACTTTCTCTCGTCCGAGATGGTATCGTTTTAACGGCGCGGGACGAGTCGATCGGATATATGTGCGTGAATTGGGGATGGTTTGTCGTTCTATTTCGGCAACGTCTGTCCCTCGCCTCGGTAGTTTGCAGTCGAGAAAACTCCGCAGTCCTAGATCGAGTGTTACGTCACTGATAGAAAGATTATTGGCCAGTCAGGTGGACGTGGACGGGAGATTGGGAAACGGTTGTTGCCTGGAACAGTTACAATGACAGCGAGAGTCAGTGAGAGTACAGATGGGCAGAAGTGACGGTAAACGTAAGCGCAACACACAATATTATCGTTCCTAACCGCGAAATCGGAGTCTGTACGTTTGACGAACTCTGCACGTGTAGCCCCCGAATAACAAAGCGCTTGTATTACTTCGTTTGCACGGTCAAAAATTGCGACGACTCGCGTACGTCACGGCAAGGAAAAACTCAGCTAATTCCGTCATACCAAGAAATAAAATTCATCGAAATGCCTAACTAGACATGTAACATACCGGTATGTTACGATATGTCTGCCCTGTTTTTATTCAACTTGCTTGACAACTGGTGCAACTTCGTGAATCAGGTATTTATTTGAAAGTATCACAGAGTCAATCGAGTTTCCTCTATCCATAACGCCACGTTTGCATAAACACTCCTGTTTTCGCAATTATTAAGACCATTATCTCAAGCCCTTGCCGCCACTCGTGCACGACAATTTTCTACCGTTAACACGTCGCTGTTAAGACAACTCTCGTTCTGCACGCTTATGAATAGTACGCGACAAACGAACCCCGTTATTTTCGTGCTTCATCCGTGCACTCTCTGGACCAGATGTTCCTAACGGAAATCGCGCGCGTACGCTACTGAATTCTCGTAATGTCATAGGTGAATCGGGCAACGATACGCACGCGCCACTCCGTCGGGAATAAAAAAGCGTAGCCGGTTCTGCTATTTTTTTCCTTCCCCTTTATAAGCGGTCGGTCGACCGTTCGCAGATCGTCTCGTTTAATCGACACGCTGCATGTCCTTCGCTTTTCTGCGTGTTTCGCGAATTCTTTCGGCCGGCATGCCGTCACGCGACGAATCGCGCCTCGCGACCGTCTTCTCTTGCCCGGCGAGATTTCTCTCTCTTCGACTGCGATCCTTTTTCGTCCGAACGGTCCACGGTGTCGGTGCGACAGTCATCGTCTACTTGACGAAATTCCCGCCAACGGGGCCTTTTCGAAAATCCGGCTCGACAAGGTTGCCCCGACGAAGGGAGACGGCTGCGACGCTTGGCTAGGGCGGCATCGGTTTATCGATGGAAAAAAAAATAACATTGCATGACGATAAGTTATCTGCGATAAGCTACGCGTATCTTGAGACCGAGAGACGCGTGGGATGTGTTTGACTTGTCGTAGGTGGTGTCACTTTCGACACTCCGACGCTCTTGCACACTTCACTCTCGATGCGTCATTTCTGCTCGGGTCGCTGTTAGCGACGTGTTACTGTTCGTCGATACTTTAGTGGTTGTGCCTGCAAATTGTGCTTGTCGGACGGTTCTTGGAAAAAAAGTAAGGTACAGAAAGACATATTTGGATGTTTGACGAGACGAAGTGTCAGAATGAAGGGAAAGATATTGATAAGTTATCTTTCTTGTTCTTTATCTTAGGAGCTATGTAAGATTGTGTGTTTGGGATGATAGTTTGTTATATTGCCAATAGAGGGTCGCCGCTCGATAGGTAGAGGTAACATAGAAATCACGTTTCGCGTGTCAGTTTAGTGAAATGGCATGTAACGAGGAACGTCAAGATCCGTTTTTGGTCGAGGAGAGTTCTATAATACAATTGGCACCGGCTTTGGAAAACATTGCGAACGAATTGCACAAAAATGCCACGCACCATGATCATTTAGTCGCTTTGTCGATCGTTTTACTATCGGAGGCTGGTTTTCGAATACCGGTGACAGCTGATTTGCCTTCATGGTACGATATATTACAAATATGTTTTGAATAACCAATTGTCCACATGCAAAGAAATTCAGTCCTGATTCGCAGTAAGACGTTACAAGATTTTTAGATTGTGTTGAAAACTTATCTGTCGAATTGAGGTTAGAATGTGCGATAGTTAACAAATGAAACAAGTATTTTCCTTTTCGACGCAAAGGTTGAATAGAATAGATAATACAAGGGATAATGGAAAGAAATTAAATAAATATGTCTGTAGTGGCAGCAGACCGTGTCTGCACATACCAAAAGATTGGAAGTCATCGGAAACAGGCATATACCAAATAAATGTCAGACTACAGAATGTACCAGACGTGGAATGTAGGTTGGTAGCAGTGCCGTCAGGAGACACGCTCATCCTCAATTTCTTCCAGCTTAGTGAATGGAGGCAAACGTATAGTGTTGCCATACAAACCTTGAAATACGTTAATCCTTATTCGAGCGATCTTAATGGAAGGTTCATGAATTTTAAGGAGATTTCACACAGGTATAGAACAGGAAATAACATGTGATATGTTAAAATAGATAAACTTTGTACGATTGAATATTCTTGCTTTATCAGGTTTAAAAGTACACTAGCTACGCCTGTCAAAGTTGATATTCTACGTGATAGAGGGTTGCCTTATCCTAATTTAGAGGGTCTTCCACCAGAGTTGAAGGTCAAAATATTCCGCTTGCTAACAAATACTGGATTCTTGAGGTTGAGACAATGTTCAAAGAGACTGTATGAAATTTCTAAAGAAAGGGCCGTAATAGGCAATAGACTATTCATTGTGTAACTGTGAATTTGCTTGTATAGAATATTCTCTTATTTCTCTAGCCATGAATAAGTGAGTACAACCGCTAGTTATTTGTGAGTTTCGGAACTTCACTGTACATTCAATAAAGATGCAACAGTGACATACAAACTGGACAACAACAGACTGTAAATTGATTAATGGTAAAGAATAAAGGAGTTTTGTATTTTGAGAAGATGTATTTTTACTTGTTTTAGGACTTGATATAGCGAAAAATAAGTAAAAGTTATCAAAACTTATTTTTCGTTCTGACCTGTACTGTTCATATCTAACTATATGTTATCACAGATGACGTAAATGATAGATGTATAGTCAATGATTCCGAAAGAATGTTTTAATTCCAATAGAGGCTGTTTCTGGTACAAACATTTTCAAGTCGTTTGGAAGTTATCAATTGCTTGATTTTGAATACATTAATAACGTTAATTCAATTGACCTTTCAACAAAATTAACCTGAACAAGATCTATGATTAACCTGTTATCGGCTGAGATTTTTGGCGTGAAAAAGGAACTTTTGTACCATAGCAAGTCTATCCTATATTTCGTCTGTGCTATTATTCTGTCTGTAGTTTGCCGGTGAGAATCGATAATGAGTAAAAGATATATCAAAGGGGGTGTAATGAGACTCGGAAAAGTGCAAAGATCTGCGTGAAATTTGCAACAGATTCGGAGATAATATGCTAAAATATTGAATCAACAAATTGTAACTAACAATTATATTACAACAATTTTATAATACTTTATTTTTTAGTGGACGAGAGCGCGAAGACTGTGGCGACATGCGAGTCAACGGAGAAGGAGCAAAGCAAGGCGCAAAGCAACGGGGATACCGGTAAGTAGCATCTTGCACAATTCATTCAAACCACGCTTACCAAGTTTCTTTCGCATATTCTGTATGCGCATTTGCCTAATGAACGGCAGATGGTAGTACGCGAGATCAAACTTATCGATCTCTACATAAAGAACCAAACTACTATAAATACCCGTGTACGTTTGAATACATAATATATTCAATTTAAATAAGGATACAAGCCAAATCCTTGGCAGGGGAAAGGCAGATGTCGATTTGTCGATTATCCCTGCTTATATGCTTCCGTGCTTGAGATAATTTTAATGGAAAATTAGATCAAACAATTAACTTTATCTTCCACCGATCTTAATCCGAGAGTTCAGTAATTCATGATACAATCGCGACCGCCAAATTCTACATAGGAGTGTAATTTAAAGTTGGACAAACAAATCGAATACCTGAGATCAATTATTTTCGAGAAACTGCGTTTGTAGTAAGATTGGGTTGTCGTTTTGGTTCGGTTGCCAAAAAGTGCATTATTCCGTCAGCTGGCATAGCTCTTGAAAAGCGTGGAAGCCCTGACCTTGATCCGAGCTTGCAGAAGCTCTAAAGCGTAGTGAAATGCGCATATTGTGCTCACATTGCGAACAACGTTAATTGACACTCAACACTTTACATGCACTTCTGCATATTTCTGACGTCAGGCACATATTAATCTTCAATAAGAATCTTCCTGTGTATGTGTCGAACAATCATTTCGGCGTTGATACATAAACGTGAACAGAATTTAAAAGTATCGTTACGAAAATTGCTTCGGTAGACCCGGACGTCCGAGAAATAAGTATTAATGATCGATCGTTCCAGAGTTGAGGATGATGAATTCTTATCGCGTTATGGACGGCTCGGAAGTAAGTGACATCAAGGATGAGGAACGATCCAGGACATGGCGTACGTTCTTTATTACCTCCGACTTTGGGGTAAAATCAATTTTCAGTTCATCGAAGTTGCGATCATCCTCGTTAGCCGTAGTTCACCTCTGCGCTCGACAACATTAATTTGCAACATTTCAAGTATTCAATTTATGCCGATTCTCCGCTCCCATCGACGTTCTTGTTTGCGCAAAATCGCTCTTCCATAAAGTAACCACTCTGCCGTTCGTCGACCCGGGCGTCAATGCGCATCTCTCATCTTGAGACTATCTCGCAAATCGAACGCTGTAGTTCAACGTCGGATATTACTCAATTTCGTTCGTCCTGTGCGTACCCCCTCGTAGCGAAGCTCGTTTGGTTTAACGAACTGTGAAGTTTTGGCACCGACAAAGCGACGCAAATAATCAGCGGCAGCGTGGCACTCGTGATTCGCGGTAATATCAGTCTTGAATTTTCACTTGAACTCCCCGCACGAGCGGATTAGAGAGCGAGGTCGTCCAGGAATCAGGTCACCAAAAGTGTCTGCTTCCCGTAAAGCGGCGCAGGATCTGTGAGATCCACTCAATATCCAGACAGACACGGCCTCTGATAATTGTCTTCTCGATCTACAGAAAGCGCGTCACGCCTTCGTGCGTCGTTTAATGTACAGAGTGTCTACATAGTCGCGGTTCCTTAGCGATCGCAGCGATACAAATTGCGATGAAGTCGGTTCATTCATGCCTAACTGTTGCGTATGTTTTGTGTATATGTACAATATTTTTTATTATGGTATTTGTCCTGGTTTTTAATCCTTTCTTTCGTTCCTCTGCACTGTAGATTACATGTTTTTAGTTTTTCTTTTCGATTACGGTTTAAAAATTATAATTTGCAAATGGTTAGCAGTTGGGAGATTATTAGGTGAAGTGGGGACATTTGAATGGTTCGTCATTCGTATAATATGCGATTGTGTGAACACCGTGTATTGGAACGGCGTTTGCTGAAGCCGTCAATCCGTCTTTGATGAGCGTGCTCCACCCTTTTGATTAGCACTCGAAACTGACACGACGTCAATTCGGGCTGACGCCTTCTCTTAAACTGTACAGGGGTGAGAAACTGTATGTCAAGATGTTTCGCGATCAAAATGGGAACGCCGCGAGTCTTTGATGCTGAACTACCGTCGGGGCCGTAAAATTAGGTCAACGTGCTCAAAGGTCGACCCTCGAAAATGGGTCACAGGTGAAATTCTCCTCCGAAAAGCGTTGGAATAACTACGAGAAAAAAAAAAAAAAAAAAAATCTCCTAACCTCTTCAGTGTCCACAATAATACCCTATAAATGCGCGCACGCGAGAAAAAAATCGGAAATCTTGTCTGTTACCGTGAAATCCCTAACGCAGCGGCCGAAAGACACTCTGAAACGTCTTTGCTTTTAAGGAAGTCGAATGGAAGGTTGCTTCAAACATACAGATTATCTTGCCGCGCATTCTGCTGGTCGAGGGAAAGCTTATTGTAGCACAGTAAGATTTCGATATCTTTCCTCCTTTCAGCTTTCCGCCTCGCACACAGACGCGCCCCGCCTTTCAGGGTTTTCACTTTATTTTCAATGGACACACGGAAGCTGTTAGACGAATAATAATCTCGCGAACACTCGCAAGCACCGCTCTGTGCGTATTTCGACGCGAAGTAGTGAGCTTAAGCTTGCGCCGTTTGGCCACCCTCGGTCCATCTTCGTCGCGCCAGCGGCGCACGGTCCCGCTTCCTCGCGCTCGCACCCCCTGTTCATCCCTTTCTCCGGGCTGCTCCCTGGCTCTCTCTCATCCCCAGTGCGCGCATCGAACCCGTCCTGGACGAAAGTCCTTCCCGCTCCGTCGAACGTAGGACGCACGCTTCGAAAGTGTCGCGAGTTCGAACATTTCGGAGTCCAGTGGATCGTGGAATTTCGAACGGATTTTCATGTTTGCGCGTGTTCCGTGTTCGACTTGTTTACAGTTGGACGTTGTTTTAATCGTCGGTGGCACGAGACGTCACGTCGATCGTCGTTCTGTGCGCGTGTGTGACGTCGGTGCACTGGTTGCCGAGTGATTCAGGTGATCGAGGGGATCGAGAATTTTGGCCCGGAATTAGTTTTCTTAAGAGATACTTTTTCGGGAACTAAAGTACGGGTGCGGTGAACGATTTTGTGTTTGTCGCTGGCAAGACAGAAGTGACTGGTAAATGTAACGTTCACGTTCATCGATCGTACATCTCTGCTGTTGATACAGGCTCGTGTTCCGTGTTCGGAGAAGCAAAGCGTCAGTTTGATCTGTTCTCGAGCCGGTCGACATGCTTCGCGGTCAAGTTAGACACTTTCTGTTTACATCAAACTTACGGAATCGCAACTGTTTTTAGAATCCGCGTGGTTATCATTACTGAACTGTTTACTCATTAGAGATTACGATCGCGCGAGTTATGATATTGTACCGTTAACAAATGATACTTAATAGAGGTTTTAACGTGACACGCAGTGAATCTCTTACATCCTCCTCGATCTCGATTAGACAACATTAACTCACGGGCTCGTTATCTCCTCGCCGTAAAACTCGCAATTACCGCGAATAGATGGGATAGCTAACCGCGATAGTTTTTCAATCGGCGAGCCCATCTTCTCTTCCCATTCTTCCGCGCGTCATAAACCGGATCCAATCGCGGCAAGTAGATTCCGTTAACGAACATCGGGAACGATGGCATGGCGGCACGTTACGAGAAACGGGTGGCAGGGGGTGAGAAGAAGAAATCGCGAGAGTAACGAGCGGGGAAAGATTGGGAAGAAGGGGGGCGGGCGGGCGAATTAAAATGTAACTCGAGCGCGGAAAACGTGGCCCGAGATCGTTATTAGCCTCCCGTCGGGCCTTTCGATTTATTCGAGGGTGGCTCTCCGCCAACAAAGGCGCGGTTCAATTTCTCGTTGGACCCTTCCGACCTCGCGCGAACGAACGAACGATCGATCAACCCCGCGAACTTGCACGTATAAATAGTACGTACGAATTCGTACGCCGCCGGAACGAGCGTCTGTCGCGATGCGACGTGGATCCGCGATCATTAATTAGTCAGGCCCAGTCGACCGATTCGTTCTCACATCGACCCGCGGAATGCACCGAAACTTCCCGTTCATCCTCTCATGCTGCACTCGTTTCTTGCGGCCGCTATGTGGTGAATGGACATTTTAATCGGACGCGATCTTCGTGATGGCACGCGTCGATGTTTACTGTTCAATTAAATTAAGGGGTCCTGTTGTCAATGGAATTTCGTGTAAGACGGTGCTATGATGAATTGCGTGCTTTACGAGGAGAGAGGAGCCAATTTGCAAGGGCTTAATTGCCCGGCACTTTTATTGCCTCCGCTTAGTTTCATTCGCATTTAATATTTTCAATTGATGCTTTAATTCTCTTTGCGTTAGGTGTGCCATGTAAATGTGGTGGGCTTGATTTGACGGTAACGGTGCGATAGTTTTAGGTATGTCATAGAGAACTAATTATCCAGTGTAGCAATATCAGTGCGGTTACGAGTTGTGCGCCGACACGGTGACATTTCAGAATTTGCATAAGTCGCAATTAGTGAACATCCCACAAAAACGTGCATGAAGAATTCATAGTGTGCCGCGATATTCATTCATATGCAGCACGACAATAAAGTGACGGCAAAAATCGTGCTCAACTGTGCTGAAAAGCATAATGGTTCCATGCGGTTGTTATTGGTGATCGAGAAGACCTTCGATTCTCGTCGGGGCTCACTCCCGTGAGTCTGCGTAAATCAATCTGTCGCTCTCTGAGGTAGTCAGCCTCCTGGGCCTCGCCGACGAGGACGAGGTCCTCGCGGGTACGTCCGAGGAAAGCCGGAAGAGAGCCCTGTGGCAGTTTTACTCCACGGGAATGCTGACTCATAGTCACAGCGACGGGGAGTTTCCGATTTACTCGCAGGGTGAGTCAAATATTTGAAACACTCATGTCATGTGTCAGAATAATACACCGCCGGCCATGAGTTTGAGACAAATTGTTCAGTGTCACAATTTGTAATGTAATAAAGGGAGGATTGTTTTCAGAATACATCTCTTCTACCAGTGGTTAGTCGGATATCATATGTATTGTTTTATCAATATATTTGTGTTTCAAAACTTATGGCTAGCAGCGTGCATAATTTAAGAAACAGTGTCACTGTATCACTTTACGGAGTGCAAACAGTTTTACTGAATTATTGGATGATACCATTGTTGCGCACAACGCTTCGCAGAGTTCGCTTCAACAACGTTGGCAAAGGGGGAAGGAACTCTTAAGAGACCGTCTCATTGGCACTTAATGACTGAAATGTTATCTTAGTCATCTCCGGTTCTTGTCGTCTGGGCTCCCCATTGTCTCGGTTGCATACGTAACTCGTTTAGACTGTAGCAGTCTCCCGTGAGAGCACGCCGTTACAGCGAGTTACCGTCGTTACAGCGTCGCGACTAACGCCGTTACTAGTGACATACGAAGTGGTAACACCTTGTAGTCCATAATGCATCGCAGCCCATATTTCCAGCCACGTCTCATTCGCGTTTCATCGTTCTATAGCTTCTACTTTGCGACTGTGCTTCTTCGGCAGTAATTCTTTTGCGAAATATGAGCATTGCGTTTGCAATCCTGCGATGCGTTACAGTTCTGATATCATTACGATTCAAGCGATGTTATAGTCATACAATGAGATTAAAAGAAAATGAGAAACTGCTGCCGCAATTGTTGGACGACTGACGAATGCCGTCGGAATTTATAGTGATAACCTCATTATGATCGAATGTACGTGCATTTGAATGCCCGACTGCGTTAATAATGGAAATTCGTATTATGCACCGGGCACGTTGCATAGGCCCGATCGAAGACTAGCTGCACCGGCAGGAATTCACGTACGATCATGCTTTCGATTCCTCGCACAAATCAGCCGCAATTGTGTAACCGCATTTCTGTCAGGGCTGAGAGGGACCGGCGTGAAAAAATTCAATCATGTTCATCAGAACAATTTGTAGATATTCGATTCATCGCGCATCAATGAAAAATATCCAGGCAAGAGTAAAATGTCATAAGATAGAAGTAGCAAATGCACTGTTAAATTGTACGTCAAAGACTCCCAGCGTGGGATATAATTTGAGGATCTCGGAGTGCGCTCTTCGTACCGGAGGATCTTGTTCCACCGGGCGCGACCTTCCGAAAGTTTTTATTGCGGCTCTGTTCAACGCTCACGGGCTCGCGGGGATGGTTTGAATTTCTCGAAAGGGAATGATTTATCGCGAGCGCCTGTACGCGAAAAATATGAGAAAACTTGCACGTACCCTTCGGCATTGCGAATCCTTCCCTCTTCGTTCCCTCTCAACCCTTATGTTATAAATGGGCACGTCAAATATCCGTGCAAGTAGAAAAGGGACAATCTGCGCTTCGATTTACGTTTGACATTTTACGGCGTTCCCGCCGACGACGAACACCGTCGGCGTGCGGTCATCGGTTTCATTTAAAATCGCGTCTCCTGCATCGCGCTTATTGTGAGCGTTTTACAGAAAATTACTAGACTCGCGCAGGTAGTCGATTCGCGTAAGAACGTGCTCGTGGTTTTAACGAAATTCCCCCCGCGGATATTTATTGCCGCGCTTCGTGGGCGTTTCGTCGTTCAGCGGAGAACCTGTGTGCGAGGGATTTGGATAAATAAATTGCGTCGGAGATGCGGGTGTCTGCATTCTTGGCTACCGAATGCGCGTAAAACACCTTGTTACGCGTTAACGAGAATCGGCTGCGCGCGCGCGGGCGAATTGCCGTGAATATTAAAGTTTGCGTCGATTTGTAAGTCGCGTACGTTACTTAGGAGTGGCTCAACTTCTCGAGTTTCGGTGCTGTTCGGGAATTTCTTGTAGACGTTCACGCACGATATTCCGTACTTTAAAGACTTTCCTTCCCTCTAATCGTCGCTTCCGTGAAGTTTCCAATAGTTTACACTCGAAATATCGGCTTCGGGTAATATTTGGGTTTACGAGAAAGCTCGCAACGTTCGGGTATATTTTCTCAGGCTGACAAAGCGTGTGAGCGAATATGCGCGCGGCGTCGCTGTGAATTTTGTCGGCAGTGACGGAGGCCTAGCACTCTCTCATTTCTCATCTCGTAAAAAGCATCGTTGCTACATTGCCATCGCTACCGTATGCATTTTCGCGTGTCTGTCATGTATTTCGGCGACGCACTCAGCAATATTCGCCGATTAAAACGTCATGGTCGACGGTATCGACGATCTGTCATTATTATCGTGTGCACAATTTCGTCGTTAACGTTGAAAAATGCGTTTTCAACATCGGACACTTTTTTCAGTTGATGAATATTAATTAATCAAATCAAAGATAGGCGAAGAAAAAATAGTGGGACGTATAGTCGCTGTAGTTGCTTGCTGCACGTTTAACGATATATGTAACGACTTTGGCAAATACTGTTTGTGTGTAATTTAGTGCAAGTCAATTAAATAATTATAAACCAATGCCATTAGAAAGAAAACAAAAAAATACGGCCACAGATAGAGAGGCGAGGAACGAAGAATTCACGGCCTTCACCTTAATTGAAATTGACTAATTCAGGACTTATTCATGAGCCGAGTAGGAGGAGAATAAACACGTCAAAGAAACATTACGAATTTCTCTCGTAACAATGAACGGCATTAAGTTCCACGGGGGCAATTTAAATTCTTCGCGCTTACCCGTGGCGTAGGACATATTCGTCTGGGCTAAGTACTCGAATACGTCTTGGTTGTTTTCGCAAGAACGGAAAATTAAGGCAAGAATTTATCCCGTTCAAGCTGAAATACTGGAGAGAGCTACGACGTTGGACGTTAAATTTGTCTGATATGCCAAGGACCAGCAGAACGGATTTTTCATAATTATTTTCCAGTGACCAAATTATCTTGTAGCCTTTCCAATCGTATTCGCAGGAGATGCGCGAAAAGCCCGTTCTCCATTCTGTGTAAAAGTACAAAATTCCATTAAAACTGATCTCCCCAGAATTCCCCCAGGCGACGCTTGGAAAACCTGTAGCCGTCCGAAAATTAGCTGGCTTTGCTCTGTGCCATCTGGTCAGTCGGAAAGGAAATTAATTTAATTTGCATTTAATCAGGGGCGCAATGCGCGAAATGAATATTCAAAGCATACCACTCGGATACCACCCCATCGTTTGGGTTCGCGACAAAACGACCGCACGATTTGGTGACGATTCGCCGTCGCCGTTGCGATAACAATTAATTTATTTGTCGTACGTGAGCCGCGCCGGCCATTTTCACGACAAATTGGCCCTTGCTGTTGCCAGGCGGTATGTTTCTCTCGCCTAAATTCGCCCGTTGCTTCAACTGAAATCCAATTCATGCGAGTTATCTTAGGGCCATGTGCGCAGAAGAAAGGACCGGCAATAACTTTGCGCCATAATTATTCGGAGTGGGGTGTTTGTCTTCGTTTTATGAAAATATCGGTGAATCTGGATGTATATGGTATGTCGACGAAAGTAAAGATGATATACGTGAATTTATTGAAATTACATCGACTGTTAAGACGTTAGGACTACTTTAACGCTTACATTATTACAATATTATTATTAGCTGATCGCACCAATGGCAAGCATCACGTGTCTCACCCGACGTCATTATGTATAACAAAATGCGATCTAATAATCGCGTCGAACACACGCGCTCGAGATCCGCTTGGCACTCGTTCTCGCTTAACAAAACGAAGTCCTCGAGTGTTGGCCTCGCGCTCTCGTGAAAAAGTAGGCAAAGCAGGAGTGCGCATCAGCAGAAGTAAGCGTGTCACAGCGTCTCGACGCTGTGGGTCGCTTGGAAAGAGAGGTATACACGAGCAAATATTGCGTCTTTGTCCTTCGTTTTCTCGACACTTCTCTGTCCACCTTTCCTCTTTCACATCTTCTTCCACCCCTCCCCTTTTCCACCTCCGCGTTCTCTTATCTTACGCCTCGCGCCATCTCGTTTTTGAAAGCGTGCCCGCCACGGACGAGAGTGTGCTTTACGAGAACTCATCCTCTTAGCGCCCTGTTAAATATTCACGAGGTACGGTTTAAGCGTGCGTTACAGTCCCCGACAACTTGCGGAATCCCCAAGTCTCGCCTCCAGCTTCGGTTCGCCAGCTGATGCGGGTCCCGCGGGAGAGAGTCCGTTGTTTTTCCTTCGACAAGAATCCCCGGCGAACAAAGGGCGCGTTTAAGGTTTTCCCCGCTCAAACTTGCCGCGTCTGCTGGCCCATAAGGCGGATCGAGATTTTTCTTTCAGCCTACGCCACCTACGGCAACTTTCTTCTCGTCGCGATTCGATGATTTATTCGAAACTTTTACCTTTACCCACATCTATGCGTTGCGTACGTCCGACATACTACTAAAGATAATGTTACTTTCTTACTTAGCATATCTCTGCCCTCGATCAACCGAATAGCGCGCTATGATAATGGTCTGCAAGAGGCGGGGGGAACTTTTACGCAGACGATGTGTCCGCAGCGATCGTCTCCACTGTTTCAGTCTCTTCCATCTCCGGAATCTCAGTTGTAGTCACGACATTATCGATATTACTTTCGATGTCTTGCGGATCCGCAGCGACGGCCTCCATAAGGCCGTAGTTATCGGCCGTATTATCGTCCGCATGATCCGTACGAATTCCCGTAGTGAAGACGGCGAGTCCCACTGGATTCATGCTATAGATGGAATTGAAAATTGAAAGTCCTGAAGCGAATGTCGATGATGGGTAGTCGTTCAGGTATCCGTAGCTTATAGGCTTGTCGTGAAGTAAGTCGGCGGAAACGGGTTGATTGCTTAAAGCGTCGTAATCATTGTAGTCGGCGTAGTCGCCGTTCTTTTTACGCAGAATGCTCCATGGACCGTAGAAGCGACGAACTACCACGTCATGCCACGGCTTCGGTTGACCCAACAGCGTTCCTGAAAATTCATGTGTAAACCGGGTAAAAGAGTGATATCGCTTGAATATCGTCAAACGTTTTTAGATGCATGCAAAATATAAGACTAAACGGAATCAAGCTCAATCAAAACGAACACCATCAGACAAATTGTATTCCATCGTCGGGATCACAAATTAATTACTATTAAACGTCGATGCGGCGTACAGTCATCAATTTCACAGGCCCATAAATTGCCCATCCTAATTAACCTACCTAATTGGAAATCTTTCAGAGGCGCGCTATCGATAGTCACCGCCATCGATAAAACGAGAATGACGAACGGCAGGGCGTGACCCTTGCTTGACAGTTGCTCCGTTATTTCTGACATGTTGCCTTGCACTGCTTCTTTAGTAATCCTCATAGTTGCTTATATATAGTCTAGCGAGCACATATTTGCACGTCGCCTTAGCGAATCGTCCTTGCAGAAATTAGAGCCTCCCCTGGTAGTCGTAGGACGTTTGACTAATTGTTGTCGGAACGCGGTTTCGGTATTTGCGAGCGCTACTGCGACGATCTGCAAGGCTGAAGTCACCACTTTTCCCAGGGTGTCAGTTGCAATATTCGATTTGGGTATTAAAAAAAAACCACCTTCTTTGCGTTATCGTTTTTATTACAAATATTTGATTGCCCTACTTCGCAAATCTCTGACGCGCAGGATATTTCAATTCAATATATACACATATCCAATTATAAAAATACGAATTTGTCGGAGATAAAAAAAGTATAAATAGTACAAAGGAGAATTACGTCATGACCCGTGGTGGTTAGTGATCGAGTGATAACCGATGTGTTCTCGTTCGTCAGCGCCCCCAGCCAGCACTGTAAAATATTAAGAAAGATTCCTTATTTACTCATTCGTCTCTACAGATTTTCTGTTCCAAATTGTGGCTTGTAACTATGGTACCTACCCAACATTCGCATAGGAAACCGTCGACGATCGTCTGCTGGGATTGATATTCAAGCCTCCGTTGCCCGTGTAATCATCGTTGTCCTCATAGATCGGTCTACCAAACCAGAAGAACGGCAGTCCGTAATATCGCGTGTCTTTACCAGCTAAGAGCTCTTGGCCATCTGCAGAAACGTACGAAGCGTTGATAAATTCTCACCTGATCACCCGCGAACGATGTTACAATCAACGGGAAATGTGAAGTCGTCCGAAACGTTTCGGCGGCACGGGGAGACTTTCAATAAAATGTACACAAAATTAGGCAACGACACTGCCATTAAAATCGCACAATCGCGCACGCCAATTAAACCCGCGAAAATCATCGCGGCCGAATGATCGACGTCGCGTCGACTTACCGTCGTCCAGTTGGGGAGCGGGCAGCGCGTTAACGAGGCTAATCATTGCGAAAACAATCGCGAGGTGTATTCGAAATTTTTCCATGCCCATCGGCATTCTCGTAGCACGTGCGCAAAAATCAGACGTCAGGACGTTAACCAGAACGCTTCGTCTCTCATCTGGATCGTCCTCCTCGATCTGTCGCGCTTATATATACGTGTCTAGCTGTCGCGAACGTCTCTTTGCCGCCACAGAGCGTTCGACCAACGCGGGCGAGTCGCTAATTCGCCGACTTGACGATACCCACGGAACGTAAATTTCGCTAATGAATCCTGCAAACACGAGCGAGTGGCGTTGCAATTCGCGGCTGCGTTGTTTTGAATTCCGCGTCGCCGATCATCTAGCGTTTCCGCGGACGGCTCGCGAAGGCATAGACCGATTGTTGACTGTCAACTTCCGCATTCGTGGAAATAGTGAGCGGGGCAAACGTCGTTCGGCAAACGTCGATGAGATACGTGCGGCAGGTATTGTGGTAGGCAAATTTTCATATTTATGCAGCTGGAAGTGAAACGCGTCGGTCGAGAGCAATCTAGGATCTTACCATTAGCTTAACGGCTCCTTCACTCGTGTCGCGCATTCTTTAGATGTTCACAACGGCACGTTGTCGTGTCAGCGATTAGGGGCTTTAAGATGGGACGGCTACTTTAGGAGGATGTCCGACGAAGTGCCCTCAAATTGGCTAGAACGCACTGCGGTTTTGCCTTTGTCCGAATCCTCTCGCGTCCTCTCCAGCGGATCCAGAACTTTCCCGAACCGTTCCCTTTCCCTTCTCCAAAGTTGCATTGTTAGTTTAACGTGCCCTTAGGTCGCTGAAGCCGTTGCAACAACTTTGATCGGATTTTCCCTTTGTCAAGGGAGGCATAAGGCATAGAGAATGTGACTTATAGTTAAATTTTCATCATTTCAACGGCTTAGTCGCGTACGCCTCTATATGCAGGTGTGTTCGCACGTATTTGATATGTATGCGTATAACTACGTGTGGGCAAATGATTATTACAGCGCTTGTAATTACATGACCCAAACCACTGTACGAATTCACGTAGCCGCTCATAAGGGTGGCGGCCTTCCGTTAAATTGGAAGCAACGGTATCATACCACGTTTAATTGGAATGTCTAAAGTCGGAAACGGTCATTGATAATGACGGAAAATAATCGCGGTTTGGTGGGCGTGCGGTCTAGGCGTTAGAGCTGAAGTTTCGACGCTGTTCAAATGCCAATACATCATGTTGTGCAGTTGTGCCTAACGTACCTAACCACCTAACCGGTTATGTCCATATGCTTCGTTTTGATAACAAAAAATTGTGCGACACCCTCGGTCGTTCACAGGTTCACTACATCTCTAAGTTCAAATTGCACTAAATTCCTAAATAATCATCCTCTAAATGTTTGTGGCCAGAGTCAAGACAGGTCGCACGAAAACGCGCAAAACATGCCCGATATTCTTTGTATCCAAAATAGATCGTACGCCATTCTATTTTCTCGCGTGTTGAGGCCAACATGAATCATCGACTTGCACTGTGAATTGGTTAAATTAATGTTAAACGTACAGTGTATCGTCACTCATACGCTTTGGTATGCGTGCAGTGCGCAGATACTAAGCAGTACATCATATCAGTACACTAAAATAGTACACTAATATACCTTACATCATTTTGTATTGCAAATAACATTCCTGAATATTCTAATATTGGTCCTATAATATAGAACCTATTAGTTCAACGGATAAACGAACAATCTGCCGTCTCTTCACTTTTCAGTTATAATCATTCAGCAAGTCGTCGCCTGGCGTTGTTGTTGTTCACCCCGTGCAATCCATTATCGCTTCCGCCAGCTGCTTTGCGCGTTCACCATTTCCAGCACACCAACCAACGCGGCACGATGTGTTGTCACGGGGTGGAGAAGTTTGCCAGTGATTTAACGGTTGTCCCCTTTTCCGATTTAGTCCTCCGGTGTATGTAATTTGCTGGATCAATTAGTGCTACTTGTGCTTGCACACTACTTATTCCAACATGACACGTAATTGTAGCGATTTTAATGATGGCAATTGTAATGCACAGTGGCGCCTGTGGTAGGTACATTTTCACGGGGTGAAAAAGGGGCAAATTTGTCTTCTCACTCCGCTCGCATGTAAACTCTTAGTTGGCACTTTTCATCGACAATCCCGCTGAAACGCGAATGCAAGTAATTGATTTAGACCGCTTGTTTCCTTCCTTTTTTCGTCGGACCGACGATGAACTCACGTATCGTAGTGCCGGGCGTTGCTTGAGCGGCTTTGCTTCGTTAATCGATTATCGTTATTAGGTTACCGCGCTGACGAGCACCCCGTCGGAGTGCTTCGTAAACTTCCTGCATGCATCTTTGCCCGCCGTTCCGTAGAAACTTAAACAGGAAACGCACCAGCTCTTTTTTCATCGTTCAGCTTCCTCGCGTTCAAGATTCTATAATAACCTCCATATCATTATAACGTGTTTATTGTAGCAGATTTTGCAATGTGCTGTGGAAGTGTGGGCGTCAAAGAACAATGTAATGTCTCTCACGTACGTTTCGTTTCACGTTCATCCGAACAAGTTCTTTACATACGAATATCGGTAGATGCAGGTATGTAAACCGTATTAATTTCTCGATGCACGGCAGACATTATCCTTCGAATCCGTCGCGAACAGGTAGCAGGAAGAGTTCCGTGGAAAAAGGAGAGTGTGAAGATTGACGGGAGAGAGAAGGGGTTGGCGGGTCCGTCGATAAATCTTCCCGCTCTCGTTCGCATGATCACGGTTCATCCCTCGGGATCACCCCTTTACAGAGACCGGTGGAAGCATTGTCCGAGATCGATAATTTCTTGTACGGGCGAGAGCCCGACGTGACGGATCTCTCTTACCCTCTCTCGATCGAACAGTTTATCGTTTTCTGTGACCCCGTTTCCGCTTCTTTGTTACTTTCGTCAGGGTGGAAGCGATCTCAGTTTCAATTAGCGATGGCGCTGTTGCTGACACGCAGACTATTTGTAATGCCGGGTCCACGCTGCCCAAAACTGTTCGCCACCTGCGTATCAATTGAAGCAGTGCAAAATATGTTTCGAAGCATAGTCACAGTCGTTTGTAAGATGCTGCATCAAAACTTATACATTTCCATACATCGGTTTCAATTTTTCTAATTTAGAATGACTTTCGTGCAAGACTGCCTTTCACCGTCGAACGAAGTCTGATCACGTTTGCACGTTCGCTGGTTCGCCATTCGTGTGCAGCGAAGGTAGGGAAGGTAGAAAGGTGGAAGGGAAGGAAAAGAGAAAGGGAGAATGCTTCAGGGATCCGGTTGGGTCCCCGAGTGGCTCAGACGGTAATACCCTTCTCCCCTCTTTGAAATCTCCTTATATCGACGAAAAGGATTTGCCCTGGCGTGGGTGAATCACTTGGACCCTCCGACTAGTAGTCTTATTTCACGGCGAACCGCAAAAATAAAATCGCTGATTTTATTAGCCGAGCGACTCGGTACTCCGGTATATCCGGCAAAAATTTTCGGACGCAAATGTCAATTATGGAATACGCATATCGTGCGTCGTTGATAGGCATAATGATATAAACATTGTATTCCACGCTCTCCGGTCTGCCTTGTAGGTATATCAGACTTTAATTATCAGCAGCGCACACATCCACACCCATATGCAAGCCCAGCTGCATGCATATCTGCCTCATATACGCGTATACGGCGAAATTTGATATTCATAGGCAGCCTCGGGCGATTTTTCTCATGTTTTTTTTCTATTCATATCGCACTCGAACTAGGTCGAAAAGTTGGCAGCGACGTGTAATGAACGCCGCGAATCGTTGCATGAAAATGGCAAACGGTCCATCGGTTGGCGGATCAATACTTGTGAAGCTCACCGCTGATTATATCCCGTTATCCTGCCAATACAGAATCGACATTTTCTCCATTGTCCTCCGTTGATTACTGTAGTGCGTTCGGAAGCGCGTACAATTCAGGTTTCTGCATAGGTAAACCGGCTTTGATCCCTTTGTCCCGCGGATCAATGATGTTGGCAAGCGATTTCCCGTTAGTTTGCGTAGAGCACGCGGTGCGGGGAAGTTGAAAAATTCGCCGTACCCACGTACGTCGGATTAAAACGCCGAAATCCTCGCAACCTGGCGTTGTTTACTGAAAACGCTCCGTAAGACCCCGTGACCTATTTGTATGTTGTAAACTCGTCCGCAGCCGCGTACTATTCTCGTCCAGCATGATCGAGCGACATTCGTTCGTAGCGGATCGAGGTAGTGTAGGTAGTGGTACACGGCATAGCGCACAATCCAATCATTGACTGGTCGACTGGTCACAAAGGCGAGCCACTTTCGTCGTCATCGTCGTGAAGGGGATAGTTCACCAGGCTTTTAAGTGTCGCTGACGGTTTGCGTTGGAGCGTGTTGGTACCGGCTGGGATCGACGGAAGCCCAGCAAGGCGTGGTGTAACGGCGACACGTTTCTGCTCGATGTAAACACGGTGGCCAGGTGTAGGGCTCCAGTAGATCGGATGCCGTTGACGAAGACGGCCGCGTGCTTTTCGCTACTTAACTCGATCGTCACTGGCCTATTTTCGAGGGCCGTCGAGGCAGGTCTGGGTGTTCCGTCCGAAAACCGAGGACGATTATGTCAGTTCGTTTTCGTCGGCCCGGCCAAACTTCGGCAGAAATTCGTTAGGCTGCGGTACAGTGCGTTTTGTCACCGGCACGACGGTAGCACCTGTTAGTGAGATTTACGGATGGGTAAACTATACACGTGTTCCTGAAGTTCGCGTTAAATTTATGGGTCTTGTAATGGTCCATAGTCACGCGTGTTTTCGGTACTTTAACTGTGTTATCGCGAGCTAGCTCGGATATTCGCGTACACCGGCAACGCTGCGTGTCCCTGTGAAAATGTTTTTCCAAGTCTCCAACTCCCTTCGAGTTCTGTGTTAAAAGTTTTAAATACGTCTAGACGCTGCGGTTTCGGCGCCCTCTGCCGGCTTGTTCGGGAAAATGCGCTACACTCGAGGCGGTCGTTAAAAAATGTGCGGAAAAGCTGGTGTCGCTTGACGGGAGTGAATTTTTATGGATCGTTTCATAAAGATACCGGGGATACTAGATTCGAGTGTTCGTGAACAGCGCTTCGGGGTTGGGAACGGGGTAGAAATAGGGTGGATCGAAGGCACGGGAAGGTGTGGTATAATGTCGACGTGCTTCTGCTCGATGTAGAGATGGCAAACAGGTGCAGCCGTGGTATGTTTTCCGCTGGAGATGAGTCTACGGGTTCCCAACTTCAGTGGCAGAACATGTGTTTGTTCAGGAGCAATGCTGTTACCCTTTTTCCATGGAGACGAATGAATTTGTAATTCGGACGAGGGTGCACTCGATTATACGGTTGCAATTGATTCTAGGACGAATTCTGAATTTTTTAACTAATTCAAACACTACGTTACGCCAAGGTAAACAGCCAAGAACAGTTTTATAATCACGTAGCGGTTAACCTTCGATATTCATGGAACTCAATCGGGTGCAAAGCGGTTTTCTAACCAAAGCGCCGACGAACTTCGATTCCCGCTAAAGCCAATCGACCGAAGGTTGTTTTTATAATTAAGTCGAGGAGCAGCTTTGATAGCCATCAAGACCGATGGACTCTGATTGCCATCAAAACCGATGAGTGGACGTGGGACAGATCAATGGAAGCCCTGCAGCTAGGCATCACGTGTACAAACAGTGGCGAAGAATGTAAATCCGGCACGGACCACCGTCTGCAATCGACGTTCCACTTTATTTCACCGCGAAATTGCGCCCAGAGTGGAGGCCTTAATCTGCAGCCAAAAGTGGAACTGGAAGTCTGAGACGTCGTGCAGGAACGGAGACAAACTTCAATTCGTGACCAGTGATAAAAGTGGTTCTTGCGAAAAAAATCGATGATACTTTAAAACTGAACGTCACTTCTATTGCAACATCGTGGTTTCGCGTTGCATTTTTTAAAACCGTTCTACGTACACCGTCTGACATTTAACTATCCACGCGGTGAGATACTTAAGGAGACATTACAAACGTGTATTTAAATATATACTCTTACCAGCGTCTAACTAAAAAGGGGGTGGGTGTTTCGTCACGTGCGAAACGATCATGAACAACCCTTCTTAGAAAAGGGTCGCGCACCCTCGTCGTAAAATAATCTTCCCAGCCATAACGAACTTCCAAAATGAATTAACGCGGCGCAGTCTCTTGCATCCATAATTATTCAGTCCCGCGGATCAGAACTTGATACACACCCAGAGCAGCAGATTTATTCGGAAAGCGGGCTTAGCTGGGAATTTGGAGTGGAAAGTTGCGGCCGACGGATGGACGCGGGAGTAATGTGAAGTCTGTATTGTCGTGCAGTGACGTCATTATTTCGCCGCATACACGGTGTTGCGTAAGACGGAAGAAAATATAAGCGAACCGCTGAGAACCACGAGACGCTGCTGGCGAGTATCGCGAGTCACCTGAGCACCGAATCTGAGTGGATTGCAGATCTAAATCTTGAGTGCATCTTACGCAGCCGGCGGAGCAGGGACGCCGAAGAAGATGTCGATGGAATCTCCGCTGGTCTTCTGCCGCCGCTGAGCGAACCGGAAGAATCTTACATCTGCCCTTTTTCCTGCGATAATTGATCGAGCAGCGAAACTTGACAGTTCGAGCGACCGAAGATCGCAAGATCGGAAGCTTCGGAGTGAAAGATTACACGGTTCACGGTCGGCAAGCGTGTCATAGTATAAGGGCGAGCAGCGGCGATGCCGGGAATGGCGAAGTCTCGCATTAAGAATCGTCATATAGAATTTCAATCATCCGACTAAGAATTCCTCGAATCGAACGCACCGCCGCGCCGGGAACTTTTTATCCGCGAGCGGTGAAGCGAACGTTGATTAAACAAAGCGTCGAGGTGTTCTTTGTTCGCGAAACATGAACTCCGAAACGGTGGCCGTTTGAGCGGGGGACAGGACGATTCTTAAACGGGGAATTCCTCGATGGACTCCCTCGGCTGGCTTCCGGTTATTTCCGCGTTGGAATTCGATTACATGAATTCCTGCTGATCTTCTGCCCGTGGACCGCCGTCCTCTCGGCAGTCGTTGAAATCCGAAAGAAAAGCTGCGAGCGAAGGTCCTCGTGGCCGTTAGAGATCGTCCGGAGAAGGAAGACTGGAGTGGATGGCGTGACTTCTCTTCAGTCGTTTTCGACGCCCTATTCTTCTACGTCTGGGCTCGAAGGGAACATTTCAAGAATGAGCTTGTGGCGCTTCGGACCGTTCAAGGACGGTATGCCAAATTAATTTCTATGTCGATGTGTGTTGTGAGCGAATGTGTTCGTCGGGAGTGCTTAGCCGCATGAAAAATTTGGTGAAAGCCCACCCCACTCGCCGATCTGCTAAGAATTCGGTACAACGTTCAGGGTCAGTCTTTGCAAAGTCTGTGTAACACTGTGACGCGTTACAATTCAAATTATTTCCAAATGACCAGTCGTGCCCGTTCATCGATATTTCAACCTCGATGCCCACAAAAACTCAAACCCGAATGCTTTGAAACAGGTCACAATTGTCGCTGGCAATAAAAAACAGTGCAGAGAAGGCTTTGAGATATTTTCGAATGATTTCCGTAGTTAAATATTTGGAGTCTCGGGGATTGTCTTCGGGCTTCGTGACGCGTCGGGAATCAAGTGCTTCCTTGAGATGACGAGATATTTGCATCTACGTAATAAAGCTAAAGAGCTTAAGTGTTTGTGCCGGCACGTTCATGCCGACATTGCTGGTGCTTCGGCGGAAGCTCGAAGGATTATCTTCGCGAGTCGCCGATATAATTATTTTCCGTTTTACGAGGCTGAACGATTGTTTACTTTAATGCAATTCCGTTGCAAAGCGGCTTGTCGAGTTTTTGCCCAGCTTTGTCCGGACCCCGTCGCTGACGTGTAATCCGATTATAAATGTCGTTCAATTAATTTGACGACGCTTACCCGGAACTTCTTAATTGACATTACTTTGATTGTCGCGCTGATAATAATCCTTGACACGAACGCTGCTCAGAGAATGCACCTCCCGCAGACTCGTCTTTCCACGCAATATACGTGTCAGTCGTTCGATTACTCCGGCTTAATAAGTTTACAGAACCGCTGAGAAAAAGAAGTGGTCTTCCCGCTGCAACATTCAAGCGATTTTGTCGCCCGCAATTACATCGGTAAACGGGACTAAAAATTGTCGCGCGAAATTCGCAAACATTCTCGGACCGTTAATCGGACTTAGTCGAGTGTTGTTTCACGGGACCGATAATTGAGCGTTCGAGGGCTTGCAAGGTATAGCGCGCGTACGCGGTCGATATTCCACTGTCGATATCAATCGATGATCAGTCGAAACAACAACGAAAATATCGTAAATTTGTCGGAATTTGTTTGGTGGACTTATGAAAATTGTAAGCTCGAGCGTTTTGAGGAGGAATGTACGAAGGATTGAGATTCGAGTGAAGTGGACAACAGCACTCCACTCTCCGATAATCTGAGCGATTTCGGCATTTTTTCTCGCAACTACTCGAAGACACTTGAAAATACTCGTAAAGTCGCTCGCATCCATGTCCTTCGGATTCATCCCGATTAAGGATCTCTTCTCCGCATCGACTTGGCAGCAAACTGCATCGAACATGTAGGTCATCGATTCGTTTGCAAGAGCACAATGACATCCTCTTTAAAAACCCACTTGACTTTTTTAGCTGATGACGAATATCTTTTCTTTCCACCCTTCCACGCGGACCTTTGCCTAGGAAAAATCCGCGACATTCAGCTACAAATGACTACTCCCGTTTTTCCAACAATACATCGTTAAGCGTGATCCTTCTCCATCGGCGGAGAAGAAAGTTCGATTCGCGCATAAAACCGATAATCGACGCGGCAAGAAGTCGAGAGAACTGGTGCTCCTCCCGGCGTAAAATAGATTGGACTTTGGTGACAATTGATACTTTCTTTCCTCATGAAGTGTCCTGCAAATATCTCAATGAAGGTGCCAGTTGGGATATCCACCGTCTTTGTTCCCGCGGCACACTGTCAACTTTTAATAGCTCATGAAACTTTCCTACGGAGTGACGTTTTTTGAAACTTTTCAAATGAAACTCCCCACCCCGCCTTCACATCACTGGTTGCAGGTGCTTCGCGTGTTTCCGTATCTCCGCTTCACTGTTTGTCCCGTTTTCTCTAGCCGTTGCCTCTGAGACTTTTTAAATTTGCCGGAAATCCCGCGGGTGGTCGATACGTCTCTTTTCACGTGGAAAGGGGGAGGAGGGGGAAGGAATATTACCGTCGCAAATACCTGACACATCTTTAATTATTGCACGTCCGAGAGGCGGGGAAATGATTTGCGGTATTGAAATGACATGTTCGGCAATGTGTAACGACGGTTCACGCTTTATACTAAACACGCGGTCCGGCGGGCACGTAAATTCCAAAGCAAACTCCGCCGGGTCTGGCGTGAAATCTGATTTCGCATTCAGGGAATTCAATGTGCAGCGAGTGTAGTATCGAGAATGGGTAAAACATATTTCACTAAAAATCGCGGTAGGGGAGGATGCGTTGCGAAGGTGAAGCAGCCGCAGCCGCAGCAGCAGCTTGGAGCCGAGCAAGGGGGCATAAAGGTGGTATAAAGGAGACGGGAAGGGTGTGAGAAAGGGTGGAAGAGCGATTTTCCGTAAGAGTGTGACAGCAGTTACATAA
The DNA here is from genome assembly GCA_963942575.1 of Priocnemis perturbator. Classification (NCBI taxonomy): domain Eukaryota; kingdom Metazoa; phylum Arthropoda; class Insecta; order Hymenoptera; family Pompilidae; genus Priocnemis; species Priocnemis perturbator. Next base: position 13,259,618 of record OZ012653.1, read on the forward strand.
CAATGAGGCGTCGCGACGTCAGCGCCTCTCCGGAGACGCTCTTGAACTGCTCCTATCCTTTCCCAGCCCCTACCCACTCCTATACCTTTCCACCCTTGGCACGGCAATGTGGCGCGGCTGAATGCTTTTACAAGATTCGGCGTGATAAACAAAAATTATTTTCATTCTCCGCGCGGAGGCGGAATTTTAATATTCCCACGTATAATGGAATGATGCTTAGGAAACGCTGCTTCGTGAATTTTTCGACGATTATAAATATTGAACGTGAGGTTGGACTCACGGTTTATTGTGGTATATTTGTAATTGTGAGATAGGAACTATCCCGACTCGCTCCAGAACGCTGGGCGGAACACGCTCATTGAATGTTCTGGTCGTAGTATGCACACGTACGCGAATGTTCATTTGCCGATGCACTCGTGCGTAATGGTTCTTTGTACGGACGAGTGCGATCGATGCGAGGTGCAAGGACATCGTATTAAAGAGGCACGTCGTATCTCGATCCTTTTATCTTCTCGCAACGGAGGTACGAAACTGTACGAAAGCTTTTTCTTAACTATACATCTTCGTCTTTCATATTGAATCATCTCCTTGAAACATAAAACCGGCTCTGCATTAACCAATATTACATTCGGCACACACAGTCGGATTCGGGGTTCTACGTTTGGCATATTCGTCTCGAAATATTGACTACAAATATCTGTGAAAGTTCGTGTCTTTTCATTCCGCCCTATCGGCAAATTGAAGACGCGGCGGAAAAATGGTTGCATCCCCCGCATCAAGGTTCTCCGCATTCTTAGACTCGCCCCTTCATCCTGCTATCGAAAAAGTTTTGTCTGCTGCTTGCATCAGAACTGATCTCAGGCGTCGCCGCAGCCGGCAGAGAGTGCCGGATATTGAATAAAGGCAAGAGTATCGAGGCATGACATCGAAATACTCTGAGCTCTCTCTCCTCTACAGAAAAAGCCGAGGCGAATTTTTCCCCGAATACGACGCTTTTGATCTTTAATCGAAGGCTGATTATCAGAAACCCAGTCTCGCACGCCAACTTCCGCTTGAAACTCCTTTTTCAACGATCTCCTCTCCAATCCTGAGAAACGTAGAATACACTTCTTATGTTTCTTGATTTGCTATTTAAGTTTAATCATACCTCTTCAGCTTCCGCTCCTACTATGTTCTGTTATTTTCTACGACTACCCAGTTTATGTCTTTTTCTCGTTATTCATTTTGCCTATTTCTTTCTTCGATCTTCCATTGTCCGTTTTTCATGTCAACGGCAAAAGTGATCGATCCACAGATCACGGTCATCTTAATAATCTGAGGACGGAGGGTTGCGAGGCTGTAGAATCTTCCGAGTCGTTTGTCATTGCGAGTAGCTGACGATGGCAAGGGTGGGAAGAAGAGGATTTTATTCTCTGACCGCGATATGCAAATTTCAAGGTGGCGTACCGACTCTTTCTGTGCCACGCAAAGGACAAATATCTTTTCTCAGCGGTATGCTGAACGTCGCCATTAAGTCGGCGATACGAGACAGAAAGGAATTCGGGGAGTGCAATGCAAATTTGGCGAGATCAAGAAAATTCACAAACAGCAACCACGTCGTATGACTCGCTACTACTAATTGTGAGATAAAAATTCCGAGCGCGTTGGTATGGGCACCGGCGGAGTTAGTTCAGCACTTAATTAACGGCCATCGCAACAAACTAATTTCGTGTGCAAAGTTTGGCGCTCTGTGGCGCCAGAGCTTCGCAAATTCGTGGCATCCGCGAACCGGCCTTCATTCGCGCCCAGAGCGGTATTTATCTCCTAAAACAACTAGCACTGCCCCTTTATAAATCACAATATCGTTGGCTAAACTATTTCAACATCTCCACTGTTCGGGTTATCAATAGAATGAATTTTTTGCCGTGCGCAAAATTGAAGAACTTGCATTGTCAGACGTTACACAGCTTGCGCGTGACGCGTTCTATTGAGTTATTTCAACGGCCGTCCCCAATAGTTCAGTGTTATTGGCACAGAAAATGACAGCGCTACCCCTCATCATCGTTCATCTCCCTATCACGAGTCGGCATCGGGGAGAAAATAAGGCGGCAAAGTGTCGTCGACAGTAAAGGCGACCTTAGGGAAATCACTGCGCGGCCCGTGCCGGCTAGATAAATCCATCGGCATTATCGCAATTCCCGAAATTCATCGGCTTTTACTTGGCACCATTGCGAATTTATCGTCCGACGTATTCCTTCTCGCGACGAATTATCGGCGACACTTTTAGATTATTGGAAAGTCGATCATGACCGATTAAGGAAGAGTTACGAAATCGGCGCCTGTGTCGGAGGGTGTCCATAATTAGTACAGTTACATATAATACCGCGTCTACGCGTTCGCGTGAATTTAGAATACGGAAACGTGCTAGTTCTTTCTCCTCCGATAAATTCCTGTCAAGGGCATGGGAGAAACGATCGTGACACGCGATCTCGACTCCTTCCTGTCTTCCTCGTTTCCTCATTTCCTCCTGTCCCTGTCGTCCTAGAATTTCTGCAGGTTGCCGCAAACCGGTTACGACGTAACGCGCTTTCGCGTTTCTTGTTGCCGCATTCCGCGCTCGTTATGCATTCGTACTCGATACCGGCAAGTGTAATTTCCAGCTCGTACGCTACCACTTCTGGCACGCACCGCGTTCTCGGTTGTATTTTCCGTTTAATCGCTTCATGCGTTTTATCGTCGGCACGCTAAATTCGTGAGAATTTAAATTCGACAGAGCTACCTTACCGGTGTAACGTCGGTAAATAAGCACGCGTGTAATTAAGTGAAAGTGAAGGCAGTGAGATGTACGTCTCCGGTCAATTGCTTTTACTCGAATCTGTCAGAAATGAGATTATCTGGAATAAAAATTGGCGCCGTTTACCATTCCGCGGAACGTTGGAGGTTACATTTCGTAACGACGTAATTGCACGGTATTGCGATGTGAATGGCAATGTAGTTGGAAGTTCCATCGAGTTTCCAAGAGCTTTTTAAGCGCAATGGAGCGGGGCGTTACGACACGAAATCTCGGTGTTTCTATAACAAGATTACCATTCTCATTACGACGTTAATCGAGAAAAGGGAAGGTGTCGAAAGTTTTTCGAAAATCTTCGCGGAAAAATAGGTCATGCACTCGTTAAAGCGATAATATCATTTTTCATATCCATTTAAATGGTAATTCGAATCTTCAACAATAGTTAATGGAGTCTTTATTTTATAATTCGTATAGATCCTCTTACAAATTCATGGCAATATATTGCACCGATTACATTTGAAATTTATAATAATTATTCATGCCTCCCAATTCGGGAATTTTCGTATAAACATTCCTTCGAACCAGATTGTTGGCTAAGTGCGCAATTATTCATTCGGCATTACAACGGTCGAGGCATACACAAAACTTCCATTACAAAGTTTAAAAGTATCCATCCGACCCGCGAGCGATCTTCGCCAAAAATGGAGCAACTTTAAACTTTCCGCCTCTTATCGCATTGTAACTTCTTCAATAACACGGTAACGCGCTCTCCGACCAAAGATTGATCGGCCGGTTTCCTTGCGTACTGATAGAGCATCTACGTGTTATCAGTAGAGTGATGTTATTCGTCGAAAGATACTTTATAATTCCTTTTTATTCTTAGAACTTTCAAATTATGATTACATTCGTCGCATCTATACCGATACACGTGTGATTTCACATATTCCCTTTAGGACGAATCGTAACAAGAATCTTGTTACAGCGTATCGTGAGACGTTTCATCGGTTCTGCCTTCATACCACTTGGTACGTCATGCACCGATAATAATTCAGCCAACAAAAATCGATTCATTCGCAGTCGAGTCGCTATTCAGTTCGAATCTCAAATGAGATCAATTTGTTCACAGTTTCGCTCAGTCGCTCGATCGATCATCCGACGAGAGGGCAGAACGTTATTAAAGAAGTTTCAAAGTCAGCTGTCGACCAATTACATCGTTATTGGATTTAAAATTCACTTTCATCCTTCATCGCGCTCGAAATAATTGTCGCCAGGTACATTAGCGTTATGAGCACGTAAGTTTTCGAGCTTTGGTTTATTATTGCCGTTTTACGGGCGTCGAGAATGTCACAGTGCGTACATTACAAACATTTTCACATTAAATTCCGACGTTTTATTATTAACTTTTTTCCGATATCTGTATATGTCAAATACATAACTTTCCTATGTAACGTAGTCTTATATTCTCATACAAACAGACGATGATCAGTAACTGACGCCATCCAAACTGAAGACTTTATGCACACACACGCGAATGCACAATGCACTTATTCGTCTCGCCATTGCCGCAGATGCAGCTGCAATTGCGGTGGGACGTTGCCTCGCGGGCCATTGATTTCGTGAAATAGATGTTCACCAAATGGTTTCTGTGCAAGTAGATACAGCATTCTCCTTTTTTTCCCCGCAATACGCTATCCTGCGCGTACGCTCCTCCTTCGCTTCACAACCTGAGAGTAAAGGAAGGATACGCCAAGTTATCTGGCTGACGCTCAATCCAACTGAATTAAATTATCCCCTTAAACCTCGGTCTTTATTCGAAAAGTTCCGCAACGTCTGATTTGACAAATTTGAAGCTCTTATAATTCGGAGTTAATAGATAAAGTTCCGACGAAACGAGCTTGATTACTCACTCTATTCAAGCTGACAGTATCATGCACGATTACGGGCGTACTCTCCCTTAGGCTGGAAAAAGTTTAATAACCACTCGCCGCGAAATAGTAACGGGAAACAATTCCCGAGTAATTACTGCGAGCAATCGTTCGCGGTGATAAAAGACTTAATGCCTGTGCAGACCGTGTAATGACATTCCGACACTCCGCACGCCGTTCGAAACGGCATTCGGCGCCTTTTACGCTCCTTAAAAGAATCCGCTCTCATTTTGCCCAGATTGCCAGTGGAGTGCCAGGTTTGTCGGAATTCCTTCCGGAATGTCGTCGTACGGCCGAAATTCTTATTTTCAACGGAAATGTGTCGGAACTTGGCACGAGTGACGTGTTCGCGGCCTTTTATTGGCGATTCGGCCGTACGTGTTGAGGCTGCGAATCGGTAATCTTGTGGCGCGAAGCGGTTAGGTTTGACAAATGACCCACTTGTATCGTGTGCAGATGGCAACGTGTTAATTATTCATTCATACCAATATGTCGTACGGTCGAAGTATGACAAAGCTAGAAACGGTAGAGTTCAAATCCATCCAATTGTAACCCATCAAAATCGGACCCATCTCGAATCCGATAGATCTGAAATTCCGACAAGTAAATCCGGCAGAATCGAAGCAAAACTCACCCTTTGATCTCGTGACGACGCATTTCATATCGCGCACCGCTCCGCGGTCAAAAGTCGAGTGACAGTTGACAGACGGCTGTAGTTAGGTGCTGTAACTAAAGAGCCAGAGCGATTGCGAATCTTGCCTTTTAGACATTGTTCACCGCTGTCCTGGGAATGCCTTGCTCCCAGGATGGCCGCCATGCAAATGCATTGTGACGGGCACCCGGTTACATTCGTCCATCGTACAAGTTCGTATATCCTGTTCTCGTATGTCGCGCTCGGCCATTAATATCGCGCATATAGGAGCCGCAATTATTTCTTCTGCCCGGTTCGGTACGAGCGTGCACCAAGACTCGCTTCTAACGGCGTTCCAATAATAACTCGGCAATTTGCCGAGGAACGCAACCGCGAGAGAGAGCGAGAGTGAGAGAAAGAGAGAGATGGAGAAAGAAAGAGAACAGGGTACCGGATGGGACGTGGCATGAAAAAAATTTCTTCCACCGCTCGCCGCAGTGAAATACATCGGAGCACTGACGCGTCTTTCTCCGGCAGAGCACACTTCTTAATTTGTAGTATTTGAGAAGTTAATAAGACGATTTCGTTTTTTTTTTTCTGTCCAACGTAAAAACGATGAAGCGTGAAAATTGTGATTTGAGATGAGACGCGATGAACGCAGAAAGGGGTCCGATGACCCGATTTCTCGCGCACTTAAGATTTGCCTCGACGCCGACATCGAGGCCGCGACGTAAGATCCTTTACAAGCGGAGTCTCCGGAATTCGAAGGGTGACAGGGTCGCTATCCGTGGAATTTCTTTGCGGTAGTCCTCAGGGATGAAAGCGCCGAGACGACAAGGTTTCACCGCGTCAACGATTGAAAACGCGAACGCTTTGGCAAGGTCGGTATTCCAAGGAGGCGAGCGATCTTGGTTCCGACCGAGATGAATTTTCTGCAATAAAAGCGCGACGGCGTAAATGAGCAGCGAACGCTCTGCTAATTGCAATTTCGCGAGAGGATTAAATGTGATATTCTTTCTTGTCTGTTCAAATTACGTCTCGCTAATGATATTAGACAGCCGCACGGTTGCGTACAATAAATATTTGCCGAGCGGGGTGATAAATGAAGTGGACGCACGATCAATTTTCAATCGTCGCGCGCCTCAATTGCCGTCGAGCGCAGAGAATTTCACATCATAAAAACGTCGTCTCGTCGTTCCTCCCTCGCGCGTCCCCGAAAAAGCTTGAATATTTTTCAATCTGATTTGCCGATGACGGGAAAACCCTCGCATCGCGCAGCCCAGACAACCGTCGGTGTAAACAAAAAGCGACGTGCAAAAATAAATGAACGGTGTGACACGCTTGTGCGTGATGAGTGTCCAGTTCTTTTTTTTTTTTTGTCACGCACATAGACATATTTTTCTATACTGACACCGACCGATCGATTCCGCCGCATCGTGCGTCGACGACAATATGGAAAACGGGGCGAAAAGCGACGGATTGTTATCGGCCCTGTGCGGATCGAGGAGAAAAATGAGTACACAGTCGAACATGAGTAGTTTATTGCCCCACCGCTTCATCCTTTCGGCTTCTCCATTTTTCTCGATTTCATGAAATATTCTTTTTGTCATCCCCCTTTACGCGCCTCTTTACAATTGCAGTCGTTCGTCGCCATACGTGTACCGGTGCACGTACGAAACTTCGCGCACATGATCCTTTTTCTTCGTCCTGGTTTTTCCTTCCGCTTCCCGTTCGTCGTCAACTTTGTCGCGGCAGGTCCATTTTATCGAAGACCGGCCCTGCTTCGCTCTCGATGAAATTTACAGCGTCCACAACGGCGCAAACGGCTCTTTACGATTTTTCAATGTCCTCCTTCCGACGATACGGCGGCCGACACCCTCCGTTCTCGTTGTTACACGTCATCCCCCCCGTTTATTATATGAGTCGCAATGGCGTCTACGCGATTTTATGGCTCTCACGTGGAAAGGCGTCAATGAAACTCCGTTAAAATTAACGACCTCTCTCATAATAATCCGCGGGATTTATCTTAGCGATGGTTTACCGACACTTTATTTGGAATGTGGCGTCGGAGGAGAGATGAGAAGTGATGATGGGGGTGGTCTGTTTTTCGAGCAGATTAACCATAAATTTCTGACTAGCTCTTGCCCCGCGCTGAAATGGCGCGGCGGGAGCTCACGATAATGTAATGGCAAGTGGAAAATCTGCTGACACCAGACTGGCCCTAGTAAGAAATTCCGAAAGCACGGTATTCCTGCAATCGTGACATCTGATTCCATTACATGTTACCCTCGGCGTCGCTCGGCAGCTTATTTTCAAACACAGTTATGTTATCAAAATTCCGTGCATGCACCCCTCAGGCCGCTGTTCAATTGAATATCGTACTATGGAGCTAGTGTAAACATGCGTCGCGACGATGGCCTTTGAAAGGAACACACGGCGTTGCTCTCGGAATTGCGTCATGTCGCGACATTTCTTCCCTCTCTCTCGGTCGCGGCAGGCGTTTGATTCCATTAAAACGCCCCCGCACAATTTCCTCGCGAATTAGTATCCGCGCCCCGCTAAGCCGCTTTCCGTGGTTTCGGCAACGTGTGAAGCTTAATTAAACGCTCGCGAACGTGGGAAAGGTAATTTCGTGTGCGCCTGGACCGTTTCGAGTGCCGTTCATACTTAAATCGTCATCAGGTTTTACATCGCGAATACTGTCGGGGCTTTTGAGTAGACCCCAAACGAGATCGTGCCACCAAACGACGTAACTGCCTGTGTTTACTTAAATCCAACCGAAGCGAATTCATGATTGCGAAATGCGCCCCGCACGCTTATATCGTAATTGCCGGCGAGCGAGAAGTGGATCCACAGGTACAAATCGGGGGTAATTCGTAAGACGTCATATCATCTCGTTTTCTTCGGCCTCGAAATCCGAAGGCCCATCGTCGATACTAATGAAGGAAGGCAGGATGAATTTACACGGTAATAAGGAAAGCAATCTCTTCATTACTCCATCCGTCATTCCCACCCCTCCCGGCTGCCATTAATTTCCTGCCATTATCGCCCAGAACAACGTCTTATCCAGCACGGTTGGCCAACAAGTTGACTGGCATGCGACAAGCTTCGTTATCCCTAAGCGATCTCGCCAGGCGAACTTTATCGAACTGCCGTGGGATTTAGTCACGATCCTTCGACACGATCAGATCTCGACGTTTTTATATTTCGTTTTCTCTTTCACCGTTGTATTTGTAGGACAAAACATTGATTTACATGTTATGTTCAGTTTTCTAATCCGAAAATGAATGCGTTTTCTGAAGCATAGCGGTTTGTTTTACAGTCACCTTTCGTGCATTCTCTGGAAACGGAAAATTAATAATTTGATTTGAATTAAATGTTGCACTACACGTGCAGCGGTGAAATGGCAAAAGTTTCCTTCTGAGGATATGGCTGTTCGGCTGTACGAGGTTTCGAGTTCCTGATAGCTCTCTTGGGTTAAGCTACGCACGCTCACGCGATCGATGTGGATGGGTGACCGCGTGCGCACCACCACCACCACCGGACCCGCGCGGTGTTTTTCTTCCTTTCATTTGTCGGTAATCCGTCTCGTAGTAGAGTTCTTCCTTGTCCCCCCTGCATTTTAATAAACAGCTGCTGTGCTTGCATTGTGCATCGCGTGTGTTTTTATACCCTCCTCATCATCTCCGATTCTCTGATATACCACACTTTTCTCTACTTCATGAAATGGGTGGCCGAGGAGATGAAAAAAGTAAAATTAGAGGGAGTCTCCACAATTCGGATTTGCAGTTACGTAGAACCGGATCACTAAATTCACCCTACACTTTTTTTTCACTTTGATTCGTTATTTTAACCCTCTCAACGTATTACTCGTGCATTCACAAATTACGTGTATTTGCTCCTTCTTGTTTGCATTCAAAGAGTTTGCAGAACGAGCTATTCATTGGTTGATTAAATACAAATGTTTCTCTATTCGCAGCCCACTTCAAGCGCAAGATTGACAATTTTTATACTTTTCGCAGGACATAGGTCTATTTACGGTAATTTGAAATGATCGCAGTTGCGGATGGTCAGTGAATCATTACCTTTATCACGCGCGCTCCTCTCCACAGGCGAGCACACGGTTTGCCACGGCAGTTTACTTAATAGCGACCCAGAGAATTATATCGGGCCTCAGTGGGTCAGTGCGTTTATCTTCCGACGAAGTCTAACGATCTTTCACGGCTTGTCGCGCTTAACATTCGGTCCAAACGAATCAGTTGTAAAAGCGTTTTCCGCGGAAAAGTTACTCTGCCAGGGAACGATTTTCGGATGCCATTGCTTCTACTGTGTTCGCGGAACCGTTGTTTGCTCGATTATTGTCCCATCCCTGAACATACCATTTTATTCGTAACCCAATGTAGCTTTTATTCCCGGAAATTAACTAAGTTGTCAGTGATATGAAATAGAACATTTGCATTCGACTAAGGACTAAGCAGTACGTGAAATCTATTGTTATAACGACCTGGCTCATTCCCCGTTTAGATTTCACATTTACTGGAAACATAGAAGGACTGCACAACCGAGTGAATTCGGTAATTCGCGAAAGCAACAAAGCGCAACGTACTGCAGCTGCCGTTAGACACCCGCGGTTCACGCCGATGCCCTGTCACTTCGCCTTAATTGTACGTCCCCACTACTTAATTGCAAAATGTTCCGTAATTCAGGTCAGCCCGGACACTTGTTCCCTATTGCAATTAATAGCGTGCTTAAGTGGGCGGGCGCTCGTTTTAAAACTCTGTTGATTCTGGGCACGGTGAACGAACTAACGAACATTTCTACATTCCACTAGTTCATAGATGAAAGATATAAGTAACGAATACAATTTTATTCGTTATTCGAAACATCTGCATTGGCATAATTCTCGTTAACCGTGCCAAGCATGACGTCAGGATTAAAGTCGTCACCCTGCTTGGCGAACGACCATCCAGAAAGTAAATTCTCCGCCCGGGTACTGTTTTTCAATGGGCGCAGTGGCCGTTGCACCTGCAGACGTGCTTCCTCCTGCCGTGCATGTAAACACGCCACGCGAGCCGAAGTGTTTCTCATATTTTAGTCGTTAGTTGTGACAGCGGCTAGACTGGGCTGAAACGTCGGTAGAGCCGAGCGAGTCGGTTTAAATTAGCGAGTCTAGACGCCTCGGAAATACCACGTGCTGCGCGTCATACTCCATCCGCAGTCGTCTCGTTTTGAATGTCCGCGCCTCGCTGCGTTTCAAGACGTTTATGCCTACGCGCTTGCCAGCGGGAAGCGCGAAAACTCGACGACACGCGCTTCGATAGGCTCGACTGACCAGGTACAGGGATGGTCAGCGACCACAAAGTTTGGCATACGAAAGTTCGTCGAACGATAGAATCAGGTTAAGCCGTGCGGAAGTAGTTTTAAAAGTATGTGTGACTATAATGCTGAAAAAAGGGCGGGAAGTGTGATTCATTGTGTTGCTATACGTTCCGCTCGTTCGTTGTGTGCATTTCTTGTGAGAAGTGGTGGAAATTGTGGTCCGCCAGGTGCCCTGTGTAATCCTCTTTGAGTGGTCACGTCCATTCGTCTAGATATGGAATTTTACAGACCGCCCGGCGCCCCACTTTTCTTCGTACCGCGCGTTTCCGTGTTTACACGTTTCTATGCTGCACATTCTTCGCGTACTCGGAAGCTTTACTTTCTTATCCCACTTGTGCCATTTTAGAATATACGAACGCCGCTTTTATACGTCTCATTCATTCATCCTTTCCACACCGGTCTACGTTATTGTTCTTTAACATTCCGTACGTTCCTCCTGGATGCTTTCCACTTGGAAAAATTCTCGAACCCTTCGCGAGGCACGCACGAGAAAGACATCATTTCGTGAAACAATAATTCGGAATAATTTGAACAGTCGCGAATGTAATCCGTTCAGCTACTCAATCGACTATACTTGGCGGACAAAGTTAGAAGGAACAGACCGTATACGTCGGCTCCCTCCCATGCCGCCGCCGGCTCGGCGCGTCTCGTGGTCTCTAGTACCTTTCCGACCCGTTTCGCGGCGTTATAATCGCATGGCCGCCCTCAGTACTCGCGAGCCTCGCTCGGTGCGTGTTTCGTGGCGTGGTCGTCGTCGTGTTCGTCGCCGTCGCCGTCGCCGTTGCCGTTGCCGCCGTCGTCCTCGACGTTTCTGTCCTCCCCCTCGCTCCCGTGCCCACCCATTCTCGTTCTCCTCTCCGTTCGACCCCGCACACGCCTTCGTCTCGCGTGGCCGCAATTAATTCCGTCGCGAATCCGTCCTCCTCGTCGCCCGTAACGCAGCAGCGGCGCTCCTCAGCTCGGCAGTCAGTTTTCAGCGGTGAATCGTGAACGTACTCGAAACCGCGGCGCTGTCTCTCGTCGCACGAGGCTCGCTCTCTCTCTCTCTCTCTCTCTCTCTCTCCTTTTGCCGCGAAAGAAGGTGCGAGAGACAAGGATAGCTCCCGAAAGCCGAACGAGGAGGCCTTCTGTGTGTTTTGTTGTGTGCCGTGTGGAAGAGAAGAGAAGAGGACGCGTGTGTGCATCGAGTGTTTTCTGTGTGTCCTCCCGGGCGACAACGCACGCCGGTCGACAAAGTTTCGAAATTGTGCCTGTTTTCCGTCAGCGGTAATCGCGGAGACGTGTACGGTCGTCTCTGTCCACCGCGCTCGCGTGCACGCTACTCTACTTCGTCTGGAGTAGTAGTCGGCTCCGTCTCACCCTGTGCGTAAGTGTGTTTATCCGCGTCCTTTTACACCGTCGCGTCGTTCTCTCGCGCGCTCGCACACGCTGCTTCACTGTCTCTCTCTCTCTCTCTCTGGCTAACGCCGCCGTGCGTACTCTCACCTGCGGCACACAGGTGTCTCGTGAAGAAGCCGACGCCTGCCGATCGACGTCCATATACATATACGTTAGCATCGGGAGAGATGAATGTATATAGATATAAATGTGTACACGTCAGGTTAGGGATTTTCTTGCTGTCTCTCGCATTTCGGAGCGCAGAGCACGCTCGCTCTCGTCGACGTTATTACGCTCCAAATGATCCGGCTGGTTCGCGTCGTCGCGACCCGCTCGTCCGTTTTAGGCCGGATACTTTTGTGCACGTTGGCGTAGCCTGTTGCATACCTTCGCTTTAACAGGAACATTTACACGTTGACCGTGTCCCGTTGAAAGGGACGGTCCTGACGAGGTTAGGCACGCACACCCAACCTCGCCGAACGTTCTGCCCTCGTCTACCATCGACTCTCGTTTCGCGTCGCACGTTACTGCACTTTACATAACCCGTAACTGTCAAGTGCTCGTTTCCTTTCGTGCGTGTACCCGTGTACGTACTGCTGGCGCGCATACGCGCGGATCTCTTTCTATCAGCGGCCTGCCCGTCTCTTTCACTCCTGCGTTACGTTGCTCGTGCCGCGCGCGGTGTTGTAACCTTGCACGCGGCGTTTCGGAGCAGAGACGAGAGGATTGGGTTACGGGTGCCCTCTGATCGTGAGAGAGAGTGAGAGGCAACGGGAGAGAGGGCACGCGCACTTTCGCTTCGATCCAGGTGCATATGTGGCGTGCGGCGTGTGTTGGTACGTTGCCGGCTGTATGTGAGATACCGGGGGCATTGCCGTGCAATGCCTAAAATTCCTATGCGACTGTGTCGTCGATTAGTATTGTTTCTTGCGAGGTCGTTTTATAATCATGGCCGGCCGCGTACGGAACATCATTTTTTTTTCGTATCGCGCGTACACGGTTTTTCATTTTACTTGTCAAAGTTCATCGTCCATCTGTTCACTTTCAAAGCACATATTGTGGACATAGTGCGTATAATACGAAAGCGATAGTCCTGAATGGTCTATTAATGATCGTTATCTAATCGCGGGTTTTCACGCGTTACCGTTATAAGAAGGCTAGCCAACATGCCGGAATGGGCCGTTATGAGTGTAATTAAGCGGGCAGCCAATTAATGGGTCGACGTGTATCGAAATGAATATTTCGTGAGACATGACGCCTCGTGGTCTCCTCGAGTGAACACAATGAGCGTCATTCATGACATAGGCATGCCAGCACACTGACGTGTATACATTTAGAAACTACGGGGGAACGAGCCCGAGTACTTCAACTTTTCCAGACACCCTCTGTCAGTCGTATAATTATCCTGCCCGAAGAATTTTTCTTTCACACGAACCATGTCTTTGAAAAACGAAACGTTATCTCTTATTCACGTTCGTCAGAAAATGCATTCTAAATTGCTATCGTGTATTCCTGAATACGAAAACCTCAATCGGTCGGTCGGGCAACGATTTTTAACGTGTTAGAAACAACGCCAGAGAAAGACAGTGCTGCAGGCAAGGGAGCGAGAGAGGAAAAGGACGCGTACGACTCAACTTTTCCTCGTTCCGACTGCGCAGGGACTCCCACCTCATTTTTCGTGTCGCAGCAGAGGATACCAGCGGGTGATTTTCCACTAGGCAGATTTTCCATCGATGGATTTATCGTAAACACGGCGAGCTTTGACACTCCCCGGGTGTACGGTTGTGTGTGATAATCCGAACCAGCGTCCGTCCCATCATTCGACATCGTCGTCTATCTCCCACGGGATCATTCTCTCTCTCTCTCTCTCTCTCTCACTCCCTCTAATATCGCCGACATGACAGCGCCGGAGGAAGAACAGGAATCGACTTCTCGTGGAACGTGCCAAGAGATTGTTTCGTCTCGTGTCAAGGTCAACGATCTTTTCACATCCTCGGTGCCGGCGTTGTCGGCATAAATAAGGGACATTTTGCAACGCGCCGAGGGAAGTTCAGCCGAGGGAGAAAGAATTATGAGCGAAGTGCGTGGATTTTTAGAAAATTACAGCGCGGACAGAATCGCGCTCCGTCCATTGAGATAATCGGAGCTGTGCTTTCAAGAAGTAGTAGATACAGCGGGTAGATGTACCAAGAATTTTCATCAACGCCGCAATTGTTCATTATCGCGTGCCAACTAATTGGGATGTTCTTAGAAATGGTAGATCCTCAGTAGTTTCGCCGGAGAGAAGACATCGCCGCCATTTATAACGATCTATTTCACTCAAGCGGACGGTTCCTCGAAACTACCCGTTCGACGCGGGAACCCGTCAGATTAATCGACGATCAACACGCCACCTTGTCCCTCGCATCGTGATCGATCTTATCTTAAAATTAAAATTACATTAACAACGGAGACAATACACCGTCACTGTGACTTAACAAATCCAGCCACCGTCCTGATGGCAACGCCGCCGACCAGCAGCGTTATCCCGGCAGGCCTTGTCACGCATTACCAATAATCCTCGAAGCAAAGGATAGGACCTTCCTCGCTCCTCGCAGCGAACTTCACCAAAGAGCACCGATCAAATTCTCGCCCCCCGATCGGCGCGAATCGTTCCGCGAATCGTTCCGCGAACCATCCGTATCGGAAGTTTTCCTCTGGCGCGCGATTGAAGCAAACGTCGAGCCGTGGAGCCAAAGCCGCGAAGCGCGAACGAGCAACGACGACGAGAGCAGTCGGGCAGCCGCGCGGGACATCGTCAGCACGATGAGGTCGCGAGGAAAGGACGAGCGGTAGGTTCGTTGCCGAGCCTCGTCACGATCCTCGGCCCGTGGCGAAAGAAACGGCGCGCCCGTTTCAAGGATCCGCCGTTGTCGTCGTCCTCGTCCTCGTCCTCGTCGTTCTCCGCCGCCGCCACCACTGCCACGCTGTCCTCCTCGACCAGCATGTCGATCCGCGTGAGTGGCGTCTATCTTGTCCCGAGCACGGGCGCCAACAGCGAGCCGAACAATGAGAAGAGCAACAACTATGCTGAGAACAATCTGCACCAGCAGCAGCAGCAACAGCAGCAGCAGCAGCAGCATCACCATCATCATCATCATCACTCGACGAAGACTGTCACCATCGTCGCCGGGCCGCAGCGGAGCAGCAGTTTGGATTATCTGAACTTCGAGGAGAAGCGGCAGATCATCGCGTCGTCGCTGTCGTTGAGCGATTTTCTGGCACATGGGCCGGCAGCGGCGGCCGCCGCGGCCAAGGAGGTCGCTGCGAATACAGTCATCGGTGAGTGAATGATATTTTCAGCGACAATTGTTCAGGGGGGGGGGGGGGGGGACACGTGGCTGGATCTTGTCGCGTCTCTTCGGGAGAGCTCCGGGCGGGCGCAAAGTTTCGGGCATGTTGCTGAAAGATTTATGATGAGTGGAGTGCAATTTCGCTGTCGTGCTTCTGGAAAATTGGTATACTGTGCCCCGTGAGTCGTGTGATTCATTTCGGGGAGGCATACCATTTCAATCAGTCGAATTCGCTCAACCTGTTTTACGATGCCGTGTCGAGGCGATGCGCGAGTAATCGTTGTCAAAGAACGTACGATTTAAGGTTCATATCCTTTCCGTCTGCCGCTCGACGTAATCGTCAGGTTGGCCGGTGCAATTTTGCATCGTTGCGCTCAATGCGGTACGTGCAACGAGCTTCTGTTCTCCATTCGCTCGGACTAGCTTCGTGTTACGTAAGTGGAGTGCAGTGGAAGGTCGAGTGGATCTGTTGGTAAACAGTTCCGGGCGTATGCGATTCGATTTCGTTCTTTGCTGATACTCGTCGAACGGAAAATGGATACCTTTCCGTTAGTAGATATCGCGTTGACATTGTGACAAGGCATTGGCTTTACCTTATCGCATCATTTCCTTGCGTTCCTTTTCTTCTTCTCACGCAACGGCTTTCGTTTCTGGAGTAGGTTAATGCCGGTGTACCGGGTAGTTGAAGAATTGATCGGGTGTTATTACGTCCAACTATGAGCTTAGCTGGACGAACGGTATGCGTTCTTATAAATGAGGCTGAAAACTGTAGCCCTGAGTTCAGTTGAAGAGATTGACTGCCACATCGGCCACTTATGGCTGACACCGTGAGCAGCCAGGGTGCCAAACAACTCATTCTGTTATATGATTATTTTATAATTGTGGGGACGGAGGGGATCGAAGAAGAAACAAAGGAGCGCGCGCGAGCGGCTTGAGAAGCCGAAAGGCGCATTTAAGACGTAAGGTGTCGGTGGCGCAGTGTCTAGCGCGCCTGCCTGCGAATCCAAAGGATGCCGTTCGAGTCCGCCCGATACGGTTCACTTTTTCCGATCCTACATAATTACCAATAATACTCATCAACTATAATGCATTCCTTTATCAGTATTATATACAATTATTTTTACATGTGATTAAAAACGGTGATCAAAGTTAAAAAATAACTTTACGTGGCCGCCCATACGATCTTTCCGAAATTCTCAACACCTTTCATTCATCAAATTTGAAAATGACAGGATACGTTAAGTTCGCCGTAATCGGAGAATTTTCCAACGTACGCGCCTGCTTACCGAGACTGACACAAAATCACTCCTGCGTCGTTCTACTGCGGCACACAACAACCTCGTTTCACATGAGCTGCTCGTTACACCTGCCCGACGATATGTGGCACGCACGAGAATGACTCGCTCTCAGCGTACCGGACAAGCCTCTCTCGTACAGGCACCGTGTAGAATCGTGTAGGAAGAGAGGCGATCGTAGGGCGCGTGGCGGAAGAAGGGGAGGGGAGCTGAAGCGAGTAAAAGGGAACGCGCGCGTACGACCAAAGGGAAAGACAAGGAACGGAAATGAAAGAAAAGGAGGGGGGGACGATGAAGGAAACGCTGGAATATGCGACGCCCCACGGTTCGATTCGGTGTCAAGGAACTCCGTGGCTGCACTCGCTTGTAAACAAACCCGCGTGCAGGAACAAGCGGCCACCTTACGAGACCGAAACAGAGATAGATAGATAGATAGATAGATAGATAGAGAGAGAAAGCTCATCTTTCCTCCAGCCGCGGCTTCCAGTCTTTTTTTCCTTCCGTACTCCCTCGCTATCTGGCGAGGTCGTCGCTCGTTGTGCGAAAAAAAGGGACGAGGATGGAGAAGCGGAACACGAGCGACGCAGCGTCGTCGGCGGGAGGCTCTCTTCCTTTTGTTGCGAATCGTACGAGGGGGACTTTATCGCGGTCGCGCGCGGAAAAAAGTCGTCGTCCCCGCTTTAATTCTTAGCCCATTGAGGACGCCTCGCCTCTCTCAGTTGTTTACGCCTCGAGTGCGCTCCCCCCGCCGGGAGTACGGCCTTTTTACGTGTCCACCCAGTAATTGTCGATACGAGATTGCGTTTTGCACGCGGACGTGCTTCCCGTTAAACGTGACGATGAGAGTGAAAACTTGGAAGAGTAGAGGGGGGCTAGGAATGTTCGAAATTAGCGAATTCTGCGGTACCGTGTCTTCGGGGATACTTGAAATTTGTTTACCACGGAATTGCGTTTCGATGATTGAACGATAACGCAAGCAACAATTTGCAGGCATTATCGGTATAAGCCTCGCGGCGAAATCGTTATTTCGGTCGTTGATATGCGACTTCGGTCGTCAAGTGTGCCACGAAATTGCGTCTTGTCGCTTGCAAAACGGCAGCGACCGCGTAATTACATTTTCCATTCCGTCGTGTCGAGTGGATATTATTTGCTCACGTCGCGAATCTCTTTGTTAGTCAAAGCTCTTGATTAGTCTTATCTCGTCACATCCCATTACAGCCTTCGTACGAGACATTCTCTCGATAGAATTAACCTGTCGCATTGTCTACGGTATGACGTACGTTTTTATCGGCGGCGGGAAGCTTAGAGGGCTCATGTCTTATCTCTTCTGTTCTCATTATCGCATCAGGACCATAGTCCATTAGTATTCATTCTCTAATCATAAATTCCTCAATTTTCATTGACCCCTTCACAAATATTTGCTTATCATCGTTTCACAGAATTTGACCGTTATATCACGTTTCCCGCGATAAGCATAAAGTTGTAATGTTTATAGTACATCAATGTCTGTCCTTATCCAAACTGTCCTTGATTGCCGTCCTATCGCTGATCTCTTATCTGAAATCTTAATCGCATTTTTGCTGGCGCCTTTCTCCACCTTTCGGCTCCGCAATTTCCTCCGTAAAACGACCACTTCTGTTTTCTCATTCGACTATTGCACTTTCTGCCGATGGCCTTCCTCAAGGCGGATTCCCGTAAGTGAGCGCGAAGTCCACGGCGGAATATCGGAGCCGCGCCTTTCGCGACGTTGCCGCCGCCGAGAGTCACGTGCTTGGGTGTAGATCGATGATCAATCATCGGCGAACGACTTGATTCGCTATTCAGATCCTCCGCGACCTCCTTCGGACTTTCGATCTTGCGCTACTAAAACTTTATCACTCTGCCATATCTTATACATACTCACAATCAGTTGACGCTTCGATTTTCAGGAATGCGTCGCCTTTAGTACATTCAACTACTAATTCCTAACAATTTCGTCGGTTTCCAGAAGCCTTAATTATTTGATACAAATTTGGGAATTTGAGTTTTCAGCTGTCAATGAGTCCCTCAACTAAATGACTTCTTTGTCGACGTAATTACAATGACGTACCACGTGCGAGCAATCGATTATTCCCTAGATCCACCAGCTTTGTTTCCCTATCAAGTACCGACCGCGTACGCCCTCGATCTTCCGAAATCCATAGGCAGTTGTGCAACGATCAATAGCAGAGTGCAGGGAATAATAAACGGGCGAAGTTTATAGACGTCGGTCGCGGGTAACGAGCGCAGAATGCAGAAGTAATGTGGCAACAGCGCGCGGAAATCATTCATTGAGCGGCGAGCCACCAGGCTGTCGGTAAACTGGCTGACCGGCTTGGATCGCACGTTGTAGGAACCAGGACGGTGGTGGTAAAGGGTTAGTACTCCTTCGAATTGGGTGAGAGGGTGGAGAAAAAGGAAGATCTCGTGATTAGCCGTCTGCGCGTGTCATCTCTCCGCATGTCGAAGAACACGAATAATTGAGTCGTCGATCGTACAGGACGATTGGTACCCTCTCGTTCTCTTCATCAATTTCATAAATCGCGTGACATGTAAGACAATACGTGTCATGGATGCTATATGAAGAACCTAACCCAGATAATACGTGATTTGCTGTAGAGAACGAACCGTTTTGGGGTCGGTCCCTTTAACTGTTAATGAGGCCGTGCGACGTCTCATAAATCATGCCGTGATTGTTCCGAATCGGGAGCAATCTCGTTCGCGACAAACTAATGTAAGTCCCGTGCGTCGACGTGGCATTACATTATATCGTCACGTATGACGGTGTGCAAATTATTCTTCGCAAGCCTTCATATCACTTTCTTTCCCTAAAAATTTGATTTATTAAACGTTGTACAAACGTGCAAGCATCCGCGCACTCTGCGCCAAGCTACAACTAGACATTCCGCATGACAAGATGATTCCCACACCACGTCATAGTAATAACATACGGCGATAATTCCGTTCTTATGCATCAGTCTCTTTTGTCTCTCCTGTTTCTTGTTTTTTTCCACCGCCGCGCAGGTAAAGTTTATTTACTGCCAGTCGCGCGTCACGCATTTAAAGATTTATCGTTTTTCAGAAGAGTCGCGCGGACTCGCGTGCAAAAGGAGTACGCCCGTTACGCGAGCAGATGTTACCGTTCGTGAGCGTACGTGTCTGTCGGCATACGGACGCTGATCCCACGCAGAGTCGTACAGGGAATCGTAAAACTCTCCCCATCGGCATCATTTTTTCCCGCGAACATGCCCGCAATGGGGGATGGAATGATAAAACGGATAAGGGCTTATCACTCGATGGAAGACGACGGGAAGGCGTTGGAGGGTAACATTATGCGGAAACTCGCTACGGCGCGGCGTTATGAATGACTAACCGTTGACGGGCTTGCGTCAAAAATTTAACGTCGAATGGAGCCAAGACGTTCTCATGAGCGTATATTTCCTTTGAAGTTATAACTTTCCTTAGAGGCTGTGGCTTTTGTGTGTCTCGTCGTACGCCGACGTCTTTCGTCGTCGCTCGCATTTTTTATTATGCGACGTATTGAGGGAGGAATTTGTTTCTTTAATTCCGAGAGCTTTATGGGGTTCAACGCGATGCTTTTCCGTACAGAGAATTCGTGATCGAGCGACGCTGTCATTTCTGATGATTTAGGTAAGACATCGTTTGTCAGGTTTTCTCTTTTATTTGGAACGTAAGCGATCGCGTGTTATCGTGAGCCTTAAGCTGATTGCTGGCACCCTGTCGTCTTGCCGCGTAAAGGAAAGGCTTTTCCACGTACATGGTTACGAAGGGCGGAAGAAGGTGGGAAGGTGCAAGGTGAGGGAACGCAACCTCATGGAAAATGCATCGTTCCATTTCGTCCATTAATTTACCACGACCCTGTGGCCCGTCTCGTCTGGTGGCTCACATTGTCTCAGGCTTACTCCTAATCTCGTTCTTTCCACTGCTAATTACTGGAAAAAAAAGTGAGACCTAGTCCTAGCAACTTCGCCAAGATCTTCTTCCTCCTCGCATTTTTTCCTTCTTGTATTCGCGGCCGGAAAAGGGTAGTTTTAATGGAAATGTGTACCATAGGCAGTGTAAACAAAATGAAACAATTTTCTATGATGAAACCGGTCGTATGTAAAACGGCAAGCTCGTGAAACTGTTCGAAACGGCACGATTTCCCGAACTTCCCTCGCGCAATTACCTATTCTTCGCACACTCCAACTTTTCCTCTTAATTGGAAGGTCGTTGCACCCCGAACAGGTGCTCTGGTCAAGAGTTCACTCCCTTTCTACAACTGATCATCTCTGCCTCTCTCCTCGTCTGACCCTTTGTTTCCGCATATGAAAGATGTCTTTCTGGACGTCGGTGGAAGTGTTTCAGACCGCAGCGAACGCTCATGGAAGATTCATCGTTTCATTTCGCGACGGGCGTACGTCCATTTTCCGCGAGCATGCCGAGCGAAGGAGACGGGGGAGTCAGGGAGGAGGCGGCAAAAAGGAAACGCGCTCTCCGAGGCAGTGAGGCAGATCTCCGCGATCGTGTCTTTTTGACGTCGTTTAGTCTGAAGACTTTCGAGGCGGCGGAGAACCCTCAGATTACCATGTTGGCCAAGTTTCCAGTCTCCACGGACGTTCCTTGCTCTCTCTGTCCAGCTCTCTCACTCTCTTTTCTACTTTCCTTTTTGTCCTTTCATCTTCTGCTCTTTCTATGGGATTCGTGGAAAAAATGGAGTCCTTCGAATTTTCCAAGTTGAAATTCCCATGGCGCGGGCAAAGTTTCACGGCGACGGACGAGTCGCGGCGAGAACAAGCCGTAGATTTTGTCGGAGAAAAGTTCCGGAACGAGTTGCCGGGCTGTAATCAATTTTGACCGTCCACCCTTTCGAGTCGCGAGGTAATCGAATAGGTTGCCGGCGCGTCGTATCTCTCCCGCTACAATCCTATAAACTTACTCAATTGACTTCGGACGAGCGTACCGTTATTGTTGGGTTTGTACTCCCTTCGGGGACCGATTTTAGCGCGCTGATTTATTTTTAATTACTGATATCGATCTGGGCGGTGGGTACAGGCAGAGATACACTGCAACATATATTAAATATTGATGTGCGAAATGAGTGGACGTGTGCTTCCATTAATTCGTGTCGATATCATAATGATGGTGTTCGCGATAATATGTAGAGAGCAGCATGAGTACTTCGCATGGCACGTTAATATATTCACCACCCATGCATTTTCTCTTCGAAAGTCGTATTAGCTGTTAGACAGAATGGCTGCGAACGCGGAAAGCTCGAACGTCGAGAATTCATCGATCACTTAACATCGCCTTAGCACTCGTCATTTTTTCCCGTCGAACTTTGGCCGACGGGACGAACTTGCGAATTAGTTTTTTTCCAGCGTCTTACCCTATTAGATCCGCGGTCTTAACGCACCGCCGCGCCGCGCTGTCCTGTCCGTGATGGCGAACAACGCGAGCTTCGTTCCCGGGAGAGGCCGGGAATTTCGTCTTAAAGAGAAAGTGTTCAGCGCGAAACTGGTCGCGTTCACGCCGAAACTCCGAAGTTGCACGGAATGAATCGATTAATCTTGCCTACCGGCTCGTCGTCTGGCCACGTCTTTCGCACGGAATGCCAAGGTTGCTTCTCCCGACCGGAGGAGAACGTAAATTCGTACGTGGAACGATAAACAGAAGGCGTCTCCCGAGTGCAGCAGCGCTGAGATCATCGATCGTCACGATTCCTTGGTCATCGCAACCGAAACCGATATTAATTCACTCGATATTGAGTCAATTATAGAGTAGGATCGCTCGGATCGTGATACAGCTGTGTTATTCGCCGATATATCGCAGACATAACTAGTTCGACATACACACAGTGATTTACTGATGCATATCGTACTCCGTGCAACATACGGCAGATCGGCGTATAGGTGAAGCATTTTTTAAATTGACCGAGTCCCTTCCTTTCTTTCGGTACACCTCTTGCTTCTCTCATTTTTCTTGCCCAACGTGTAATTATCTTTGCATTACGTTCGAGATCAGTTCCCACGTGTCATCCGTTTGGAAAGTCTTACGAAACGTTTAAGCGTGTGCGCGAGGCGTCATTACACGTTTCTGACAGCCGTCAGAGCGTTTCCGCGGAAGAAACGCTGAATTAAATTGGCGAGAAGCGTCGAGAATCGCGAGTCTCGCGGTACACTTGGGAGCCCTCGAATTAATTCGCCAGAGGATGCGATTGAACATCGCGAACTGTCAATTATGATCGCGAGCAGATATCGGTAGGGCAATTTTAATTGCGCGAAAGTCATGGTGGAATGACTTTCGGGAGTCTGATTGAATACATAGCTCGAGGCGTCTCGAGCGTAACGTGGAAGCGTCAAAAATACGTTGGAAAGGAATTTCGGATGGACGGTGAGTGACCGCAGTACGCAGGTATTTGCGGAGGTGTCTGGCACACCAGCAAAAAGGCGGGTGGCCAACTTCTTCGCTATTTTCGACGATGTTTCGATATCGATATACGGCTTTCACTATGGCGGGACACCATGTCGCACGATTGTCAACTTCGTATCAACGGATCCGGGTTGCTTGAACTTAAAATTTCAAGGAGCTCCGCTAAGTGTCCGATGTAACATATGGGACGATTTTTAACAGTACGAGATGGCTAAGTTTGCGAAATCAATTGGAGCGAACTGGCACCGTCGAAACTGGATGTTATACGAGGGAAGGGCACACGTTTGAGACGAGGGACGGGTATATGCAGTCGCCATACGTGCGGCAGGTGGCCTTCTTCCTGTCTTGGAACCTTGCTCAATTTTTTCTTCCCTCTCTCTCTCTCTCTCTTTCTCATTCTTCGCACACGAAATATTATACGGAACGCATGCTTTCGCAGGCAAACAATTAAACGCACAATTAAACGCGCCGATCATTTCTCACACTTTTCGCACGACTCTTGGACGGCATTCAAATTCGCGCGATGATACTCGAAATTCAAGCAGAAGTGTGCCTGTCGTCGTATTAAATTACATAGCGTCAAGGCGGCGCTGAAGAATTTCAGGGTAATTTTTCGTACGACTTGTTGCTTCTCGCTCACACACACACACATACAAGTTCCTTCGCGAAAATAAACCACCGCAGCGTTGCTCACCGTGAATCTCCGTTCGCTCGATGTCCACTTCGGAACAATTTAAAACTTGCAAATAGCAGCCGTGTTTAGAGTTGAGAGTAACGTGGACCGCATACAAGTCGAAGTTGTGCCCAGGAATACGGTTGGTAATTCACTTGCACCAGACGAATTCCAGTGCAACTTCCTTCCGTCACTTTGTGTTCGACCGTTGCTCTCGAACATCGACGCAATATACTATAAACAACGAAAGATGAATTTGGAAGAAGATTGTAAGCATGGTTTTGTCCATAAATGAGGTCAAAGATCTGATTTAGATTGAACCGTAGAAATCGTTCCGTTTCTATTCTTCTGCTTCAACCAATCCTGTTTCCACACCGTTCGGCCAAATTCCAAGGACTTTTAAAAGACTATTTGGATCTCGTTTCTGCGGGTGACACTCAGCTGGTATAGTGGTCGAGGCTGACCAAGGACAGGATCGGGGTCAGCTTACCCCAGGTTCCTCTTTGAATGCGACGTTTCATCCAAAGGGGTTAATTTTAGATTTAGGGCCTCCGGCGTTCACAGGGATTCGACAGGAGAAATTGTAGTTCGAGCGTGGCGAACAATAAAACGAAGAATGTTGCGCGAACCGAACATCAGGTGTAGTTCAATAAAAAGATATCATATTTTTACTAAGAATAGTCATTAAAAAGCTCGCGACCCTGCCATTTTGATGGGACGACTAAACTGCTCTTCACTATAACCATCTTTACGACCAACGTCGTTCGTCTCTGCTAACGCGAACCGTAAGAAATTGCATAAAGATATTATTGCACCAAAGCCGAAGTTCGCTTCGAATCAGAGAGACCGGCCGAAACTGGAAACAATAAAAGTGCAACTGACACATTGCGCTGATCTTGTAAAAGGGGTCGTTTGAGCGTCGACTGCGCTAATTGATCTTAATGGGAGTAACTGTGTCACGTTTTCTTCGTAGTCGTTCAATTGCCGACGTTGATTCATCAATTGCGTCATAGACGGATCTTGATCGATGGACGAAGCGAGTTCATCCTTTGTGTACTTTCCGACGTTGACACTTGACAGTGAATTTGAGGCTGTGCCGAGTCTGAATCTTGGCCGTGCACTAGTTGCTGCACGGCAAACTTAGGCGCCAAGTATGTAGCAATTAAGTCTCGTGACTTTATAAATTCGTTCGAATCGCACTTTCTCGATGTAAGCATTTTATTTTTCCGTTATTCGTTCTCTCTGCTGTTCGGATGTGTACAGTACATTCAATGTGCGGTTTCAGCAACGATCGCTCATGCACGATGATTAATTTGGACAATTAACGTTTCATAGGACAAATCACACACGCGTTCTTCCACTCTGCGGCAGAGTATTAATAATGTCGGTGCGTTTAACGATAATCCATGATAATCGCCGCATGATCTCTCTGTTTCGGCTTCCCCTCTTTTGTGTTCAATGACACTGTTAACAATTTGTACAAACGCAAACTGCATCCATCTTCGTTGAATTATGTACGGACGCAGATGTTGTAGCGGCAAAATTCATATTTAATCAATTTCGTGTTGTTCCATTCACGTTTCGTGTTATATCAACGTCGTTTAACCCAACGAAACATACCGTTGTTGCAATCAAAATGATTCAGCTTCAATTTCAGCACAATATCCGTAACGCTGTTAATGCGAATTTCTTGTGCGGATAAATAAATTTTACTCCAATCTCTGAAATTAATACCGCCGTCGCTTGCGCTACATTTTACAGATTCTAAGTGAAACGAATGCAGTGTCAGTCTTGTCGCGCAGGATTTAGTGCGAATTTCAAGTGACAATAATTCAATGCAGTACCATAATACTATGTCGTATACATTATACAATCCAACGCTTCACTGTTAGGCACGCGTAGTATGCACATGCGACTACCGTCGCAAAATGGGTTAAACATTGACACTCGCTCAGTCAGTTGGCAACTATGTTCCGCCCGGTTGGGGTTGTGTAATTGGCACCACGGTCGCCAGCATGATGCTACAGTCATTTCCGGCGCCAGAATGACGATGCACCGAGCAATAGGAGCCTTTAGTCACCGCCGCTTGGCTAAGACGCCTGACTGTGTGTCGACACTGAAATCCGCCGAGGAAACTAAGGACGCGAGTCCTTACGTCAGCTTTTTCCGTTCGCGGCTACCGGCGCGATTAACACACGAGAATTTTGCAATCGAGCACTGAAGGGCCGAAGAAACGTTGTAAACTGAATCGATAAATTGATAACTGATTAGAAGGAAATTGGATACTGTTATCAAAAGTCTCGTATAACCCAGTTTTTAATAATATGGACCCAATTAACCGTGTGATTCGTATGGTCGCCTGCAATTTTCTCGAAACACCAATGGGAGGCTTCTGTTAAAATCTACTTTAACTCTTATGAAGCTCCGCGCTGCTATCCGTTTGTTAGCAGTCTGCTCATACGTATCGTCGTTTCGTATCGAAGTTACAGGCGTCGCTATCTTTTTACGGAAACTCCCCACTTATCGTCGGCTCTCAGCCGGCATCGCGATCCAATTTCTTCGGCTCGCAGCTGCTTCGGAATTCCGCCATCGAAGGTGCAATTCGCGCTTGAATTTCTTTCGCGCGAACGCCCGCCACGTAGATTCGCTTCCTTCTTCTTTCGCCTCGTGCCTCTCTTTCTCGTATTCCGCGCCGTCTTTTTTTCGTATTTCTCTTTCTCGTATTTCGCGCCGAGAGATCTCGGCTATTGGATACGGGCGTCCTAATTGTGCCGTCCTTCTTCCTTTTCTCCTGCCGTTGTCAGACACCACCCACTCCTGTTCATCCTACCTACCTACCTACCTCCGAGAATTTCTCGAAATGAGGATCCTTTCAGCGGGCTTCCTCTTATACGGCCCTTCCGCATTTGCCTCTCCGAACCCTCCCCCGGAAATTCGTTTCCGTTATTAGTTGTTGAGAAAAAGTTCGTAGACGCCTCTCCTGCCGCGGGTGCCTGCCAGAGCTCTATCAGGCATTGAGTGCGTTCGAGAGATGTGTGTAGTAGATTCCGGCCAGCGAGACAGCGCGAGATTTTCTCTGCTCGACTTTCGCCGGTCGCTCCACTTTGCGAGCGCGCGGCGTTAATTATGCGACTGCGTAACCTAATCGCGTAATTCCCGCTGCGGATATTCCCTCTGCCGGGAATGCAGCAGACAGCGAATTCGGCGCCTCGGCTCTTTGACGCCGGGCGTATTATTAGCGGCGAATTTCGCTGGGACATACTCTGACGTAACACTATCAGTTATCCCAAGAAACACAATATCGGATCTCGTTATTCGATATCTCGAGCGGCACATGGCATGCGATACGGCGTGTCACGCAGGCGAGACTCGAAAAAAAGTCTACGAGCACGCGATTCACACGAGACGACGGCACGCAATGTCAAAAGAATGCGATTCGGGCCGCGGCGTTAATTGTCGCAGCGAGACTCGCTTAAAAGTCTTCTTTCACGCCGCGTCGGATTAAGAGTCGCGGGTTTTGAGTTGAACGTTCGCCGTTCGCGGGGACATGCAACCGATTCGGTCGCACAACCGCGCGCCGTACGTGCTTTACAACGCGAACGTTGCCAGTCGCAGAGGCGAGTGAGAGTGTTTGGCGAACGGCAACGAGCGTCTTTTTATTTCTTCTCGCCGAACGTACGTAGTAAAGTAAGCCGAGGTATTTGTCCTGGCTCGCGGTTACGGTTTGCGCGGTTATCGGTTCGTCACCGCGGAATCTGTTGGAAATCATAGCGCGACCTGTCGAAAGGATGACGCAGCCAGTACCTTCTGCGATGGTGACGTCGATCGTCGGACGAGAACGGTATTGTACATCTGCGCGAGGTACGCAAACGCTTGCGGAGCACAATGCCGAAATAACCCTGTTTAAAAGGAACGCACGACCGACGTCTCCCGCAAGTGTAAAGTCTCTCGTTAACGTACACTTAATATCGGCGAGCGCGGCACGTAGAAAGTTTGTTCTGAGCATAGATTGCACATGCAGCCCGAGGATTGTCAGGCGCCAGAGAAAGAGAGAGAGAAGGTCGCAATGTCGCCTCGCACTTGAACTGACGTCATTTGAGACCGAACAAGCCTCGTTCTCCTCGTGCTGGAGAGCACGTATGCGAATCTCGGCTAATATTTATGCAACGAGCACTTTCTCACTTTCGGCCGCCGAGCCTCGTCGCCGCGGATTATTTACGCCTCTCGCCGAGATTCGCGGGACTGTTCTCTTTCTCTCTCTCTCTCTCTCTCTCTCTCTCTCTCTCTCTCTCTCTCTCTCTCTCTCCTCTTTCTTTTTTTTTTTGCTGAAAATGACAATGTTTGTGCACTTGTCGCGCTATTATGATTTATGATGGCTCGTGCTACATCGCAGAGTTTGCGTTGTCGTGTGCAATGTAACTACCGTCGAACCGAACATCGTATACTAACATACGCGCGCACGAATGTTCGCGTATGTAAAGCAGCATGTCGAGACATGCTGTAGGCTGCTTTTACAGGGACAAACGTGTGTGTGCTGTTCGTAACAAAGCGGGACATGTAGTCCGCTAATTAGTCATTACGACATCCACTAGGAGCGCATCTGCTTTGCTTCTGCCGCCTACGAATAGACGTGAATGTCTTCTTCATTCGTTCCTTCTTAATAATGCACGTACAACAAGTAATGGCGAAAACGGACGAAAAGATGTAAAAGAATTCAATTTTTCCTTTTTATCTCAAAGGCAAATCTATCATTTTTCCTCTTCAAAGACCATCGTTATGTTACTCGACTTGTTTCGACACACAGAGACCTTATTCCCCCGTCTTCAGTCAATAAGACGACGCGACATAGACGAGACACCGTTCTTCTTTTCTTTCCCCGTTTTTTCCTTCTCCATAAACACGCACACATGCATTCAGACGACATGCGGGAAACGCGCACCGTGAATTTCCACTTTGCCGCGCGGCGGGTGGACGTCACGCGTCGTCCATTAACGGAATGTGAAAGGCAACGACACGTTATAATGGCCGGCCGTTGGCGGCTGTCAAAGTTGCCAGCGACATCGATAAAACGCGGTACTGCGTTGTTGTTGTTGTTGCTGCTGCCGTTCGTCGCCGTTGCTTCTACTTTGGCTTCTGCCGCGAACGTGCTCATTCAGGTTCGATCAGAGGCGCGGACGCGTGTTTGCGACGACCCAGTTTGTCGTAAGCATGCTATGAGGCGTATGAGAAAACGCGTGGAGGCGCAAAAATCGCAAAATTATTCTACCATCAGGGTCATGGCAATATAGATATTGGTTTTAAATTGAAATTAAATTCTCCTTTAATTAATGGAAATTTCAGTATTGTACGAATTGTAGAATTTACAATCTGTATATAGTCATGTGATGTTCGAAAGATTTTAATTAAACACTAAATTGCCCGTGACGGGCTCCGTGCTTATGAGTCATATCGTAAAAGATGTTTAGTTCGCGCCACACCGTAACGTCCAATGTACACCGGCGTAATGACCGTTCACGCGGTCCGGATTTTGAGCACGAACAGTGGTAATTTATTTGTTTAAAACGCCGCCACCACGCCGGTGCGTATAATTTTACTTACACCGACATTTTCGTGTCACCCTCGCGCGAGTGAGCATTTAAATATCCTCATTTAAATATGTCCAGCTGTTCGTACGCCAGGGGCATTTAAATCCGTACATTTCAGCCGCGTCAGCGTGCTTCAGCTAATTCGTTTGAATATCGGTGTCGTTGCCATGGGCCAACTGGGGGTAGAACGTGTAACAATTTGCCGTTTCATAATGTTATAGTTATTAATGCGATATCTTTTAATAACGAAACATTAACGAAATTCTGCCCGCATGGTATAGAATTGTCGATTGACTACGGACAGATATTATGTTGGCCTGCTTTGACGCAATACGTATTGTCATATGTCGATAAAACGTTGACAACGTCGCTCTTTCATGCTCGCGGATATTTGCGCGAATTTTTCTGTTTTCTCTCGAAGAAATGAGAAATGACGTTAACTGGAAGGAACGAGCGGTCGGGTATCACCCGTTGTTGAGCGCTTTATCATTCGAAATAGACGTCCTGCTGTATATTTGCGACCCAATTCCTCGCTCTCGTATAAATCAGAGTTGCATGAGCGGAGATCTTGAAATTTCTGGCCAAGGCATCGGAAATTCCATGTTGCTCGCTATGGACGATTGATAGTTGAATATGTACCGTCTATTTTTTTGATTTTCGTTGTGACGGTAAATGAAGTATTTATTTTTAATCATTTTTATTTATTAGTTCAATTGTCGACTTTCATATAGGTAGGGAGTCACCGTGTTGAACGCGAAAGAAACAAACAGTGTGTTATAAGAGATCAAAATTGATGTTTGCCTTTGCAGTATCGATCGATATCGTTCGATTGTTCGCTTCGAAGAAGAGCATAATGTCAACGATACTCGACACCGTGCTTTCGTTTACGTTTCTTCGTTGTTTGCCATTCTCTTTTTTTCAATACAACGCTCTTCGCTCGTTACAAGCCAGTCACAAGTCCATCCAAGGCAATCACAAAATCTGATATTGACCTGATCAGTAATATCCTCTACGCCTACAACTTCCCTCTAGAAGCGTCGATACGTGAACGTGAGAATTTCCGTCTCTAATACCATCCTAGACGAGAAGAATCAGAGAAGAAAGCAGCAGATCGTCATAGCGGCGTTTACGCGTGCAATTCGTCACGGACGCTTTATTTTACAGCTAACCAGTTGTAGAAAGACACGGGGGGGACTTAACGGGGCACTGGAAAATCTGGGTCGCTGCAAATGAAGCAGCTGAAAGCGTCGTGTCATCTCGGTCGTTCGCGCGTCATAGATCGACGATCGGTGTCTATCATCTTTTCTACATTTTTTTCATTTTTTTTCTCTTCCCCATTGCTACAGAACGGAGCAGGCGTATCGCGGTGTACTCAATGGACATTTGGAAGCGGACGACTTACGCGCGAAACGTCGACACTAGATTCCGCGACGATTCTCTGCCCCCCTTCCCTCGTCGTTGCAAAACTAACGGACTTCGCCACTCGCTCAACCGTAACGCCACTGCTCATTCGCGTAACTGTAATATTTTTCAAATCGACGTCCGACCGGAAAACCAAACGCTCGTGGGATATCGGCTCGCCGAAGATAATGAGTGAACGTTCGGTTTCGTGCAATTTCCAGTTTGCGTGGAATCCTGCGGTTCGCCGCGGCAACAAGTACGACAATTGAGCGAGGGAAGGATTCTTTTCGGAGAAAGAAGACGTAACCGGTGGCTATTGTCGCGTCGAATTTTGCAAATAACAATTTTAATGTCACCGGGCTACGGAATGCGCGAGTTGAACGAGAGTCAACAATTGGTTGAACCTTTCAACGTGGCACAGCCTTTAAAATAACTCTGCAGCGGCGGAACTGACGTCAGACCCGCCTTACGTCTGAATATGCATTCGCGGAAAGCAAAAATTCTATTTCTGCCGGATACTCCGGGGTAAAGTATCGTTTCGACATGGCGCGATAGTGTTGAATAAAGTGCAGATAACCGGCGGTATGAAAATGTGTTCCAGCGAAAGGAAGTTTATTTCGCGAGGCACCGCAGGATTCGGCATGGCTCTCGGCCACGGTTTTATACGCGCACCGTTTTTGCGCAAGAGTAACAAAGAAAAAAAAAGAAAATTGACGGCATTCCACGAGCACGTGACGACGTGAATATTCGGCGTTATATAGAACTAGTTTAACATCTGAAAATATTTCATATTTCTCGTTGAGAAAATCAAGGCTTTCGCAGTACTTATAGTGCCCTATTCAATGTACGATTTCCGTTCATTATTGATGATATGAAGCAGGCGTAGAATCGTAGCAGAGCCGAGGCAGTTCGAAGCAGGAGCTGAAAGATTCAGCTGGAACGGGCTCTTCCCGCGGTGAGGTTGGCTCGATTGTTAGGTGTTTTTACGGTAATCGCGGGCGTTTACACCTTTACGAGTCGAAAGGAGCGAAGAAGCTGCGAACTGCATCGTCATTTCAAAAGCGGAACACCAGTCTGTGCAATAGACCGGAAAGACTAGGTTTCATTTCTTCGAGGTCTTTTCCTCAATTTGTCTGCAATGTTGATTATACACATATAATCACATAAGTAGCGTCTGGCAAAAAAAAAAATCTGATGAGAGCAATTTAGCAACATATCGCCATCAAACTATTTTATTAACTTGCGTAGAACCAAGTACCATCTACTTTCGTGGGTTCGCACACATTTATACCCTAATCCGTCGATTCAGCATCACGTCGCTATCCATTCCAGCGGTCGTTGAATTTTCTCATACTAACTCGTGGCTGATGGGAGGCTCTGCATAGCCGGAAGACACTCCGTGCCACATTCCACCGTATTGTTCCAGCTGAGCGCGGGGATAATTTAGAACACTCTATGCCACTGTGTGTTGCCTGTGCCATTTCTCGTTCCTGTTTGTTGCCTTTTGGTCGTCTTTGACAATGGCCAGCTTTCGCATTTCTAGTTTTTCCCCCGCTCCCTTTTCTCTCCGCCCTTTTTCCCTTTTTTCTCGGCACAATATCGATATCGTAAATTCTTCGTGCCCCGTCCTTCGTTTTGAGCACGATTCGAGCAGTCGGAAACAATCAAGACAGTTTCCCCTTCGGCTCGCGATATTTCGCGAGATTCAGTCTAAGCCCACGACGTGCCATTTAGCAAGATGGATAGCGTATTCGGCTATCTCGGAGCGATCCCGATCAACGAAACTACGCCTGTCAATATAAATATTTCTTTGTAGTCCGCACTTCATTCTCGTTTTATCCTGACTCGCCGGAAATTTATGTTCGCTCAGCTGTTCGGCGAGGGCGAGAATTCGAAGAACGTTTTTTAAGAACCGACGTGAATATATACATATTGATATCCTTTTTTTTTGGTCGGTTCGTTCGATGTCGTGTGCGATACGTAATTTCGCGGTTCTGTATTCATTTGGCATCGTTCCAATTTTCTGGACCGAGGAATTTCCTTTCAAAGGACAGGCTATGCGCGATAGAGACCGTGTCTATGTTTTATTAATGATGTTTCCTGCATTCAATCAATGCGTTTCTTCGGCCAGCATCGACGGGCTGTTTTTTCTCCTCGCTCAGAGTATTTTCTATATGAGGATGAAAAACATATCCGCTCGAATTGAGGTACATCCGCTGCTGAATAATTCGCCGATAATTCGACGTATTCCTACGGTCCGCCGTTATGTCTTCCTCCCGTTGGAATTCTTGGACGACTTCCACTGACCTCGAACCGACAAGACGATTCAATTATTTTCTACCAGCGACGTTCGCGTCTCTGATATTTCTTCGCTCCATGGCTCTTTTCATTATTGAAAGTGGAGGGGGAGAGAATATATGAAAGTTTATGGGGCGAACGATAAATTGTTTATGGTCACGGAAACTAGGTGGCAAATTGATAGAGTCAGAAAATTAGAGGCGAAGATCTGGAGCAATGGAGCGATTGTAGTGTCGAACCCTTGTAGTTAGTGAATTAAAATAGATCTCAAGCCCCACGGAAAATGTTTCATTATAAAAGAAGGATGCTCGAAATTAGTGACTATGGCGGAGTTGCTAATGAAATAAGTTTCAAGTGGAAAGGGTTAAGTGACGAGCGGACGCGGGGGCGTGTTTTTGCGTTAACGAAGTCATTTGTCAAGCTGAATAAATCCGGCGGCATGCGGGGCGAACAGGGGGTAAAGCCGAGTATCAAATCTAAAGAAATCCGAACAATATATCTGAACCAGTCAAAATGAAGCTCGACCTCGAGCGCCAGCCTCCGTCGCATATACAATTTGTCTCCGCCAGTCGGCGGATTTCTTACAATGGCCAACAAGAAGGGAGCGCGCAGTTTATGCAGTGTCGGGCCCGGTGATTCTGGTCGGAACAAGTTGGAAGGACGAAGCTCGGCCGGGATCGTAAGGTGTTGTACGTACGTGTACTCGTTCCCTGTTACATAACCCAGCGCGGAATGCACATTCCGCATTCCTCGCGACGAGTTCTCTCGCCCGGTACGTAAGGTGCCTCGTCCGGCGTCTTCGATCGGCGAACAATGGGCGTATGAAAACAAAAAAGGGCAACAACATAACTTATAACGCGCTAACGAGATGAACGACGTTCCGTGGCTTCGTTGTCAGAAGCCGACGCTGCCTCGAGGAGTGTGGCGGCCGACGACGTCGCAAAATGCTACCCCACCCTTCAGATTTGCCATTTTCTTCTTCTCGCCGTCGCACGTTTCCTTAGAATTTCGTTCACGACGGCCAGAGTCGCTTTTACATCGTTCGCATCACCTTTCGTAACTCATCGGGACAAGTTTTTTATGTAATTTCGTTTACGTGATCAAGTGCTACTTAGGTTCTATATTGATTGCGGAGTTAGGAAGTTCGTTCGCCGAGTATCGTGCTCCCGCAGAAATACGTCCGAGTTAATTCTTGAGAGCAACGGATGGTCTCCGTGCGCAGCGACGTCGTCACGGGCGCCCACACGGCGACTTTCTCGACTTTGTCCGTAATGGAAACGGTCTCTGTTCTCTTGAACAATTAGTAGACGAGAGAAATTAGTCTGTGGCTCGGCCCGTACACTCGGCGCTTCAGTTCGAGTCCGCTTCTCTGCAGATGCACATCCGTTTCTGTGCCACGTTCTGCAATATTAAATCTACAGATTCCTACCATTATCCTAAATTCTCGAATTGGTTCCTCCTCGGACAGAGGACTATTCCGAAACTTCTTGACATCGAAACGTCGTACGACACGCTACCGTATTCCGGTACTAAATCGTGTAGTTTGACGTGGTGCATGAATTTCCGGATTAAAGCGTTCGCCGAGTATTATAATTGAGGAGGAAGCTAACGGTACGTTTGAAGGCGAGTACGAAATGGTCGAAGAAACCTTGGGTGGTGCCTGGGCAAACCTTGACCGCGCCATGTTGCGACAGGGTCGTTGGTACCGAGTGTGTTTACCCTGTCAGCCGGCATCAGAATAGAACCAGGCCAGTCTCGATTGCCGAGAGAGGTCTTGTTGCCGAGGAGGCACCAACAATGCGTAAATATACACGCAAACCGACGGGGGTGCAGAATCGCAGCATCTAACCAGACGCAGTGCGTACAATCTTGATGGCGGGGCCGGTTCGGTTCATAATTTGCTTGCCTTTCTCTTCTCTCTCCATATCCGTTCTTCTTTCACTTAACGCTCCTCTGTGCTCTCTCTCTCTCTCTCTTTTCCATACGTATTTCATCATTTCTCACTCTCTCTACGCACCTTTCAATATTCCCCGCTTCTATTGTTTCTCTCCGTAAGTCTTTTTCTCTTCCACTAATTTCCGTTTCAATTATAGCGCCTCTGTCATCGTTTTCGTTCTTTACCTTTTGCCTTTGCGCAACTTTCCTCGAGCTGAGTGTGACACAATCAACTCACACAACTTGCAGGTAACTCGAGAATTATCAGCTACAGTAATTGTTAGATTACACTGTTGTCGTGTTATGACTTGTAGCCACCACTCTATAGAGTCACTTCGTGCTTCTATTGTCGTTTAAATTTGCACCGTTCCCAGACTTTGAGCGTTCTCAAATTCACCTGATTTTTGGGGTTGCATTGATACATTGCTTTCTTTATACGCTGGAAGGGAATCAATTTTCAAAATTTCATTGCCAACCTCCAGCTCGTCCTCGTCTCAATGCCGGATTAGATTTATCGCCAGTGTTTCAGTAAAGAGGCAGTAAAGACTTACGGGACGTCGGACGCTGCCGTTGTAAAAGGTTATACGGGCCTGCTGAGACAGTCATTTTATAGGCTAGCGCATCGAGGTCGTCAGGGTCGTCGTTGCAGAAAGCTTTCGTACGCAAACGCGTGTGTACGGACGCATACAGGGTGTGGTGAATATCGTCATTCGACTGGATGCACCACGATTGTTTAAAACATCTTTTTTTTCGTCGCAGTAAGGCTCGTATACAAACTTAGCGATTTCGCCAACTGACTGATTTTTCACGCCTCTAGGTTAAACTTCCGCTGTTTCTGATGCGCCGACGCATGTAGGTGGGACGGAAAATATTATTGTGCACTCTCGACACTTTCAGGCACAATCGCTCTCCTGCTTGTGGCATAAGAATTTTCGCCGCGCCCTGTGTGCATACATATATGCATACTCGTGAAAGGCCAGTAGACGCTTTGTTCTCCAATGCGGTCTCCAATCTGTGCATGCACGTTCGATCTAGAAGTTGATCGAGCGCTCTGACCTTCCGCGACTTCGCCGATTATCAAGATTAGCTAATGAGTGTCATGGTTCGTCAGATATCGGCGATCGTGTACCCGGATCAATGATAAACCACGCGTGAATGAACCCGATGCAATTTCCTGTCAGTGGTAACGGCACACACACACACACACACACACACACACACATACACGTATGTCACGTATGCACACGCGCGCACGCCCTATTCTGGCCACTGCACCAAGAGCAACATTTTCTGGCGTCAGGACTTCTCGATGGGGTGCGTCTGCCTATCTGGTTCAAGGCCGCGTCAATTCTGTACTTATCCATAAAACGCCAGCGTGGCTTCAAGTTAAAATTAAAATCCTTCCTGGCATTAAAGCATGCCACGAACTCGGTAATGATCGAATTAAACTGATTGAAACGAGAAATACTTTTCACGATCTAGGCACGTAACGAAACTCGTCGTTATTCGAAATCAAACCCGCCCTCGCTTTCGTTGTTTCGCCGGACGCGAAAGCAACGTGTGCAGGATGAGAATTTAGCCGGGTAGACGGACCGTTATTATGCGTGACGTTTGGCCTGCGAACCGTTTTGCTCCGGTATCGGCGCCCATTGACTATGTCGAGTCGGCCGCTGTAAATTAAGTTTTATAGTTGCACGGATCGATGGGCCCCGGAGCATCGCCTATTTTCCTTTCCTCCGATTCCGCCGGCAAAACGGTAGTCGATCCGTCGCGCGGTGAAAAATGATACAGCACTAACGGGGCGCGAGATCCGAACGATGAGGCGTGCACTCGTTGCGAGGTTTATGGCCGATTTCGATGTCGATAAATCAGCGGCCGCGAGGCGAACTACTGAAATTGCGTACGCGACTGTTCCTCCGAGCCCTTCCGCGACTTCCGTCGATCGGCGGAAGGCCTCACTTGAGATTCTCGATCCAATTGTTAGGCGGACGCAGACGGGAATGTCTTGCCTCTCCGATAGCGTCGGGCAAATAGCGCAGATAAATTATGTTTGCCTTCCCACTGCTTACGGACGTCGTAATATGTGAGCGCTTGCAAAATGCAGACCCGCGCGAGAAACTGCGCGATGCTTCGTGTAGGACGTTTTAATCAACCGATGGATGCGACTATTGTGCCCGATTGGAGATCGGAGGATTGATAAAAAATATGCAACGCTCGCTGTATCAGACCGAAGGGTGTTATTTCGGAGCGATCAAACCGATACGTGTACTGAGAATCGACGGACGGGTTAAACTGTCTCTAAACGACTGCAAAAACCGAATATGCACTGTTTCGACCGGTTGCATTCACCTATAACGTAATCGCATGAGTTTCGTGTAACGGAGAGCCGATGGACGGGCGAGCACATATCGATATTTCGTGACTCAGGATGAATCGACGGGACGACTCGTGTTGTGCTTCGTTCGAGCGCAGTTTTGGAGACTGCTGAAACGAAACTGAGAGCGCGGGGGTGAAGCTCCCTAAATTCCGTCGATAACCACGTTAGCCCCGTCGTGTTTCCATAGTCGATTGGCCGTTGATTTGATATAGTCCCTAATGTACACTGGACCAGACGGCAGATATTGATTCCAGCGGTGTCTACCCTTTTCCGGAGCCGTCATTGTTCGGTTAGAATGCGCGTCGCACGATTGCGATCGATCGCGAATTTTCAGTTTCAGCGCACGTACATTGACACGTGAACGACAGGCGAAGATTAAATTTCTTCCCTGCGAACGAGTATGGG
Source organism: Priocnemis perturbator (assembly GCA_963942575.1). NCBI lineage: Eukaryota > Metazoa > Arthropoda > Insecta > Hymenoptera > Pompilidae > Priocnemis > Priocnemis perturbator. Next base: position 13,297,451 of record OZ012653.1, read on the forward strand.
AGACCGGGGCAAAATGGTATAGCGGGGCATAATGGGACCGGGGCAAAATGGGACCGGGGCAAAACGGGTTTGGGGCAAAATGGAATATTGAAAATCAACACTGCTGGTCATTGGGGCAAAACGGGATCGGGGCAAAATGGGACCCAAGAAACTTCATTTTTTGCTATCCCATTATGCCCCGATCCCATTATGCCCCAGTGCCGTTTTGCCCCGGTACCGTTTTGCCCCGCTATACCATTTTGCCCCGGTCTCCCATATATAGATTCGTTCATTGGACCATCTTCAAGCTAACTTCCGCTTGCAGATAACGCTATCACGGGTCAGTGGAGCGCATAAAATTGGCTGGCATTACGTTCGATTAGGCCGAATCTCGCATGGTGCTCACTTTTGGAAATGTCATGATCGCTTTTTCTTTCCATCCGGTTGAGTCTAGTTTTTCCTTTCGTACGTCTTGCTTTCGTTCGGAAGTCTGCGGTGTGCAGAGTCGAGCGTAGAAACAAAGTTTCGCCGTACGCCCGCGATGGTAAATAATAGAGCGGCAATCTACATTTACCCCCTCGACGGGGGCTGGCCACTGCACGGAACCGCCTTTGAACCACCATTTATTTCGAGACCAGCTTTCCCAGCTCGATGAAAAATCGAGTTAAAGGGGCCCTGCCACGGTCAATATTTGCCGCCAATGAATATGGCCGATGATGTTGCCGTCGGGCAATCGGGAACGCGTGGAAGACTTTTGCAATCATTCCCGATGCTTCTGGTTTGAAGTAAATAACGAATGCGATGCATGAACGTAACGAAATAGTGGTAGAAATAATTTATTGCCTCGTATAGGCGGTAAGGAAAGGTTTTAGAAGCGTCGGTTTTCAGTTTATTCGAATTATATTCTAAATGTGCATATGTGTGCCACGTGCCGAAAAACACGTTTGACCTTCTTTCCACCCACGCGTGGCACGATTTTTAGGACATAATGTGTAACGACCATTTCGGCGGTAGTCCTATGTGAGCATTCCAGCGACGTGCCATTCCCCAAGTACCATTCCAGTCGCGGATCGTCGGTCAGCCACTTATTCGACCCAATTTCAGTAAACTTGCTCGATCGACATCGGCCGACTTTGATTTGTCGTCGTACAGTCGTACACCTATGCTCTCGGATGCTCACTCGCGTTCCCTGCATTTTTGACATGCGTCCATCAACAGTTTCCTGGCAGTCTCATTTGAATTCGTAGAATGTTGCAAAAACAACTGATTGTAGATACACTAAATTTGGCGTGCAGTTACATCCCTAGTAGCACACAAATATTGGTTAAATATTTTTTTCAAATATTAGAAAAATGTTTTTTTAGCCACACTTTTTAACATGGGAACAATATCGGATTTAAATATTGTCCACATGTATAAAAAAAACTCCTCTCACCACCACCACCACCTATGGCATTTACACTTGTGCTTTCACTTACAATAATATTATTTAATAATCCCTCTAAAGACTTCAATTTCGCAAAAATTTGTTTAATATCATATTTTATTTCTACGTATTGCCTATTTTAGATGCTGATATATTGAATATCTTTTTAATATTGGATACATATGTATTCAATATTTTGTGCTACTAGGGATGTAATCTAACCAGCCTTGAATCGTAGAACTGAGAATGAAAGGATTGAACGTTTCAATGACTCATCCGCCCGACTCAATTTCTGTAAACTCGCTCAATAGGCACCTTCCCGACTTTGATTCTCGTTCTCGACATTCCTGTCATCAGTGTCACACATACATGGTCAAACCAATGACACTCTTGTCAGAACGGTCGTCAATGAAATACGTTCATTCATTCATCCGTTCACCATTTTGTTGTGTAGACAGAGTCACAGAATTTCGTCACGTTGAGCGTGTTCCTTTACCTTGAACCTCCTTTTAATTCGCGTCAGATAGTAGCGTCGAAAAATCACGAATCGACTGACAGCTGAACGTGACCGAATTTCTACGTCGAACCCTGCTAATTTCGCGGCCAAGAAAATTCGGCAGCTCGGACGGTCTCTATAAATCAGCCGACACACGCCGTTCGGAGAAATGTTTAACGCGAGACGCGTGCAAATTCTTGTATATTCGGAGTAAAGCCGATTGACCGGAACTGCGGATACATAGTTACGTTAAATCTTTGAATGCTCTTGGCAGTGGTTCGCTGCGTTGCAAAATTTTCTTTCGACCAATCCCGAGCGCTCGGAGTTTTCCTCGTTCGACTCGGAAGTTCCGTTCGGATCATATTTGACGTTTTCCAAAACGTTCCGTCCGCGTTTAACGAAATTCTATTTCCGTGATTCACGCGCGTTTCGGGCAACGAGCGTTTCGCCATAATTTCGCTTTACTGACACTGCCTGAAATCGTTTCGTCGTAACTCTAATTTAGCTTGTACCGTGCAAACACTTCCCAGTAACTTTAATTATAGCGCCGTTTGTACTGTAACGCTCTACCGTTTTGCGGTTTGCGTTCTGTCCCGACTTTTGCCTTCGTGTGCCTCCCTACGTTCCGCCTTCAATTCGCTTTTACTCGCGCCTCGCTTACTCTGATACGTTTCCCGAACTTTAACCGATTTCGCAGTTCATTCATTTTCGGCCGCAGGAACACCTGTGGAATTTAATTGGCCGAAAAGTCGAGTGGTGCCGCGTCAGGAATGCTTTCCGGGTAGAAGGGACCTTTGTATTATTAGTCGCACGCGAATTCTTTACGACGTGGGATTTTGGCAAACTCACGATTCGACGGAAGCGAATGTAAGTCGATTCACGGAATTGTACATCTCAGTGAGACATCTTGATTTGTCATTGACGTTGTTTTTTTAAGATTGACGTCATATAATTGGCAGCTTGATGCATTGTCATATGCGGCGGGACGGACTGGGTCGCAATCTTCATTAACATATGTATCTTAAGGAACAGGTTCTAGAAGCTGTAAAACTCAACGGTGCAACCCAAACGTCTGAACAGGCGAACAATGCACAAAGAGGTTCAGGGAAAATTTTTCATTCGCATTCGTTATTTGAATCATCAGCCGCACGTCCGCTAGATCACACGTATAATTACATATATGCAAAAAACAAACCGGACGCGTTGGATGATCTCACAACGACCGATGCGGTGCGTCCTCTGTTCCTCTGTTCCCCGAATTCCTCCTCGCAGTGCATCGACAAAGTGTGTCGAGTCGCACTCTCTTTTGGCGTTCGTCCACGAGGAAAATAGGCCGCGATGCAGTCGGTAGTGGCGCTTCCAAAAGCAATTTGGTAGTTTGAGAAGTCGATAGACAACGCAGTACACCGCTTGACACAACAAACATTTTTGGGTCAGCGCTTAAGGTGCGCGTGGTTTCCGCGAGGAAGTTGTTCTTTATTTGATGTGAACACGACTCATAAATGTGAATGTAGAACGAATAGTTTCTCCCGAAAAAAGTATGGCATTCACTTGCTCTCCCCTCGCGTCCGTAACAGTAAATTATCGCCTTTAGCGAGTCGTTGCCACTACCGTCATTTTCTTTCCTCGCAGCCTGCGGGACGTCAAACGATCGCATGACGGATCGTTTCAGCATCATCTTTGGCTTCCTTTTTCGCGGCCCCACGCGATGAAAGGGCTGATGATGGATCGTCGAGCGTTTTCTCGCGGCCGCAAAGATTCGCGCACGTGGCGTGGTTTCCGCATCCGGAAATCGAGATTTCCCCAATCGTGTCATTCCCTCGCCGGTAAGCTCGTCCAATGCGTAGGGACAAGGCATCGGTATAGGATGACAAGGATAGCGAGAACACTCGCGGTGCTCGTTCTTGCCAGGACTCGCGAGTCGTGGGTTGATATATGCCGCTCAAACTTTCATCGTATCATATGTATTAAAAAGATATTTATTGGCAGATACATCCGTATGCGGTGACACGGGGATGTAAATTCAGACGCTGAGGGTAATAAGAGGATATTGAGTTAATTTGATTGCATTTAAGAATTGAATTGCAAGGTTGTTGTTAGCGCGCAGTGAGAGTAAATCCGCAGATTTGCCGCACTGTACCCGGCATTCTCGTTCCGCGAGGCGGCTGCATATTCGCCTGCTCATCAGCGAAAACGGTGAGGCAGTATTATGACGCCTACTTACCTACCTGCTTGCCTATTTCGCTACCTCGAAGCGAGGCACCTGTCTTCCATCCAACCCTCTTTCGAGAATGTAACGGTTCCCATTTGCATCGGGTGGCGTTTCAGGTAGGGAAACGAGATGGAAACCTCGTGATAGGGTGGCGAAGGTGTGAGGCCAAGGGAACGTAAAATACTGGTTCTCTGGAGTACACGCTTTACGAAGAACTTTCTGCTTTTCGTTTTTTCTTCAAAATCTACACCCACAATTTTTACGCAGAATTACATAACACAGATTCGAAGCTTGGAGAGCTCGACCGAAGACAACGGGAGTCCGTTAAACGTGGCAAGAGAATTGCCAGCTAAGCCGATTCATACATCCGTTGCAGGTCCTCCACCTTAATCCCCGAACCTATACCATCAGCAAGTTCATTCCACTTTGCGACAAAGCAAAGCGTAAACGCCCACGCGTCACACTCGTCGCACTCCGAGCCCGACTATCTCCCCCGCTCTCATATTTATTTATAACCGGCAGCTGGCTAATTCGCAATAGCCACGAGAATCTGTCGCCGATGGCGTCTCGTTCCAGAATATTTTCTCTTCCAGGATGTTGGTAAACAGGCGAGCGGTGTCCGTCGCCATTCGTCTTTCCATTTCGTCTCGTCTCGTCTCGTCGCGTCTGCCTTCCTTTTCCGTCGCCTTCCTCCAACGTTTCTTCGCTCGTCTCTGTCGGCTGTTAATTGTCGCGACTCGCCGACCGGTTTCGTCTCGTTCCTTTCTTTCCCTCGCTGACCCTGTCAGCTTCCGGTCGATTCCTAACGAGGTCAGCTCCGACTGAAGAGCAGTCGAGCATGGAATAACGATGTGAGATCGAACTGGATCCGCTATCCATTCAGACGGCCCGTGGGAGAGACATCATTGGAAAGTTTATCATTTATACCGCGTCTTTTTCGGCTTCTTATCGAGCTCTCGTCGCGTATCCGGACGGCGGTCGATTTTAACGTGACACGTCAATTCTACCCTCGATTCCGCGCAGTTAGGATAACAGGTCGCGTCAACAGAACGATTCGTTTTGGCAGTAAAATTGGAAATTCCGCGCGAACGGGAAACGGAGCAGTATGCTGCGACGGTGCGAGCGACGGAAGAATGCCGAAACGAGGCCGAAACGGTAATGTAATGGAGGGAACGTGCCGACAGAGCCAGAGCCTCGTCGACGATCTCTCGCATCCCTTTCGCATCCCACTCGCATCTTCGCAGCGAGATGCGAGATGCGAGATGCGACGAAACCGCACGGCCCCGAAATGCTTTCCGCGGCGGAAAATCGTTGTTCTTCTACCGCCGGTCCCTGGCTCATGCTAATGCGCGAGCTGAATTTCTTGTGTGCGTTCGAGCGGCCTCGCCAACGGGCATCTGCCAAGTGCTCAAGTCTAAGGCCACAACAACGAGGAGCTACAAAAATTTGCCGGGAGCAAAGAGTGATCGCGTAAAAATAACGGCAGCGACCTGGCGTTCATTTTTACATTTTTTCATACCACCACTTTTGTAATGTCTCCTACGCTGCGCCGTCGGGTCTTCCTTGATTGCCGGGACAGTGAGATTGAAACATTCGTTCCCGGCAACGTTAGTCACCCGAGCTTAATCGAGATGTAGCCTAATATACGGCGGAGACACAAGCGAGACTTTCGATTCAATACAAAGAAGAGGCGAACAAATTGCCAGACTCGAATTCTCATTTCCAGCGGTTCTTTCGACGATTCTTCAGCAGAATCCAATATAACGTTTAATCTCTGCACTCCTCCGGTTCCAACGGGGTTCGCTGAATCGCGTCTGCTTTATCGAACGGCGATAGAGAGAAGGGGAGCGCCTTCTTTTTTCGTCTCGCACTCGTCTCTTTGCTCCTCGTCACAACGATTTCCTGCGTTATCTCGGAGGAGGAAGAAAGTCGCGAAAGTCAGGAAAATTACTGGACCATTCGTATGTATTTCTAATTTCCTCTCGCACGGCTAAGGGAACGCAACGACGAAACAAAATGCCCGGGGAGCTATACTACTCTCTACTCAAAATAAAAAACATATACAAGCCGGGGGAAAATGAGAGAAAAATTGGAGAACGAGAGACAGCGGAGGGGAAGTAGCGCACGATTAACCTCGAACCTCGGGAAAATTACGGTGGGCAGAAGTGAATTTACCTCTCCCCACCCTCCGGCCGGAAGAATATGTTTGCCGACGAAATTTCCTAATGCTAGCCGCGGGGGTGGCCGTGGAGAGAAGCGGCGTTGTGTTGGCACAACACGTGTACCTTGGTGGTCGCCTCTTTCCGTCTCTCCCTCGCCACTTTACGTCGAAAAGAGGCCAGTATCGATCTGCACTTGGCCCGTCGCATTGTTTCGCACGGTTGAGCGTAAAGCGCGAGTTGTCCGGCGCCTAAGTAACGTTTTAACGTTAGTTGCAAGCGTCCGTATAAGTCTCCTGACAAATCTCTAGCCCTCCGTAATAAGTTCACACACACGTACCAGCAGTTCTCCTGCCCCTATCCATTTTCATTCCTCTCTTCAGTTACTTCTTCGGACGAGACAAAATCGTCTTGCTAAATTGGTAAGGGAAGATGATATGTTATTATTAAAAACAAAAAAAAAAAGAAATTGCACACAGTAAGATCTAACCAACGGAGAGAAGGGGTTTGAAACGCGTGACAAACGTGCAGCCCGAGACCGAGCTTTCAGAGAATCCGCCGCATGTAGTCTAAACGGTCACGTCCAGGCTGGATCACAAATTTTGTCCGTCCAGCGATGACTTCGTCTCAACGTGTATCCTCGTTTTCGCCGTGCGGAGAAATCGTCCTCGCGGACGATGGAGGTCGTTCCTTCTTCTTCGTTGTCGCATTCGTAGCAGCGGCAGTAGCAGCAGCAGCAGTAGAGCAGAAAGAATATATTGCACCGTTTCACAGTTGGAACAATGAACCCGTTTGCGAGATCTCGTTATTCAATGCGTCTGCGCCACAGTTGCACATTGTACTTCCGTAAAATTCTACGAGAGATATACATATGTATGTACAGGCATATGTACCCGCGTGTGCAAGTACGCTCGCGTATGCGCGGCATATGTGTCAAGTCTGGTACGTATGTTGGGCAATTCCAGGCATTGTTGTCCGCGTATTGCGCAAAATCGATCCGCACGTAATGGCCTCGTAATTATGAGTGTCTTATTGAATTCGTATACGCGTTCAACGCGCCACTGTGTGAGTGCACCGTAGTGGCGGGAGTATGTGCGGAGCGAATCGTGCGGGCGTTTGGTGATTAGCCGACCGCGTTAAACCTTCGATATCTATGAAATGTTTGCCGGAACGTTTTGATGAACGTATTATATTCCGGACGGATTAAAATATAATATTCCTCGTCAGCGATGAATCGGATATTGAAACGCAGGATTTTGTTGTACGTATACGTATATCATTCTTAATACAGTTTAGGCACGAATATGCATCGCACTTGCGGAATAAATTTCTCGAATACGAAAGCTCCTGCGCGGTTACACGAACACGTATATTCTCATTTTACATACAAAATTGCTGCAGGTTAGCGGTTTACCCGACGGGGAAAAAGTACGGGGGTAAAAGGGCTAACGTGGCAACAAATTCGTTCTTTGCACGCCTTTGTGTGCCTTTAAACGCGTTGCACCGAACGCTATTGAAGTTTTTCGCCACATTCCGCGCTGCAAGTTGCGAGGAAAATGTGATAACTTCACAGTCTTTATTATCCGTACTTTTCTGTTTTACACACCAGCGGCCACGTGAGAGAGTGTCTATCAATGTTCCACTTTTTCTTTTAATTCTTGTTATCCTCATCGAGGATATGAAGGCAGTCACGATTTCTCTGAATCTCTCTGTCCATTTGTAGGCTCTACTAATTTAATTGCACGATAATCATGCACATTACGTGACCATGGAAAATGACAAGCCACGATTGAGACCTTCGAACTTTTTTTGCCACACTAATATAATACTGGGGGACATAAAGAAATACGAGTCGTAATCTAGACACCGAGAATCTTCTCGCTTCGCCATTGCGAAAATTCCCCGCGATCATTCATTCGGCCGAGGTTTCTTTCATTTCGCCCGCTAGAGAAAAGCATTTCCCTCAAACATTTTTCTAACGACCTCACTTTATTCGCGTGTTTGCCATTCATCGTTGCCCTCTCGCACTGCCAAGGTCTTTGAGGCCTGGTCTACTCTTCTTTCTCTCCCTTTCCCAGTCTTTCTTTAACCCCGCCGCCTCTTTTCCTCTTCGAACACGCCCCCGCTCATCCCTCTCCTTTCTTGTCTTCTTTATCTAGCGGCTCTCGAGTTGCTCTCTGCCTTGGCACGTTTTCAGAGTTAAAAAAAGAAGCTAACAAGAAAGACAGAGAGAGAGAGAGAGAGAAAGAGAGAGGGCAGGGTTTGTGAGAGGGACAAGGAGATTCATGTGTGGATATACAGTGCATGTACAGAGGGTGTCGGGAAAATCGTGGCGCAAACGACAAAACGTAATTCTACTCAAAAAAGCACAATTGATCCGAACGTATGCTTGCTTCTTCTATAAATCACAGTTCACGCGGAAAGAATCGTCCTACTCTTTAGAACTATTATTGTATAAAGAAGCAACGATTTCTGTTTGCACCCCAATTTTGACGTCACCCCGCATGTGGCGGAGTACAAGCGCTGGCGAAGAAACGGAAAGAGAAGCGACGTCGCGAGAGGGAGCGTGGAGAAGTAGTAGTAGTAGAAGAAGAAGAAGGTAAAGATCGCTTCGTGTAGCGGCGGAAGCCGAAAGTCAGCCTCCTTTTTTCCCCGATCAGACCCTCTTGGCATCTCGCCAGACTGTTCGGTTCTCACGATCGAACGCGGTGGCAAAGGCGCCCGAGAATGCCTCGCCCGGAAAAATAACATCGACATAGTTGCTGGGGCGGCAGGGAACGAGCGGTTGCTCAAAAGTTCGTCGGGAGTTTCGCGGAAAAGTTGAAATTGCAAGCTAAATTGCGCGTCGAGATTGGAAGAGTAAAGAAGGAGGGGGCGGCGAAACGGGAGCACAGCGACACGAGAGGAAGATAAAGGAAACGATTTAAAAAAGGGGGTGGGAGGGGACGTGTAAGTTTGGCAATGCGAAAATTTGCGTTGCGAGCGGAATGAGGAGTGCAGCTCGTCGCTGAGATTTGGCAGGGGACGGATTTGAGCGGTGTCAAACGTACGATTTGACACGTACCGTAGATGGCTCTCAGCGGTCTTGTCTTATCAAGCGTAGACGGCTTAAATAGCGTATTACCAGTGTTGCTGCATTTCTAGCACGGCGTCTGGCTGACCTAGATATTCCTCTAAGCCTCTCAACACACATTTCTTTCCTTCCGCTGACAGACGTCGTTGCGGAAATTTCTTCGAACTCCTTAGCTTCCCCCGGCTTGTTTTGCGCCGTTACAATGTTACGCTATTAGAATATACTGCTGCGACGCTCTCAATTGTAAAACAAGACGCACGAGTCGGTTGATTGAAAATAACTTTGAACGACGTGCAACGGTGAATGACGCATAAGACGTCACGGCTGATGGGTAATATCGACATTTAACGCGGTGACTCACTCGATCATCGAACACAATACGAATACATATTCTCTGCTCGACGAGAATGCGACGTTTCGCGTCCGTGGATCAATCGTCTTTTATGCGTCAGAGCACGTACAAAGAAAATTCTCGGAACCGAGATTATATGAATTGCGCGACATTAGATAGCTTCAATATTGATTTAAAAGAGCCACGCTATCTGGCCTGTGAAAGAATCGTAACTGTGCTTCTAGCTCAGCTGGCACGAGCGTGGGCATCGGGAATCGTGAGGGTATGCGGAGAGCAAGGTGTGGACTCGTGCTTTTCTAATTATTCCACGAGTTACCCCGCCGCATAACCGCGTCGGTATTCCGCTCGAGCGGATTCGCGTCAAGCGTGCGCATACCTTACTTACGTTAGAAGCCGGCACGTGAAACGCGGAGGCGCCTAACGATGACGTAGAATACCGAACGGGCCAAGTTCAAGGTACTCGAGCCAAGGGAACGTTGTTTCATCAAAGGAATACAAACGTTCTCGTTATATTCTCGTCATACATATTCCGCAACCCGCGTTGAATACAATTTTAACGCCTCGTGACGTTAAACTGATCGTTTCGATATCGCGTCCCATAGAAAGCATCTCATACAAATGTAAAGTTTTCGAAAGTGTTGCGGTTCTTACTTTTCCCCCGATTTGCACTGTTTCGGTCTCTTTCGTATCGCCGTACCTTCGCTTCCGCAGAAATGTTTCTCAAAAGTTTATTGACGCTCTGATAATTTGCTAGCATTTCGAGCGGTTTCTGATGTTACGCCCCGTAAAGTAGACATTGGAATTGCCAAGTGACTCTCGCGAATGCGATTGAGTTAGCTATTGTAAAGATCAAGTCAATATAGTTCCGTGGCTCGTTGCATCTTTCGTCATATTTAAACGCCATTTCTCGACCGACGAAGTTTCGAGAACGTACGTACTCCTTACAGACATGTAGCGCGCGTTACGATATCGCTGTTACGACGTAGCCACGTTAGACTAAATTATGCATGTAACCTCCTGGAGATTGTGCAACGAGACGCGGAGAATTCGCCTCTCGCCAGATTCCACGTGAATTATGAAAGAATTGGCGGCTGAACGCATGCGCCTCGGCCGGTGGAAGCGAAAACGTGCGTTGCGTTCAGCTTCCGAACTGACGCGCGGCTGTCGCTAATAAAAACGTTGATATATTTTGGAAATTCGTCCCTCTCTCGCAAACCGCATAACTCTGCCAATGAAGAGCAGTCTAAGAATTGCATCGACTTGAGCTAAGTGGAATTTTCATTCGATGCAAATTGCAGATACCGACTGTCCAACTAAATGTCGGTACACGCGAAAGAATTTGCTGCCCGACACCCCGTGTCTATTGGAAACCTATAACTCTTGCAACATAAAATAACATCGAGCCCGAGATGACTGGTTCGCTGCACGTCAAAGACTAAATCGCTCAGTCGTCTTGCAACCGTTGCACCGGCGATCCCATTTGTCAACTGCCTGGGTCCGCGGAAGTTCAGTCATTCAGTCTCTGACAAATGTATCTCCCCAGCGTCGGATCTCGAACTTCCAGAGAACTTCAGCGGCTAAGCCCGCAAAGTGTAACTTCTAAAAGACGTGCCATGCCAATGAAGCCCGAATGCATCTAGACTCGTGCCAATAGGAGCAGAGTTTGTATACGAAGTATTTGACACCCGAGGCTGGAGTGGCTGGACGCTTCGATTGGGGATTAATTTGCTTAAGAGCTGCCGTTGAGCCGGCGACAAATGCCTGCGTTAATTAGAATCGCGCCGCGGGACTAAAACGCAGATCACTCGCGGATAGTCGTAACGAGAGAAAAACAGAGGCAACGTTAACTGATATCACAATTACGCGCAACGATATTCGCGTCCTGGGAAGGACGGTTAATTGGATGTCAGCACGATGTTCCGTTCTATCTGCAGCGCGCGATCTGTTGCATTAAGGGCGGCGGATTATTTCAGCGACAGAAACGGACTCGGGACGCGAACCTTTGTGACACGCAATTTCGTAAGGTGCGCAACGAACGAGGCCGATTATTATCCTGACACGCGGGCCGCGCGTTCCAGTGCTCATTTCGCTGCTCTCCGAACGGCTCTCGCTGTCGTCGAGTTTGATACATACATTTGTAGCGAGGGAACAAAAAAAATGGTAACATAACGTAATTCTCACTTTCCATCGCAAATTCATTGTTATTCACCGACCGAGCGCGCGCGCGCGCGCGCGCGGTGAAAATGCATGTTACGGCGAATAACGATTTCGCACATGCCGAATGAAATTCGTTCCGGGCGCGGACGTGTAACGCGATCAATTTCCTGTCGACGATTTTTGCCGTTCCGCTTATGGCAGTAGCGACGAGTGCGCGTCGGGCCGGGAATTTTACGTTTACCGTTCGGGAAGAGCGTTTCGACGGTTCATTACGCGCGGCTAAGTAAACGTCCGCGCACATTTTTGCCCGCTTTAATTGTTAATTGCGCTCCGCTCGTCAGGGTACGCTTGATAAATTCCCGTCGTATAATGCTCGGTACTTATCCCTCCCCGCCCCATCCGTCTCGTCTTTCTCTCCCGACGAACAACGCGCGCAGTCACGAATTTATCCGTGGGAGAGTAGAAAGTGTTTTATTAAAGATGCTTTCCGCATTATTGACGGAGATACGTTGGGCTACGGTGACTTGGCAGACTTCGGATGCGAGTCTCTCCAAATCGGATGAGAAGTTTTCCATGAAATTCTCCGCAGAGCTGCATTCGCGCGGGGGGGGGGGGGGGGGGGGGGGGGGGGGGGGGCATTATATCGCAGAAATGCAGAACTCGAAGTTCGACTAATTTAATAAGGCGGGCGACTTTATCACTGCCACGTCGACGGGCTGCACAGGTAAGACGATGCGGATTCAGCGAAACAGAGAGAGAGAGAGACAGAAGACGAGTCCGGAGGCGCAGATAACGTTCTTTCGCGGAAGAGAGTAACTTTACGTCATCGAATCGGCACAACACGGCATGGCGACGCGACTGGCAACTTGGACCGAAACTCGCGAGTCTCACGATACAATTATTCGTTTCATCAGCGGAAGGAATTTCCAACGTCGGCGTCGTTGGCAAGAAGTGATGAAAGTGGCCGTGTAAATTCACACGTGCCGGTAGACTTGCGGAGGGTATAAATGAACCATTTAATTACCACGTATTATCGGCGGGGCGTGCATTCGTATTGTCTCGGATAATTGAGAACTGAGACTTCGCACTTCTGCCCTAAGTACCTTCTACTGGGCCGTTGGTGGACATCATTTAACAGACTGACCGCCGTGTCAGCTGCATACGACTGACACCGTCACTAGAGAACGTGATCGGATTATTTTCTGGCGGAAACGTCTGAATTATTCCAAAATCGTCTTGAGCCGTTTCAGGCTCGCAAGGTTAGTTTGAGCCAGAGCGGATGCCCGGCAATTAATCGGATCTATTATCGTAGTTTCAAAGGCCGGCGCTCATCTGAACCCTGATATAGGTGAACTTTTGCCATTTGGTCGGCAGCCTCGAACTCTCCAGCTTTGCGAGACACCCGCGAGCGTACATATTGTATTATTAGGAAAGCGCGAGTCATAAATAAACATAAGCTTCCGGTTTAACGAACTCACCGGCGTTAAGGGCCAAGCGAAGCATAAGGAGGGCGCGCGCATTACAGTTCATCGTCGGCGATACAGGTCGTGAGCGATAAAGAGACGACGCCGATGGAAAAGTTGAACTATGCGCGAGCCACTTGCTTTCTCTCTTCGGCTCGCTTTACTTTCACAGCTTTGTCCTTTTCTTTCCCGCGTTTTGCCTGAACGCGCGCTGCCCCGATGTGTTTATGAGAACGTAATGAGCGATGGCGTTATAATGAGCGCGATCCATCTACAGGGTGCTACATTTTAACCTATTGCCGCGGATCATTATTCGACCGAGAACGTTTGCGCGTGTCGCTGAAAGTGAGTGAATTTAAAATCAGTTCATCGTGTGACGGGACTCTTTTTTCGAAAACGATTTTCTGTTTTTTTGTTCGAAGCGTATTTGGTAACGAATGACAAGGCAAAGTAATTTAGCGTTGCAATAATAGTGCGGACGACGCTCGTAAAATGAGAAAATTGATTGCTCCATTAGCTTACAACTTACCCGCTCGTGATAACAGAACGCTCTCGTGACAATAATGCATCGCGCACCGTAACGCGGCCGGTTGCACGGTAATTTTCAATTACGAGAGATCAAGGTGCCGTGGCGTCGCTGTAAACTCGACAACGACATATTTTCTGCCGTAACTCTAACGCTACAGACCATTCAAAGTACTCTTCGAACTATCGAAAGGACGCAGCGATTTCACCACAAATCTGCCAACATTCGGACTTCATTCGCTGACGCTAGAATAATAAAGCGTCCCCGCCCACGCGGCGAATTTCGGAGTTGAACAAGCGTGTGTGGGTTGATTTCATGAAGGATCAAACATCAACGTGACTCATTCGACATTTAGAAAACGGCCCCCGCTACGTTCGGAATGATCGACGAACGAGGGAAAAAGGGAGGGGTGGAGGGAAGAGAGTGTGGGAGGCAGAGAAAGAGAGAAGAGAAAAACGAAAGGAGTGATTTGCGCGATCGGAGCGTGTTACAAATACGCTTTACGGCGACGCCATTAGTAGACGCGATCCGGTCCCCAGACCTTTCCACAATGCTCGATAATCGCTGGAACACTCGGCTGGTAATAGTTATCCGCGTACGCGAAGGTGCGTTCTCATCCTCGGGCTATATCATAACTCTCTCGTCGTTGTGGCACGAAGAACAATAAGTGTACGAGCGACGCATACCATGTGTAGGCAGAAGTAGGCTCTTTTCCATGTATCCTGTACGTGTGGCATTTAAACTGACACTACGACTTTTCGTTGGAATCATTTCTAGCGAGGTTTTATCAAGCTCCTTTTGTACATGAAGTATATTTATCCCACGTATTGGTGCGTAGAAAGTTTATAACATTTTGTAGATATCGAAATTAGCGATGCCCACATAGCGATTTCGAAATTTCCCGATGGTGTACACGAAGACCGTGTGTCCGCATTAACGGTAGCCAAAATCGAGTCACGATCTCCGACACTATATACACGTATTACACTTCCATTTACATGGACGCGCTATGCCTGTAGGAAATGTACGCTCGGTAACTACATTACTTGAAGCCTGGAAGTCCGAATACGTGGTAGACGGCTCCTAAACGCGAGACATAGCAAAGAAACTACCAACGTTGGAATCGAGCTGCAGAACTTCAATTTATATATTACGTTGGAACTTGCCATTGCCGCCATTCGTTCACTTTTATATCGTAGGCGAGGATATAGGATACACCCATCTTCTTACGGGACTTCGCCTCAAAAGTAAAAAAAAATACCGGCTGCGTTAAATTGCCAGATTGGATTGAGATATGGTACGAAAAATGGTGAAAAGGATTAAAATCTTAGGGAGAAATTTGCGTCGAAAATAGATCACTAAGTGCACGCTGAACTCTCAATGGTTTCGGAGATAAGTAATACCACTTTAACATATTTTTTTCTGTTAAAAAGTTTCTTCCAACGATCACAGTTTTATTCTCAAGAAAGTTGTCTCTTAATTCGAACTATGACCCAAGTTAAATTCTCGTATATTCGAAGTCGTGTTCTTGGTATTCCCGTACTTATATATATTACAAACTCTAGTGACAGTCGATACTGGTAGAAAGAATGTGCCGGTTGTGAAAAATGTCCTCCGGCAAGTCGTCGAAAGCGACGCTTATCGTTGGGTTCTCATTCCTGTGTAAAAAGAACCACGACCCGTGCACCATGGCAAATCCGGTCATGTGTCCTGCGGGCGATCGCGTGAACGGTAATACAAGGGTAACACATGCGCTCGCGCATCATAGCACGCACTGTGCCCGCGGAGCAACGTAAACGCATTGCACGCTGCGTAATGTATTTACTACCGCGGCCGTAGTACGTTACACCGACCTGACGCTTGGCTGCGAGTAGGCGAATAACGGTGCTGAACGTACGGCTGCGTTCACAACGACGCGGATATTACGAAATACTCGCACTCATTCTGATATACGACCTTGCTGTACGGCCATTTTTTTCGTTCCCATATAAAAATGATGAAGTATTTCACGATTCATGTTTTGCTCTACACTTTTACTTTTTTTTTTCTTTTTGTTATTAATTTTGCTTACTTTCGATCGAACATTTGCCACGTTGTCGTGTGCAGCAGGCATGGTGATTCCCTAATTGTTTCGTCGCTGCGGCGAAAATTGAGTAAAATCATGGAGGCCGCACAACATTGTACACGTATACACCGCCCACCGTGGACGCGCGATACGCGATCGAACGTTTGGGAATTAGCACGATAAAATGTTGGAAATATCCGAAAGATCGCCGGACGCGCTTCACATAATCGGCCGAAAATTTGCCGCGTAATTAAGCTAAGCGTTTACGCCCGCCCGTTTTGGCTCGATCAAGATATTTCGCGTGTGTTTCATTCGTCCGGCCGTAATTTTTCAGCTCTTCCAATTATCCGCGCGTTATCCCTCGCTATTTTTTCTTTTCTACCTCCCACTCACGGGAATAATTGTTTATTCGGCGGCCATGCTTCCTCGTTTGTGTCGAAAGCCAGTTCACGGATAACGCATAAAGCGGGCGGCTTTTAGTTTTAACTCAGGATAAAATATATTTCGCGGATTAATCGCGACGCTCGCGGTCGCCACGCAAAAACAGTTTTTTGTTAGTCGATAAATGTTACGAATAAAGTTCCTCCGACGTTTGCGATCATACTTGATTTATGTCCGTCTCCATCTTTTCATTGCTCCTAAGATGAGAACGCTATGTTTCCGTCCGGATCACGTCTGTCTGACCGAGTGATTCCCCGCACATTACGCGATTCGCGCGAGCGGCCATTGATTATATTCGCGAGACTTCGCCGTATTAGCGCGCGCTAACAACCACCCGTGCGAATTCGAACACGGTCGACGTAATTTCGACTCGCCATCGCGTCGCGTCCTAATAATTATCCCCTGCCTTCGCGGACGTTAATTAAAGTCCGTGGACACAGGGATCGTCGTGCAATTAGCCGTCGCTCGCGTCTAAATCGTGCTACGCTACGCGCTTCGACGGAGGATTCGTTCGCCGTCACTGACGAGTTATTTATACATTGTTAATATTCCGCCGCACTTTCGCGCGCACAAAGGAAAGCGTTCGAAGGCAGGAGCGCGAATCAAAGCACCTTTCAGTTAAACCAGCAATTTAAAGGGTTAAGGCCGTGCGGCGTTGAGGGCGAGCCAACCGAAAATAGCCGCGAGTCGTCGACCGGCCGCGTTCTCGCCGACACAGCTGATTCACATGCCCAAATGGAGGTCCCTTTCGGATTTCCACGACGACTGGCGGGGGAAAATGGAAAAATCGCAGGCCGCCCGTCTGTTTGCATATTTATCTCGCGACTAAACGGCGGAAAAGAGGCGATAAAAAGCGTTGATGTTTGGAAAGGCGTTAGCGCGGTGCGCTTTATCTAAACGACTTTGAGCGTCAATGTTGATTCGCCGCGGGGAGGCGGGGCGGATCGATTTTTCTTTAATCCGCTGAGACAGTGGGCGGAATTAGAAAGGAAACGGTTTGTTACGGAAAAGCGCGCGCGGGGGGGTCAGTGAATCATCGGTGTGGTATTTAAATTGATTATCCCACGTTTTTGGCAAGCCCACTTGGCACGCGGCTCGGCGAGATCGGGAGGAAAGTCGTGAAGGATGGTTGGACGGTTGGTAAAGCGAAGGCGTTGCTCACTCGTTAACGTTGACGCTAGGCCAAGTCTTCGCGAATTCGGTACCGTTCGATTCGATATTCCGCGATCGACGTGTTTCTTGGTCCGTGCCCGGCCCTTGCTCTCGTTTAGAAGAGTACTCCATTCTACGAATCAGCATTTCCATTTTTCCACCAAGGACTAGCAAAGCGGATGCGCGGCGCAGATGATGATTTCACATCTCTTTACCCCGTGTCACGCCAACTTGGTTTACTTAATTATGACGGACGCAATTAATTAACGACAAAAGTACTCCGTCGCGGTCGCGCCGCTAACGTTTAATCATACATTTACCGGCGATTTCGCCGGAGAGTTGAGCGCCGCTGCCTTTATTCTCTTATTGTTTCCTCGTCAGCGGCGAAGAATGAAAACGCAGCGCCTACTCGCGCGAGTACTCGTTCCGAGAGTTTTTTTCCGCTCGCAACGACGTTGTGTCCTGGGGGCTCTTTGAAAAATTGCTCTCGCCCGAGCGTTTCATTGAGTTTCGCGTGCATGCGCGACGGGAACAAGTCCGCGGCTGAAAGAACGGATGGGACGGAGAGGAAGCCTGGCAAAAAGGAGAGGAGAGAGGGAGGAAGAAGTGGGTCTGTCGATGGAAAGTTACAGTCAAGATTGACAATGAGACTAGACATTAGATATTAGACAACGTCGATCTTCCCAATTACGTTCCTTTGTCATCACTTCTCCGCCTCCATTTCCATCTCTTCGCATCCCATCTACTAGTTTACCTTCAAAGCCTTCCCGTTCCGCATCCAATAAGCGGATTTCAATAATTGCAGGAAATGCAAATCGACTCGAACGTTATCGCGCGACTTCGCCGGATAGAAGGGGCCCCGATCGAAGGAGGCGGAAGAAAGAGATCGTTGCAGGATGTAGAATTTTTCGCCACCCGCGCTCCCACGTGCTCGTTAAAATAGCTGAATGCAAATCGAAACGCACGGGGAACAATGCGGCCGGCCCTGCGACGGTTGACACGAATTAGATTTATCGCTTCGCCCGGGACATGCATATACAGGTCCGGTTAGGCCCGTTAGCCGTAACGAGTATCATAGTCCCCCGTGTCATATTTTCCGCATAACGAGGCCTCCGTGCCGGTTAAAAATACCCGCGGACGCGATATTTATATTTGCAACAAGACGCGCGAACGCTGAAGGTCGGGAAAATCGAAGAAGACAGTAATTGCGGCACGGCGTGTGTGCGGCTGGGAAAAGGAGACAGCCGGATAGCAGGTCTAGCACCGTTGCAGAATAATCATCCGGCTCCGTTCCGTGTTTGTGGATCGGATATCGGAGGCCATCGCGAGAACGTCATTGCGAAACAAGAAATGTCCCATTTCCAACTACTCCTCTCTCGTCAAGCTCCACGAAATGTCCAGCGTATAATAGCGGCGCCGATGGGTACCGAAATGACACCGGTTTCGAGTCCCTGATTAAAACGTCGTCGACTTGTTTTCATGTCGCGCTCACCCAGCAGACGAAATCTCGGCAATTGAATCACGGAGTCTCGTTCTCGTCACTTCGTTCCGCGACGAAACGACAATCGGAAAAGGGGTGTCCCTCTTGCGGGAGTTGCCTCTATTTCCGGTCCCCACTCGTCGCCGTCGTCGTCGTTGCGGCACGTGAATTAATCGCCGACGGCTTTATTCGCGGGTGTTGAAGGCTCGCTTTAATTGCGGCCCGACGTTTCTGAGGCATCCTCGCTCGAGTTAAGCTCGTAACCGTTCTTTTCTCCGCCTTTGACACACAGGTTATTCTCCCTGTATCGCGCGAACCACCCTCGACGGCCATTCTCGTTTTCGCGTGGGGCCTCTCGTTCGCCTCCTCTGCTCCTCATAATTCTGCAATCGCTGTTATTTCGGTCACGTCGGTGCGTTTCAAAGCGACGGACGTTGACAAAAAGCGGAACGTGAGTGATGCGGGAAAGCAAGAAAACTAGGATGTCGGGACGATGGTTGAGAAGAATAAACGAGGACAAGCGAAGCCGGAGTAAGGCAGAAGAAGGGAGACAGAAGGAGGACAATGTCGGACGAGGAGGGGGGAGTGGATGCAATTTGGGATTAACGAGCATTTAGCCTCGAGAGAAAGGGGAATAATGGAGATTCGATCCCTCGAACTCGAGAGGGCGAATAAGAGAGCGCGAGAGGAGGGCGGCCGAGGGTGTGGAAGGGTAAATCGAGGGGTGGCTTTATGGTTTCTGGTGCTTTGGGGCGCGAAATTCTGACTGCTGCTGTTGGGCACGTTTCAATGGCGCGCTCGTACCTCTGTATGCGGACGCTTCTGTCCGTCCACCTGTCCGTCATTTCTGTTCCTCAGTCTTTGTACCTTCCCCAGACACATGCGCGCGCTTATGCGTATAGATCCACACGTGTATGTAACCGCGTGTGCGCCTCTGCAATTTCACATTTATACGCCCACTACACTACGGCTCTGCCTTTGACCGTAACTTCGGTCTCTCTCTCTCTCTCTCTCTCTGTCTCCGGCTTTCTGCAATTTTATACTTGTCATTCCTTGTGTATCGCGCGTCTCTCCACTTTACCAAGGTTTCCCGTCTTCATGATTTTATGCGCTCCTACGGAACCGCAGAATTTTACCTTTCCATCCACCGGCCTTCAGCCACCGTGCATGTCCAGGCCGAAAACACCTGCGCCTTCGTCTGGCCATCAGGGACGTACCTAGGGTTTCAAGTTGACAACCAGCGGCCAGGTAATTGGAGAACGGAAAACAAAGTGCCGTTCCCATGGCAACGCCCCAGCATCCCTTACCGACGAGCCCTCCGCGAGGGATGCCCAGGGCTGGCCGCCCTAACCGCTGCAACCCTTATTCCGGCCTGCACTTTTTCCCTTTCCCTCCTAAAAAAAAAAACCCCGCCGCATCGCCGGGTTGGTCATGGAAACGTCCGTTATTCCGTTAGCGTTCTACGATGAGGGACGCAGGAGGTGGATTTCGGGAGGGTCGTTACGGTCGTACGCGAGATCGCCCGATGGTCAGGCGGTTAATTTCTATCTCCTGTGTCTGGGGAGGTGTTTAGCCTCGTTAGACAGAAATAACAATGGCAGTAACAGCGATGCTAATGCGACGGCTAATGACAATGGCCGTAACAATGATAATGACGACAGCAGTGGTAATGGCAATAATCATCTCAGGTGAACAATTGTCGATTTAAGACAGAAAGCGGGCGGGGAGCGGCATGTTTTCGATTACCTGCAACTGACCACTGACGACGATCTTGCAACAATAACGCGACTATTGTTGTAACCCGGACACGCCTGTTGCGTGAGAGCAGCACGAATTCGCGTGACCGGTCCTCTTGTGCACGAAGCTGCGACATATTACTGCGGTTCCAGTGGCATCCGAGTCGATTTGTCCGCTCGCAGTATCGAAGCCGCAGACTTCGGTCAAGCGACATATCACCGTCGCTTTCTCTCTCCGTTCGCATGTCTCTCTACGATCGCGTGTATGCTCACGATGCGTTACTGTGCCCGGCTACATTAGGGATAATTATAATGCTTGGTCGCATGACAGATAAACGTATAGATCGACGTGGCTGTAATTGATGTTTCGGAGTAGGATACTTTCTCTGTGCTGGGAACACTTCATTTCTATATTTCATATATAATACTGAACTGGTCGTAAAATGTAGGTGGGTACTCTGGCGACAACATCGTAATGTATAAGACTGTCTACAATTATACGTGCGTTAAGAGAAAGATCCCACCTGATCCGATAATGATACCCTGCATACCTGATCTCGCATGGATTACAAACGCTGTGACCAACTGACCACTGATGTCGTACGTATAAGTAAGTCGTAGTCGCGGAGGGAAAATATTTTGAGGGCGAGAGTTGACCGATGCCTTGCCAAAGGAATTACAACAGCATTAATAGCCTAATCGGATACACCGTGTACGAGTCTATCTTAATCTCTCTGACCCCTCGCTTGCGAGCGTATATTTAATTTTCTATGCACCCTCCACATGTCGTCCGGGCCCCCTGCGGATATGCGGGAGTTCCGAGTTTAGATACACCAGTAAAAACAGACAATTAGCGTCCGTGCATATGTGCATATTTTTGTGTCAGTTTAAAGCTCTTTCGGGCAGACAAGCAAATTTGTGCAATTCTAGGGATAATGCGAAAATCACGAAAGTTTGAGGCAGTACGAAATACATTATCCTGGGATCGAATTGAGACCCTCACAAATATGCCGACAGATTCGAGTGTATGGATTTCCGGAAATCCCTTTACGCGGCTCGTCATCGGTCTGGATTAAACAACCACAACCATCTATGGATGGTCGTTGGTCGAGCCATTTGCATATTAACCGCTCTAACTGGGAATTACAAAGTACCGTGCGTTGGTGGTTACACACGTTCCTGCAATATAACATTGTCCCACAGTTTATTGTAGATCAATCGGAACTGCTCTATTTGATCGACACGCGATGCCATACGTTAATTGACGACCTGTACTGGCGATACTGTAAGTTGGGAGCTTTTTTTTTCTATTAATTTATTCATCCCTGACAAACGAACTGTTTTAAAGTTTTCTCCGTGTCAGATGATTCTTTTTATCAGCGATCATCTGGGCACTTGGAAAACAAGAAGCAGCAACGCTGTATACTACAAACCAAACTTCCTCGGCCCGTGTAACAACCAATTATCAAGGCGCAATCGATATACCGCCAGAGTGCACATCCTACAATTACACTCAATTTGAACTATCAGCCCAACACCCCCTCTGTTAGCCGAACAAATGACCCAACTTAATCTTCCACCGGCTCTAGTCTTCGGGCGAAAGCGAAATATCGCTAGCAGGGATCGTTCGCAACAATAATAACGAGTGGATTTCGGCCGGACTAACGGGCCTGAATCGCAGCCGATCTTATCGTTTCCTTTTCGTCTCCGATCGGCAGCACGGAGCACGATCGCGAACAATGGCACAAATGCACTCTATTGCCGTGTAATATTGGCATTGTTTGAGACGGGAGACGCTGCCACGCCGGTGCAACAGCTCTCGAAGGCCTTTGACGCGCCTGAATAGGCCTCCCGGGCACCGGAAGTGCTTTGTGGCGTCAATTATTCCACTTCGCCGTTGGGAGCGCTGATGGCAACGCTTTCCTTCATTCCTTCTTTCCGCCATGCCCAAGGGTTGCGCCCGAAATCCCTTGACGGACTTTGCATTATTTCTTCGACCGACGACGTCGACTGAAAATCTTCGAATTTCAGGAATGCACGGGAACGGCGCGACACGGCGCATTACCAGTAAATCCGACGCTATCTTCAATCCCGTTACATCAGAACTTCATTGTAGGTGCTTGAGTTTTGATGAAGTTTTACGAGGGATAACTAAGTTTTAGAACGATGCAAAGGGTACCGATGTTCCGCTCCGTATTTTCCGTCACTGTGCGTTGGCTTTCCTGCCACAGTAATGGATCCCACCCCGAGGGATTTCTGACTTTTCCTCCGTAGCAAAAAAGGAAAGAAAGTAGAAAAGAATACAACGTCGATGTCTGCGGCAGATTATCCGCCGGACCGAAAACACACTCGTCTTTTTTCCACGCGGTCTGGTCGGCGCGGCGCGTTAAAGGAAGGACTGAGCGGGATAAGTTGTATGTACTCCGGCAGAAGAAGACAGAAGTGTCTCCGCGGAGCGCTTAGGGGCTGGTAATCGGCGGTCGTTTCTGCGTGACGGCCGGGCAAGGGCGAAACTGCCCTACCGCACGTTATCGGCCATTATTTCCCGCAAGGGGTTCCGCCAAATTGCCATTTGACAACGCTCAACCGCCGCACACTTTCTTTCTCCACCTCCCGTTCCTCCCGCTTCTTCGCGCAGGGCGTCCACCCTCGCACGGCGTCTCGGCATATGGGGTGAAAAGCCGAAAATGGAGCACTCGCCGATACTTAGCTTCCGTGGATGCGAAGGTCTCGTCGAAATCGAAAGTTGCGCGGCTCGCATTGACGTGTGCAGAATAGCGAGCGACGATCGTTGTTGCAGCTTTTTCTTTCTGCGTCGATCTGTATCGCTTGGCACATGTGTGATTTTTTTTTTTTTAAGCTTGAGCCGAACGCGCGGTCGCTTTTGATTCCTTGCGATCGCTTGGAATCGAGAAAGTTGTATTAATACGTACGCTTGAGATATGTCATGTAGATGTCTTGCCGCGTGCATGGGGGTGAAAGCATTATGTGCCCAGGGGTGGATTGGCCATAGAGAGGGTGCGACGAGTTATGGGAAGGGCTCATTAAGATCGATATGGCGTCCATGTGCAGTCGGTTGGATAGAGTTGTTTAGGATGATGAAGTTATGGCGAAGTGCCCCTAACGTTGTATAACCAATTTTGTCTCGACCCTGGGCAAAATTAATTTAATCCCGATATTCCGATGCGTTTCAATTAAAAGCTTCCGACGCATCCGACAGTTAATTCTGTATAAATAAAACGGTTAAACAAAAGGCGCGGATGAACAAAAATGACACCATATAGATGGTCACAATTAGCTCGCAAGCGCAGAATTTGATCGCAAGCATCGTCCAACTAAAATTGCTGACAATTATATAAATTGATAACTCTTTCGGTACGGCGTACACATTGATGGAGAGCGTCGAATCGTAAATTTTAATCATTTGATCTGAGTACAGCTATATGTTCACCGCAGCTTTTTCTCTTACATTCTGTTCCCATGCTGAAGAGAGGCCTTTTAAACGATACGTTTTCAGTGCCATCGCGTCGGTTCACTTTTATCGCTTTCACCGAAAATACAGAAGTGCATCCGGATGAACGGGCCCTCGGTTCGTAACAGTCTATGATCTCGTGCAACTTTTGACGTTCGCGCCGATCCTGCACAGCGCGCGCATGTATGTGTGTGGAAAATGCAAATGTTGCGCGTCGTTGGTGCCTCGGGCAATGCCGGGAAAGGGCGAGTTTGCAGAATGGCCTGGTAAAATCAATACGAAGTACAGCTTAATTAGGAACCGTGAAATGTAACGAGTGAGACTGAAAGCGCGCCGGGCACGCGATCGCTTTGCTTTTTGAATTTTGGCAACCGCAAATGTTGAAATGCGGCGCGGACAATTAATCGCGATAACGTTGTTTGCCGTCGTCAACGAGTTGCCGCACACAATCTTTCCGCTGTGCCAGAGCAAAATAGTACGTCCAATGACAATTTTCCAGAAAGCTGCGCGGAGCGTGTGTCGTTATTTTGCTTCAAAATTTGGTTACGCTTTATTATGTTTTTTTTTTTTTTTGTTCGAAGAGAATTTATTTATTTGTCAAATTCAATTATCGCTAGTCCACGCTTCGGTATTGATCTCGCTCGGGAGAATTCGTGGAAGAAAGCACAAGGGGAAAATGCGGTAAATTACCTATGGGGTCACGATGTCGGGTATTGATTTTATGGTGACACCGGCTACATGGCTGTCTGAGTTAAGAGGGGTGAAAAACGCGAGAGTAACCAGACGTTGAGGAACGATTTTCCATGAGTGGTCATTTGGGAGATGGTCGAATGACAGATATTCCGAGTCGTTTCTGAAATAAGTAGGATAAACTGTTTTATCGTTTCTAAAATTAACACCATAATAGTATGAATTGCAAGTTCAGTATACAGACGATAGTATTAGTTTCTCTCATCATTCAATGATGAATCGCGATGCCTTCTCTTGATTCAAAATAAAGTCACGACTTGCATCGTCCGTAAAATGCCAAACACAATTTTGACATGCTAAAGCACAAAACTGCGCAGATTTATTTGGTTTTCATTTTGGTATAACGCTATTGGGAAGGCGTGCACAATGTTGCGATATCGCGGTCAGGGCCGCCGGGGCCATATCAAATACGAAGCTCCGCTTAACGTCAATGTGTATCATTTTTAACCGCAAATACGGTATGCATAATTAGCGTGCGACCGACAGCAGTTTCGAGGGAAACGTATCACGTTCAATATTCCACAGCTCATCAATCCGTCGGCAATATTCTGAATAAATGATGAGGCGGCGAATCGTCGAACCAGCATTATTTCGAAAAATAATTCGATGAGAAAATTTCGACTCGAATAATCGACTTTCAAGAAACTACGGTATGGAGGGTTGATAAAGGGGCGTTTGAAGTTTCCGCTTCAACCCCTATCAGGAGAGCACTACTGTCGATAACGCAGGTAGCTTCCGAAACTCTTTGCTAGGGGTGGAAACAAGTTGTTGGCTGCTTATCTGGAGCCGATAACACTTGGACCGCTCGATAACTCAAAGTGGATTGATGTTACCGTTAGTTGCGGGAGTGGAATTCGAAATAATTTATTGATCGTTCATAGTTAGTAGACATTTGAAATTGTACGGCTGAGGGCCGGTTGTTCCACCTATCGGTAAACTGTCAGGTAGCATACCGAAAAGATAAATTTGTAACTAACGTTGTTCCACCTATCGTTGAAATTTATTTGTTTATCACGGCCATCACAATTGGTGGAACAGCGCTAGTTACAATTTTATCCATTAGGTAGCTACCTAACAGTTTATCCAGAGGTGGAAAAATCGGCCCTGAGTGGTATATTTAATTTGCGTAATTTGAACCATTTTTCGCTCTTATGTTACAGCCAAGAAACAAAATGGGGCTGCTCTGCGGACAAACAGTTTGGGCTCGGGCGCAAGAACGCCACCTCTCGAGAGGAAAAGCAAGTTTTCAGCCCTCGGTAGACTCTTCAAACCATGGAAATGGAAGCGGAAAAAGAAATCGGATAAGTTCGAGGCTGCTTCCTTATGTGAGTATTCGCAATCGGCCGTAACTGTTCCCTTCACTCTTCTATATTTCATCGTTTCTGCATATGTATTAGATTGATATTGGACAAAGGAAACGAGAGAAATAGCTTGAGAACTCCCTTTTCGCGCGGAAGTAGAACGATGTAATTCAATTTATTTATTCGATTAAAGAATTAAATAGGTCGCGGTATTATATCGAACTCCACCGCCGGAATGTGTGGCGCGGTAATAATGCTCATGTGTCCCCTTTGTGATCGCAGCGCTGGAGAGAAAAATTTCAGTGCGGGCTAGCAGGGATGAGCTGGTGCAGAAAGGAATTCTGTTGCCCGTGATACGATCGACGTCGTTTCCCGAGAACGGTGAGTGACGTTCACATAAAATATATTTATTTTTCTTTCGTTCAAACCGCGCACGCGTCGCGATTTCAAGACGACGAGCTGCTTGCAGTGAAAGCGATAAAATAAGTCCAGGTCTGTCCACATTACAATTATTTCTACTCGCTATCTTTCTCTCATCGTCTGCTGTGGCAGTCAAAGAAATCGAATACACCGGTTTTCCGACTTTCGCCAGATTTCGTCAAACGCCCAAATTTTTCGCTCCGATCGTTTCAGAAAATAAAAAGACCCCCCCATGTAGTCGACGTTGCCCCGTCGCGTCGACTGGCCATCGCGTAAAACCCACGGAAATTTACTCCAGCCGCCGCCGACTGGACGGGAAACGCGATCCGGCGACCGTCCAGACTCGCCGACAAATTGTCGAACGTCAAAGTCCGTGATTACGTTTTACGGTTGTTAGTGTAGCAGCGTTCGTACAGAGCCGAATGGCGACGACAATTTCCGGAATCGCGGAAAAGGCCATCAGCATTCCGCGCAGAGGACTGCGTAATTATTCACGAAGAAGCATCGCCGTGGAAAGAGAGACGTGAGATAGAGCCAGGTGGATAGATAAATAGGCAGATAGATACGGGGAGAGGATGAGGGAGAAAGGAAGATGTGGAGAGAGAACGGGGGTCGATGGACGATGGGATAGACATGTCACTGGCAATACGTGAAATCCGGGAATTAAATGGAAGGCGCAAAGTCGCTGAGCAAAGTACTCCATAGATTTCCATCCATTTTTTTTTTGCATTCATTCTATGTTCCCTCGGATATGTGTTCGACAAACGTGTGAATTTATATATACGAATGATAAGATACATTTAATGCACTAATAATAATCTGGGAAATAGATAGTTGTGATGCCGACGAAGTATGAGATAGACCTATCATCTTACGGAACTTCGTGTTCCACGTAAAAAGATACATGACGTTAAAATAGCAAAATATTTCATTTAATATTGCCCAGGACTGGCGCCAGTAATGCGAGGAATAGTAAGACAAATAATGTTTGAATCAAAATTTGTGTCTTTGCATTATTCTGCACTTTTACAAAGAAAGTACATATTGGCATTTAATTTAGTATCAATTCCCAGCGTACACAGCATTGTGATCTTACGTCGCAGCTGGCCGATAAAGCTGGATGTGACACGAAAATGATAATGGATGCTCTTGCATTCCAGAATGGTGGGACAAAAATATGCATTGCACGATGAGTTTATCCTGTATCTCGTTTCTGGTTGTAATAATGAATACTAGTGAACGTCAGTGGACATTTCCGGAGAATATTACCGTGGCACGATAGTATTGGAAGCGCGTTTACCGACGAATATTGGATGGAACGCATGTTCCAGGAACTTCAATATTGCAGCATTGGACGGAGCTGCAGGGTTATTTAGGCATTGGTACAAATATTCTGCTGCTTATTGAATAATTCTGTCATTACCCGGATAGCGAATATAACGATGACTAATGGGAACTTATTAAGCAGACGATGTTTAACAATTTGTAGAAAGTTGCTAGATGGGTCTTTAAACCGTCGGAGTTGTAATGTTCGAAGGGTCGAAAGTCTGGAAGACGTATTTTGTGGCCATTGCCATCGTCAATTAGCTCTCGGGGAGGGTGTAAACTTGCAAAATACATCTGATTAATGGAACCCTCTTGCCTAGTAACGCTTGGCACGACAATGGCGGCGGTTATTCAATGGTGTTCGACGTCAAAGAACGCCGGCTGCTCTATCGATCCACGAATTATCCGCGAAACTATCCGAGTTTTCTCATTAGCCGAGCTTAGATCCCCTCTAAGAAGTCCGCATTGTTACGTTAGAGATTATCCCGGGATTGCGTTCGAATGTTTCTGTGTTGTCCGTGTGAATAGGGAATTCTCGGTAGGAATTTAATTAGCACAGTGTTTTGTATATTATATAATATTAATCGCACCAATGAAATTAATGCTGCTGATCGCTATCATCGGTACTACTCTAGTTTATTTTGATTGAACTTTCGATCCAAGGTGTTCGGCACTTTAACTCACTTTTAGCCCGTTCCGCAAAATCTTATTAGGTACAATGCAAAGTTGTTGCTACTTTAGCTTGCTGAACTTCGAAACAGGAAAAGTTTTTTAACGGGGTCTCAATGTTCATTTCGAACAATCGCAATTCGTGATACTAGAAAATATTCGCGGACGTCTCTTGCCATTTTGCGTCTCCACGCGAAACATCCCGTCTGCGTTTTAAGGCTTATTTTATTTTCGTCATCTCCATACTAGCTCGTTTGCCGTATGCATCGAGTTTACGAGTGCGCGTGCACTTAATGCGCTCAAGTTCCCGTTTAATGCAGTGCGAACTTACGCTTCGGATTGCGAGGAAGAAATAGAGGAAGCGGGGGAGCGACGTTTACTGCGTATAATATTCGCGTTGCACAGAATGTTGTCAAGCGAACACCCGTCTTCGCTTCTGTAACGCAGTCAGACCGGCCGTGAAAATGGAAATTACGAATTCTTGAGTCCGTGAAGTGCCACTGCTGCACGCAACATGCCCACTCTGCCACAGTTCCAAATTGTCAAAATAAAGAAATGCACATACCGTAACCTGTGAATCACAGAGGGCTTTATCAGGTTGCATTAGAACTTCGATCACACCACATCGAATAAGGACCCTGTGCGCGACGCGCGAAAGATTTCCTCCGCATACCATTCCGTCCGTATTGAGCATTCCGCAACTCCTACGCGAACGCACGTACAGAGGAGTCATCTCAGGCTGATCCCGAAGCCTTGCTCTGTGCACTTTGATCACTCTCCACACACGCATTACCGAAGCGTGGCTCAGCTTCCAGCCAGATCTGGGCTGTGTATAATCCGCGCCTGACGTCGAATTCCGATTAGACAATCTTCTACTTATCTCAAAACATCCGAACACAGAAAATCTTTCCAGCAACACCGACGCCTCTTTCTTTCTGACGTCTCATAATTTTTCCAGAACCAACCGCCAGCGAGCCGTTCGACGCAGCAGACTCGCATCGTAACACTACTAATCCTCTGTACCTTCGGCCTCACGTCATTTTTCCAGACACGACGAAATTGCATGCTAACAGTACATTTCTCTATCTCTTCAGCCTCACGTCATTTTTGCAGAAACGACCGCCAGCGAGCAATCTGACACACAAAAGCCACCGACACCTCAGCTGACCTCGCAGCAACAACAGCAACACCTCTGCCAACAGTCGCAGCAACCGGCTCAGCAGCAGCAACCTGCCGGGCAGGCTGGCGGCGGTGGCGGTGGCGGTGGCGGGGGTGGGACCCCCGCAGCAACACCCACCTCAGCCACTGCCCAACCATCCCAGCAATCCCAGCAAGCGTCTATCTCGACAGCGCCAACTCCGACGAACGCCACGCCGCATACAGGGACGTCCAGTAACCAGCCGTCGCCCCATCCCTCGCCGCTTTATCCGGGAATGCCGACGCACCCCCAGTCCAACAGCACACAAGGTAGGATCACAGAATCGTTTGATCGCCTCGACAAGCCCGCCTTCGTGCTCCGAAGGAGTTATTGAGGAAATCGAGAGGTGGCATTTCATGAAGAGAGAATAGTCTGACGAGCGAAGGGGGTGGTAGTGGCCAAGATGTTCAGCTGCGCTGTTGCCCTCTTGGAAGATATTCTGTGTGAGGGTGAAGACGTTCGTAAGAATGGAGAGGAATAATGGAGAGGTCGGTTTGGAGCGTGGGTGAGATGTACGGACGGATCGTGTCGTATCGATCGGTTCATTACAAACGATCTGCACGCGTACATTTGCATACGTCACAGGGTCGGCGCACACTGCGAACGGGCGTGAAATTTGCCTGACTCGCCATTCCTCCTCGCTTCTGGCTCGAACGAAAGTTTGCGATCGCTCACTCCCCAGCGCATCTGCATTTTTTACTCCGGCGAGTGCTTCCTGCGAACCTTTAAGCGGTTCTTCGGGATCTTGAAGAATGATACTGTGGTTCGATCCGGAATTGCGCGTCCCAATTTTTGTTGTCACCCAGCGAAGTGTCCCGGCGCGCCTTATGTGGCGAACGTCTGTTAATATATGCAAACTATGACGCGTGGATAGTCGGGTGACCTAATTACTGGATGTCACGCGCCGAGGCAACGTTAATGGGCTACCAAGTACAATCGGCGTTATGCGATGGGCGGTTAAATTTCAAATGGGATCAGCCGCGCTCAGGATCCTCATGAACGTCTCGTTGGTCACCGAAATTCGCGATGCCCACCATTCAGAGACATCAAACCTCAACGATATCGTGTTCGACCCTAATACGCAGTATTCCTCATTCATGGATTCAGTAGAAGTCTATTGTCGAACGGTAATGCTATTTTGTATCACATTTCATAACACAATCATCGATCCCTCGCGCGTTGAGCGTTAGATTAATTATCATTCGTCGTCTCCTGACAATGGCCGAAGGCAATTTCGTTTCGTTTTTCCGTCAGTCCGGTTTACGACGATTGAGTATCGATTTCAGGGCTGAAACAGGTTCCGTAGGATCGAGTCCTCCTTAAATTTCGATAACCGATATTTCGAGGCTATATCACGCGCCCACCGCGCGCCCTCATCGAATGCCAAGTTTCACCGGCGACGTAATCCAATTCCCGGAGTATTCCAGATGAAAGAACAGATAGGACTCTCTTTTTTTCGCGCAAACGCTCGCGCAATGCACTAGACTTGATATTACCGGCTCTCCGCCGCTCGCAGAATGAAAACTGAACACCTGAAAGTCCTACGTAAAACATAGAAATCGGCAGTCGGACTTTTATGGAGGACAGTTGTTAACATACATGACGATGAACGTTTAACAGAGACATAGCCTTCTCTAAATTTCCTTCCGTTAAGCGAGTTAAAATGAAAATGTATGTCGGTCGTTCGTTAGGCAGACCTTTTTTTCAGTGTCACGTGCTAGCCATCACCGCGTACCGCGGTCTACCCAAGAAGAAAGATCTCTTCACAAACATATCCACCCTCTCTGTTGTGCCACGTGCTCAACTCGCGTTCTATCCCAGACAAGGTTATCGGGTTTCTTCGTTGGTTTAAACCGAAGCCGTAAAACCACGTTATTATCCGAAAGCGTAATGCGATATTACGAGCTCACCCTTGCCTAGACAGATAGGGTACGAGATAGAGAGAGAAAGAGAGACATTGAAATTGACGAATCAGCATGGGGAAAGAAAACGGCCATTCAACATATATCTGCGTCGCACTCAAAGCATCATAATTACCCTCGTTAATTCGAGGAAAGGAAAAATTCGCGATTCGGTATCTGCGAACGCACGGGCGTATTATTCGAGGTTAGCCATTATTACGTGTCGCCACAGCTCGCTTTTTGACATTATTTCGACAGTCGACTACCTGTTGACGTTAAACTGCGACCCATTAATGCGATATCGAAACGTAACGTGGCCGCTTAAATGCTGGACCCGGAATGTTTCTCGTCAATATGCGATATCGCGATATTGATGTTCACGGCGCAACGCGAACTCGCTTATTATCGGCGTATTAACGATATTGCAGCGGGGCGCAGATAGTTATTATCAATGGCAGTGTGCGCCAGAATTATCCGACGTTCCCTTTTTCGCGTACAATCGCGACCCAGCTGTCGCTCGTTTTTGTTAGCTTATTTTCTCGGATAAATACAGCGTGATAACTGGAAATCTTAACGCACCGTGGAGCCACGGGACGGGCTAAGGGCAAACAATAAACGTCCATCACCTGTGTCTTAATCGCAGGTTGTTCACTCGTAGAGAGCCGTTAAGGCCAATTCCGAGCCGATGGGAGGCAGAGATTGTTCGAGCATGTCGCGTAAAATTTCTTCCCCAACGACCTTTGCCACGCTCAATGCCGTCTCAGGCGCCTCTCACGAAGCACTCAATTTTTTCGTCGCATTTTAGAACGTCGAACGGCTTATGAATTTAATTGCTTAGCTAGTTACCAACGAATAATGTAGAAGTGCCGTTTGAGACGATCGTATTTCGAAATGAACACCGCTTGATTTCTCATTCACCGAAATTACAGCAGACGTGCACGCATTTGTAGCATCGAAGCTCCCTAGCTTACTAACCCTCCGCGTAACGATGGCCGGCCGTGGACGTGCGTGTATCTCATGTATCATCCAACCTAGATAATGTATCGGGAATTTCCGGAGAGCCGTGGGTACCCAGGAATAATGGCAGTTTAAGCCGAGTCATATCTTAGAAATGGATTTCCGCGGCCTATTGAACGCGCTGAAAGCAAAGCAATTGCGAGCAATTCATTACACGCTTGATTTCTAATTTAGTTTAACAGTGACTAATAATTTCGGAGTCGTGCATAAGGCGTGCACCACCATGAAATTTTCTATGAAACGTATAGATTAATATAGATACGGGGCTATTGGCAGAATTAATATGAATGCAATTAGACGGTTTCATATATACAACAATAATAATAGCATATTCGTCGCTCGCTTATCTTTAACCAACATTTATCGACGCCTCTAATTACTCAAGAATAAATCGTGAGGATTATATCCGCGCCCTCTCCTTCAATTCGCCGCTAACCAACCGCTATGGGGTTAGGGCACTCGACAAGGGCCAGTTAAGGGATTAATTCACGCGCGTTCGTATGCCGGCGCCAATTATTTCGCGTCAATTGTGTCGGCAATTAATTCACGAGTGTCGCGACACGTAAGCGCAGTGCGCCGATCGTACTTAAGAATACACGCGTACGATGGGAGTGCTCTCGGTAGATCCCCGACATATTTTGCCTCTTTGAACTTGCCTCATTCAATTCTCG
Source organism: Priocnemis perturbator (assembly GCA_963942575.1). Taxonomy (NCBI): domain Eukaryota; kingdom Metazoa; phylum Arthropoda; class Insecta; order Hymenoptera; family Pompilidae; genus Priocnemis; species Priocnemis perturbator. The sequence goes on from OZ012653.1 coordinate 13,330,893, forward strand.
GCCCAGACAGCTATTCGTCAGACTTCCGTAAATTTCTTTCCTCCCGTTAAACGTTGGGGTGCGACGCGAGGGGACGGATTGCGTTGACGACCGAGACGGTGGACGAGAAAGGGTGCAAACAGAGGGTGAAACATCGTGCTAGACGCAGGGCTATGTGTGTTCCTCGTCTGTCTCACAAGAAGCGGAGACGATCGATACTTAGGTACAAACAGAACAGAATGAGAGAGACGCGGGCAAGAGAGAAAGGAAGATGTAGACTGTTGTAGAATCGCAGTGTCCCGTTCTTCTTTTTTATATCGACAACCTCCGTTCTCTTCGTATTTTACTTTGTTTCTCTTGATTCTCTACTCGTTGTTCGCTCATCCTCCTTCCCGTTATTTCCTTCCGTTGACCACACTTTACCCGATGTTCCAAAAGGCAGAACCGGCAAAAGTGACGACGCTCTTGTTAATCATCCTACACACGTGTACACGAGATTAAGTCGCGTCCTCCTACGCGGAATCCCGGAAAATTAACTCTCGCACGTGTAGCAGACGCGTACACCAGGCCTGATCTCGCGAGCCCTCAGCTCGTAATCCTCGCAGCCCCACGTACGGTTACGTCGATCTGTCATCGTTTGGACGATTTAAATTCTGACTCAACCCGCATTACGCTCATAATGAGAATATACGAGACGCTCGTACGGATTCCGGCTCAATGAGATGCCGAAAGTAGTCGACTCACGTGTAAGATTAGATCTTCGTCGTAAGTAAGTCTATATATGTCACTCTTATGAATATGAAACTGGGATCATGATAATGGATCAACGCGATTGAGATTTTCCTTAATAAACGTCACGATAAATGTGATATACGTATTTCTGCATGTTTGCATGTATGTGCGCGGACATAAGAACGAGTGAAAGTTGTCGTCGGTGGTTCAATATGTTATTAACACGCTTTACATATCGCACACGTCCTCGGGGCTCGTCGCGAGCATATTTCGCATTCCCACGAGTTGTCCCACCGAAACGGAGGCCTTGATAAGTTTTATCAATTTGTCAGAGTCCGTGAACGTAGTTTTATATTACATTTCAACAGTTTGAAGAAGGGACGTCTAATATCATTACCGCGCTCTCTATTAATTAATAATCCAAAAATCAGCGGATTCGAGACTCGGGGAGGATTTGTAGGAAAAAAGGGCGGGAATCTCGTGCCGCCATCTTCTGAAAGCGTCGACTTAACGTCACAACGACGTCGTCTCGGCCGGCGTCGAGGCTGTAACGCGTCGTTACGTGCTCGCACGGCCGTCCCGACGCCGGCGTCGTGCGCATACTTAAGCGTGTCGCTTGTTTTTTTAACCGCGCCATGTGTGAGTGGGAAGAAAGCGTATTTACGTTGGTACATGGCCGTGCATGTGGCGCGTATCAGTACACAGGGTGTCCGGAGGAAATGGTGGCACAGCGCACACCTGACAGGGTAATTCCGCATGGAAAATTGAGCCAGCACGCAAAATACCATTCCACTTCCTTCGTGATCGTACTTCAAATTACGGTTCGCTCGGCGCACAGAGCGCAGCTTGTCGGTCAAAATAATTCCTCCCGAATCGCCCGCGTAAATAACGAAGGCACATTTGTTCGTGTTCCTCGTACGGGATTTTCTACTCGCCAGACACCCTGTACGTCAGGATGTGTCTCGGGAGGTGTGTACAGCTATTCTCGCGAACTGGAATAGAGAGCGCCGACTTGCCCGGTCGATATTGACGCCCGGCCGCCGTGAAACCTTATGCCTTATGCCAACGTCGACGTTCCGAACTTCACCTCCCTCACGACGAGGTCGCACGTCTCCCGTCCCGTCCCGTGCGCTACGATTCTCATGATCCAGGCACGATATTTGATCGCTGATTTTTCGATCTCTCGCGCCAGACCGAAGGATTTTCGTTGCACCTTCTGTCGAAGTACGAACCGGACAATAGAACGCTGTCGGCTTTCACTCAATTTTCATTCGTCAACGCACGCACGTTTGTTATACGCGCCGTGCTCGCCGCTTTATTCGAACACTCACGATGACAAAGTTCAAGCGTTCGCGCACACGTGCACCCGAGTCCCATCTTCTTGCCAACGCACGGAATCCTTACGTTCGGACTCGAGTCCACCTCCGTGAAACTGAATGCGAAAATCCGGCGCCGTTACACAACCGGGGAGCATAGAATGTCTCCTGGGTATTCGCGTAAGCCGACGTCTGCTGAGGGAGTCCATAAAATCCGAGATTGCTGAATTTCTGTCTGCCGTCCTAGGTCAGTTCCATCACGGAATATAAGAACGGGACACGTGAGGCGCCAAGAGATTGTAGTTGATTGTTAGCATATTCGAGTGGCAGTCTCGTTTGCTGTATTAATGTTTGTTACGCGTCAATTCGTTGATAGAATTTTCTTCCGCTGCACCTCGCGTCTCGAGTCACTGGTTAGTTCTTTATTTTTTGGACCTCTTTCTAATCCGACAGACACCCCTTGCCGCTGGACAGAATTGTGCGATTGGCAGTGTCCATTCGTCAGAACGACCGCGGCCGAAAGTTATGTGAAATCGATATCGTCGAATATCGACACACACGTCGGAGCTGTCGACCGCCGAACGAGCGCCGCGATTCGTGGCCTCGAGCCCATTGTTTCGGCTTTTATGAAAGGCTTCATGTATTTGCTGTACAAAACTTTATCGCAAATTTATTAGCTCCTTCCCGACGGCGGGCAGCCACTTCAGAGCGGAGAAACATGAGAATAATGTTGCATATTTTCTCGCAGACGTTTCTCCCGCTCGACCGGACAAAGTGTTCTCTGTGACAGTAAAAGGTATGAAAACGGCAGGAAGCCGGTGGCGCACGGTGGACGCGCGCGTGGTCAGAAAATGGAATTCACGCGGACGCGGAACTTCTCTTTCAACTTCCATTAACGCGACGCACGGGTGCAGCTTTAACGGCAAAGTGGAAAATTGAATCGGCGCGATAACGGCCGAAGATTCACTTAACGCCCGCACACTTTCAGTGCTCGGCGCGACGTAAAGGGTCGCCGGAAAAGGACGGGACCTTTCGCCGCGAACGAACCAATTGACGCGCATAAGCGAATCGCCCGCGCTGATCTTCCGGCGCGACGAAGGTTTTTTTTTTTTCGTTCTCTCGTAAAATCGTGTCTCTTGAACATCGAAATTGCGCGCGAACGAACGAAACGTTTAATCGTAATGTAGCCAACAAGTACGAATAACGGATCTGACAACTCGACCGAACGATAGCACGCTAATTACAGGCTCGATAACTCGCGATTACAGCGAAACAGCAACGTTTCCAGCGCGAACAATTAGCCCGTTAAAAAAATCAATAACCGCACAAGCGTGGAACTCTGCGCCGCCGTAAATATGCCCTCCCACAACACGCCGGCTTCTTGTCCGGATGAAGCCGCGAATCACGTGACGGGGACGACGCCGAAGGCTTTCCGATATTACGCCAGATCCTAATTCGAAGTTTCGCAACCCCGTGGCGGGGTAGAAAAGTTTTCGCCAACCCCGTTCCCCGCATTCAAACTTCCAGGCTCTTTCCGTATCTTGCACAACGCGCGTACCGACATCGCTTCCGGTTTACCCTGTACCGACAGAATCCGGTCCCGCGCTGCTATCCGCCTCTGCCATCGATCCCTTTTATTATCCTCAGACAGTCCTTGATCCCGCGTCTTTCACGGATCCCTCGATCGCTCGGCCGTGGAATTCGTACTTCGCTCGGAATTTCCTATCGCTCTTCTACCTGCTAGCAAGACGGAGTCCGTATCGGTAGTTTACATTGAGCATGTTTTAATATCCGAACTTAATTAAATATCGCCCCGCGCGAGCGATTCTTCGCTCTCGTTATCCGCGCCGGTATTCAGAGAGAATTCCTCGCGTCTCGGACAGGGCAGCGCGAGCAAAGGAAACTTTTTTCCCAATGCCTTATAAAGACTTCGTGACACATTTACCTATCAGTTTGAAAATGTCGAATAGGAAATTGGAATATGAATGAAGGAAAAATTGGAGCGAGGCATAAAAGGCTTCGTCGACGTCGGTATTGTAAACTGATTCCCGCCAGCGAACCGAGGCCTTTTCCGTTTTATCACGGGGGAGACACACGCCGCGCCGGTAATAGAAAAGTTCCTCCTCTTCTCTGTCTCCCTCCTTCCGCGTCTCCTGACAGTCGGCGTCGTACCTCGGAGAACTCGGGGCCAACGGTGAAATACCGCCGCCTTTTCATATTTTACGATACGAAACCGTTTCTTACCCCCCGGAGTGTCCGTCTCCTTCCACCTTCCACCTTCCACCTTCCACCTTCCACTTTTTCCGTCTCCCGAGGCCCGATGGAAAATACGGCACTTCCCGCCAGCCGTTCTCCACTCGTTAGGCAAAACTTTTCTTTATACATTTCGTGCATGCCGCGTTTAGAATATGACTTTCGCGCGTCGGACGACTTTGGGAGCCTCGTTGCCTCTCGAACAGTCGCGTTTTCGTGTTCTACATAATCTACATGTTGGTCGGCCGAGTAAGTTCACTGTGTTCAGTAACGAGCGTTCTCCGTTCATCTTGTCGCATCGCTTGCTGGGCGCTGTTAATAAGATTCCGTGGATTGCAATAATGACAGTAATACGTTTCCGAGTGTACCGTATTTCTCCGACACTTTGCCGCGTTTCGTATTAAATGTCTCGCGTCGCGTCAGACTTTGGCAACCCTCCGGAGATTTGAGTTTCCAAGACGCAGACGAAGGGCGGAAAAACGATACCGTTCGCCGTCAGGCTCAGGCCGACTTGAGTCTTCGTTCAGCTTTCGGATATATTAAACGATATCGTCCGCGCGTCAACGACGCGCCAACAAGTTGTCCTCCCGACGACGTTCCACGGGAAATCGATTTCCGCGTTAGCCGCGCGACATATTCGGCAGGAAAATGTGGCCAATTTCGGTAATCCCGCGGACAATTCGGCGCGCGTCTATGCAATCGACGATTCATAGCTCGCCGAGAACGAAAATTGTACCTTGTCAATTCGCACGATGCATCGCGGCCGGTTGCGTGTATCGCGTCAAAGCAATACGTTACGACGACCGCGACGCGCTTGTTTCGATGGCCGAAGAAATATGGGGGAAAGGATTTTTTCCCGTCGACCCGTTGCTCGACGTGTCGTCACACACGAAATATGTGGTCGAGTGCTCGTTGCACGTTGCATCGCCGGAGGCTGTGCACGGTCACGGAGTTAGGCGTATTTCGTTCGCATTACGCTTCACTAGATTGTTTTCTACTTTAATGCTCGTTCATACTTCGCGGCACCAGAAGCGGAATATTTAATATTGAAACAGCGGCTGCCGCGAAGTGCATGTATTTTCGTTATTTAACACAGCTCCGGATACGAGTGGAGGGTGTCACGAGACGCCCACGGGCGTCACTGTAATTGTAGCGAAGGAACTAGGCGCGACATTCCGTTGCCAATTCGTTGTGCACTTTAGTGTGGGTGTATTTCGTCGGGGTGGCTTCGGGGGTTGGAGGCGAATGAAGGTGGTTGAACTCGACGCTCCCAAGGTACACTTCAGGTAATTCCGGCGCAGTTTACGATTTTGCACACGTGACGCCCCGTCGAAAATGCCCTTTGAATGCCTGAAAATACTTCGCCCATTCACGTGTAGCGCTACGATCTTTTGGTAAAGTGAACTAATTTGCGCTGTCGACACGACCGGTACTTTTTTCAGCGTAATTTCCATTCAATATGATTCCACATCCTGACAGATCTTTTGTCGTAGAGAACTTTCCGGTAATCGGATATATTTAAACATAGGCTCTTTCTTTCTTTCCATTTTCCTCCCTTTGTCTGTAAGAAATAAATGACACGCGAAGAATGAAGAAATAAATCGTGATTCCCTTTTAGGACGCGACACAGTTTCTTCTTAAGAGCAAGTTGTGTAAATATTTCCTTTTGGGTGAGAGAGAGAGAGGGCGATGGACGTGAAAATGGAGAGAAATACGACGACAGAAATGACAGATGGCAGAAAATGTATCATTAACGATGCCAGACGCTTTTATCTCTCCTCTTCCCCCTTTCCTTTCGGGCGTGAGCTTCTTTCCTTTTTTCCGGGGAACGGAACACACTGTGTTCCCGCTTGTTCTACGGCGATTCGTTTTATTCCGCTGACGGAAGATGGATAGCGACGAAAAATGCCCCGGGTAGTGTAGCATTTATAACGCCTCTCGGATCTATCGGAAGTATTATTTTATATTTCGCTTTACTTCGAGTGTGATACATAAGGCTCTTCAAGAATGAAATACCCGAAGGTCTTGTTTAGTCCAACTTCAGATTCCAATGTGATCGTAAAATATGAAAATGGGTAGATGCATATAAAAATGTACGATTCTCTTATACGTTTGATGCTTACGTCGTGTTGTCAAGGAGAATCAGATCGGTTCCGTACAGTTGCCTAGGTTCCCTTGTAATTAAGTTTACATCGCGGCCAAAATCGATAAAGCCATAATTCCAGCGACCACGTCGCGCTCTCGAAATTACGCAATGCACTAACTTAATATTCGCTCGATCTTCGATTTCACATGCCCGTCCGCTCTCGCCGCTTTCATTATTCACTCTATTCACCGCCGAAGCCAAATTTCCAACATCGCCGCCATGTACCGATCTGCGGGGCGAGCGCTCTGCCAAGCCAACGGCCTAGTTCGATCTCGGAAACGTCTCCGCGAGACCGCAGCCGAATCCGCAGTTTCCTTCGCTGTTCATCAGCCGTCTTGTTTCTTCAACGACATCGGTCCTCGGCTGCGGTTTGGCGAGCGCACGAACGGCCACTTCGCAAGCTCACTTCATGATTCTCCGACGAGCCGATAATTATTCGTGAGGCTAACCGCGAGGGCGGAGGACAGAACCTTCCGAAACCGCGGCTCGTCGCCGCCAGGACGATCTTCGAGAAATCGATCAAATTTTCACCTTCTCGCCGCTCGGCCCCTTTCATGCGCCAAATGCACGGAAAATGATAATGGAGATCTGTATTTCGGAAATATTCCGTCGAGTGCCAGATGTTCCGAGCGCGCGAGAACTGGCTCGAGAAAGTGTCGGGATGGAACGACACTTTGGGAACGGTCGTTCAACTACCCCCGACACGCTCGCTTTGCGTTCCTTTTTTAATAACCGATGTCGCGGAGTTTGGCTCGGCGAAGGCTGCGATAAATATTTAAATCCCGCCATTTGTTTAAAGCCCCGGCTGGTAAATGGCGCCCGATGGAAACGGGGGAAGAAGGGGGAGAGGGGCCTGTTGTTTCCGTTAACATTATTTCTTGGATATGAGTTTGCCCGGGGGGCGCAAAGAGAAATTGTAGCGTGTGTGTCGTTTAAATGCTCCGCGATATTTTCTACTGCAGATTGAAAGATATAATTCGTTGGTCGGGATACTTCGCCGAACAAACCGGGGCGTGATCGAGGCGGACATTTTCATTGCGAATCCGCTGCTGGATAAAGTGTCGGCGGCTATAAGCGAGGAGCGTCGGTGCAAATGAAATCGGAGAACCACAACGTTTAATGCATTCCCATAACAATTTTACCGGCAATATCGACAGTGCTTAGCGCAGACAGCTCGAGTGCGAAAGGTTAATTCCATGGGATCGCTCGAAAATGAAATGCACACGTGCACGTGCCGCGGGATATAGGGTCCTGGGAAAATTTCGATGCAGACGACATCGTGTTTTCGCGCTCCTCGACATTCGAGATAGCTTCGCTGAGCCGGAAGAGGAGAGTGGAGCGTGCCCTCGAGTGGGTTCATTCAGAGCGAAATACAAATGGCACGCAGACGTCTCTACTTTTTCAATATCCTCGCTGGCGCGGATCTTACCGCGCGTGGGCGTGGGCGTGGGCGTGGGACACACGCTGGTGCGGTATGAGAAACGTGACATTATCTGCGACACGCTCGCTGCGGCCGATCGAGCGTCGTGTCCGGATGATTGCATTTCAACCCTCCAACTTTCCTGCATTTTCACTCTCGTCCATTACCTAGGGAGCTAACTAAAATCCATTGTCACCGATTTTCAACCGTACTCACCGTATGACAGTATGACACACACGGGAGGCGTCCAAAAAATTCTATATTCGAAAACGTTAGTCTGACATGAATCGACCGTGCGCCCCCGTGGAATATGGAGAGGACGCGCGCGGCACACGTTTTAGTGGCAGTTTGCATACCGCAACACGCGCGCGGAAAATCGGAAATCAATATCTTTTCCCTGGCCGGCCAACTACTATACTTTCGCACCCTCATCGCGAACTGTGTAAATGCTCACGCAGAAAGCTCTCCCGGCCGGCTACCAACACTGCGACATTCCGAGCCACGGTCGGTGGACTTCGGCTGACTGAATGGCAAGTGTAGGAGCGTACGTAGCGTGTATCGACGCGTCTCATCTTTTGTGAAGGCGTTGTATTGTAACTATAGCCACACGCGGCCGCGTCGTTACATGACCTGCCACGCGCGCACGACGTCGACGTTACGTGCGTCAGAAATGTATTATTACACGTGGATAAACGCGGAGGATCGATGGACAGTCGCTGGGACAGTTTAACGGACAAAGTTGACGCGAGGTGTATCGTGGAGAATGCGCTCGCTGGAGCTCGCTCTATTACTTTGTCAATTTTACACTCTCGCTGATTAACGCAATAATTACTCCACGACCATTTTCGCATTCGTTACATCTCCATAATTGTCACTTCCAGTCTCCCTCCTTTTTCGCAACATGCACTTCGCTAATTATTACTTCTGCGCGGCCGCTATTATTTTCCTGACGGAACTGCGATCCATCGAGCCGTCGTGGAAAATTCCGTCGGATCGCGGCTTTCGCACGCATTAAGACTCAATTAGAGCTTCTCCCTTTCGTTGGCGCAATTTTTTTCGTCCCGTCTTTCGTACTCCCTGTCTCCCTGTAATCCTTTCGCCGGCGTGAAAGTTCCGGAACGGTTATCAGGTGGCGTGCCTTAACTGGAAAATCTTCTCGACTTAACTGGAGAGAAGCGCGCTCTTAAATTCCTGAGTTCCGGCATAAAACGCACTCATGCATATTCAATCGTGTACTGATTTGCGGAGCGTTGTAGGGACGACGCGGCGGGAAAGGGTCTCGCACGGTTTTCTCAAGAAAAGTTACAGTTTTCGTGAAAGATCGCGGTTGAAATTGAGCGCGCCGCGTGTACTATGTTGATGCTTGATTACCACAGAATTAGCATACGGACGTGGACTAGCGCGAAAAACCTTGAAAAATCTGCGACAGTCCACACGCACGGCATTGTGAAAGCGAATATTTACACACTCGTTCCCACTGCGATTGCAATCGTCGATGGTTGGAAATTGTAATTTTGGAAAGTACGCAGAGGGGAGCATGTAATTTATGCACGTACCGACCGACGAGAGCTTGTCGTGTCGACTGGTACGCATCGAAATTGTACCATTGTGTTCGGTAATCGTAAGGTGAATATTTCACCGTAGCCGTCGAGAAATTTTTCAACCGCCCTGACACAAGAGCACCACCCTAACTCGCGACGGGGAGAGATTTTTCTTCTCGTAGCCAGACTTTTTGTCCGCTCTTTTTCGCTTTCTGGAATCCGCCTCTTTTCTTATCTCGTAACAGAGTCGTTAGCAAATCCGAAACCGTGGTCTTCCCATTTCACGAGTGAGAAAGAGAGAGAGAGCGAGAGCGAGATAGTAATCCTACTGATATTTGAATTTGCCTCGGAGATGGAGCTAGGACGTCCCCGCGGGCTTCTCCCATTTCTAAGCCTCGCGTTGCCCTTTGTCACATTTAATTGCGGCTTTTCTAATTGAGAGTTTAATGGCGTCACGGGAGCGCGAGGTCGACTCTGCCAGGAATTCTTTGATCTCGACTTCACGTGCACTCACGGGCCTTGCACAGCGACGAGCGACTTCCGTGCCCGCCATTTTTCACGAGCCCGCTCTGTCGTGTGCGCTTATGAGACCGACGACGTCCGATCGAACGTGCCGGCTGGAAAAAGTGTCGCTTTGTCGTTGCGGAAATCTCAGCTGATTAATCGCGTCGCGTCGAACGGAAATACCAGGGACGAATTTGTTAATTTGTTGCTACGTGTTTTCGTGCGTATGATTGAAAATTACAGGAGGACGATTTTTGTTCTGCTCCGCGTGGGCCATCAGAGAAATATGGAAATATGACTGTCAAGGGAGCAAAAGCTCTTGAAAATGGATACGGAAGAGCGATTCTTTAATATCGCAATCGAATGCAAATTCGAGCCCGAACATATTGACTTCCCCATGAAACGCATGTTGCATTTCCAGAATCGCTCCCCGCGGAATATCGAAAATTATCTAGCAACGATAGCGCTCGACTATCCGATCCCCAGAGTCCGTGGCAGGTGTAAATTCACTGGTACATATCTAGCACGGAAACCCTTTTACATGAACCGTCGCCCTTTACGAATAGTGCGCATAATGTCCGATTCAGTCGAAACTTCGGCCATTCATCACTCACCCTGACGTAATACGGGAAGAGTCATGAATGGATACGTCAAACATGTAGATTTCATCCCCGACAGTCCGACGGATATGATAAACGGAATGAAATAATAATCCGACAGAAAATCCTGTAATTTAACTTGGAAAATTCGAACGTCCCTCAAATACTCAGACACGAAGCGCTTATCACGCGACGTCGAAAATTGTACAGGTCGTCTTTGCATCGGGTTCGTTGATTTTGGATCTGCATTCGTGAAGAGAATCGTCATTCTTACTCATTGTCAGTCGTTGCCGAGCACTAGCAGCAGGTGCAGACTCACGAACGTGCATAGACGCGACAGCAGGTTATAACGGTGGTTGCAGGTTGCAGCTGCACGGAAAGCAGCAGTAGCAGCCCCGTGCTGTGGATGGAAGGGCAAGGGGTGGTTTCGCGGGGGTTGTGAGCAGTTGTGGGAGGTCTGGTGGGAGCGCAAAGGTGGCGTCGGCGTCGCGACGCCCGGAGAGTCAGTCACCAGCCGACCTCAACGCGCCGCGTAACCTCACTCCGACCTACAAACCGCTCCACTTTCGCGTACTCAGTGGATATCGCTGCAAAATAGTCGAGGCCGGAAGCTCTTTGTGACCGTGGTCCCGGTAAATCTTCTTCGCTGGGCGAAAAGTTCGACGGGAGATTCGGGATACTCGGTGCATCGTGGCGGCATCGAAAATTGAGGATACATTTTCAAACGCTTCTTTCTCTTTCCACTTTTTTTCCACGTTTTTTTCCCCGGTGGTCTCTCTCCACGCTCCTTGTACTGGGAGTATTTGTTCTGCAGTGTGTGCTCTTCATGGGACTCTGATGTTTCGTGAATAACGTTCTCGCAGATTTGAGGCTGTTGTCCGTTGTCAACGGCGCTTCGAATATCATACCATCCGCCACGAGTGTGTTTGTTTAAAAATTGGGTTAACTCCAGTCGAAGCTCCGTACCGAGTCGTCCGGAACGAACGAATCCGTCTCGTATCCAAACTTCATAATCCTATTTTCCGTTTAGTGATTCGACACCTCCTGCCACTCCGATTGAATTTCATTTTTCTCACGTAATACGTTGAGCATGATCGATTTTACAGGAGCGTCACGCGTTACGTGGTACTAGAACTTAACGGAACCCTTTGACCTTTAGTCAAATGATAAAATTCGCATTCGGGCTAAGTTCCTCGCCATTCCCACGGGTATCGTGCGACGGGGAGGAAATTCGAGATACAGAGACGCGGGGCGACGAAAAGGAGGAGGAGAGAGAAAGAGAGAGAGAGAGCTAGAGAGGTTAGGCACCCACGTATCACTCACTGAATGATGACGCCTCGGGATCTTGGCGACATTCCACGAAATTGGGTCAGCCCAATTTTTCCCGCGCCCTACGTGCTTCGATCCCACATCCACTATCGTTTGCAACCTCCCCGCCTCACCTTATATACCGGGAATGCCTTTTTTAAGAACGCGTTGCCACGACAGAGGACGGCGAGAGTGTAAGAAATAAGACGAGTGCGACAACCGAAGTCGTCCCGATTTCGCATCCGCGGCCGATTGTTACCGCCCGCTAAACGAGCCGTTCGCATTTCAAAGGATCTTCGAAGGCGAACGGAAGTGTTCGTTATATCCCGGACGCGGCGAATTGGGTCAGCCGATTTTTCGAACCTTCTTCCCGCGCCTCTTCGCCCCGCTCCACCTCGCCCCGACACGCGTCCATTTTTTTTCGGACGCCGCATTAATCTAAATAGAAAGACGCGCAATTAACCCGACTCGTGAATTTGGGTCAATTCGTTTTTTCCTTCTACCATCCCTTCGTGTGCGTTCGTGTCTCCTCGCTGTAATCCGCTTGTCATCCCTAAAAAATCATAAAAGACCACTCCTGCCCGTTACATCGCGTAGAATTAAGGTTAAAACAGCACTGTTTTGTGTCTTTCGCTATATTCTCTTTCTTTCTCTCTCTCTCCCTATTCTTTTCAGTCAGGGCGGAGTCGTGTAAGCTGAGCCCGTAAATTTTGAATCCTGGGTAAGCTTGAGCAGCACGCGGCTCTCGCTGCCTCGTGGTCGTCGGAATATTCGGAAATTGGGTCACGCAGACTTTCGTCCCTACTCGCGCTCTTACGCTCTCGCAAGGATCTTGGTTCTTTTTGACGCGCCGTCGTCGGGAGGGTTCGGGCTTGTTCCCGTGCATACTTTTTGAAAGCGGTGCCTTGACCGAGACGCCATGCGTCGACCCGGGTATCCGCGTGACCCGGCGACCCACGTAGCGCCGTAGCTGAGGTCACTGGGTACCCCGCCCGGCCAACAATCTCTTCCTGTTAACCCTTTACACACGCAGCACCCATGTAACAATTCTTATCCCCGAGCGAGAGAAGAAAAAATGGTCGACAACGCGCTCGTCGAACAGTTAAATCATTTTTAAACCGTTAATTCGCGGTTGAACTAAATCTTCAAACAGCCGTGCCAGGCTTTGCACGCCTTTGAAAAGTGACGTCATTGTCGATAACACCTTTCAAACAGCTTTCAGCCATTCATCGTACCGTCGCGTCGTGTCCATTGATTATTAAGCGCGCGCTGCCTATATCTAGAGGAAAATTCGGTATTATGGCTCGTTCAACAATTAATTTCCCCGAGATTCTCCATTAATTTTTGGTAACCGCTGATGGGGGATTAAATTGATTCGCCATCCGCTGGCTTAATAATTATCCGCGATTTTCACGTTTACCGTCGGTCGAACGGGCAGTAATTACATTTGGCTGGGCAATAGTTCGTCGTTAATTCGCAGACAAAACAACCACCCCGTTTCCGCCCCTCGCACCGCCTCCGCAGCCTGGTATCACTGGATTTGCCGGCCCTTATCACATTAAGTGGTCAGCGGTGCTGTGTTTCGTTGATAAGCCATTGTTTACGTTTCTCACGTGTGCCATTCTATCCCGGCACGTACGTAAGGACTGCGCTGCTATCAAATTCGTAATATACTTAGTCCACAGTCGCTCTTAATTGCGAACGCCCCACATCGATGATCCTACAGATGAACTGGGAGCGACAATAATAATGCGTGATTGACTCACGGGAAGCAGTGTTCGTTGATCGAGGTGGGAAAGAAATTGACAGTGACGTGTTTATCGTGAACAGTGCCATTTTCCTTCTTCCCCCGAGCTAGGAATTTCAATTGATCCCCGCTCGATTCAGCGACCAAATCCGGCTTGTCGTCGAATATCCAACTTGATTCATCGAAGTGCGTCACGCTCCCGCAGTTTCTAAATCGGACAGCGATCGGGAGTTTTCGGTCGGCGTATTTGTGAATGGAATACCGTGTTCGCGTGTGCGTGTGAAGGGTTACGCAGTGTGGGAAGAAGGGTTTCGAACTGTGTGGCAGTGGACCGATGCGGTTGCACAAATCGTATGCAGATGCGGATGCAGCCACCGAGTGCAACACAACGACGACGAAACGCCAGTAGCCCCAGCCGAGAGTCAGTGACCTCTCGACCAATCACAGTCCAGAGTGTGATGTTTGATGCTGCAGTGGTGTTTTATGCGGCGACGACGAAAAGGTGTGCACTCTCATTCGACGTACACGTTGCGCCGATATCAACGGACCGTTTTGCTTTGGCCGTCCGTTTGTCCATAGTCTCGTTCGCTTCGTACGACGGCGACACGACGCGCTTCCATGATACCGAACCTTTGTAGTTTGCGCAGTTGTTAGCTGGTATTGCCATCATAGACAGCATTGTAGTTTCTGTTTGCCCGAACTTCTTGCTTCCCGTCTTCTTTCTTCCGTTTCTATTATGTACAGGTACGTTCGGTTGGAAAGGCGTGAGTCGAGAACATCGACGATTCTGCGACCGTCTATCTTCCGTCGCTCCTACATTCTTTTTCTATTAGTCACGCGTTCCCCTCGAATCTCTCAGCCCCCCGGAACGCTCGTGTTTACTTGGCGCCGTTAAATTCGATTCGACATGCACCGTGCGAGCTGATCAATTTTTCATTGATCAGCGAGGTTCGGCACGGAACGGATGTGTGCGGAGCGGCGTAAATATTTCAAACTCAACGTTCGCTCGCCGTTCAAGATCGCGGCGCAGAAATTCGGCTCGCCGACTTACAAACTCGCTTCTGCCTTCCGATGGCGGATCGATCGGAAATACCTGTACCTTCACGTATCCTCGTTTTCTACCCACATAGACAACCATACCCGAAACTTGACTAATTACAATTGACTTGAAACCAAAAAATAATATTCCCTAGTAAAACCACCTTGGTCGCACTTGCGTCACTAAAATATTCTAGACTCTGCTCATATAGCCCCCTCAGAAACGGCATTCTCGGCGTAGAGACAAAGAAATAAATATTTCGTATTTCCCACTTCTAATTTACTTACCGTCTGTAGAACAATCACCCCGTTCCCATTGGCAGCAGAATTTTCGGCCGGCATAAACGCAAGAACGGAGCGCACTCGACGTCTTAGCGATTTGGAGTGGGCGGCAATTGGGTTAAGGGGTCGCATTAATTAGCACGTCCGCGGGCTGTCCGCCAGAGGCGAGTTCGAATAAATCGGTAAGCGTTTAATCGTCACGCTCCCGGTTTGCGGCGGGGCTCTAGGCACGTATAACCGGAAGGCTCGATCGATTGCCGAGAACACGGGAGAACCTTCCGAAAGCGGCGTGTCGAGGCTGGAATAGGGTGCTTCATCTCCTGCCTCGAGTGCACTATCCCACGACGATGCAAGCCAATGGCCCTGAACGCCTCCACTTAGACTAATAGGTCGTCACCCCAGCGACGAAGGTTTCGTCCAGAACCGACTCCTCTTTACATCTCCTATCGACGTTAGGACGGCATTCTTTATCGTCGTGGCGTTTTCATCGGAAAGACGTAAAAGGGTGTCTCGAGGAGGAACCGACATCCCAATATGTTCTCTAGGTCGAAGATCGAATTTTGACCGAGTGATTGACTGACTTCACGGTGCAAAGTTGTGTCACCCGCGCGCCCACAGCGTTTGCCGCGCTATCTTTCAATTACCGACGCGAAAATCTAATTGATCGCGCCCGCATAATTTTCAATTTCCTTAACAAGCCGCCGTCGCACTGAATTGCGAGGAACTCTTAACCGCCGGGAATCTCATTCCGTCCTGTCGTTAATTAAAGTGCTAAGTCGAGCAGACACGGTTGCAGGCAGTGAGTGGGCATCGTGAGTGGACTCGGTTAAAGTAACAGGTATGCGCTTCGATGGCAATCGGTACGAGTACTCAGCCAGTAGACGCCCATGTCCTCCTCAATTATCAAAATATCCGCCCGAAAATCTGACCAATATCTTCGTTCGCCCGGAATCGCGCGGGAGTTGCAACAATCCAATCTGCTCCCGATCGAATATTCCGAGGTCAGTCCTCTTTCGTCGTCCATTAGACAAATTTCTCCAGTCAGACTCTCGCCCCGTTTTTGGCGGGTAAGCGTCTTCTTCCATTTCACCCCCTCCAGCGCTTTTCTTCGCTACCCTACTTCGCTTCTTTCCATTCCCACCTCGCTTTATCTCGAGACCCTCTATCTTCGCCAGCGATTCCGTCCGGATTCCCTAGAGAAATCTTAGCTCTGATCGATAAATCGTCGAACATGATTGGAGGCTGGTAGGAATTAATGCAGCCCCCGTCGCGAGGGTGTAGCCCGTACCAGTGAACGACCCCCGTCGAGTGTAATAAGACACCCCCTGTCGGGGTTAGGTCTCTGTTAAGAAGCAATCTCCGGCAACACGAGAAGCGTAACACGCTCATCGATGCGAGTAATGCGAACGAGTTCTCTCGGTTAAGTGAAATCGTCCGATGATGTGCCTCGAGGGTTGTTCCGCTGGGCTTCGAATGAGGCGATGTTCTTTGACAGGGAACGTAACAGGTGCTCGGAATACTGTACTCAAGGGCATCAAGAATTTTCCCATCGATTCTGCCATCCTGCGCGTCGAAAGCTTCTTTCAGACACAAAAATGCAGGTTCTTGAAATCATCATTCCAGTTTCACGACTTGTCTCAATTTCTCCCGCCGCTCGCCAACGACATAATTCGCGACGTCGCGCTCCCGTAAGAACTTCCTCCCGACGCTCTCTTTCACCGAGTGATTTAATTTTACGATCCTCGCTCCGAAGTCCGAAGATCGACGCGGTTCCGCCGATGAACCGCCGACATTCTCGATGCCGAGGCATAAAACTCTCGCGCGGAAGAAATAAACTCGATTAGGGCTGACTAAGTGCTAGGGTTAAGGCGTCCTCTTCCACGGCGTATCAGCTGTCGACGAGAGCGATGAAAACTTTTGATGATTTTCGCCGTTCAACGGCGAGCTTCCAACCCTTTCATCTCGAGTATTTTCCGAACGGTCGTCGGATCTTCCGGATTCCGAACAATTTGCAAACCCGACGACGTCGTCTGTCCCATAAACTGACGATGCAATTTGGTACGAACTTTGTCCGAAAAGGCATGTGAGCAAAAATAGCGCATTAGTACGCGCGAGGCGCACGCAACGGGCGGCTGAAAAGAAATTAATTGGTTATCCTTCCCGGCCTCGACCTCGTTATCGACACGCTAACAGCTCGTTTATTCGACTGACGCCTCATCATCAGCCGTAAATATCGCTTCGACACTCCGACGTCACGCGTTTTCGCGGATTCTTAGCGCCGCCGCCGCCGCCGCCGCCGCCGCTGAAGACTTTGACGATCCTCGTTAAGCTCCCATTTAGCCCGACACACGGTTAATCTGCTGCGCCCGCGCGCACACGCTTCGCAATTAAAATGACCCGCACTTTATGAGCGCTCTATTAAAACGCGATATTTCCCCCGGTTATCTCGCTTAAAACGTTCGTCGGCCGATTATGAAAATGGAAATTTGTCGAGCGATCGATCACGGATACGCGCGTTCCTACTCGCGGAAAATTCTCATTTTCACACTTCTCTCACTTTCAATTTTCGACTTCTCGTCGTCCGACTTTTCAGTTTGCGACACTCTAAGCGTATAGCCGATATAATGCTTTGACGCTGATTAGCCGGTCGACGGTCGTAAGGGAAATATTTCGCGAGCCGCTAATAACGCCGCAACTTTCCAGTTGCACCCAAGCTATTTCACACGATGCAACACTTGGTGGCTAGGTAATAAGGAGAGTGTGTTTCCCTAGAAGGGCGATGCTTTCTACGATCCTTCATGAAGAAGACTTTTGAGACAGTCTGAGATCGGATGGGGTTGGGTCCTTTCAACGGAACTTGCACATTTTCTCTCTCTCTCTCTCTCTCTCTCTCTCTCTCTTTCTTCTTTAGTCTCTCGAAAGGTACGCATTACCCTCGAGAGACGCAAAGCACTTCTGAGGGGGTGCAGGAAAGGGAGGAACGAACGCCTGGGGGTTGGTTTTGGAAACACTGGTCGGCGACAATGAGAACGCTTCCCATCTCAATTACTCGCTAGCGAAGAGCATTCGGTTATTTCGCGGCGAAATTTTAGACGAGGACTTTAGTGTCATCCGCGGCAGCATAGTTGGATCTTACGGCAGTCTTCATTTGACGGACGCCTACTTATATGATATACGAATTTTAATTCAAGCAACATGATACCTGATATACATTACGTTAGGTCTTACTTACTCGAGCGCTGATGCAATGTTCCGTAGGAAAGTTCAACATGCTGCGAATTCCCAGGATGCAAATCGCATTTAATAGACTCAATTCCATCTCCGATTTCGTTCGGAACGGAATAAATGTCGGATATAATTTCGAAACTGACGGCCAGCGTTCGCGCTCTATTCTCTCCGCCTCTCTAATCCTCTATAACCCCAAGCGATTATGAGGAGGGGAAAGAGTGAGAAGGAGAGGGAAAGAGGGGGGAGATAGAATCAGCGCGGAGCGTATGAAATTCCGAGAATTTTTATCGACTCCTTGCATTCTCTCCTCCTTCCCTTTTCCATTCTCGCCTTGCTTCCGCTCCGCACGCATCGCACGCGCGCCGCGTGCATATTATCTTCGTGATTTCACGCGATCCTCATTGTATGTTTAATGTGATCTGGATTTACGCGATGGGAGCTGACTATTTGATAAGAGAGATTTATGCGATTTTTGTTCACACTGCCAACATTTCGCTGAAATGGTGCGCCTTAATATACAATAGAAGCGTATTAAAAATTGGCCATTTAGCTATTCCGAGGATTTGGGCTGACAAAGCGTCGCTCCCGGGATAATGCCAGTTAGTTCGTTTTTTCTCCCAGCGATCGCTCGTCATGCACGCAAAATGTTTTCCTCCGATGCGTAGTTGCGCTGCGAATGCTTTTGCCGTTCGCCACTTTCGCGAAACCCGATAACTTCCGTTACGTTTTTCCTTCGAGGGTAATTTTCCATGCATTTGCGTCGACTTTATGGCGTCGAACGTTGGTGACCTAAAAATTCGCAGGACTACCTTTAATTCTTCCCGTCGCCGCTGTATCACATGCTTTGTCGAGCGGAAAGAAATTTGTCGCTTCAAAAAATATTTACCTTGGCGTGCGCGCCGTTCGTATACTTCGATTCGGCTCGCCTCGCGTTTTACATTTTATTTATAAAATAAACCCCCCCAGTAAGAACTGCATAGAATGTTTCGTGGAGAATATCGGATATGTTTATTTCAATCCGTGTTCCTTTCTGTACTCTCGCACACGCCACTTCCGTATTGACTCTGCGCACGCTCGATCGTTTCCTCTCAAATGAATCAACATCGGCGCGAGCTATCCTCGGCCCGCTCTCCACGCTTCCTCCCTAAACTATGCATTCGTCCTGAAGGATCCCGAACAGCGATTGTTTGGCGCAGGCTGGAGCACTTGACCTTTCGCATTTGCGCAGTGCATTTTTCCCGTTAATAAACTCCTCGACTCTCGGCGTCGGAAGACTTTCAAACTCCTCGCCTCGTCAAGGGGACACGTTACTTTGTCAGAGAAGTCTAATGCATTCTTGACTCGACCGGTAGAAAAATTCAGTACCTCGAGACGTCAGTCTGTCCCTCTCTTTCTCTCTTGTATCTCCTTAAACTTTCAGCATCGCGCGCACTCAAGCTTTTCCCTCTGATTTAAGGCTGCCATTAACGACGAATGAAAAACGTCGAAACGAATATGAATAAACGCAGAGTCCGTGCAATTGTGTGCGTCGGGGCTACAAATTAGAATACGTTAACGAGAAATTAATCCCCGTAGTTGGGAATGTCACGGGTTTAACACTCGCCGGCCGCAGAATTCCTGGCCGATTCGATAACAGGGACAAATGGCGTCGCAGCGGTTAAGATGAGCGCGTCGGTAAATAACATTTGCTGCACGCGTAGACCGTGCATCAAAGGGCTTCATTAACCGCGTTTACTCTGCACCAAAGCCGGCCCTTAAGCGCGACGAAAACAGGATCAAAGCTTGCAGGACTTATTACACGGCATTACATCAACATGAGGTACCCCGAGTTTCGCGAGATTTCAGTATTCAAATGATACGTTCTACCGCAAAATTTGAAGGGAGTTATACGAGGATGAACCGGTGGGGTGATCGCTGTGTTTGTTAATGAACCAAATCTGTTTTGCTTTAAGAGATTGTTAGCTAGCTAATTCATTACCTATGGTACGCAGTGGTACAATAGTACATCCAGAATGATATATATGTATTTTGTAGAAATTCTGACAGTGTTTTGTTATGCAATCTCGGTAAAGTTTTCATATTAATTGCACTAATTCATTATTGTGTGACATTGCGTGTTTGTGTGAAAATGAACAAAATTGCTGATGCGAGTGGAACGGAAAGCCGATGGAATTGTCGAGAGAATAGTCGCGAGGATAGTCGAGGAATCGGAGTCATTTTCGCCATTACTTACAACTCGTATATATTTACGGTGTATCGGCTTTTCGTCGTCCTGGATACTCGTCCTTCATTCTTTGGACGCGATGGCATGCCATGCGTACCTCCCTCGTGGACCTGTTGTCGAAGGCCAAGCACAAAGACCCTCCCCTGCCACTTCCGGGTCAGAGTTCAACGTACGTGTCTCTCGAAGAATCGCGGGGTTAGCTACAATGGAGTGTACGTTATGTATGTAGAGTTTATGTGCGGCCAGTGTACCTGTGTATACGTGAAATATTCATACGATGTATGGGTGTGTATGTGGACTAATATACAGCCTATATATCAAATATGTACTACTATTGTTCAGTATCTACAGAGTATATAAACATATATACTACTATTATTTCTATGTAAAATATATATGTACAGGCACTATACGTCCGCATACAGCCACATATACTTCTGCATAGGCAGTATATTATACCTATGTACACGTAAACCGTACTTGCCAACGAATAGACAAATGCAATGCACATGCGGTCAGTGTACACACACATACTCCTCATACTTACTCGTTAAGCTAATACACCTGTAAACATCGAAAATATATATGCGACCAATGTGCGCATATACACGCATGAAATATTCAGACGGTATCCATTTATATACGTGACGTATACGTATAGTCAGCTTACATGCACTCACGTCGCGCGCACATATGACCCGCCTGTAGATGTAGGTAAAGCGCATAAAATATGTACGGCGAACGCCACGCAGACGGGAAAACTGAAAGACGAGCTCTCGCCATTTCCCTGCCAGGGTAAGCGAGATCGACGAGTAGAAAGATGAAAGGATTTCAAAAACACGGACCTGGCGTCAGAGATAGACGACGCGGGGGCTTTTGAGAGCAGAATGTCGGAGAGGCGAGAGAGGACGAAAGAGAAAGCGAGCGTGTGTGCTCTTGGGGACTCTAAAATGGAAGTTTTCGTTTTAGGTTCAGTATTGATCGTGAAGTTAACGTGAAATCGACAGTAGCTTATTCGCGCTGCTGACGAAGTGACTTCTGATGTACAATCATACTGACAGAGAATCACGCTCGGGATGCAGATAATAATTACTTTATTTAAATGCTGCGATCGCTGCAGAGCGAAAAAATGAAATAATTCGGTCGGCTCGGTAATCGATACATTTATGCGGCTGTTTATTCATTAATTCCTATCGAAGCCGATCATTCCTTTAAATCCGTTGCGCGGATGTTGACAATCGCATATTTAAATAGCAGCGAGTTAGTATTCTGGTTAAAAATGAAAAAATCGGACTCTCCAAAACCGCAGCGTAATTGGGCAGCGATACGAATGACGGCACGATGCACGCGGTACACGGTATGCACACTCGTATATCTGGCCAACACAAATCGCGTATTCGATTGTCGCCACGGATTTGACTGGCGAGCTTTTATGGACGTTACATCATCAATTGCGCCAGGTCATCGACCTGCCGATGAGTTCCACGCATAATCTGCCGACCATCTGGTATTGCTCGTTTCCTGACTATCGATCTAGGCAGCCCCGACTTGTCCAGTCATTGATTAGACTCGTTTGCCGTGCTTCACAGAGCCGGGGAAAGCTTCGATATCCGTGAACCAGACGAACTTCGATAAATCGATACCTCGAAGCCCTCCCAAAGGGCCCGTGTTAACGATTTGCGTATATTCCGGTAAGTCAGCCGTGACAAACTATTCCGGGAGCCACTCTAAACTGTAATGCCATTCATGTAACTTATACGCAATAACTGTCAATCGCGTTATTCGAAAGAAGCCGTGATGTCTTGTCGATGTTCCCTCGACAGAAATTGCTTGAATTATTGGTCCTTTATGTAAATATTGAATTTGCTCGCGGAGAAATAATGCTAAAAGGCACGTGCATTGATCGAGACGAAAGTTGTCTGCTTGTTGTGCAAGCCAGTCACGCGACAGTTCGCTTCCGGATGTGTTGTGTGTCTAGCTCGGCCAGGCTTTGTGTTCTTGCGGTATGGAAGTTTCAGGTGCACGTGAACATTGTGCGTTTATATTGCTCGGGTTGTAAAGTATGTTCATTACTTAACAAATGGATCCACGTCTCATGAATTACGTTGCCGTAGAATATGGTTATTGTTCTGAGCGCATGGGCAAAAATATTATCCAAAATAGATGACCCTCGTCGGTGTGACTAGAATATTGAATCAACGTTTTTTCGAAATTCCTAAAGCCATTCCTGTTGAAATTAAGTTATCGCGTAGAAACACGTGTCTCCAAAAATTTTCTTATCTACATACTCGCAAAACTTGACTAAAATCGGTCGGTTAGAAGCTGAGTTACAGCCGATTTGTCGCATGCATGCATCGAACGGTTGCCGAATATGCATTGTTACAATTTGCAACTCAATTATTAATTGTTTTTTTTAGTTAATGAATAATTTTGCTCGCACTGCGTTAAAGTGTGGACTTTCATCTTTGCAATGCGCTTTTTACCATCTCTCTACGATATCTGGAAGTTGAGATATTACAATTTGAAGTAATAGATGCAATTTTCGGGTAGGGTTCACTAATCAGCTGAGGCCTCACACACGGACGTACGGAACCCCGAGGCACTACTTCTGAGAGTTTTTTAATGGCTTTTTCCGAGAATTGATGTAGGTCAATAGCACGCCAGGTGTTGGCGGCCATCATGGTTGTTATTGTTTGTATCTCTCTCTAGCACATCTTCTGTCCCTTTCTAATGACATGCATATCTTTAAAATCTAATATCTCGGGAACGGATGGTCGTATCGACTTCGAACAAACGGCAAATTAAGTAGCATCGTTTTTACTAGTTTTTGGCATATAACGGGAATATTTTAGGATTGTTTAAACAATTGATATTGTCGATTAATATTGATTATGAGCTTTGTCTGTCGTTGGAATGAAAATCATTGCTGTTACTCTGCGTACGTTAACACAATCAGTTTGCCGTATTACTGATAATCATTACACTCTCATTTGATAATGTTTTAAACAAATGGTACCCAATGGTAATGTACTTACGTACTAAATTCAAATTAGTGGAAATCGATAACATGTGATTACCGCTATAACTTGAATTGTATTTTTATGATAGAAAATTGTATCTCCGATTAATAACAAATATTAATTTGTGCTGGCCACCGTTATAAACAAATGATTGAAACATGGCTTTCCCTGGTCGTATCGAGTTCTGAAAAACGGGATGTCAATCTACATGACCGCAGCGACATTTTTCTACATGTTCAGCATTGCTTAATTGTTCATAACATTTTTGCAATATTTATTAATATTTATTATTTAGCAGATTGACATTAATATTTCTCCGCAGTTAACTCAAACTACTTTTCGATTAATAAACAAATTTTTTATAATTAATTATTATATGTAAATAAACAATTTTTTATTTATTTTTGCGAACAAATCAAAGTTTCTAAATTGGCTCTCTTCTTATTTCATATATAACAAGGCATTGAAAAAAGCTGAATGTACATCCACGGTATTGCCAGTATTAAAATCTGAGCAGATTAAAGTTCGAGCAGTCGAGTAATTACATCCTCAGCGTTTCCAGGCTCACGCATCGACGAGGAAAGTCGGTCGAAGAGGCAACGGGGGGGAATTTGATCAGGGTAAAATATTGGCGCCGCATCTTTAAAGGTTGATAATCTCCGTCGGGACACGAGCTTATGCATTTATCGATCGGGTTACGATACCAGTCGCGATGGGTATTGAATGATGGTTCCATGTACCTGACGAGGCCGAGTCCCGATAAATCGATAGCCACCTCGATGGGTCATTACGATCTGCACCGGTGGACACCGTTAGACCCGACGAAAGCTCGCCGGATGTGTTTAATAATTACCTTTTGTGAAAATACAGGCAAGCCTGACCGAGGGACCGTCTGAGACCGTCTGAGACCGATGTCGATGTAATCGAAGCACTTTAATCGCGACAATAAACGGGGAAAAGAAACACGATAACACGAATTCAATTCCGTGATGAAGCGGCCCTGAGATCGAGCGTGCACCGTGCACGGGAAAAGATCCGTGCTCTTCGGCACTTTCAATTTTTTTCATCTCTTACTGCGTCGTCAATGGCGGGCGAGTGAATCGGCTGTTTCTGAATAACCTACCGATGAATAGCCGGTCGGGGCTGGTTTGAATGCCGATGGGGCGTGGTTCGGCACTTGTAGATTGAGGAAGAGAACGAGAAACAGGAGCGCGGAGAATGAGAGAGACAGAGGGCTGGGCATGCCGGTTCAATCGCAGTTTAATTGAGAAAACTCCTTTCGGAACGAACCACGTTTTCTTCTACGACCATCGACTGATTAGTACCTCCTTTCTCCGTTTCTCCTTGTATTGGTTGTAGAGGAGACACTTCCACTGCACTTGATCGCGAGCCTTTGAAAGGAGCTGGCAAATGGCGAGTGCGGGGGTGGATGAGGAATCGAATTTCGCTTGTTCGCGTAATCGAGTTTTCAGACGTACTGCCGCGCCGGCCCGCTTTCGGAACGATATTACACGAATGTATTTAAATTCGCAACATCTTCGAGTGCAACGCCGCCGTCGGAGCCAACTTTTTCGAGGACATTCGCAGGCCGTAGAGTGCAGACGATAACTCCCGGTAGAATGCGAGCAGAACTGTCTTTCTTCTTCCTCTTTTTCTTTTTTTTTTTTGTGGTTCACTCCTCTGGAGACGTCGAACGAACCAACACGTAATTCCTATCACTCTCGCATAGACCCGCTGCAGATCTGCTCGATTTCCCTTAGCACGTTCCGTCGACCATTTCGATTAACGCACACATTCCAAGCATAAAGCTACGGAAACGCAGAACTCCGTCGTTCGACGTATCTCCATTCCAATAAAACGCTTCTCTGCATATCCTTATTCCTTCCTTCTCTCGTGTTCTTACTCTTCTCTTTCTCCGACCTTCTGTTTTCTCGCTCCTTTTCGCTACCTGCCACTAGCCGAAGTGGATCGATGTCGAGATCGGTTGCCGCCGAACCCGAAACCTGGAAGCTGGAGGATTTTACCTAAGGGAAACTTTCGACCTTAGCCAAGTAAATCCAGTAAGTCGGCGAAGCAGTTCCGCGCTCTCACGATGTAAATCACACACTTACGCGCATGTACCCGCGCGGCCGCGTGTGCGTACGCTTCTAGTCTTGTTCAACGTGTCAGGTTTTCCTATCTCATGCATCCAACTTGCAGTCTGAGTGGTCGTCGAAGACGCCGTGCAATATAATACGCTTCTGTTTTGGTTTCAGCTGGCTTCACTCTGTAACGGCGCATCATTTTATTTCTTTTTTCCAAAATCGATAGCTCCGTCCACGATGAGTGTCTCGTCAAGCGACACTCGTGGCAGGTCGAGTTCGAAAATTTCGAATGCAGCCCCCACTTCTCGACGAGGTTGTTTCTTGAAATTCGATATTCCGCAACGATGAATCGAGGATTTCCGCTCGCATGAGAATGCATCGACGGAAAGAATGTAATCCGGGTCACCGGGCGAGGATTTAAATCCACGATTGACGTCGCCTTTACGTCGACGCGTCTTAAATCAGATTTTATGATACTTTTAGCGTATCCTCCTTCGTCCTCTTCTTCTGCCGAGCGTGGGACACCGTATTCATATATTCCCCGTTACTCCTTGTCCTGCCGTTTCCTCGAGTCCCTGGCTTCCGCTGAATTGAGGATGATCGAGTTACGTCGGCGCCTCCATTATTGGAAAGACGTACGAAAGTGCTCAATCGAAAGTTCGCTCTCGGATAATAGGTTGGACGGGCGACGATGCCACAGTTTGGCTAGTATTAACTGCATTACGGAGAAACGTTTCGCGGTAGCGTTACAGTCGATACCGGTCTGTCGATATTCTTAAGAAAATTGGAAAGTCTTATCATATCGGAAGCCGCATAATGACAAACAAGGGGTCGATCGATCGGCCAATCCGAGGAATTAAGAAGTTCGCGCGAAATTGACGAACTTCCGTCGATCAACTTTTCAAGCCACACACTTGGGCCGATTATAAGGTCGCCGTTCGACGTTAATGGCGAAGTTGAGCCTTCCGATTATACGTCCGGCAATCGACGGAGATTTTATCGCGATTAACCCGGTCGCTAATGCGATTTTCTCCGAGGGTGGAAATATCGAACGGTCTTCCATTCGTGAAACTGACAAATCCATTACGCTTATCGCCCACAGTTTCGTCTGCGTCATTCTCTCTATTTGTACGAACGGGCACGGAATATCGTTTAAAATTCTTTCTTATTATTTCACCACCCTTTATTATGCCGACAGAGTTCAATCGTGTCGCTAGCTCTTAACTTCGAATGACGGAAGATCTATCGTGCGTCTTCGTTATTTCTCGTTTGAAAAGTGGTCTTCCTTAAGTCTCGTCTTACTTGTGAGTAGGAAGATCTATTGTTGCCCGGCTTAATAGCGAATTTCCTGTCCGTACGGGTCATGTGATCGATCCGACTTCCACGTCCTGCTTCGTACGTTCCACGAGGATGGAAAGGGTATTTTTCGGATCAGTCTTTTCGTCTGGATGATCTTTCCCCTTCGTCGGCCTCCGTTTTACCCTTAATCATCGCAATCCCGGCTTCGTTTCTGCGCGTTTTTCACTGTCGTCGTTGAATAGGAATTCAGCCTTTATACACGGGGGTCCTTAATTTGACGGTATCGATTATGCATTTAACATTTTATACTTCTATACTATATTTTCTTAATTACTGTTAAAGTTAATCGGTCGTTTCAATGATTCCTCGAAAATTACACACACTAGTATTGATCGTTAATGTCGTTCGAGATTTTATACTCGAAATAGTGACGCATATTCGTACGCGCGCAAACAATGGCTGGACGGAAAAATATCCGCGTGCTGATGGTTTTTCGGGGTGTTTTGCCGACCTTCCCTCCCCCCGGTGCCGACGTCGAGTGTGCGAAATTGGAGTGAAGAGAAGGGGTTACGATCGATTTCCGAAAGTCGCGTACTATCGATTATCAATGGAAATCGAGTGGGCAATCTACGTTGCTGTGGGCGAGTGCTGAAAGAAAAAAAAGCGAAACCCCTGGCGAGACGAGGAAAAAGAAGAGATAAACGGACGGGAAGACAGAGAGAAATCCACGCAGTTGCGTTTGTTCTCTCTCTCTCTTTCTCTCTGTCCCGCGTTCGTACAATTTGCCGATTGGCGCGGAACGAGAGAATCTTTTCGCGAGGAAAGTTCCGCGAGTGGCGAGAAACGCTAACTTTCCTCCTTGCCTTTCTGGGTGGCGGGGGGTGGTTATTTTTTTTTGGGGTATCCGCCCGGAAAAAAGAGAGAGAGTGGAGAGAGGGTGAACGAACTTTTCAGTGTTTCCTATAGATGGATGTTTGCGAACTCGTCCGTAAGCTCTTTTACTTGTCTCCTTCTTTTTCCCCCTGAACCTGATAAAAATTCAACTTCTAACCATTGTTCGGCAGGGTAACACTCTGGCAAAATGTTTTACCGAGGCCCAGGAGACTCGCTATTACTTTGGTGCTCTTCGTTCAATTTTTGCCGATGATCCGAGGCGCTCTCGAACAGTTTTGTCACCACACATTTTTCTCAGACTCGCACTCGTCATTTTCGGGCCGCGCTTTTTCTTGTCAACTTCCAAGCTTCACTCGACCGCCTGGTGGTAATACTGAAGTGCTCCACTTCGAACTAATGCCCGCGTCATAATCCGTCGGCTTAAGACACCCAGCCTCTGCAGCTTGTATTTTTCCTACCAAGTGGCGGGAAAAAATTTACATGCCGGCCCGCTCGTCGCTAATCGCACGCCGCGATATGCGCGACGGTGGAGACGAGGAAAATCCTACGACGGCGAGGGTTAGTTGCTTATGTAAATGCGGCTAATGGACAGGACGGAAGGAAGTAAAAGTAGGAACAGCACTTTAATTATGATACGGTCAGGAGTGACACTTTCAAGACTCGCCGCCTGCTCTCGCTTGCTTTTTTTTTGTAGAAGAGTGCTTATTTGAACTGTAAGGCATGGTAGATGTAATATTCTCA
Source organism: Priocnemis perturbator (assembly GCA_963942575.1). Taxonomy (NCBI): domain Eukaryota; kingdom Metazoa; phylum Arthropoda; class Insecta; order Hymenoptera; family Pompilidae; genus Priocnemis; species Priocnemis perturbator. The sequence goes on from OZ012653.1 coordinate 13,359,248, forward strand.
TTAACAAAAAGGCGCCGAAAAATATCATTGAAAAGAAGCCGGACGTCGACAGACTGCACACATTGTTGTATGAAATTGAAATGTGTAAAATGAAACATTAACAAAAATAAAACTTGCCCTAACACTGCTTTCGCTGGCTCTTCATTCATATATTCGCTACGGACCGGGATGAACATTTCTTCTCGTTTCTACGTCGTTGACCTTGCCACGCATCGACTCTCGTACGAGGCTCACCTTCACCAGGCTAATAACCCCAATTTGCTGTAGCCAGGGAAACACCATGCTTTTCCGATGAGAAAGCGTGTAGCTTAAAAGTGACAGGGTAATGTAACGTGCGCCGGGTCGCGCGATCCTCAAACGCCGTGATATTATTAACGGAGTCGGAGCGACACGAATTGCAGAGTTTGCCGGCGAGGGTGTCCCGTACTCCGCCGGCTAGAAGTTGCATGGCTCGTTAATCGTATGCGGCGGCATTTCTGTTTTCGCGGAAAATAATTCCCGCGATAAAATATCGCCGCATTGGTTGCCGCAGGACGCACAAATATACACGTTCGAAATATAAGCGTTGGTTGCAGAAGGGTTTAGGGCAAAAAAGCTTCGACTGCGCATATATTACCCACTAAATAACCCGCCGCACCGGAGTGCGGCATAGGATAGCTTGGGGGACGAAATAAGAAACGATTATCGTGATATTCGCGCCGTGTCGTTCATTCCCGTTCGTATCGTTTGACGAACGCGCCGCAATTTTTTTCAGGCAAATAGAGTTCGTCTGCCGCTCGTAACTTCGAGCTTCAAGCTTCGACCGCAGACGAGGTATAGGATAAACCCATCAATTGACGGCACTTCGTATCCCACCGAAAAAACATACCGACTGCGCCAAAAATCAGGCGAATTCGAGCACCGTCGACGTCTATGAACGATGCAAAAGTTGGAATTACAATTAAAGTACGGAGTCACTCGGAGGAATGGTGGTTAAAAGTCGAAAGTATCGTCTGAAGAGTGATTTAGAACCGTGAAAAATACGACGATTTTATGGAGGCAAAAAACCGGTTTTTTTAAATAGCTTATCAGTCTCGGCTTAAAGATTTTTCCACGCTCGAGGTATACTTGGTCTGTGCTTCGGATGCCTGCCGCTCGTGGATTATGGGAAAAATTTAATTTTATGGCCCGGACCGACCATCGATTCTCGATGAAATTTCGCGAAACTTTCTGATAGTTGGCTCCCGTTCCTTCCTTTTTGTTTCATTGAATTTCTCGTGTGATATCGTCGTGTTTCCAAGCTTTACTGTTTCCGCCGCTATTAATTATTATCGTCTGCAATAATTCACGGATGTAAGTAATGCGATAACGCAAGCGGACGATTCTTCGAACGCAAAACTTTTTTGGTATGAAGAAAAACGATGAGTCGGCAAAGTAGAACTTATTACCCGGCACTCCTGCTTCATTGCAAAGAATTCTACGCGAGTCGAAGAAGAATGAGGGCTATTAGAGGCGGGACGAAGAATATGGAGAAGTTGGTGTCCTCTTGCGAAAGATAAATCTACGAGGTGTCTCCACACAAATCTTCCACTTTTCCACGTCGGCCATATTTAACCCAGCGTTAAAGAAGACTTCTCTGATCTATCGTCGAGAATTAAATCTACCGCGAAAGGCAAAGGCATAAACTTCCATTTTCAAAATATGAATTGCCCTCGACTCGATTAAAATTGTTGAATACCCTTCCGAAACATAGAATGACCGAAGTCGGACCAATTTCTTCAAACACACACGAGTCCTGTAGTAACTAACAAGAAGTGCGAGAACAAGTTAGGCCAGCAGTCAGTGTCAATTAGGAAGCGAAGTGGACGTAGTAGTTTTGCTCCCGACTATTACAGACAATTTGTCAGTAAACCTATCCGTATTAACAATGCCGCGGCAATCTATTCAACAAGCCGTTTAATCTGGCCGAACTGCAAGACGCAAGCCTGCAACGCATCCAAAGCGCAAACTTCGCGGAACATTCACAGCGACGCCACACGCTCGAGGAAGCTTGCGCATCTCGTTTCTCTCGAATTTCGAGAAATCAGACCGAGTACGGAGAGCGCGGCGCCCACTTTAGTGCTCGCTCAGCGAAATGCAATAACTCTTAATTGGGTCGCAATAATGACACGTTATTGGCTCAGCTCCGCGCAGAGACGTGTATTTTCCGCGCCGGCCTTTTGTAACCTAAATTTACTTCTTTCCCTCGAGAATAAATTTCATTCGACGGCGCGAGCATTATCAATGCGCTGCGGAATCGACTGAATCGGGTGTGACGAGGGTATCTACTCGTTAAAGTTTGATCGAACAGTCCAACCGTCCCGACGCATTCGTCGATTCGAACTATTTCACTTGCGGCAGACGGCGACGTAGGTTTTAGGCGAGGAAAGGCAAGAGCTTCGACCGCGAGCAATCTTTAAAACAGAGCCATTAAACCCGTTCAAGTCCTAGGACAGTTGTGGTTTGCCCTCGGCGGCGCGGTGTAGCACGTGAGCGACAGTAGTACGAGTCAACGTCTGGTCGGGCCACCTTGGCCGAACGACGCTCGGGCACTCTTGTATCGGCATTTCGCGGAACTTCGCGTGCATCGTGCACCGTGCACCGTGCACCGTGCACCGCCTGCAATCTTCTCCACCCCTTACGTCCCGCTCTCCGCCGGTAGTATATATTTCTGCCTTTTCGCGGAATTTACGACGTCCGCGCGTTGTCAGTTTAACTTGGAATTTTGTCGGCTGGAATGGAAAACTGTTTTGCGGGCACCATTTGTCACGTACGTGCAATAACGGACACGATTATTACGGCGATGATAAATAGAATTCGACCAGAAGGATTGAGGCTACAATGAAGATGGAGTATGGTTTCCGAATATTCAGAGCGTGCGTAAGAGAGATGACAAAAATTGGAGATCCGGCACGCTCGGCGATATCGAACGCGCCACTCTCTGTCTCTGATTTTCAGTGCCTTCTCAGTTTCGCCGGAGTTTTTCGAACGAACGCAGCTCGACGGTAAAGGAGCCAATGAATGTATCGCGAATTACCGGCCTCGCGGCTCAATATGCCGGAAAAATTACGTCTCTCTTTGTACCACGCGCGGAATAGGATTAAATATCCGAACGAGGATGTGCGGCGCTTCGAAATTGTTTGCGGCGCGCGTCCTGAGGGGGCGCAAAATCACGGGATCACCGCAGCTGCGAGCTCTCGTTGCGCGTATAAATTACACGAGATTAATTAACACCGTGTAAACGAAGCCTCAGCGCGAGCGCGAGCGCGAGCGTGTTTGCGGAACTGCGACGGGACTGTTTTCCATCCCGGCCGAGAACTCCATTCATTTCGCATTCTCCTTTCTGCCGGTGCTCATCGTCTGCAAACTCGTCATTTCTCTCCGTCCCTTGTTTTTGCCAAACGCATCTGTGCCGCTCGTGCGTTCGTTCGTTCGTTCGTTCCGTTTGAATGCGAAGTTAGGTAATCTTTGTTCCGAAGTCGCTACTAGACGCCTCTCGTTATTTATAAATACCGGCGAACTTACATTTTTCTTCCACGCTCCCTGCACTCTTTCGCTATTCTCTTAGATTTGTCTTAACGCGGATTGCGATAATTAGCGACGCGATTGATTCGCGCAGTGGAGGAAAGGGAAGAGTTTGCCGCGGGTGAAATCGCGCGACTCATCAACCCGTTCCTGATGTTGCAATGCGCCGGGCCTATCGATCGAAATGAGATTACTCGAGCCTTCTCGTACGGACGTCTTGTGTGCCTGATTCTGAGCGAAAATTCACTCTGGATACAGCGTCAGTTTGACAATTGTCCTCTCCTCCTCTTCACACGCGTGTTCCGCGTCGCCGGAGAAAAGTCGCAGCTGACACGAATTTTTGTTTATTAAAATACAATAATAAGGTGCAGCCCTCGGTTAAGGTCGCCGCCTTGGTTCCCGGGCACGTATGCTAAACTGGCCTTTCCGCGTTGGCCGCCTGAATTATTTATACTAACGAAACGCTTTTCGACGGCACCGTGAATAATTGCGTACGAAATTGAGTTATAACGTATTCAATTGTTTTAATTCGCCTGTCCCTGTCTCTTTCCCTCCTACTCAGCACACAGCCCCCTTTGCAAATTGGAACCGTATAAACGAGTCATTCGTTTATTCATGCCCGCTGTACATCGAATTTCCGTTTGATCAACGAAGTCCTCCACGTACTTTCAGTGTTATAATGTCGCTAGTTACGGACACTGCACGTTACGATACGCGAATGTTTTCCGCAAAACATGGCTAGCCGACCACGTTCGTCCGATGAAAAAAGTTATTGATCGCACGTGGATTTTTTTCCTCGTGCAATTTCAACCCCGAGAAATAGACTATTTGTTTTTCTGTCGGTCATCCAGTGTTGCGGTACATTGTTGCAACGCTAACGATTTACGATGCGTTGCGTATCGAGGATGCGCACGGTTTTCAATTATCGAAATGTTCGACGCCGCATTTATGCTGGCGATGCAGTTATATGCCGTCAGAAATAATCTGCCGTGTGTTTAGGACTTTGCTTAGTCTGATTCATGAGTATAATCCGGCTATACTTTATGGCGAGCCTCGCTACATAACGCAATTCCGTCGCAGCATCTCGTGTCGACGACAGCGCTTGTTGTGCGCTTCGTAATGTATTGCATGACCTACCCAATCATTCAGTTACGCATAATTCTTTGAGCCTGCTATACTTTATCTTGATTATGGAAATCGTCCCTTTGCCTTTAATTTTGCTTTATAGCATTACCTTAACACACCATTTCGAGCAACCACCGTCCCCATGATCCCTTAACATCCAATAAAATAGTCGCTCCTCGCGAATAGTCGGCCAGCGTTAACGCTAGAGCGGAAACGCTGGAGAATTTCGTTGTCGAAACGGGAAGTACTAATCCGTCGTCCGTCTGTAGACACCGAGGCATATCATGTCGAACCTTTTATCGCGCTTCCGTATGCACTACGTTCGCGTCCCGTTCGAATCGCTTCGGACCTTGGCCGATTTCCGGTGGAAACGAGCGTCGAGCAACGATCGAGTCGGGTCCCGATGCACGATGATGTACGTGATACGTGCAAACCGTTAGCACACGCACACGCACACGCACACGCACTCGCCTGCTATCGGATTGGTCGTGCTGGATTGTCCGCGCGTCGCCGTAACGTTAATGCGTGGGCGTTAATAAACGCGAGATCGAACGGTCCCATGGAACGTGTGGCGTTTACTGTTATTACTGCAACCGGTCGGTGTCGTTTAAGGAAATCATCGGAGTCCATTTTAGTCATGATGGTTGCACGATTGTTGCGTTGCACTATTTCTTACGGTATATATCGCATACATAATCGTAAATACGATAGCTGAATGATTTAGGAAGAACTAGAACTGTTAGTGAATTCATAGGAGCGTCGTCTGTGATCATCGTCAGCCTTATCACGTTGTCATAATTTCCCTCGTCGAAAAGACTAGTGACTAGACCCTAAAAGGTCGATATCTCTTCGCAACAGGAGAGGTCACGGCGACATTTCCTCACGCAACGTCTTATCAGCCTTATCACTCTTGTCCCTCCCTTGGCCGATTTCCTGTCCGATTATCACCGCGCATCTCCAACGATTAGCCATCTTCTGCATCCCGTCTGACATACGATCGCGTGTGCCATTCACTCCTTGGACACTCAGGACTTACGCTTACTTGCATTTACTCTATCGCGTGCTGTTAGATATTTACACGTAGCACCGGACACTTCCTCTCCACTCTCCACTCCGGGCGATAGAAGCTAGACGGCTGAAGCATGTGTACAGTTGCTCTAGACGTTGAACCACTTATGTCCATCCCCTGCCGGGAAATGGCGACAATGTGCTATCGATGTACCTCAAGAAAATAGCAGTGCTGGCCTTGATTAGTTTTTTGAATGAATGCGAATGAAGCTGCTGCTAATTTAGAGTGGATAGTATGCGTAGTTGTGAATCTAGATCTACAAGGAAGACTAAAAATCGCCATGAGTTGCGTCAACGTTGACCTCACGGTTGCTGAGAAGTCTGACTTCGCACACAATGTGTACCGTAGAAAATCGTCTATTTAACATCCAAGTGGATCATCGTCATGGCTCTACGCTGCCACCTGTCGACTGAGGTGACGCCTCGCGGCAAGAAGAAATCGGACGGTAGTGCGTGATGTGTCACGGCCCGAGCACTTCCGGTCTCGTCGTTTCGATCGCGACGATCATCCTCGACGCGCAGTTCTATCGTCGGTCGCGCTGCGACCGCCTGTAGCCTCGTCAAAAAGTCGACACTCAATCGCTGTGCATAAGTCGGCTGAAAATTTCCACCGCAAATCCGCCACTTCTCCGACCTACCAATCTCCGATCGGTATCGACCACTGCTTTATGAATCTGCGCGACGTATTAGAATTAAAGAAATCCAAGCGGAAGTTGTGAGAGTTTTCTACGTTCAGACATTTCGGTACAGTGGAGAGTCTTTTCACATCGAAATAATCGAATTCGCGGAGTTCACTCCCGAACCCGTCCGATTTGGGATTTCGATTGTCCGATCGACGCTCGTCAAGTTTCTCCCATCGTGGGCAACTCCGCCGGACCACATCGATGATGGGATTTATTATGGGCTGCACGTGTTTCAAAGGTACTACCCTGTCGCATCTATTTCAAGGTTGGTACCGACCTTCAGAAGCTCGTCTGCCGAACCACGCGCTTTACTGTCTTTCCCACCTGTCCTCGACGTCCTTTTTATCCTTCACCTCTGCACTTCACAGGCTTTCTGAATTGCAGGAGAGAATTCTGAATATTGTTTTAATGTTGCTTCCACAGTGTATCGCCATCTGGCAACGAACTATATTCCGGCAAGAACGTCTTCGCGACGTACTCAGCACCTTACATGACACGTGCACAATTTGTATCACTCGTCATTGAGAGCAAGAACTGATATCCGAGGTATGCTAATCCTCGGATGCCTAGAGAAGTGCGTAAATGTCAAGGTGCGGAGTGAAACGGAGACGTAGAAAATTTCTGAACTCACAGCGCATCGGATGACATCACGCCTGAGCTCATGTTTTTCTCTGCACGAGAATTTTAATTGAATACTTCGCAGACATATCATGCATTACGAAAGACCGATCCCTCGGTGAGATATTTCTCGAATCGACATATTTCTTAAGAGCGCTTCTGGCGTCGAGGAATTTGTCCTCAACAATGCAGCCGAACGCTGGCACAAATTTGACCCGTGAAATTGAAGCCGGCACTAGGAGAACTCGAAAAATTATGTCCGAGAAAAGATCCTTCGCCGCGGAAAGAACGATGTGCAGAGAAATATACGAGGACGGTAGCGAAGCCATGGTGTTGTTTCCCGTATGACGTGGCACCGTAAACGCGAGGGTACTTTCTGGCGGTGCTGTGGAAACTATCAAAGCCCGTAATGGCCGTCGCACTTCCAACGCGTAAACTGTCACCGGCATAAGGCGCGATACTCGCAGCCGCGTATCTGCGTTACTGCGATGCACGCGTATACGCACGTGACGGCAGTTATGTCAGCGGATACAGATACATTAACACGTTGACTGCCACGCAAAATAATATTATAGTTTCGTAGCTCCGCTTGTCGTACTTACCACCACACGCTCAATTGCCACTTTGCACCAAGTGTAGATCTGCCACGTAATGCATGCCATGTCACGAATTTTTCAATACTTTTGTATTGTCACACTTCTGTTTCTTCAAACTTCGTACTTCTATATTTTCCTATTTTCACGCTTCCAAGCTATTATATCGTTAAACGGAACTTTTAAACTTCCATATCTTTATACTACCGTACCTCGACACTTTGCTGCTTTTATGCCGCTCACTTATATATATGTCGCACTATTCGAAGTTGGCGAGCTCACCTTCAGTAATTTAGCGTCAACTCTTACCTGAAGTTTAGTGCGAAAAGGCTAATTGCAATACCTTTATCGTGATCAAAATCAAGGATGCACATATTTGAGCGTCCGTTTCCGCCGATCGAAGCATCAATTGGCACTTTCCTGCATCCCGATTGGTAGCGGACTATAAACCGCGCGTCACCCACACGCTGCGCTAAACAAACGACGAGTTCAGTACGGGTAAAATGGTTCTAACGAATAAATGTCGAGCAAATTTCGAGCGAGCGGCGTACGCCCTGTATTTTTACCAGGACCTGCCACCATGTTCGAACGTTGTCATTTAGCGCACGAAGCGTCGTTTCACACGGTTCACGGCCAATTCAACGTAATCTACACTTCCCGCGTAATCTCGCGCAGTCGTTTCGGAATTGCGAAGTTCAATGGCGGCGTTTCGCAGTATGCAGCCGGCCGTTATTTCGGCAAGTTTGTCGGCCGTAAGTAGCTAACCCAATGATTGAAGAGCGGTCGTCGAATTGTGAATTTTATTCTGCACGACCGAACGGGTTAGAAGTAGTTACCGTCAATTGAGTGTTCGATTCATGTCAGTAGTGAATGCCAATCCTTGTTCCAGGTGAAAATTTGATCGTACGTACGAGATTGAACAGATTTTCTCGGATTTAATATGGCTCCCAGATTAGGGGTGTACGGTCGACAAACTGTATCCAATGCACAGTTGGCAGTCACCCCTATTACCGATCGATCGTGAATCGTATCCGCGCTCCAAACCGCTTCGACACCAGCTGCTCTCGAAGATACGATCGGCGCGCGAGTTTATCGAAATGCGCGCGCGTTGCTCGTAATCGTGAGATTATGTCCAACACGTACTACGCGTGCGAAACGAATGCTGCATAAGAGTTACGTTTCGCGTATCTCGGCCGATTTTCCCGCACGTTGTACATGCCTCGGAAATACGATTTCATCTGGATGTAGTCCAAGCCCGTCCGCAGCAAGAAACCACGTTCCTATGCGGCCAGATGTAACGCGGTTCACGGATGAAATTAAATGAAAAAAGAAACAACTCGCATAGACTAACATGTTTTTGTCCAATGGACCGTTTTCGGGAGAGAAAAAAAAACAATGCGTTATTTGGTCGATAGCGGAATTCACAAATGACATAGCGTACGGAGTACATAGTACATAGGCTTTAATGCTTCGTGCGCTTCTTCTTGAACATTTTTACCGAAGCCGCCCGCTAGGCAACGGTCGAAATTTATGGTAGGGATTAAATTGGCGGGAGGGGCGCGAAAGTAAATTACGTGTTGCCTACTGTTGCCTACCGCGCGCAGCGATATTATATGAGAATTAAATGAGAATTAAACACTTCCATCTGCGTCCAGCGGCCAGTGGGAGAAACTATTGCTGGCCCCGCGATAACCATTATCTGCCACTTACACGGTTACTTTATGGACCGATGAAGCAGACTGTACTGGCACAGTGACTGAAAAGCGATAGCGTTGCACTCAGAATTCGATTTGGACGTCAACGCTAAATGCACTGTCCCGTAAGTATGATCGCAGGCACAGCAAGTCGGAACTGCGCATGAGTCAGTTTTATTTCTAATTATCATTTTTGTCCATCCCCAGTCGGAACTCTCTATATTTTAAGGGGATCAACGAAAAGGTACATGAAAACTGATAAAAAGATAACAGATTAGCGGAATCCGACGAGGCAAAGAAGGAGTATAAGAAGATGGAGGAAGAAGTAGCTGATTTTTATCTACTATCGCATGTCTACTAAGAAGCTCATGTCGAGAAGAACGTGAGAACCGCACTATGCCGGGCGAGATCTTTACGGATTCAAGCACGCTCGCGGAGACCTCATAAGACGTTTCCTACGTTACAGCTCGATGATCTCCTCAAATAAAGACAAAGTTCCGAACTTACTTTCGAGACAATATCCGCAAGTATAAATGTGAAGCTCGCACCGCGAGCTTGGCACACAGTTCAGGGCAGGTTTTGTTATGCAAAGCTCTACTTTGGGAGCTATTCTGCGAGAAATGGAGTATATTTGGCATGGAGTATTGTCTGAAGCGGCTCAGTGTATAGTGCAAACAGTCATTCATAAGGTCGATGTTGAGCATACGTTCCACGTGCTCGTGTTCCCTCATTTCTGATGTTTCCATCGTAAATATACGCAGAACACCAGAAGCGCGGTCGATTCGCAGAGATTATTAAATCGTCATTGGAGAATAACGGCGAACGTTCGCTATCTGTTCGTCCTTCGCCGCCTTTACTTTATGCAGATCGAAAGTGCGCACATAATTGTCGACATTGAAGGAAAATGGGTTAGATCCGGATTAGTGCTGGGTGTTACCGACGCTTCGAGCGTGCCGAAGTGTGCCGTCCCGTATTTATGGACGCAAATATGCATATCGTCGACGTGCAGTCGATCAAAATAAATCGCCTTCCTGGCGTCGAACGATAAACGCAACTCGATAAATGCGATTGGTCGAACGCGCCGGGACGTTTGCCACTTCCGAAAATTGACTCCCCGTAAGTGAATTTCGCGCCGATCGTCTCTGATGATTGCTGATGATTTTCATGAACGTGCGCGCTTATTGATCGGAAATAGATGTCGATGCGCGCGCGTATATGTTTGTATACTTTTCGAGAAATGCTCATTTATTTCTGCCGGCAAACCTGCGCCGTCACCCGGCGCTGTACTTTTAATGCATTATCGTCGTTTCAGGATGTAACGAAATTTCCGCGGATTGCGATCGTTGATCAAATATTGGATTTTTCCGCTTCCGTAATTTCTCGACAGGAACATTTCAGAACGTCGCGCGACGCGTACGGCACTGTACGATCGATACTGCATTGGTATGTTCTGAGTTCGCCCGGATTCTCAGACGTGTTTTCGCAGAAGTAAGCTGAGAAATGAAATATTGATGACAATCTCCATTATACCCTCTCACTTATAGTTCGGTAACACCCTGTACATTCGCGCTTATACACGCGCTCGTGGAAGCATGCGTGCGTGCGGCTTGGTGCGTTCGAACGAGGTGGGCATAGCAAACGTTGTGAAATCGGTTAGTCTGGCCGTTGACTCTTTTGTAAGCAAATCAGGCGTCGCGACGCTGTCGGAATAAAAACGCACGTCATCGAATGCCTCGTCGTGAATGAGCGAACGATCAATCGTCAGCAACGGTGAAGAGGGAAGATCTCTCCAGTGAATCGGAAGTGTCAAAAGGGCTTGAACCTGCGAAAAACTCCAACACTTTGTCTTCTGAAAGAGCCTACCGCCGTTTATCTGCCATGAGAAATCGTATCATGCATTAATACAAATAATTTGGCCGTGAAAGGCCAAATAGGAGATATGGTCAGACATAGGTGGATAAGCATCGATATCTTTCTTACTCCGCAACCGTTCCATTCTGGCATACAAAATTTGCACCCAGCATTACGTTAAGCTTCGCGAGCGCACATTAACGTGAAACACTAATTACCTACTTCGTGTCCGTGTAGTTGCATAAGAAGTAGTAAAGGAGGACGCAGGGGAGAGGCAGAAAGGGGCGAGAGCCCTTGGGCAGGCCGTGGAACGCCTGACGAAAAAGAAATTTTCGGTCCCCGAGGCGCGGCGGTGTTGTACCAAGTTCTTCTCCCGCGCTCATTGAAATGTGCTCAGAGTTCGCGCGAGTCGAGTCTCGCGCAAAATCCGCAGCCGGCCTCGCGGGTATAATGATACTTTAAAGGTCCTCGTGAAAAAAGCATTGTTTCGAGCCGGTAATCGCGCGCCAGGCATTCTAGTTGCTCGGTCATTACTTCTCGTTCCTCGCCGTGTCAGTGACCACGAAAGCACGTTTTACCGCGTAATCATTGATCTTGACCAACGTCCTACGATACTACATCACGCTTCTCGAAAGCTAAACCAATCGACTGTGGTTATTATAAATTGCTGCTACTTTTTTTCTGCGTATGTATTGAGACGCACTTTTCGAACACCTTGTACATATACTTGTGCACTGACTGACATACTCATCGACGATGTGCCTTGTCTGCGATCGACGATTCGACTCCTACAGACGTCATTGTTCTTTTGCTTCCTTTACCGTGGACCTCCTTCGTGTGCCGTTGCATACTGGATGCATCCACTCGTATGTCAAGCGCATCATGATCGATGGCGCCTCGCTACTTGATGTTTCAAATGGCAAATCTGTTCTTTCGGCGCCCTGAGAATATGTCGATGGAAATTTAGAAGGATCAGATTGGATTGTGCGAAAATGAGCATCATTACCAATCGTGGATGTCGAAGCATTTCATAAAGAAGCTGAAAATATCATCGGTCACGTCCCAATTTGTTCTCATATTTTTCTTCCAAATTCCTTCGAATCATTTCGGGCGACTCCCATCATCAAATCCAAAGCATCGAAGATTTAACGTTCTACACCATAATTTTGGCAGTACTCTCTGCAAGTTCGGGCTTCGTTAGCGGAGACCGCTCTCAGCAACGCTAATTAATTTTCAGAGGGTCATCGATCACAATAAGACAATGAACCTGAGGGGAGAGTCTTTGCATGGGGCGTAATTGAAAATTCGAAGACAACTCGAAGTTTCACTTCATAAGCCACACATTGCCTCTCCCGTCACGAACCGCCGGATACCGCTTCACCCTTCTTCTTTTTCCCTCGACGCGCGACGATGGAAAGTTCAAATTGTATCATAAATTTCATTAATGTCGGATGGACCTGGTTAAGAACGCGGGGAGGGTCGCGAAAGTGTCGCCGATCCGATTTCTTTTGTTGCCAAAAAGGCGAAAGAATGAGTCGAAACAATCTCGGCCGATCCTCCGCCGCGCAGCCTATTTGTAACTACCGCATAATTTCCTGTTTCGTCATTGTCCTGCCTTCGTCCGCTCTGCCTCTCCGAACGAATGAAAAATACAGTAAATACAGGCGGACGATATTAAAACGTCGGGCAGTCCTTGCCGAATGGATTGAATTAAGAAGCCTTTCGTGCAAAAGTAAGTAAGACTCGTTGGCCAGGGTCCTCGACTTAATTACGAAGGGCGGAGCGACGGTAATGTGGAAAAAGGAATGAATCATTCCGTGAAAAGGACAGCGATCGAAACTACTACCGCGTAGCTCCTATCTCGCGTGGTAAACGCGAGACTTCTTTTTTCATTAACTTCGCGGAGGGTTTCACGGAAGCCCTAATCGGCGGCCTACATCTCGATTGCTTTTTCAACGAATGACGGCGGTGTTCTCCGCAACGGCGTCGTTTTCCGTTGGCTCTCGAGGTACACTCGAATTTCGTCCGTTGTATCCTTGAAAAAGGGCGCAGGTGCAACGGACGCAAGGTCGACGAAATATGAATCGACTCGATAAAGCGGCGAGTTGACTCCGCGAACTTCTCCAGCCGGAATTAGAGAGAATCCGTTGTATTGTTGATACCCTCCTCCTTTCGATGTATGATTCTCGAAGGCAATGGGCACGTTCGAGGATTTGCCTGCAGCCGAAACAAAGTGAATTGAGCCGTATATCAAGCTGCCTGAAACACGCGCAGGGGTAAAGATCCGATAGCTTTAAGGTTTAAAGTATGCCGGGACTATCGGAGAACGAGAAGGGAAGTCGTGACTCTGCTTTGGACGTTGGCCAGGGACGTACACGGGCGTCTGGGTGCTGGTCTGATAAAATCGCGCCTCTGTCGTTGAAGTCCAATTGACCGCGGGAACACCCGCATCGACGCGATTTCCTACCAAAACAACCATTGTGAATCGAATCACGTTTCATTGATACCATCTGATGGCGTTACATTATTTGCATGTCGTTTCGATATTTCACGATGTTGGTCCGACACGTTTCGATGTAAACACTGTGCTGCTTCAATCGTAGCTAAACTCACGATACTTGCATTTTTCTGTTTCAGGTATGTACAACAATATTCTCAAGCACGCCGCAGTATGTGGCCAGGCGCGGTTGTTATGCTGTAAGTCAAAAATCAATATCCGCTACTTTCTATCTTTATTCACTGCCAAAGTTATTTTAATCGCGCAAGAGTGAGAACCGCTGATTATGACGGAGCACGAACAACGCAGCATTTAGCGGGCAGAGGTTCTTAATTGCGCGCTTAACCCTCGTTAATTCCGGTCAAGTGGGTTGATATCTTCCCTCCCGCCGGTAAATATTTTTTTTAATTAAATCCACAACCTTAATGCAATGTTTCATCGTTACTCGTCAGTGACACAAAGCCATTAGAAGCCCGGTGGTTCGGGTCAGTCCGTTATATCATAGTGTCGAGAAACAGACCGCAATAATGCAAAACATTTGGCCCGATCTTATCTGGAACAGTGTATGCGATATGGCCTCTTAATCTGATACAGGTTTTCCTACAAATTTGATCGCCGTAACTCACGGCAACGTCTTTATTCGCCTCCTATCGGCTATAACTGCCAAACGGCGAATGCAACTTTATCGAAAGCATAAAAGTCACCGCGCACTTCCTACGGCGAATCGTAAAAGTCCATTATATCGTTTTACGCGGTGGACGTACGGAAGGTGCCTCGAACTTGCACACCGATACTCAAGGTAGTGATTGCATATAAAAGAATAGGTCAAGCAAGTAGAATCATAATAATTCGTGTGAATACCGGAGAGAGAGAGAGAGACTAGAGTTTTGGGATATTTTGGTTGTCCGAATGCATTCTTTCCAATATTGACGTGCATGTCTGAGATGTTCTATATGTAATTAAAGAACCCCTAGCCCTAAGACCTGGCGCCACCTACGGATCAGGTAATTTTCTGTATTCCATTCAAACTTCCCTCCACTGGATCGATACTAGTCTTGCACAGTGCTGCCAAGACCGACGGAAGCAGGGAGGGAAACTGCAATACCGGGCAAAAATCCCTATAATCGCAGACGAGGCATTGGATAGACCAACGACGAGATATTATAATCTCTATTGGTCCATTCCATAACTCGGCCTTCCTAAAAAAGTCACCAGAAGCCGGTCGGTAAAGTCGTTTCTTGCGAAAGCTAGTTTGGCGAGCGACGTCAGGTAATATTCCCCGGTTGTTCAGAATGTGCTTTGCTCTCGTCGAGCATCGTGACTAAGGCATTTTCAGGATTCTAGATGGCATTTTAGGTAGAGATACCCTCTGTCGGTAAAACGTTATCACTCCTCGAGTGCGAAGTTTGAACCTGTTAGCGAGTGAATTTCCGCTGCTGAAGAGAGTGGCGCCTCCGAGATAACCACGAACATTCTTCGTACCGTCGAGAGCGCGGCCCTAATCGATAGCACTCCGAACGAGCAAACAACGGCGGCTATTGAATCGGCAAACAGACGGCGGACAGGATTTCAATTTGTTCGCGATCATTCTCTCACATCACTCTTGTCAGAATTCACAGCGATCGGAGTTCTGTTTAATCCTGGATGAGAGCACGAAACTTTGATCTTGCCACTGTTCGTTTACCTTCTCCCTTGGTTTAATGTTTTCAATAGTACAAACAGGTCTCTATGGTCGAGAATATCTTACAATCATCTGAAACGAAACTTCCGAACTATTCGCTCGCCTAAAACCCTACGTTCACTGTCTAAAATTTGTACATAATTTAGTACCGCGTTGAGCATCGTTTGTTAGGTACACTTCGCTGTAGCCTCGGGCTAGAAAATTCACGAAGAACCGATCCATCAACCGCATCAAACGTTTCACGTCCACCCAGGCAGGACGCCGGTGTTAATCAGTCAATTACGACGATCCGACGTCATTAACGTCAGCACGAGTTTTAATCAATTACCTCGGATTAATCAATGAACACGGACGAACTTGCGAGGAGGTAGATCGATTCAGTCGACACGCTAGAATTTCCGCGAGAATCCGTTTACCGCGCCAACGTAGTTGTTAGCGATGACGTTTTCATAATCTGTATGCCGTCGCTTTCTGTCTTGGTCGTCCGAACCGGAGAACGTCTTAGTCCCTACTCCTCGTCCATTATTCTTCCGTTATTGCCGTCATGGTTAATGGAACCGCGGGGCTGTTCGCGGCAGTGGCTCGTGTTTCGTTGTAAATCGGACCACAACCAGACACTCGACTCGCTATTGGTCGGCCACGATGGAAAAGACATCTTGGAAAGTACGGAAGAGGGGGAGGAAGAAAAATAAAAAGGGGCCACTTCATTTCTTGCGTCATTGCATTCTCTTCTCGTTACGTACTTGCCCCTTCAGAAATTGTCCGGGAGATACAATAAGCATCGTCATACAGTAATGCCTCTGTTGCGTTTTATATCGAACCGCGACTTAGCTGGCAATTAATCGTTGGCATCGGTGCAGCCACGACGATGGGCGGAAAAAGAAAGAGAGGCGAGAAAAATGGAGGAGTCGCCGGCGCATCTATTTTCTTCTCATCGTTTGCCCGCGCTAACCGATCTCTTTTCCTATCCTTTTTCGTCCCGCCTTTTTCTCTCCTCGCTCTGATCACCCGCGTTCTTCGGTTTTACGTGTCGGCCGGAAATTCATTCGCGGAAGAAAGCTCGTCCGGGGCCGGGCGAGTTTTAACGTTTCACTTGCGACGGAAACGAGAGTCTCTACTTTCTCTCTTTCACTATACCGCACTATGCCACTACCCTCGGCCGCTACGTAGCGTTTAATTAAACCGCACGAATGTTTCATGGTTCGCAAATATGCATAAAAGTAATCTCGTCGATCGAGATGCCGGGGTTCGTACTCCCCTTCTGCTTTCCGCCCACAAGACTTTCATCCACCCGCGATTGCTGTGCAGCTTTTTTTTTTCTGCTCGAGCTCAAGGAACGGATGGCGTTTAATTCGTAAAAATATGCTCCTCCGCTTCGCTCAATACTTACGGTCGCCTCTGCAGCGCAGTACGGCGCGTGGCAATTATTATTATTACGAATTTATTTCAAATGATACAGATGCCAATCAAATATTCCGTTCAATTTGTAGCCGCGCGAGAGAAATTGGAATATTGGATGCCGCGTGTCGCGTGAAATATTGCTTATGCACTGTTATGACAATTGTGAAGGCACGTCATTATTACCGCAGAGATATCCTATATTTCTTTCGCCGACTAAATTGACGGCCTCCCATCGAAATCATTTTCGAACTCGCGAGAACTTCGATGCGACTGTAATAAATCACCCGGCGTACTTCACCGGGGCGGGCAAAAAATGCGACTGCATTCGATGCACGAACGGAGTGCAAAACGAGCATTTAGTCAGGCTCGATCGACGAAAAGAGAATTCCTGAAGCGACGGGGAACGAGCGCGCGCGCGCGCAACCGAATGTACATATTTCACAGACCGTTAACGCCCACGCAACAATTCCGTCGACAGTGATTTTTCTGACGTACCGGCTGCGATCGGGAAATTCAAGAAATTCTTAATTGTCATAACGTTCGAAGCTTTGTCGACAAGTCGCTGCAGAGAAGCTTCTCAACATTCCAAATTTTCACATTGATCAAAAATTCGCTCGGTGGATTTTGAAAGTAACTTTTCTCCATTCACTATCGGCTAACACGGCTAATTCACATTATTGCTACCTACCATCGACAAATATTGCGAACCGTATACTAAAGTATCAGTAGATAATTACGATAGATAATGTTCGAGAAGACGTGAACGAACGACTTCTGTCGTTCAAGATCCAGGGCCAATTTTCGTCGTGCCGGTCTCCTGAAATATGCACCGCGAGATTATATTTTCGCCGGCTTTACGGGCACTCCGCTTCCTGAATCGAGTTCTATCCTCCTCGACGATGACCCAATTCCCGATATGCTCGTCGCGCTCGGCCAGCTCCTGCTCGTTTGGCCTTCGAATTATTTATTAGCGCGTCCGGTACAATCGGTTTAGTATCCTCCTGTCTGGCTAACATGGCTAACATTCGCCGATCCGGCTTTCGCCGTTCGCGTCCCTTTCCGATCTTACGTCAACGAGTAAATTATTCGCTCGGGAATTGCGAGGATTAACCGTCCGCCAGGACCAATATCGATAACTTTAATCTCCAGGCATCCGGCTACCTGTTACGGGGGAAAATGTCAATTTCTCGAGCTTTTCGTACGATCACGTATGTTGCGTGGGTGGAAAGCGTGCTTTATTCTCTTACGATCCATAACAATGAGAGTATTTCTTTATTTTCGTTATCCCACTGCAATCTATTCCTGTGTCATTGTATCTTACGGTCTTTTGCCTTTCTTTTGGCACCTCTTAGAAATGTTAGGAAGGATGTTTGCACGCTTCGTTAAGTGTACGTTTAGGTGCGAAAGTGAGTGCATAAGTAATGGAGCGCCCGACGTGCTTCGGTTCTTCTTCGGCGAAGGTTGCTACGTTCCGCGATCGTTTTGCAATTACTTGGGCAGAATTCGCGCGTTACATGTTTAACTCAGTTTCTGATGGTCGCTCTTGTTACATTCAACGATTCGTCATCCTCGTCCCGATTCCGCTACGATTATTTACAGCTGATCCCATCAGCTCCTCGCGAAGCGTCCAAGATCGCGTCATTTTCTAAAATGACCCGCGGCTACGAAATCCCATGTCGTCCTTCACCCAGAACGTGCGAACGTTCATGTGCTTTCGAAGCTTCTCCATCTTTTATCCCAGCGAATTATAAACATTGTCATCTTATATAAGTTACAATATGTCTAGATTCTCTCGCTTTAAAAATATCCTTTCATTCGTCCGACAATTCGTTCCCGTCTTATGTCTTATTACGTGACATGCGCTAACTCTGTACCATAATATAAATTGACGTGTATCATAATGCCGGTAGGTGTAACACTCGCTGAGAAGTAAATTTTGGCCTCCGGCAAGCACGTGACGATAGAGACGATTTTTACTGTTCTGAGTTAACTTAATTGTACACCGCTCGTTAGATTCCACGAAGACACGTGTGGGAGGCGGGCCTTGCAATATTAAGCGAGCGGACGAAAACGAGCTCGTTTCGCAGGTCCCTCAACCCTTCTAGCCTGAGGAAACTGCCACGACTTGAGGTGTTCTTCGTCCTCGTCGTGGTCGATACGCCTCGCCGGGTTAAAATGAATTATTTCGCGGCAGTCTGCCATGTACGGGGTGTGCTAAAAGTTACCGTACCGAGAAGACAAACGGTTCATTTGAAGAAATAAGCCGAAAACTTTGTTCTCACGATAGAAAATGCTTTTCGGGAAGCTTTAACATTATCAGACCGCGGCGAGAAACGTAGTGAAACAAAGGCCTCTTGGCGAATTAACGCGTCACCGTGTACGGGCGTTTAACAGAAAAATACTAAGGGTATTACTTGCCGCTCGTAAACAAAGTGCGAAACGACACGAAAGATGCGAACTCAATTTTCTTTTAGTCTCCCCCGCCACTCAGCTTGTCCACCTTTCTCAAGCTGCAACTCTAACGTTACCGCCACCGTGCAATAAACGGGTAAACCGTAGAGGCGGGCAGGAAATTTAATTTTACGACAAGCCACGAATAAGGTTACAGCGCCGAACTGTGAAAGTGGAAACGGCGAAAAGTTGATTTTTGCGAAAAATGTGAGAACGCGAGAAGAAAACGTTCTCTCACGTGGCTTTAACGCTTAAAGCCATCCTTAAACATTTTCCTCTAGCATATGCTAACCAAAAATTACTCCTGATGGTTTTCTCATTCAGCATTTAAAAGAACGCAGCATCCGTCGAAAATATCGTCCCGTACCTTGGGAATTGCACAAAATGTCCGTTTCGCTTTTTCCCCCTTCGATAAGAGGAGAATTTGAGCGTGCAAAAAGTTCCGCCATGAATAACCTTTGACACCGTTGCAGTTCCACGAACTCTCGTCGCTTTTGCCAATCCTCGCTGGCCGAAGGCCCGAAAGCGTCGCATAACACCTCTGTCTTTACTACTACAATTACTCTGCTACCACCTATCGCCACCACTACTGTGATCTGAGCGACGACTAAGGCGTCTGTGTACCCGCTTACCACCGACGACACGTTTTCCGCCAACTTTGCCGCCCACACAGCACTGCTAACGACCGCGTTTACTGTCAATAATGCCAGCATCGTCGCTAGTAACATTTCAGATGGTACAAGCGATGTGTGGGGCGCTAAATCAATAGCCGTCGGTGTTTGGCTCGATTCGATCGATAGAATCCTGCCACAATATTGGTCGGTTTCCCGTCAATATTGGCGAGGTTTCCGCTGTTGTTATGTTACGCCACCGTTGCAGCGTCGTGGGTACATATTAGAATTATTGTGTTTCCGGCACAATCAATGGGTGCTGCAAATATCGTCTCCGCCATATCATGCGCGCCTTGCCCATTAAAATCCTCCTCTCCAAACATATCCGTCCGGAACGCAGAGTTTAGTGGAGATTTTGTCGTTGCCATGGGATCTGTAATTTTGCGCCCATTGTTCCACGAGCACACACGAGACACGAGCGGCTGGCGGCGCAAAGCTCAGCGTTGCGCGGCGTGGACGCGCCGCGCATACTTATGCGGCCGTGTGTTAGGGGTATCTGCGATGGACAGACCGCGTATATCCATGACCCCGATTCGAAGCGCGTATCCACCATCCACCGCTCCTTTTCGCCGCTTTCCGCCGCCTTCCACCCGCGCTCCTCCCGTCCATTATCCGCGGTTGCAAAAGCCTCGACTCCCACGGCGAGGAGCTCGCGAATGCCCCGAGGCTCATTTGCTTTCACCTGCGATCGCGATGGCGACCGCGGAAGAGAGTCATTGCGGAAGTTGAAAAGAAGACGAGAGTCGCGGCACGTCACCAGTATTTCTTCAGATAAAACGTGAATTTGGTCTTTGTCAGCGCGCAAGGTTCATTGCTTCTCGCCATCGAGGAAGCATTCGTTGCCGGAGGAATGCAGCCAGAGGCGTACTTTTTTCTTTGAACTGCTTAAGCTCGAGAGATGGTCTGTCCGACCGGTTCATCCGGCGAAACTGTACTGTACTGCCTCGCTGCTAGTGTTTCTATGAAGTAACTGAGGTAGGGAGGGTGCGGAAGCCAGAATGCTGTGCGACGGTGTTTGCTCGCCGAGTCGCAGCCCATTCGCCAGCTAATGCCAATTGACCCTCCATTGTTTGCTCGCAACGCAGCGACGAGAGCAAATCCCCAGCTGAACGACGAGCCGATAGAAACACTTTGCAACTGGCCGAGGCTAATTCGGAAAAACGTTGTCCCGCCCCCGCGGATCCGCTGCTCACTCGATTAAAAACGTTCTCTCTGTCTTTCACTTTGTCCGCTGATGCGCGTCAGTATCGACATTATCCGAGTCGCAATGCAGGATTCTACGTTCGCAGGCAGAACGACCGGCGCAGCTTTGTTAGCCGTGCATTACGCTTCAAGTTTTTAATTTAACGAGCGTTTACTTTAGCACGTCCGGTATAACGAGATTGCAGTGACCGGGAAGAGAGGGTATAGAGACGGGAAAAGTTTAAATGCTTAGCTCGTGAATCAATATGACCTTTTACGCATACGTTGCTTCGGCAGTGAAAATAAACTAGGAGGAGAGATAAAAACGACTCGCACGTGAGATCGCGAACGCAAATATTGTGCAGTGCAAACGATCGTGGTGGAAGATAATCGGCGACAGGCCACTTGAACGGGGTTGAACGCAGAGGTAGGAGCGTGGGCGAAGTATCTGGCGGTTCATTGGCGGACGGGTGGTGTGCCTCTAATTTTCCTCACCAGCTGCAGGCGCTAGCAAAGGTGAAGAGGGAATAGACGGGGGTTGGACGGTTAGGGACTTTGTCGAAAACGATGCGGGATTCGTGCCAGATTAGCGTCGGTGGCTTGTTGTCACTTCTACGATGCAGTTTTATAAACTCCGCCGACAGGACTTCCGCGCCTCGTGCGACAACGATGAGCATTCTGAATTCCTGAATATTCAAACTCGGGAAGTTTGCTTTTTCTTGAAGTTCGGTTCGTCGATTGTGTGACGATTTACCGGGCACCGTGTATAAGACAACGGAGACTAGGTCAGTCCCCGTTTCTCATTTAACGCCGTAATGCACTTTTTTCTTCTTCGTGAAAGATGTGAACGTCGGGGGTGTGAGAAGTCATTGAGTCGCACGCGACAATATGGAGCCGACAAAGAGACGAGAATTCATCCCGATAGAGGAGATTCGATTAAGATCGACCGTAGATAGAGGCGGCCTTAATGAAGAAACGACACCGTATCGGAGTGCCGCTCAATTCTCGTCGATTCTTCCGTGCGAACGCGAACGCGCTTTCTTCTATTTTGCCTCGTCCTTCACATATTATTCGTTTCGAGCCGGACGCAGGGGAGACGGTAAAGAAATTCCTTTCGATTCGACCGGCTTTTGTCTCGATGGAACATATTTGCTCTTCCGATAGCACGTTATTTCCGCGATGAAGATTCGGGAAGATATTTCTTTATCCAATCATCGATTTTTCTTCCCGGAATGTTTGCCTTTCACATCTCCTACTGCTTCGCCGTTGTCCGCACATTTCACATGTTTCGTTACGGTACAAAAAGTATGGCGCAGTTAATGCAAATAAAATGACTAATCGTTAATAGAGGTACGTTTCAATATTTACCTTTTTCGTCGAAATTAATTTCATTTCCGTGCTTACTCCGCTGAAATGGCTCTAGACGTTAGTGTTTTACATATATCGCTGCCGTGTATGATTTCAATCCGTAGAAAATGGAAAACGAAAAGAAAATTGCGGGGCAAAAAAAAAAGGTGGAAGGAGCGTGGAATTTTCGGATATCCCTGAAATAGCTCGCGGATTGAACATCGAGATATACCGTGTTGTTGATGTACAGAATGAACTCCGAAGCCGCCCGCCGAAGAATTGTGGTTGGCCAAAAATCACGTCGACCAGACTGGCAAATAATCGAACAGACCGGGGAGCATGAAAATATCAAATCATAAAAGCGAATGAAAATTCTATCGATGCAACGACATCGCCGGATAGTACGCACGCGTCCGCGGAGAGCTTTCAATTTTCCTCGACGATTTTCGCTTGGCGGCTCCCTAGAAATCGATACCGGGAAATTGACAGGCATCCCTTCGAACGAAGTATTTAGACAGGCAGTTGCGCCGAAATGTCGTTCCGTTCGCGTTTCGTCGCCGCGACGGGCTTCGTCTGTCGCCATCCACCCCTGGCCTTCTCCCTTGCCACACTCCCAGGTTCTACGGGGGCTGCAAAAGCAGCCGGGCTACATCCCCGGGACAAGCCGCGCAGAGGTGCAGAGCGCGTGGGTGTCTTCGTTACAACTGCAGCTGCAGAACGCTTTCCGTCCTTCTCCGATCTTTCCCCTCGTCGTCTCTCTTTCTGCTTCGATTTCTTTCTCATCACTCTCTCGCTCTGTCCCTATCGGCGTCACTCGTTTCTTTCATTTTTGTATCGCCTTTTCCGTCTTTCACTACTCCCTCCTCAGGTCTCTCCCCCACTTTCATTTTCTACCTCTCCTCTCCCGTCACTGCTTTATCGTTTTCATCTCACTCATTTTGCTTCTCTCGCTCCCTTAGTCCCACGCTGCCGTACTATTCTTCCTGAACTTCTCTCTGTTTCTTTTTTTTTTTATTCTTCTGTCTTTCTCTTGCTGTCATTTTTCTCCGTTGCCCGTCTCGCTCCGGCCGGAGTTTTCTCTTTCACACCCCCCCCCCCCCCCTACTTCTCCCTACCCTCGTTTCGCGGGAAGGACCCGGAAACTGCCGGCTTTCCCCGGGATATTGCGAGTAATTAAGAGATCGTTACGATCGGTGGTTGACTGTTGACTTCTTGCGACATTAATTCGATGCGGCGCTCCTTTATTTCCAGTGCCTCTTTAACATCGTAATTTCAATCAGCCGACGTTGTAACCCATATTACTTCGTATACCACGCCCCTATCGACTTTCATGAACCGAAAATATGAATATATAATACGGGTCTCGGGGAACGAATGAGAATTTGAAACGGTAAGTTGAAGGGAATGCGGGTCTTTGAGCGTGTCGTACCGGTCGTACGAGAGACGTGACGTTGCACGGTGCTTAAAACTGGGCGGTGGTCGGTCTGGATGTCAAGGTCAGAACCTGGATGGAGCTCCTTCGGATTTTCCGGTACCCGGAGCAAGTTAAACGATCCTCCTCGAGTACACTTTCATGTTCCGGCATTAGCTCCGCTGATCCTCACGATCGTTGGTCACTCGCAAATAGCCTACCGAGGACTCTCCGCGACTCCAGTGTCTCCGTTTACAGACGCTCGAACAAGTACAAATAACGATTCCCAAGAAACGGAATACTTCTCCGACCAAGGCCGCGTTGGAGTCGGTACGTGAAGGATGCCGTGCCATCGATGGAAATTTGTGTATTTCCGATGTAATCGGTTTAACGTTGAATTTAATATTGAGACAAAGCTTTGAAGCGTGCAATCGCGACGGCGGAGTATCGTCTAAGGAGTCTAAGGAATGCGTAGATACGTTAAGGAGACGGGCAAGACAGGGGTAGAAGGTTGAAATATAAAGAGTCACGTGAAACAGTCGGGTTCGGCTAGAAGTCGGAAGTGGACACGTGTCGACAGGAGTAAAGACATCGTACGCCCGCTTTAACTTTGAGAACCGAAGAAGAAGTTGGCGGAGACCCTCGACTCGACGTATTTCCGCCCGGCAACGTCGCTTGCAGTACAGCGAGACTTCATAACGAGAGGGAAGTTTTCTGTGGACCCTCCGCGTAAAAGTGCTCGGGAACCTGTGTCACGTCGGAGAAACTCGAAAGTCACCCTATACGCGCTCGCCGTTTTTGCCTCCGGGGGGTTCGCGCATTAGTACCGAACGCGAACTCTGGACTCTCGCCGAACCAATCAAAGTCCAACCAACGACCGTGGCACAGTTCCCGTCGCCGAGAACAAGTTCCGCGAAATTTCGGCCCATCATCAAATATTCCGGGCTACGCGAACGTGCGGCAGGGCTAGTCAGATTTGTGTGCCGAAGAATTTCGGCGTCCAAACGTTTCGACGCGTTCCCGCGAGATCGAAATTTTCCCTCGGAAACAGAGTTTTGCCATAGTCCCGAGGCCTCGTTGACGCGAGCAGAAAGAAAAAAGCGACGCTCTCTGTCCGGCCTGTAATTTAAATTAGACCGTGACCGGGCGAATTCGGACGGGAAAAAAGGTCGATCGCGGGGACGCCGATCGAATTTGGCCAGCGGAACGTCCCGCGGCCGTGATGCCACGCCTGAATTATTATCGAGATTTATCGACAGGTCCCGCATTCTGCGCTTGCAACTCTGCGGTACGCCGGAATGTTTGCCTGGAACTGATATACACGGGCGTAGTCGTAATTTTCGACGAGTTTCGGGCCTTCCGTTTCGACCGTTTGCCTCTGTCGAAAGTTGCCAACTTACGCGGTGTTTCTTATTATCCGGCGAAAACGTATAGCACTGCGAAACTTATAATTGCTTGCGGCGAAGAAAATTCGAGGGCCATCGAGTGGAGAACGATTTCGGGGTAAAAGTTCGACCCAGTTAGATTTGACAGAAAACATGCGTGCCGCTTGCCACGTCACGTAAATACCGAAGCCCGATACGTGGAATACTTTAAAATAAATTTCGATTTCCTGACAGCGACGCAGGCGAAGACGAGAAACGCGAGAGGGATGCGGTTTATATCGACGTTTAAATTTAGCCCACTGCTCTTCCGCGAAAGAATTGCGACGACTCTTTGCTGTACATAAACTGAACTGTTCGTCAAATGAAATTAAGTTTAATTTATCCAACCAATACAATGCGTATATAATGCCGGTCGTAGAATCCGATGGGAGCAAAGTAATTGACATTTCGTATATAACATCTCCGGCTAGGCCAGCCTCAGCAGTTCAGTTTTCAGCTTCCAAGAAGCGGAAAAGCCGCTGACGGAAATTCGCGGAAAGTTGATAAATTCAGAAACGGGTTACACAGGTCGGTTGTACCGCATCGGCGCTGGGATTGGCACGTTTTCGGGCACGAAAGGAACGCGAGATCCCGTATCGTTGGCACGGCCCTATGATACGGCCCTGGCCCACTGCCATCGACTGTTAGACTAATCGAGGCTGGACCATGCGATTCCACAATTTACTGACTTTGCTTCTGCATTCCCCGCGGAGCACTGAGATAACGACAGTTACGTCATAGTTTTCGGTAATCACTCTCGTTACAGTAAATAATTGTCCGCCGGCGCAGCTATCGACGTCTACCATTCGTCGCAGAAGCTGCAGAGAGCGCTTAAATCTCGTTAGAAGAATTTCCGACAGAACCCTGCATCATGTTCGAAGAACGAGCGAGCGAGCTCTCGCAAAGCTACCGACGCGTACTTACGTTCGTCGTGGCATGCTCCGCAAAGCGGTAATGATGCAACAATCAGTAGGTACTATTAATATTTCGATTACGTCGGTGAAAGAATTATTTTTAGTCATGCTGCATAAGCGATACTTACGTGACGTGCGGTGAGAGAAAAACTCAGTCTTTGCGTGAGTAAAAAGTATACCGACCCCCGGCCGTTTTCGTGCTCGTTAATTCATCATAATGCGAATTGCGAAGGAAAGTAGGCGGGTTGCACGTAACTGCTAGTTACGTAATTCCCGTGATAAAGGGCGGTCACTTATCGATTCTCGATGATGGGGGTTATGCCGGGGCCGTCGATTTGCGAGCAAACGTGCCGCAATATCTCCCGTCATCGACTTTTCCCCGCGTTACGCTTATTCTCCGTTATTCTTATTTCCCTCGCCGCCCACTTCCACCTATCGCTCGGCGACAGGATATTTCCAATACGCCGCTTTTTCCGTCCCATAGCGTCGCGCACCTTCTGTCTCAATGGGCTTCGAAACGCGATGCAACGTTCGCGGCGATGGAGATAAACGGGTTAACTCTGGGTTACGCAAAGCTTCAAAAATCCATACACCGTCGTACGCCGATCTTTTTCTTCACAGACTCTTCTCCGGGGCGATCGGGCCGTTGTAGTAACGATTTGGCAAGTCAAATTATTCGGAATATCAAATTTAATGACGATGTTTGGTCGTGCGCAGATAACGAATTGATCCTTTGTCACGTTCAAAGTTTTACAAAATTCTAGCGGAAAACATCTCTGGTCGTAAGAGGTACGCACTTCCAAGGCGGCACTACGTTTCTCATTTATTTCGAACGATCGTAAATACACTGGCTGGCGCCGATCGTTCGCTATAAATTCGAAAGCACAGCCGACAATATTTTCTTCCGGTGGCGGGTCGACGCGATAGATCGTCGCAATCGATGTTGGCGATCTCTCGAACGTCGAGTTCGTTGGCCACGGTAGGCGAAGTTTTGGCAGTGAAACGCTAGTAGTGTGAAAAAGTCACAAAGAAATTTATAAACTGAACCAAAGCAACGCTTGTCCTATATATCTTGTTTTTCATACTAAATTAAAACGACGTTCACAAAAACCTTCTAACCGTGCACATTAAAGCCTCGAAAAATTGACTGCGTTATTTTTACACATTTTTCTTTTTATCATTGAATCGTGTTCATCAAGAACCGGCTCGCTTCTGAACTCGTAGCAGTCTGTATTGTACAAGTTCAGATCGTTAATGAATACGCCGATTGACAACATTTCATTCGATTGCGTCCTTAGTCGATAATGAAAACGCGAAGAACTTAAATGAACCGTAGCCGCCGGTATAAATTCGTTCTAATTGCCGAGTCGTTCGAAGGAGAATTTTGAGTCGGCAAATTCCGCCGCTCATTCTCTGCCGTCATCGCTGCGGTTGTCGACACTCTGAACCCCCATAGGTGCTCGTAAAAGCGGAACGCGAGAGCGAAAGCGCCGTTAAATTTACGAACCTCTTCCAACTCCATTCAGCAGTCGGCGCTGTTCCGCGAATATGTACTTTCCAGCGTAACGTGCCTGCGAACTTCATTGACAATTCTCGACCATCTCCGCATTCATGGTCCCATCTGTTCGCGTGAAAACTGGTGTTAAAAAAATTATTGTCACGTCGAAACGACGTCGCTAAGGTCATCCTTTACAATGCAGCACAATGCCATCGCAAATGTGGCAGCTGAGACTCTGACACGAGCGCACTTGTCTTTGTACAGGATGCATCTATCCAGTGAAAATTACGTAAACTCCGTACGGTAGAGTAAATTGTCCTCCAGCTGCAAACAGCTTATCATCGACTACACGCGGAAATAAATTAGTCCCTCGAAGAGTAATTTTGGATACCCCCTTACGACATCGTGTCTCGTATGACAGCCGCTGTATATCATATCGATTTGGTCATTATCGAGTGCCGCAGGAGGCTGCAGTCAATGGATAAGCCTCATCAAAGTTTCGACGGTAATCAATACGCAAAGTTGCCGATAATCGAAACTCAACCCCTTCCGCACCATTCGTCCATGGCCTTCTCATCTCTCTAACGTCGTTAATGCTTTCTCGCTCTAATGAATAGGTCCGACTATTGATAGGCAGAGGGGCAGAATCTCCTTGAATTTCGGCCAATTTAAAATCCAGTCTCTATTTAAGGCTAGCCCGCGTATTCTTCGGATGAGGTCTACATGAATATAATTCGCAACATCTTCGCGTCAGCAAAACGGCCGGTCGGCGGTTGAAACGTGGCGCGATAAATCAATGGTGAACGTCTCGACGAAGGGGTGACGGTGCTCGTTACACACTTATATCAACAGTGAGCCGCGGGTCGTTTGTTCTTGTCAGCCGAGCTAATCTACCGGCACTCCCGTGTTACGGCATTATGGATTTA
This sequence comes from Priocnemis perturbator, assembly GCA_963942575.1. Classification (NCBI taxonomy): domain Eukaryota; kingdom Metazoa; phylum Arthropoda; class Insecta; order Hymenoptera; family Pompilidae; genus Priocnemis; species Priocnemis perturbator. Next base: position 13,387,826 of record OZ012653.1, read on the forward strand.
TGCCGACGCCTAGAACAGCTCGTTACGCCTCCTGGTCGCTCCTACTTCAACGCTGTGTACTGCTTCTGCTTCCCCTTCCCTACTGCATTTCTTCGCATCGCTCAGCTTTTTCGTTCTCATCCCTCTTCCCGTCCTCTCCCTCCTTCTCTCATTTCCACCCCATCGTTCGGCGGTACGATCCCATTTGCATTTATTTCACCTCCCATTCCCGCGGATATCTTGTCTGATCCAGCCGTGAGATCCTCTCGAGAATGCTGCGACATTCGGCAAATTTGTCGAAACGCCTCGAGCACGCCCGAGATTCCGCGAATGGCGTTAAATAGAGTAAGAGATGAGGGAAAGGAGGAGTGCGGGGTGGGGGGCGGGCGCGGGCACATTGGAACGAGGTAATCTTCCGAGGCCCGCACGGACAGAGATCTCTCTCAGAGTATGAATAAGTAGATGCGTCGGACGTGTAGTCGGGCGTATATCTGAAACGTATATCCGAGCGTACGGCTAAACGTACTCTACTATTCGTACTCCACTGAACGTTGTAGCCGAACGTATATCCGTACGTACATCTGAATGTATATCTGAACGCATATCTGTACGTATGCATGACGGTGTAATCTGCGCGATGGACGCGTCAGATAGGGGACACTCGCCTCGGAATATGCGGGTAGTCGGGAGAATGCGCCCCTCCGCTTTAATCTGCGGCATATTCGAACGCTCGGGACTCGCCGAAGCCATTCCGAATTTATTTCCAATTTTCCAATCTCCAATCGCCGGCCGCTCGATTTGCCGCCGACTCCTTCGTGCGTCCGAATTCCCTCGTACCCCGCGCACTTCTTTCGAACGTCGAGAGCAACGATGAAACGTCTGCAGAATGTGTCTCGCGGCAATACCCCCGGGGGTGGTTCTGATGGAAACGTTCCCATAAATGCAGCCGGACGACGCGTGAGAAAAATCTCCTCGATCGCGCGAGGACCGAGTTTCGGGCGTTTCGGCCACTTGCGGAATGTCATTGTCGCCCGCGAAATTCGTCAGCGTCAACCCCGTGGCATGATAAAAAACGGCTCCTAACTAAGAAAACTCGTCCAGTCTAGACGGAACTTCGCGAGCGGGATCGATCCTGTCTGGCCCTGATATTAGCGGGACTTTAAAGGCGAAATAATCCGGCGAGCAGAAGCGAGACGTGGGCGGTGAAATTTTTCATGCGAGCTCGTCATCGCTCTCACGACCTTTGGTGTTGTCGTGTGTGGGAGGGTTTTGAGCGATCCTGGATCAGGTCGGGGTGTCAAAAGCAGAGAGAGAGAGGAGAGGTATGAAACCGCGACGTCGACAATAATCTCAACGTGAAGGCTATCTCAGCGTGTCATGCTTATCTCGAATCTTCTTCCTCGTTTTTTCCTGCACGCCACGGTACAGGCGACGTTGACGCGACAATTTGCTGGACATTTTGAAATCGGAGATGTCGCCGTTCACGACGCGATGTTTATCGCCGGACGCGGTGTGAAATGAAAAGCGCGGCGCTCTTGCAATTCTACACACTTGATCCGCGCTTAAATGATAAAATTCATATGGATTTTGAGAAAAGAATAAATTGCCCGTTACTCGTGAATCAATTTAGCAAATCTTTTTCAATTCGTTCGTCTAATCCTTACGTTCTGGCCGTGCTCGCCCTCGAGCAGGTCCTGATGTGAAAACTCGCTCGAGCCGACTCCAATGCCATAATTTGTAGATTCAACGGGTAAGAAGTGCTAGGAGAAATGTTACGCGGGATGAGAAAATCTCGAGAATGCCTTGGAAGGTTTGGCCACCTCGTTTGAATGTATTTGAATGTTCCGCGGAGTTTAATCCCCGAAACGTTGAAAATCAGATTACATGGTCGGCCTGATCTTCTCGACTGCAGTTCCCACTTCGTTATTCGCCCTCGCTCCTCCCTCCGACCAGCAATTTTCCACCGAAATTCAACCTTGAATTGCTATAGATAATGGAAAAACGAAGAAAATTAATTCTCTAACGCGTAACACTCTCGCACAGACGGAGAGGTCATTTTTTCGAACGTTTTCAGTGCAGTACAGATTGCAGTCTGTTAATTCCGTCGACTGTCGGACATTGAATTATTCTGCCGTGACAACGGAAAACGTGAAAATGTTCCTTTGTTCAGCGTTGCAGATTTCGCTTGATATCCTTCATGATAAAGCGGGAGAGACAACAGGAAAAATTGCGAAAATAAAAATGTTAACATACACCAAGATTTATGGTATGTAACCTACCAACCGGTCAACAAATCACGATCATGATTAATGACCATCGCCTCACGAATCTTCTATTACAACGCCACACATTGCGTAAATACCTGAGATAATTCTTTCTTACCGCCCACTAAATCCAATTGCGTTCGTGAAATTCGTTACACCAGCTGGCCAGCCAATAGCAACAACCCTTTATCATGCCACCACACACTTCTCTCTCTCTCCCTATCCCCATGCCCAGTGTCTCAATTTTCCAACATCTGGCTCTCTCAAAAAGCAAGTGAAGGGACAATGCACGCATCCACGAGGTGGCCCACAAAGAGACGCCATTAACCCCCCCAAGCATCCGGGCTATCTTCTAGCCACTCGAGATCTCGCGGGGATTCTCGATTGGACTCGAACTAGGTTAGAGCCCGGTTAGAATGAACCTTGGTTAGAGCCGGGTTCTGCCACCGGAAACAGAGACGCGCGGCATTCAGACTCCTTGGGTTGTCCTCTTTCTTCATCGGAGATCAGAGCTAATTGAGAACGCGGCGGTCGAAACAGGGGACTGCTCGACTAAATGATTTTCGAGTGCAGCGAGTGTTGTCAATTGTCGGGGGCAGTCCTCGCAGAGAGCATTAACGTAAATCTGCGCGCTTCCCTTGCCTTTTTTCCCCGAGCCCCGTAACTCTCGAGGCGTCTCCGCTCGGCCATCGTGTGTCTCCGTCACTCGAAATATCGCCAGCAGGATGCGATGAATTATCAAGCCTCCCCCTTCCCAACCCCCCGTGCATCGCCGGTAAATAACTCATCGTCGTCCTAAATCGCCAGGGGCTTCTGCCGGACGGCTTTAGCAAATCCCGCGAGGTTCCCTCGAGATAAACAGCGCATTCTTCCGTCGCGCGCTGATGCCGAACACCTAAATTCCCTTGTCCAACCAACACGAGCCTCCTTCGCGACTTCTGCCTCGCGTCCCTCTTTCGCTTATATTTTCGCGACCGGCGACGTCGCACGACCGGGAGATATTCCAGGAACGTGTAAACATCGGCAACCAGAAGTGAGAAAAGTGGCGGAGAGAAGGAGGCGAGGAAGTCGCGTCGAGTCATGATGACTGGAAAACATTCTCGGGTCATAAATGTATTTTTACACGTGCCAGAATTTTCAGTGTTCTTCTTGGGAGACGGTGAAATTAATTCGCTCTTAAATTCGGGATGACTCGTCGAATCGTGGATGCTGCCGGCTGGCCCGACTCCGTTATTGACGGAAACGTTGAGGGGTACGAAAATGTTATGAACAATCGAGCTATGTCGAAATACGTTGGAGAATGTTGCGGGGGGCGTGTCGATTAATTTGTCCAGTCAGTGGCGTAATATGGGTAACGATGCAAATGGTCTTATATAGATCAGCAATGCCGTGCTCAAAGTCTTTGAGCTTGGCAGGGTTCGGAATATGCCAGTTTTCGTTGGTGGTCGTGGAATTGCGAGGAAAGAAAAACCAGCGTGCGCGGTGGTATGCGGTTTCCAAAATTCATGTTTGTAATATTCCTCCGTCATAGTTTCAGTTCAGTACTTCACTCCGCTGTCCGCAGGTTGCATTTATGGTTTACGAATTTTTCCTGTGCTCTGACCTTCGTAAATTGAGCAAATTAGTAGTTCGGACCAGTATCAAGCAGCGTCGTGAGCACACTTTAATTTCTGTGCGCCCTCGGAAACTGACTGCTACGTTATGTCGTCCCGAATTCGGTACTCGTCGAAACGAAACCCGATGATGACATCGGAAAACATGACAAAAAGCGAGACGGGGCTGTCGTTTTCTTATCAACTCTTTATCATCCTCTGTCATCCCTGCGAGGCGAAAGAGTCGCGCGTTCCGTTATTCATGAAGAAGCGGTTCCTTTTTCCAACGAATTCTCGTCGGCAGTGTCCTCACGTGTACCACTGACATTATCGGATCAACCGTGATCCTGTTCGTCTACCTTAACCCTTTCGATTTTATGAACCCATGTTTCGGCACTTTGTAATTTGTCCCAGTTTGCCGATATACGAGCGATCCTCTGTATTTCCTCGAAAATGGGCGAACGTATTTAAAATATATATACATATATGTATATCGGTTTGACATATTTCACGCGCCTCAAACGCTCGTCGCTGTTTTCGCCTGAAAACTCGATACGATTGTGAGTGTTTTAATCAAATCTTTCTTTAACACGTTTTTCTTTATTGTGCAATACATTCCTTCTCCTGCCGTATCCGTATTGCGACTGACTCTCGTCTCCAGTCGCGACGCGCTCACCTCTCCCGAAAACCTTTGCCACCGCTCGCGCCTTGACCTTACACGATTGATCTCCCAAACAGTCGGAAATGTCGAAATTCTCGGCTTCCGGGCTCGATCGACCGAATTATAAAGCCGCGATTCCGGTCGGGTGCGCTCAAATGATGAATTTCATATTGCTCACGACCGGCCGGGAATTGTTAGAATCCACTTGATATTCGTCGCACAGAGGCGTACCGCGAATTTCATATTACCTGCCGTAGGAAATTTCATCGTCACTAGCCTAGAACCGATCCCTGTACCATCATTCCAGCAATCATCAAAATTATTCCTTGAAATAATCACATTTCGTAAGATGACAGTTTTATTGAATCGGTCCCACGTGCGCGTCCTATGAGCGAAGTAACGATAAATATAACCCGTGTCCATTTTTGTCGTCCGACCACTTAATTACAGGCAAGAAAAAGATGGAGAGGACGGCCGTAAACAAGGCGCTTCGTCCAAGGTTGGGCTGGAAAATGTCAAGTTCACTTTCGACGAGGCTTGTTTCTAATTGAGAACGACCGTTCTAAGATTAATCATTTAGATTGGTCCGATTCTTAAAGCTTCTCCCTGAAACATAAAAATGCCTTGAACTCGGCAAAGCCGAACGTTGCTCGAGCTAAACGGTTTTAGGGCGTAAACTTCGACGTGTAACCGCGCCGGGATTTAATGATCTTAGAATGCGAAAGCCGTCGGGTGTTTTACGCGGCTTAGCATATCAAAGTCAGCGTGTTAAAATATTTCACGATTTTCGAGGGTCGACGGTGCGGCGAGCAGGGCGCTTCAATATGCTAATATTTCGTAGCTGACAAATTCAGCCTCGAAGCGGCTGAAGAATGTCAAGTTCGCTTTCGACACACTGCGGCGGATTTAATAATGAGGCACAAAGGCCGCGTCGCCGTGGATGCTGCATCGCCATATTGATTTCGTCCTGGCCGCTGAATTTTAAAGCAAGCCCCGAGAACAGAGAACTCTTTGCCTACTTGGAAGCCACAACAGGAAACTGGTACGTTTGAGCAGTTTCGTCGCACGATTACCGGCGGTTAATTAAACGGCGTGTTTGCCCGGGGGAATGTTGAATATTAATGCTGAAAATTGCATTACACGCGTTTCCGCTGATTTCGCGTGTGTACGTGTGTACGCAGTACCCACGCTGGATGAGTCCGGCGGAGCCAGTCAATAGAAAGCGTTCCTTTTCACAGCTGATTTCTGCGGACGGATGAACTCTACCTAAAATCGAGACCACGCAGCAATGAAAAGCCGCGAGAGACGTCGAAATAATGCTTTGACGGCCGCGGCTCATCAGCTGGCTCGACATAAAGTTGGTACCATGGCAGAAAATTTAGGAGGACACCGTCTATGTAATACACGCCGTGCCTTCTCTGTCCTTTCGTTCAGCGCAATTAAGTATACGAACGACGATCGTTCGGCAACCGTGGAAATATTGTCAAGTTCCCAGGAATAAGCCAAAAGTCCCTGGGATCCGGCGTGATCGGCTAAAGCCGATTGCGGCTTTGGCGCAGCGCTCGCCATTTTGCCGCATTAATTTCAAATGGGATATAATTTGATCGTCGGCAGATTAAGCGCGCGAACTGATATCCGCGAGATAGGTGAAATGTTGAGCCTCAAATTAAGCATGTCCGTTTGCCGTGACGAGCGACACACAGCGCCCTTCATATGCAGGTCGGCGAATGAAAAGGTGCGGCTGACATTTTGGACAGAAGAATTGAAAGCTGTTTCGGATTTATCTGTTCACGCTCTGATAAACCTGACGCTTGCGAATTATTCGCCTTTCAAGGGCTCTGCGGCCGCACTCCGTTTTGTCGTTTCTGAATTTTGTCGTTGTCGTTGTCGTCGTCGTCGTCGTCGTCGTCGTCGTCGTCGTCGTCGTCGTCGTCGTCGTCAGTGCGGACGAAGATAGAGCGGAGGATCTGGCTGGAGTAGATGGGAGCTTTGACGTTCGTTAAATCAATTCCGGTGGAGTGCGATGGGAAGAACGAGAGGCTGTCATAACTTCGGTTACAGGCTGCTCCATTTTGGGCTGTTAGACTGAAGGCGTCGGTTGACAAGTTGGGTGGACCCAAATGTTGTGCACGAGGGGTGAAAGGAAGACTATCTATATATCGGTGCAGTTATCGTATCGAACATCCGCATAGAAGTTTAACTGACCGATTTGTACCGAACGAGTCACTTCGCTGGCCGCGTAATGAAATGGAATAATTAATTTACGCTTCATTATTTTCCTCAGCGTTTTATACTCACGTTCGAATAGCCTTGTCGAGGTTGCTACGCTGAAAACTCATTTGGCGCGCGAGTCGACTAAATTGTACATCGAACGCGACCGCGAAAAAGGATTCCGTCCGTGGACCAAGGATCATTATTTCTTCGCAGAAATATAACGATAGGATTGCCGCGAGGTACACGGTTGTCGATGATCTATTGAAGGAAGATGACATAAAGAAGTGAAGGTAGACGGCGGCGAGAATAGGGGAGAGTAGAAGTGTTGGAAAAACAAAGGAACGAGTGGAAAAGTCGTACGAAGCAATAACGAGAGAAAAAGGAGTGAATGTAGAAGCCTCGCGAAAACGGATAAAGGACGGAAAGAATGATATTAAGAATTAAGGAAAGACAAACACTATGAGAAGGAGAAAATGAAAAAGAGGCGAGGGCGAGAAAGCGTGGTGAAAGAGAAAGGAAAAGGAGGGGGAGAGAGAGAGAGAGAGAGAGAGAGAGAGAGAGAGAGAGAGGGGAGAGACTCAACGTTGTACGGAGAAGAGAATAAATCGTGTCAAGGTGCGAAAGCAATAACGACCCACCTCGCATTGTCCACGTAGTCGCGGACTTTTCCATTTGCTCTCTATTTCAGCATTCACGGCGACGGCGAAGGGAGAAAGCAGTTTGAAAGGCAAATTGAATTTCGCCGTAACAGAAATGTCGTTTAAGGAGCATTACTGCGAGCCGACTACGGCGTCTTAAAACGAAAAAAGAACGACGGCCGGACTGTGCCAACTAAAATAAGAGAAACAAGCTGGAGAGGCTTGGGACTTGGTTAGGAATTCTTCAACGACACCCTCTCCCCCACTCTCTCGGCCGTTTCCCTCCCGTTCGCCGGCGCAAGCTTCGCCGACGTCAATCAACCGACTGACGAACTGACATCTAAAGTATTCTGTCTCGCTGCACTTGCTGCGTCGGCGTCGCGAGATTATCTCGATGGAAGATCAGATGAGAGAAGATGGCGGCGCGGGGATCTCGTTTCCTGACAAAGGTGCGAGTAGATTGCAGGGGCGGAGAATGGAAACACGTAGATCATTGCAAGGGGACATATAACGACGCGCAGATTGGATTTCACCGTCCTCTGCACCCTCCACGCCCACGTCGAAAGTCCTTCAAGGTCTCGTTTCCGTGACCTTGCAACATCCACACAGAATTTGCCGCACTCGCGCGATCTCGTGGACGCGCAACAAGACACCGTCCGGCTTCGTCCGAAAAGCAACCCCTCGTCATCGTCTCGTCTCGCCCTCCCAACGCCCTTCCAACGCCCACCCGACGCCCCTTGAATATAAATGGGAAATATTCACCGAGAAAAGAAACGAGAATGCCGAGGACGTTCTCTGCTCCGAGTGATTTGCATTCTTTTGAACATTTTTTTAACACTTTACTGCTGTCGTCCTCCTGATACCTCTGGCAATATGCTTTTCAACCTCTGTGTGTTCGTTCTTCGCTCCTGTTAGCATGTCGGTTCCTTGCGGATGCCTCGGTAGGTGTGATGTCTCGTGTGATGCGAAGGGAAGGCCGAGTAGATTGTACACAGGGAATAGATTATGTACCCTACGCTCGTCGAATTGGGGCTATTTCCGACGTTGGGTCAAGTGCATCCGGTGATGCCGAAGCCTCGACCTTCGATATTCTACCGAATTGATGAGTAGTAGCCTCTTAACTATGGATCCGGAATAAATACGATGATCGTCGGCGCGGTTTCAAGTCAATTCACGCTCGGCATAGAAGGCACGTTTGCTTTGAGAATGACCTATCTTGGTCGTATTTTTCGGTCGTAAAATTGAAATTTCCGTAATGTATAACGTAATGCGAAAATTGTAAAAAATTATCAGTCGAACCTCTTTGACGATCCATAATGAAGTTCATTAATTTCAAAACGTAATTAATGAACCGCCGGCAGTGCAAGGGGGTGTCAGACTCCGAGCAATTTTTTAAGCATCCCCATCGCGATGTGTACGTCGTATCTCATCTTACCTCTATTAATCCTCGCTCGTAGACAACATTCCGCGTTGATAGCCATCACGTAACCGTTGCAACTTACTTAGGTGCATATTTAGCATATCGACCGTAGCTGTATTTAATGAACGTCGAGTTTCGCCAAGCCTCGAAGACTCGAGGCTGTAATTAAAACCGCGATCATTATGCTGGGAACACCCCTATTTCCCTGCAAATTAGTGCAATTACAATTGCCAATTATTCAATTAATGTAATTAATCAGACATCTCAAACATACGAGCCTGAGTGTGCGCCCAATCGACGTCGTCTATGGACTTTTAAATTCGTCTGATAATTACTAAATTTGCGCTGCGGCAAAGTCGGTCTTGTAACAGTTTTGTCACTAATAGCAATTATGCCCCGGGCTCGACATTTCCATCGTATTGTACATACGTATTTGCATTCCGTTCTGTTATACAGCACGAATGCATCTTCTCAGATGCTTGTTCGTGAAGTGTCTGGCATCTGGACAATCACGACGAAATGTCTAACGTCGGTACACTCGCGACGATAATGCCATGGCCAGATGAGAATGAGTTGAGGAAGTAGGGAATACGGAGAGCGGAATTTCCCATCTACCGAATTCTACGTTATTCCGCGCCTGTTCACGGTGCTCTGTCTCTTGGTCCCCTGCGTTTTTTCCTCTTATTTTCTGTCTTGCACTAACTCCCGTTTTGGTCCTCTTTCTTCTCGTCGTTCCCCTTCCTTTCGCCATTTTTCTATTTTCTCTTTTAACCTTCGATCTCTCTCTCTCTCCCGCTTTCCTTCTATTTACTCACTGCGTCCTGTTCTCCGAAGGAAACCAATTCGAGTCGTCGCAATCAACGAAAATTGTAAGCTAACTATCCCCGACCTTACCGTTTCGAGGCAATCGTCCCTCCTTGTCTCACTTCCTCGTTCGTCTTCCACTCCGCTCTTGCGTTTGCTTTCACCACCCCAACGTCTTCGTCCCATCGCTGGGACGTATTGATGTCAGGGTCTGTCCACTGACTCTTTCCCATCTCCTCCCAACAAATCACGGGATAGGCTATTACTTTTCATTGACTGGCAACGCTGAGAAATCGAACTCCGATCATTGGAGACGATTCGCAGCACACACGCCTCGTTGAGTCAAGTATCTTGATACCGAAATAATAGAGTCTTTCAAATATATTCTTCGTAATACCGGTCGTACAGTTTGCGGGGCTTAATCGAAACTTAACTATTTGCCATCCCCGACGTGTACGATATCTTCTAACGGTCCTTTTATCGATTTTTGTCGCTGAACGCGAGGCGAAGGAATTTGCTACGTAAACGTAGCGGCGTTTACAATGAGAAACTATTTACCCCTGCGCGATTGGCGCGAGTGTCGGCGCGACATTTTCCGCAAGCGGCTGTTTGCACGCCGGGCAGCCCTTAAAACTCACCGCTGCCGGTGGAAAATGGCGCGGCGGCGAAAAATCTTAATGGCTCTCGGAGTTACGGACGCGACGATATCACGATTCTCGTTCCCGAAGCGCCGATAAAGCAGCGGCGGTCTATATACGTGTGCGCGGCCATTACGCGAGAGGAATTTTATTTCGGACCGCCGCGCCGCGCCGCGCCGGCGTAACCGGAATCTTAAAGCGCGAACAACGCCACCGGTAAAGTGCATCGTCGTAGCTTTCTGGACGTACGTGTGACCACGTACGTTGGCCATTTTCGAGATATGCTCGCTTCATACCATCCGCGCTCGAAGTTGTGCAGAAATGTTGACTGTTTCGTCAGATGTGACTATTCGTTCGATTCGATTAACACGGTGCCGATAGTTGAAGCACACTGACGGGCCACGTACCGTAAATGAAATGGCAGAACTCGCCGTAGTACCTAATTCGCGCGAGCGTGCCTTCTCGCTGAACGTACGGAGGGAGAGCGAAAAAGGGAAAAGTGGCCAGAAACGAATCCTGGAGTCGCGCAAAAGACGCCTCGGATCCGACTTTAATTTCCGCCGCGAGGAAACTCTTCCTTCCCCTTTGCCGCACGCTCGCGCTTCGAAATGTTATTCCATGGGAGAATTGAATATCCGCGCCGGGGAAAGCGGATCTTGCGCTTCTCGGCTCCGCCAAAGGTGACGAATACTCATGAGAAACTCGCTTTTCGAATTTGCCCAGGCAAATGTGTGCATGCACCGTGCGCGCGTGTTTCTAAATAACTTTGCGATACATATAAGCACACATACACAGAGACACGCGCGCGTACACACTTTGGCATATGGAAACGTCCACCCTCGCCACGTTTCCATCTCCGCCATTTTCCATACCCGAGCATCTGGCGACCTATTAAAACCCAGGCGTCGATAATTTGTCACCTTCACCGTTGGCCAGAGCAAATACGAACTTTCACGCCCACCCATCCCACCTTCTCCCACGGCATCAAAACAATCGCATTGCCCGTTTCTGCGTGCTGCCACCTAATTACTCCGATTCGGCGAAAAGGAAAAAGTTACGCGCCGTACGTTCTCGGGCAAATGAGTTCGATTCGAGTCTCTGGCAAAAGTCGACGGAATTTAATACGTCGACATGTTCTCTCTCTCTCTCTCTCTCTCTCTCTCTCTCATTCACCCTGCGAAAGTTCCGAAATTGGCCGAGGTGAGTTTCTTGCGCTCCCCACGTGCCGTCCTCGTCTCGAGTCAGGGACGGGGTCGTTTCCAAGGTCGTCCGGGTTGCGCTGGAGTTCGCGTTCTATGCCGGGAGGGTTGCTTCGACGCCCGGCCGAAAAGGGGTGGCCAGAGGATCGAAGAGGGATGGTTGTGCGCGACAGAGACACAGCGAGCAGGGGACTGGGTGGAACATGGGGAGCGTGGCCAGAGGGAGGGAAGGGTCTAGGGGTTGGAAAGAGATGCGTACTTCCATTCTTGGGATCGACTTCAGAAGTCATTGACACGAAGTAATCCCACGCTCTCGATATTTCACGTCTACATCGCCGACGAATTGTCGAGTAAGTTTGACAAATACCCAGACGTTCGCGGCACAGCAGATAACTGCTGCCGCTTACGGCGCATTACGAATAGCCTTGCCGAGAATGGTCGCAGCGTTTCAACATTTTTCCCATCGTCCGACGCCCCTCGACCCCTCGAGTTTCAGAGGCAAATCTTTGAGAAATCTTTCCGCAACACAACTTCCCTTCGTTTTTCTCTCTTTGCCCCGTCCTCTCGCATCACTCGGGATGCTGCGACCGTCTAATACTGAGACGCAAGGATTCTCCCCGTCCACCCTTCGAATGGAAGACGGGGGGAGAAAAGACATGCACGATTGCGCCGTTAATCGGGCGAAGAACTTTTTGCAGCCCTCCGGAGAACGTTCGAGCTATCCTTCGGGAATTAATCTTAAGGGTAAGAGGGATAAGACTTTCGACTTTCGGCGTGCGGGGTGGCCACGGGAAAGAATATAAATTTTTATCACGCCAAGCTTTATCTTCGCCCAAGCCGTTTTCATCACGTCAACATCGTTCACAACGTACTTTCGCCGCGTCACATCTCTTGGATCGCGACCTAGTCGAGCACCGAATTTCCCAAGACAAATCGTCGACTCTCGTATTGGATGAACCCAATAGGGGGGCTTTGTAAGTGCAGGAACAGTGTGTACGAGAGTGAACTGATTAATATGCGATAATTAGGCAGACTGGCAGTGGTGCGTGTAATGTGTCGAAGCCGTGCTATCTTGCAGGGACTGTATCGCGATAGTGCGTTTCAGTATTAATGGCCGGTAATTTTAATTACAGCCCCGTTCGCATTGCTGACAGCGTGGGCGTGTCATTTGTTTATCCGCTACATAATACCCGCTGACTTTATTAGCATTCAGCCCGGTCTTCGACTAATTTGTCACGCTTGAACTCTGAACTATCGGTGAAATTTCGAGCAATGGCGCAGTGAAGTTCGAATGATTCACATAAAATAAAATAAAATAAAAAAAAAACAGGAAATATGTGTGCGGTTTTTTACTAGTTTTATGTTTCATGCCGTACTTATGCCCTGAGACAATGCGACCAAAAAATACATTACATGACATTTCTACTATACACCTGGCCTTTGTTTAAGGCAAGTCGGCCGATTAAAGTTAGCTCGTTGGACGGAACGAAAATTGTCTCCGCCGAATTCGCCTCGGACGTCTCCGTCGTTAAGGCAACAATTTCGTCCTCGTCCGGCATTAAAAGATGGTCGAACGATCGTTCGTCGTTAAAAGAAATCCCGACGGATTTTCGTCCGCCGGTGTATTATTGGCCGAAGCAGCCTTGAAGGAACAATTACCGGCGAGGGAAGGCAAACTGATCACCCTCGACCGGGCCATTAAATCCCGTACAATTGTTTGCTGCCGCTTCTCGTATCCTTCCTCCGCCGACGTATTTCCTGGCCGCCAGAAACTGACTCGGAACCCTAGTAGCAATTAATTAATGGGTTTTAAACGGGTCCGAGTTGGAGAGAACGGGAAACAAGGAATGTCTTCGGTGGGAAGTGTAACAATTAGGAATTCCGTCAGAATAGCTTCTTAGTAATAGATCGAATTCTCCTGTCGTGTACACGGTTATTAATCAAGAATAACGTCGGCCGCTTGCATTTGCATGCATACTTCGCACATTTCTCTTGATACATTTCGTATTAATTGAAAGTGGTCCAGTCCAGCTGCTTGCCGATCACGCTGTTTCGTCCGCTGAAAACAGCGTCTTCGCGAGCGTGTCTCTTTACATCACCGTTGTGCCAAAGGTGGAGACAGAAAGGGAAAAACGACAAAAGGCGGTGGATATAGAAAGAGGTGAGAGAATGGAAGCTCGAGTGTTTCCTCTTGCCGGAGTGGGTTGAAGATCGAAACAGAGGGAAAAAGGAAAAGGTGCGGGCGGTCGTGTAAGGAATGGAAGAGACAGGAGGACAGAATCATTTCCTCGCTCCGAGAGTGCAGCATATCCGATCACGTACAGGAAGTCGAAGCCCAGCCTTTTCTTTCACACTCGTTGCTCCTCTAATTTAATACAAAAGCGAAGACCCGTCTCGGCAAGGCGAGTTTTCTTTCGCCTATTCCGAGCAGAGAAGTTTCAAGGCTTGTTACTTCGTGAAATACGGCTCCGTTACGCTTTCGCTCTTCCTTCCGCTCTTTTGTCCTTTGCCAGCGAAGTTAACGGAATACCTCGCACACGTTCAGCCATTTTTCCCCCCAACTTTCTTCAGCGAATTTCCAAAAATTAACGTATACCACTTTTTCTCTGTTACAGGTAAGCTTCTCCGATGAAACGCACGCCACGTACCTATCGATTACCTCGAACCGTAAGTCAGTCAAAGTCACGTCATCCATCGTTCGACGCACATGAATGTCTCGCAATCAGCCTGCTCTCTACGCCAAGTGAATTCAGATTTGAGCGAAAGAGTTATAGGCTGCGTCACGATATGGTCTTTTCCGATCTGCGACGAGCGTTCAGCCTGTATGAAAGTACGTCGTCCAGATAGGAGGCAGCTCCGCGGATAAAACATCCGACGATCGTAAATGTCCGCCCACCGGACTCGGGTATCGTCCGATCGGCTTCGATTATATCCGAAACGGTTATATTCCTTGATTCGCCCTCTGTTCCTTCCTTCCGCGGGACACGAAAGTCCTGTAAATGGGTTTCCATGGTTGCGAAATCCGTGAGCGTCCGACCGCTGAAACGGCACACGAACCCACCGCGACAGTCCCTCTTCGTCGCCTTTTATTTTCGATCCTTTCTGTTCTTTTTTTTTTCGATACTCGCCAGGCTCGCGAGTATTCGCTTCGTCGTCTTCTTTCTTGTTTTTTTTTGTTTTCAACCATTAGTGAAATTTCGCCGAAAAGTTCCATTATCGGCGAATCGAAGCTGTTCGGCCGTGAATTTTTGTCCACCACCGAAATGGACGTGAATTCTAGTGTCTGGCTGAGTCATTATTCCGGGTGGCGAGTTGGAAAGTTTAGGATGACGGGAAGATGGAGTTTTCCGCTCTTTAGGGAGATTAATATGAAATGTCAGTTAGGAAACTGTCAAAGCGCAGAACGGACTCTGAGGCCGCGGAATCGTAGATACGCGAGACTCTTTAAGTTATAGATTCGTACTCGTACGGAAGTTTTAGAAGCTTCCCAAACTGTTTGATCCGGCAAATTGCACACGTCAGCGTGCATGCATATATAGCTAACGTGTAATCGGGTGATTTTCCGAAGTAAGAAATCGAACGAGGTAAGCCTGAGCAATCGGCCTTTGCGATCGGTGCCGAATTTCCTGTATTCCGCGAACGTCTTCTGCGTTGTCGTCGTCGTCTCGATAAAAGTCACCAGCGAGGGAAATAACATTTGCGATGCCCGCGGTTTGGCGCGTTTTACTGCCGGACTGAACTCGATAAACATTACAGTCGCTAGGGAGGAATGATTTTTGAGCGGGCTCTCGTGAAAGTTCCCGCGAGGGCTGAACGCGTTTAATGACGATAAATTGTCGGAAAGTTTCGTAATAACTCGCTGGCCGTATTCGCGACATCGAGAGCGATGTAACCTCGTTTGCGCGGATACTTCCCTACTCCGTTTGTAAGGAAAGTCTCTTCGGAGAGCCTGTAATTAGGATTCTGGCGACGTTCGGCGCATAGTCAACGACGTATAATTTCATACGTTTGCTCACCGTGAAGCGTAGACTGCTCGAGCTGATTCTTTTGACGGACCGAAATAATTCGATTTCGGAATTTCTATCATTTCGCGTAACGACATATTTTTTTTTTTTCTTCTACGAAGCGAATCGATCGTTCGATGCTGGTCGACAAAAGTGCAGTCTCGCGCGTTGTCGATCTACGCTTCGCTTGGGAGACTTGCCTCTCTTGAATTAGAAAACGCGAAAGTACGATTCTGACGAACGGGGAAAAAAGGGATCTCGAATGCGTTTCATTATTGAGTTTGAGCGCGGGCGTGGGAAATTTGTTCCGAACGACCTGGTGAAACTGCAAACGAATCCGAAAACCGCCTATCACAGCGCGGCACTTGACGAATAAATGAGAACTCGCTTTATCGCGGCCGCTTTAGTCGAGCAGCGAGCACGGTTTTTCAACTTTAATAACCCGGAAAGTCGGCCGACGCAACCAGTTGCTCGCGCTCTCGACACTGTTCGAAATCTAATTTTCGAAGTTAAATCTATCCCGGCTGATGCATAGTGCGCTTTAAACGCAGCCCGGATAATGCTGGGTCTCTTTAAAACGGCTCGACAGAGATGTCTCATCAGGCGATTACCTATTCGATATGATTGTCTCGTATGCAAGATTGCCCGTTAAAGACGAGAAGGCATCAGAATGATACTTTCTCTCCGTGCATAGAAGATTGCGTTCCATCGGATGAAAACGATAAAATCCTACGGTATCTATGTTCACTGAAACATCGGATTCGGGGCCGCATATATGTGTATCGCATATCAGATAATCTGGAATTCACATTTTCTGAAGATTCAGCTTAAGACATCATTGCCAATCGGATTTCCAAGAGCATTTAAACTGAGACCGCCGACAAATAGAACGAGCCACTCGATTTCCACCCAGCCAAGCGACGTATCATCGCATACATGGCAACGGCGACACGATTACCGCTCGATCATAACCCTCGAAAACACAAGCCCGGCAGACATTCGAACCGATTTCAATTCCCGGGTAATGCAATATCGCGGCGGGGACGATACGAATTGGAGCATGAATCCCAAACGAGGCTTTCAAATCACGGTGTTGCCGTCGATACTCTTCCGTTTCATTATATCATCACCGCTTCAACACTCACATTTTGTCGAGGTCCCCCACCTTTCATCGCCTTCTTCCCCACTTTTTTCATCCTTTTCCATTACTCTTCATCTTCATCTTTCTTCGTCACGTTTCACGCATCACTTCGTTTCCTTCCGTACCTTCCCTTTCATTTGTCCCATGCGCTACCTTGCTTCCTGTTTAATATTTCACTCCCCGACCTCCCCACGTGCTTTCCCCGACATCCAATGCCTCTCATTTCCCGCAATCTGTTTCATTTTTCCTCCTTCCCCT
Organism: Priocnemis perturbator; assembly: GCA_963942575.1. NCBI lineage: Eukaryota > Metazoa > Arthropoda > Insecta > Hymenoptera > Pompilidae > Priocnemis > Priocnemis perturbator. The sequence continues at coordinate 13,404,638 of OZ012653.1, forward strand.
CGACTAACTACACTCCCCCTTCTTTAATTTTTCACCCTCGCTCGCCACCTCCCCCTCTCCCTCCTTTTTCACACCCACCGCGGGAGATTTCGCGTAGGGGTGGGGTTCCATCTGGCGAAATCGATGCAAGAACAGCCGCGAAACGCCCGAAAAGCGATGGAGGGATCGCGAAGGAGGTCAAGGTTAGGCGGGAACCTTCCACCGATCCGCTCCCTCAACCCTCAGTCTCTCCTCTCTTTTCCTCCGCGTCGACCGGTAGACTCCGCTCCTTTGTCCAAGTTATCCCGCCTCGAGCTGACGCGAGTTGACACACGTCCTTTATACGCGGCACTCTTTTTCCAGGATGGTACGCGCCTAACGTTCCCCGGTCTCGTTCGTTTACCGTTTTTCTCCACGCGCCCCACTGCCGGCACGCGACCATCGGCGGTCAAGGATTTTCCAACCTAAGCTTTTTCCCACCATTCTTCTCCGCTTCACTTTTTATTGCCCTTTCTCCCATATTCGCTCGTTGTACTTTATTTTTTCTACCTCTCTCTCTCTCTCTCTCTCTCTCTCCCTCTGACTCGCGTATTGCGCTTCGATGAATAAGCCCCGGCCAACTTTTTCTTCCCAGCTTCTCGTAACTCGGAATCAAGCGCGTCTATTTAGGTCGAAGCCGCGGTCCTCGGGGCTTTCGAAGCCACTTTCGGAGGGACGGACGGATGGAAAGTGTCACAGGGCAAAGTGGTTCGATTCTGTGTTCTGTCGGCTTGGCGAGAAATGACGCGTGAATAGTTCATTCGAATGTGGCTCCGAGGAAACGTGTCATGACTACGGGGCTTATCTGCCGACGGTTCTATCTTCGGAGTCGAATATAAGATACGGAGGGAGGGGAGAAAAAACACGTTTCGATGATAGACCCGTATCGTCCGCTAACCGTTCATTTATTCACGCTGCACGGGGAATGTCATGGCGAACTTTTGCCAGTCGATATCCCCCTCACTTCTCGTTTGCGACTCAAAAATGCCACTCACCCTTTTGCGGCTCGCACACTTTTTCTCGCCCATTTCTCTTCGCCACGGTTCGCTGGAAAAGTCAAGGCTATTTAGCGTCGGTTTTCTCTAAGTTTGAATGACACTGGGGGGCCAAGTCAAATAACGGAAACAAATGCCGCGGAAGGGCTGCGCTCTCGGAAAAAAGTTTGTCGCACGAAACGAGGGCCGTCGGGGGTATCGCGGGGAAGATTCCATCTCGGGCTTTCTGAGAATGTGTTCGGATTCGGAGATATTCAGGGACCCTGGAAAACAGCCGAGAAGTCTTCAATTCCCGCGATCTCGTCTTCCGTCCGAAGAACGTCGCACGACGCTGCCATAATCCGACAAGATATGAGGCGTTGCATGACAAGGGATTCACGTGAAATCCAAACTGGCGGGATCGATGGGCGAGGTCAAGGTCGCGAATCGTTGTCGAATACTCGCCAATGCGCTCCCGTGCTCTCACGGAAGCGTCTTATTTCGAGCAGATGCACATGGCTCTTATCCTGATTTCTACTCTTGTTCCAGTTCGCGTCCCACTCCCTTTCGATCCTTTCATCAAATTCCGTACGAAAAAACACCTGCTACCCGGGTGCATCGCAGTCCGACAAAAGAGCAGCCATGTCAAATCTGCCGTATCAGTCTGCATAAAATGAAGTTGCACGCGGCGGCCTCGGAAACGAGCGACGATTTCGACCGCACAGCGAAAAGCTGTGCAGGCCTCCTGGCAATCTTCTATCGTCCTTCTTCCCTCGCCTTTCTCCCAGCCATTTGCCTGACGACGAACTGAAGGCGAAGTAGGACGAGACTATAATTAACAGACAGCCAAGTCGGGGGAATACAGTTCGCGCGAGACCATGAGAAACTTCGAAACGGAAACGGAAGATAAGCAGCCTGAGCTTTGTGGATACGCGGAAAGGGACGGGCGCATGGGAGTCTCTCTTTCCATCCGGGCAACTTCGCGCTGCTGGCCCTGACATTGGAAACGTTTGATAAACTCGAGGAGGAAGCGCAGACGTAAACATCCGCCGCGAGAGAATGACTCGATGAATCTTTCCTCTACCTCCCCTTCCTCTCCCCGCCACGAAGATTCGCCACGAGAACGCGAACCTTGACCTCGTTTCGGATGCGCTCTGAGCGTTTTGCCGACGTTTAATTTCTTCGGATTTAGCTGACAGAATTCCGCCTCATTGTTCGCGGGATCTGCTGAGCTATCTGTCGATTGCTTCCGCAACTGGTTCGTTCGAGGCGTGAGACCACGATAGATTTCTCGTCAACTTACACCGCCTTCGCGCATTCTCAACGGCCGGTGTCGAAGACACAATCGATGCCTTGATTCTACACCTCCCGCGTCACGTCCGAAACGAAACGAAACGAAACGAGCGAACGGCCCGACAACTAAATCCTTTCCCACTCCGCCAACGGAGGAACGTGACTCTCAGGAAGAAAATATCGATCGATCGTTGGCTCGTACCTCGCTTGACTTGGGCGAATGGGAGTCCGTCGGCTGGATGACGAGCATGCACCGGAACAGCAAAGGAATGATGGAGAGCACTCGTGGCGGAGTGTCGATTGATCAGTCGAGAACCGGACTGAAGAACTGGTCGCGGGAACGAATTGCCTGAAACTGGATGGAGCTAAAAGGATTAGAGCTGCTGTGCGCGTTCGTTGCCGGTGCCAGGAATTGTGTGGCGATAGGGGGTCGGAAGCGAGGACTCCGCAAGGGATATTGATTAATCCGATCTCGCGTCCCGGAAACACTCTCGCGCGCGCTCCCCATTATTTACGCTCGTCGCATGTTTATGATAAAATTCGAGCGACTACGGCGGTGGCAAAATAATTGCCGACGAGCGCCAATTATTTCATGATGCAAGAGCGTGGCCTATGCGAGTATAACTTCCACTAGATTGCCCGGAGGATGCCTTAGAGAGCGCAGTAGCTTTATCTCTGACAGCAGCGTGCTTCCCGAAGACTCGTTTGACGTGTTACGTGGAGGCGCGTGCTACAAAGTTACAACCTCGTCCGCTCGCATAACTGCAAGCCTACGCACGCGCGCACGCGTAAGTCGGAACGAATCGCGTGAGGTATGCACGTTTGCAAATGAAATAAGCGTCTGCACAACTGGCCAGCACACTCGTTTGTAGCGGTCGTGTTTCGACAACCTCAATCGGACACCCTCTCCCGACTGCCCGAGCCACTTCGTGCAACCACTGAAATCCTACCTCCCAGGAGGGGCATTTTGTTGGCCGGCGGCAGTAAATCGTTCGCGGTTTAATTTCCGTGCCTGGCCGTTCGGCAGAATTCTCACGCGTCAGCGTTGGCGCGAGGAAGGGTGACGAAACGGACGAAAGAGCAGGAACGGATAGGGGTAACTGCCCATAGTGGAATTAGCGCTATCCTGCTTCGCATTTAACGGCGATAACTTCACCTCTTCGGCAGCGATTCTAATTGCGTAGTAGATTTTCTGGGATATAATTAGAATGCGGACTCGAAAACTTTTCGCGGAGCGCGCAATGGACCGACGCCGCGCGCACAGCGGAAAAAAGGTTGAAAGCGCGATTGCTCATTATCCCAGAGCCTTGCCGAGGCTGGGATTTTTTTAATACAGAGACCACGTGGAACCAGCCCTGACCGACTTTAAGCGCGCAGCCGACTTTTTCGGGGATGAACCGACCAAGCCGCTCGTCCGTTATCAAAGCTCACGAATGCGGAATCAAAGGATCGCGTCGCGATACCAATTGACCCTGACCAAATTTCGCCTACAACAGGCCGCGATATCTAATGCTTAGTCCAACAGCACGAATCGCGTTTATGCCCTTTACAGTTACCTGACTACATTATAGAGAGAGCGACGAAAATGTTCTACATTTACTTTCACCTCGTTCCGTGTCGATCAGCATACTTCACGTCAGCTCCCAAAAGCACATCTACATTGCCGGAACAGTGCTTACGAAATTGGCGGGCGGGCGGGAAAGGCGGAAGAGGTCGGTCGTAAAACGTTCCGAAGGGTGCTGTCAAGCCGCCTTCACAACCAGGTAATCCACTGCTGAGGCAGGAAATGGGGCGGAAGAGTCGGACGCCGCGAAGGGGTGGTGCTAGGTGTGGCGAAGGGTAGACGACGAGGGGCGAACTAGGTGCATTGTACCTTCACCTGGATACCGTGAAGTCACGTGACACCGGTAATCCGCGCCGATAGCACGTTCATTCATCCTCTGGGTATATAACCGGCTCATTCAAAATTTGCGCGGTTGATGTTCGTAAACACGTGCCGAGGAATGAGAAGGTATACATCTGTGATTTCAGGTAGGCGATTATTATAGGCTCGAAGAGTGATACTTTTGTATGGTTCTAGACATGTTGGCGTAGGCAGGCTGGAGCGTAGACATATCTAGCGTTGCAGGTGTGTGGTATGCTAGCTTTCGAAAGTTACCGTAACGATAATTATGAGGGTAGCGAAACTGCGCACAGCACATTTATTTTCGCTCAGAGCAGCGCGTCCAGCGAGTATGACTCTATTGCAACAAACTCCAACTGGGCCGGTTTTTTTTTTCGCCCCCTCACTAGCGTGACCTCATCTACGGCTGAACAAGTGTCTGAGTGCAGAAATCGTAAAAAGCTTCTGACGTCAGCTGACTCGACGTTCACCTGATGTTCTGTAAAATTAACAACATCGCCCCCGCAAACGCTGTTCTGCCCGTATGCGTGGGTGATGCTTTCATTAATAATTCAAATTTCCGTATTGTTCGGCTGACGCCACGTTAGAACGGGAGGGAGGTATCGTCGAGCTTTGGTGAGCGATCGGAACCCGCTAATAAATAATTTATATCTTACAACAGAACAGTGCGAGTGAAAGCGTACGATTGCGATTGAAATTCTATACGACTTCGACTTTTCGTATCTACACCGAAAATTGATGAGTCCGAAATAAACAGGATTACCAAAAACGAGTCGAAACGATAGACGCGCCGTTGCAAGCGATTGCCATTAACTGAAATGAAGCGGCACGGTATTAAACGTCAAGATTAAAATGGGAAAGTTTGCCGTGCATTTAAATGGGATTGAATTAAACGAAATAATGCGGATTTAATCTCGCTGCCAGACGGTATAAAGGACAACATTACGCAGCATTTCGTTTATAATGGTCCCCGTATCTAAGGGATATAACGTATGTGGGAACGTAACTTCAAGCGCATTTCATCCGCATACCCCGAAATCGGATGTCTCTCATATGACGGTTCACTTTGAAAAATGCATACGACAATTGTTCGCATCGCATTGCGGCCGAGCTTGAAAAGGGTTGAGTGACGTTCATGCTGTACGAAGTTGCCGGTAGGTCGTCAGGAAATTCCTCGCAAATTTTCATCCGGTCCCGCGGATCTTAACCTATTACGGTTTATTGCGCGCCGGATTTTCTCTTTGAACGTGTATATTTCTTCTCCACTTGTTTCTACCTCTTTTATGCGCGTACGTGATATGCGTTTAACGCTACTTGTTCTCCAGCGCGAAGTACGGTCCATATTTCAGCATGCTTTGTTCTCTGAATGTCTGAATAAAATATTGAAGTTTTTTTTTTTTATGTATATTGAAGCATGAGCCATCATCATTTCAGAAGTTCTGAGATTTGCTTAAAGGTGCTGTTTTTAACTCTTTGTCGAGTGTGACTTCAAGTTATATTTCAATTTAAGCTTCTAAAGGAAATAAGATAAGAGACCGACATGTTAAAACATGATTTATATGATTGATGTCGTGTAAGTAAACTGTAATGCAGATAAACGCTGTTTGCCGGCATAGCGCTAATGCATAGACAGCAGCAGTTCGAGTGAAATTAGTGTCGCGCTCAAGTGTTTAACGGTGAGTTCTTGGACGGATCAACAGGTTGACACATTAACGATTAAAACGGGGCATTGGTCACACACGACGGCAGTTTTAAACCGACACGTTTTCACGTGCGGCATCAGGAAAGATTTCTTGCTATTTAATAGGAGAAAGAAGCTGTTAATTATCATGATAAAAATCATGACAGTGCTAAACAATGAGACATTAGAATCCAAACAATAAACCATGTATTACGAACATGATGCAGATTTATTTCTTCCACAATTTTTGAAGTTGATATAAAAATCCACATCGTTACATCACCTAATCCGGACCTTACCCAAGACTGAACAAACATTACGAAAAAAACACACGATTGATGTTCATGAACGAAGTTACGTACGGTCGACGACTCGACGCCACTCGACAGAAACGAACAGGACCCAGGCGGATGCTAATTAAAATTATCGAAAAAATCCCATCCCTCGGAGGGTTTCCTTTGTCGATTCTTTCACCGGTGAAAAATGACAAATTTCTCCGACTGCATGCCAAAGTCCGTCGCGAACAAACTGACGGGCGTAACGATGTAAAAGCTCACGCCACGTGTAATTACAGTGAGCACGTATCGATCGCTTTTCAATAGACAATGCCTATTCGAAAGAGACCCTTTGACAGTTAACTTCCCTTTCGTTGCAATTGTTCCCGTTTCTCAATTAATTTGAAGCCAAACGCAAAGCTTAATGCCGAATTCGATGTCTCGACGTCGACCACTCTCCTACGTGTACTTAATACTTTTCGCCTTTATAAATAATTCAGCAATAATGCTCGAATGGCGTATCGCTAAAACATCCACTTTTCACAATCCTCCTCTTTAAAAGCGTTTCTTTTCTCTCGAAATATTTAAGGCAGATCTCGCGGAAGCAGAGACAGAGACGTCTCGCGGTTGCGCAATTCTCGACACAGACTAAAGGGAACGAGGTAATTTCATTAACGTCGTTACTGCTGCTCTCGTTCGGGACCGAAAAGCATTTACTCAGAGGTTCGCCACTCGAATCTGTATCACTCGCCGCGGAGAGGCTCGTCGATGCTTTTTTCGCGGCCTCCCTCTCACTTCACTTCCTCCTTTTTTACGCTCGAAATAAACTTACTTTCTTTACGATGCCCGATCCACCCCCCTCCTTTTTACGACATTTCATCGTCGGCGGTCAATTGCTTATGACAGAGAGATAGAGAAAGAGAAGCTGGCGTCGAGTAGAAATATGGTCCATCGTGGTTATAAGTTGAAGTAATCTACGGATGGGAATGACTGAGAATTGTTGCATGACAGTGGAATATTTTTTATCGCGCCAATCGTGTACGAGTCAGCGAAACGAGAGACCCTCGCTAATCTTCAAATTACTCAGAAAACGTCAAACGAATAATTTCGTTATAACCGTAAAACGACGGACGCTGTTTTTACGAGTCATAAAACCCTTGTCAAGGTAACGATCTCGAATTCCGCGCGACTCAACGGAAACGACAGAGGCGTCTTTTTTTTCAGAAGTTGAGGATACGCGCCCGCTGCTTTACGTTCGCGTGAAACAACGTTAAACAACCGAAAATGTTAATTCAGGAAGACGTAATGGGAAACGCGGGACTGTTCATAGCGGAATGGGGTGGCGTAAATATTGCAGTGACTTACGTTGTGCGTTGGGGCGGGCTCGTCTTAAGATTTATGTGAGATAGAGTTTATAACACCAAGTTCCGACATTACATTCAAATTACGTCGAATTTATGCGAATATATTATTTGCAGTAATCACAATGTAATGTTTTCAGATCTTATATTACCGTCCGGGCAACGCCTAAATGTACGAAAAATCCCAGCTGCTCCCTATTACGGCCAGCCGCTCGTCGTTATTTTGCTCTCTCCGTACGATCCGCAACGAGCGAGAAGGGAAATTCCCATAACCGCGTCCGCGTCTGCGTTCCTTGCGAAAATGACGAGGAAGAGGAAGAGCGTACGCAGAGGCGCGAAAAAGTTTCCGCAACAATCGCACGAAACGTCCTGTGCCGTTTGCCAAGTTCGCGGAAAGTCCAAAGTGTATCTGGATAGCCTGAAAAGCCTCCCCCGCCGACATTCCTCCAGAATATCTAGCCACGTCTCCTTCTCTCTCTTCGCTTTCGAGCATCGGGCGCTTTAAAGTTCACATCCGCGAATGGCAACGAAATCTGGAGCCCTTACGGAATCGGATCTTCACAAACATTCGCCGCGTTACCGTGCGATAGCGGGCTCACAGGTGCCAAAGGAAATTTCAAATTACTGCTCTACGACGTACGAAACCGAGAAGGGGAAGAAGTTGGAGGGATAACGCTGACGATACGCGAACCGCTGATGCATTAGATCGCGATCTGCTACCTTCAAAGCTTTAACCACCTCCTCAGGAAGTTGCTGAAAATCTTGAAGCTGCCAGACCTTGACGCGCGACGGCGAGATTAGCGAATGCCGGTACAGGTAACTATACATACGCTTCCGTACGTGTCGATGCGATCGCACGCAACGGAGTGTCGGACGAAGATGCAGAGAGGGTTAAGAGCAGGAGACAGACACGGTAGCGGTAATGATCGATACTGCTGATATACCGGATCCCGATCGGAGACTCCCTCGCACGCTTACATGTAGACATACACGACGGCAAACAAAGCCACGCACACGCCCGCGCGCGCGCGCATACGTAGACGAGCGAATTCCAACCCCCTCTATTACTCCGCCGCACACTCGACGGCCTCCCTCTTCGTCCAGCCACCAACGGCGCCCCCTTGGAAAATGGAAAGACCCCTCCACCTCGCGTTTTCCCCAGTAACGATCGGTTCCCTTGCCCGGGGTACGAATAGCGGATAGCGGGACGCCCCTCCCTGCACACTCCCTCTTTCTCCGTTTCTCTTTCTCTGTCCTTCCCGCCGCCTTCCCTTCCCACCCTTCCCACCCTTTCCTCGTTCCTCAGGGTCGGAGTGTCAGTCGGCCGGAGCCCCCGCCCTCGCAACTTGCAACACACGGAAAGGGTGTTTCTGGGAAACGGGTCGTCGATCCTGCCGCGACGTGTCACAGTTTCGAGAAATCACGTGTTTGAGGCCAATTTTTATGCGCCGCACCGAATTGAAGGGGTGGTTCCGCGAGATAATCGAATGAGCAGAATCAACGCATACGAGTCCTATTTTTCTGTCCTCTCTCTAATAACCAATTTCGCGCCAAGAATCTGTTTCTTACTACGTGTACCTGTCAATTGGACAAATTTCCACCAGATACTTACCGAAATGTTAGCTTTTATCCGCATTCACATTTGGCCCTCTTACCTCGCACATTTTCCTGAAACAAACTGTCCCGTCTTGCAAAAATCCTCCACACCATCCGTGTTTCCCTCCCTTTTCACTCTCTACGATCCGGAAGCAGCCGTCCCTGTTTTCCCTCCGCTATCAAAGCCGCCCCTTTCCGACCCGCTTCTGCCGAACGCCCACGCGTCTTTCGAAACGATCGCGCCGGAGCGAGCGAAGAGTGATCCTTCTCTCTCTGTCTCTCTCTCTCTCTCCCTCCCCCGTCCTTCTCCACCCTCGTGATCTCAGTCTCACCCTCTGTCTGGCGCGAAATGCGCGCGCGCGCGCGTCTGCGATCGGCCGGCTTCGTCCGTCTTCGTCGAGCATTTCGCAAGAGGGAGAGAGAGAGAGAGAGCGAGTAGCGAGTGGCGAATATTCAGTACGGGGCACGCTCTCACGAGGAGCGCACCTCTCTCTGAGGACGGATTTGTCGCTCGACTCATCCACGCGCGCAACTGGTGATCGATTCGCACTTCCGGCACGAACCTCCGGGAAAGAGAGGGATCTGTCAAGGTCAGCTGACCTCTAGCGACCATAGGTATATCTGCCGGGGACACAGTCGCTACGCGCTCCTCGATCGCGGCGGATGCTCGCAGGGACCGGCTGATCTCTACGCGGGGGTTCCCATAATTTAACAGATACTTGCCACTCGTATCGCGTCTCACGTTCTGCTTTCTTTCTATTCGATTTTTGTGACTTTCGGCTGGAAGTGGTGTTGAACGGTATTTCGAGGAAGCTTTAAGAAGATTCGCGTTGGTGGTCAATTTTTGCTGACGATATTGTAGAAAAATCTTTTTTTTTTTTTTTTTTTTTTTTGTCAACATTCTTCGGGTCTGTAAATTGCAGTGATATAGAACTAATCGATTTTGTCGATTCTTTTGACTATTCTATTTTACTTTTTTCCGGCGCGCATACTTTCGGTACGTTCGAAGGGAAGTGAATGCAAACATGGGAAGTCATACTTTGGTCCCACGGGAGAGGCTTGAGTGAAGTTTAAGAGAATTACGTGAGAAGGGTTAGAGTCACGTGCGAATCCGTAGGAGTGCTGAAAGTAAACTTTCCCGCTTAGGGGGAATGCTTCCGGCTGAAAGTGGCCCGTGGAGATTACTTAGGCCGTTTTATCCGAGTATCCGAGATAGATTAACAACGCCTATCGGTAATTAAAACTTCCGACGTCTTTCTGTCTGCACTACGCGAGGCCGGGAGTATGGGCAATTTTTTCCCTCCCACCGGAATTCTCTTAAAACGTAAAGGGACGCAGATTTAACAACGCCGTACCTACGTGTGTGGGCGGCTTTCGAGCAAGGCGCAACTGGTGCGATCGTTTAAAACTTCCGTTGTAAAAGCCGTCTGGAAACGAGAAACCACTGGGAACAAGAGAAAGACAAAGAGAGAGAAAAGAGAATTTTTACGACAACAAAGTACATTGCGAAGAATACCCGGCGGGCACTCTCTCTCTCTCTCTCTCACTCTCTCTAAATCTGCTTTTAGTTGGCAAAATACGAGTGGCAAAATAATCGGATACGAGGTAGAATTTTATGTCTAACCGTGGAGCGAACATTCAAAAAACATTTGCGGCAGTCTGTTCTGATACCGTCAGAAGCTTTCGGTTCTTCATCAACCCCGCACGAGGTTCAGGTTTTCATTGTTTTACTTCACATCGTGTATTGAACCCTCTTGTAGACAGCCGAGGCCTGATTTTTTCGCCATATGAAACATGCCATCACCACACATCATTTCTGTGAAACTGACGAACTCTTCATCGCGCGGACTTTCACCGACGCCATTCAAAGTCATCCCCACCGTGCAGTGAAAAAAAAGAAACGAGGAATCGTCAGGCGCATTTTCGAAAATCTGCATTTCAAGAAATTACACATCATACGACTATTGTCGACGTTCGCTCACGAATTCTCCGTCAGGCAATTCGATTTCATGAATTGAGGGAAAAGGCGGAGGAGTGTGATGGGAAGAGAAGGCAATCGATTCCGCTGGGACACGTAGAGTCAAGCGCGGCTGTTCCGATAAAACACCTCATTTCAACTCCACCCGTATGCCGTCGCAGATCCCCGTTTCCGTAGACTCAATCGAATCGAAGAATTTCCCGACAGACGTCCAAAATCTCTCGAGCAAATCGACGGCGTCTGCCGAGACTGTAAAGACCCTCGATCCCAATACACAGCCATGAAAAATTAACGTCACTCGACGGAAAGTGACTGTCGAAAGGAAAAGTAATCATCATCGACCACCACATTTTCATCGATCTGCATGCAACGTATCATTTACTCCTACTACATTCGAAGACGAGGATCGAAGGTGTTACAAAGTCCACAAAATAAACCACAATCAGAAGCTAAAAATTAAACTCTCAAAGAACGCCTGTCAAGCTATCACCGAAAACACCGAAACACATACCAGAATCTCAACCTCTCATTCACCATCGAATATAGCTCGCGCGCGTTGTCAGAGCTTTCCGCGAGAAATCGAGGAGCCACAGACGGCGCGAGATCGATCAAGAAGCACGAAGAGGAGAAGAGGCACGCTTCAGAATGAGCGGTGTGGGTTTCCTCGCTGCCGTGAAGACGTTCACGCCCGGCGGACGTCGCCGACGTCGTTGCGAGAAGCAGCAGAAGGTGCTGGAACTGCCGCCAGGATACGGTATGCAACCGGATGTGGTGCCATGTTGGGATGCCGCGCCGCCGATCACTCCGCCTGCCGCTTTTCTCCCGCCGGGTTACAAAAAGGGTTTTCCAGGTGAGCTTTCATGGTGAGACGACGTCAGCGAAGCAGCTTGATCGGTTAGTGGTTAGATGAAGCGGTTCAAAGAACCCTCATGCAGAAGGGGGTGAAAGGATCTTTTGTGCCGACGTTTCATTGGAACTTTCTCTGAGGGAGAGTCTCTGAACTTGATCATCCGTCTCCATTACGCGCAGCGACGCGTACTTTTTGCCCGTGCAGCCTCGTACAAGAGCGGCGCTGTTCTTGTTTTTCATTTTCATTCATAACGAGCCACGCTAATCGGCGTCACTTCTTGCCCCGGCCGCGTCGTTCGGCTTCTTGCTCATATTGCCCGTTCCAGTCGGCCTCTGTAATATCGTCCCGACGCCGCGGAGGGAACACGATTCATCACGGAATTTAATGTTTTCCGCTTCCGCTCTCGTGAATAAAGACTGCCGAAGCATCGGACGAGTTTTCGCATTTCGGACTTCTTTCGGCGCTCGCTGATCCTGTCGCGCCAGCAGTTTTTAGTCTAATTAACGTTGTTACGTGAGTTATCGTGGCCGTCGTAAACTGGAACTTTATCTGAATCACTGATGAGCGTCAGCAAAACAGAATGCCCTGAGCTGCGGCGTACATTTTAACCGATTACACGTTCCAGTGAACTCTCTAACTTTCACTCTAATGCCTTGCCTTCCCAAAAGAGTCCACCATTCGACTCCTGAACCCTCTGAATCGATTCGTGCGTTAAAAGCGGCCCAGTCGTAATCGAAGTCCAAAGCAACTGGTTGCCATTGGCGAGATGTGAACGTCGATGCCATACGAAATCCGCAAATATTTCGAGCGAGACCATCGCCTCCAGGGAACAGAGAACGGATCGCGTTTCCTCCTGCACTCCCTTGTACGGGGGGTGACTGGAAGGGTACTCGAGGAGAGGTTTCGCGGTAAAATCCGATTGGAAATTTTCCGGCTGACCGAACAATCAGCTCGAAGCTCGAAGCTCGAAGCTCGAAGCATTTCGACGCGTCGGGAGGACGATAGAAATGCTGTTGACCCCGGCAGGGATGGTTGAAGAGTGCGCGGGGGTTGCGAATGGTGATCGGTGGAGGGGTTGGCCCGAAAGTGGGGGGAGACGTCGGACGAGCTGTGAGTTCAAGTTCACCGTTGAAGTGGATTTCGCTCTTCGTCTTCTCTCGTCTCGCCCGGAGATCGTAAAAAGTGTTTTATGTCTCTTTTATGCCGCGACTCACCCCCACTCTCGCCGGCAGGGTAAAGGATGTCTCAGGTGAATCGCGACCGTTGCTTGGTTACTGCCGGCGGATACGCGGATAAAATCTCACCGCGAGCCCGTTAGCGATCGTGTTCCTACGGTATACGAGTATCAAGAGTTCGATATATGGTCTCTACGACCGAAACAGGACGTATGAATTTTTGAAAGAAAAAAAAAAGCATGACTTCATGATGTGTGTATTGAGAAAATTAGCTTTCGACCGCACGTTTCGTTCGAGCCAATCAATTGCTAACGAGTTTTCGCCATACCACTGTGCAGTTTGCATCGTTAACCTCATGGCTGTATCGCATAGAAACTGACCACGCGAATTATATATGACGCCGACATAATTTATGCCCTCATAACTGATTCCCGATTTACAATTGGACCTGTATAATTTTCGAACTTTTCCACTTCTAATTTTAGTGGCAACGTTGCGGGCAATCATTTCGACGATAAGCTCGAATCCATAATGAATTATGCGCCCGCCATTTGTGCCCGTTAGAACGTACAATGGTGCCCGGGGCGGGGGCATGATACGCATATTTATCAAGTGATTCGAGGCACGTGCAGAACGCAGCGAGTAAATCTCGGATCTTTTTATGATTAGGTCGAGGTCGCATTTCAACTGACGCCGGTCCATGAAAATACCTCTCCACTCTTCTCGTCTCTCCTTTCCCCAGCTGTTTTCTTCTTTTATCCTCTCTCAATCTCCTGCATTCTTACTCCCCTCTTTGAATCCTCTCTCTCTCTCTCTCTCTCTCTCTCTATCTCACCCATTTTTTATCTCATTCCCTCTGATTGTGTCTTTATCTCTCTCAAATTCACAGACATTATTAATGTCGCCACCCGGTGACAACTGGGTCGAATTTTTCATTGATGAATCATGAGGCGCCGGGCACACGTTCCTCGAATTTCGAGCTCGTCCCAGATTTGCCCCTCTTTTTCTATATCTATTCCGCAGCACCCCTGTCCTCCGTCTCTATCGTGCTCGATCTCTTCACGTCTCTTCGTTTCTCGGCGTCCTCTCATCTCTTTCTCTCTTTCTTTCTCTGTTTATCTTGGCATTGCTAAAATACGACATCTGCATTGGCGATGATAAATCTCACTGGCGTTCTTAACGCTCCTCATAATTTGCGATGAAGCAGAAAAAGACGAGACTCCCTTGTAATCTTCCTCTTTGTCGATATGCTCGCGATAGCCCGGATATTTATTCCGAATTGATCGTATTTTGGCGAGGTTCCCCCATTGCCAGCGCCTCAACTCGCCGAACTTTATTGGCCAAATTCTCGTTCTTATTTACATCCGAACGACTCCGACTCGCCAAGGAGTTTGTCCGATTTCCTCTAGACTTACTGATGCGTGAAACTGAACGCGAGAGCAGAGGCAAGATCGGGCTGAGTTTAATAATCACTCAGCCAGATTTGCTAAATGATTATTGGCCTAATTCTCGCATTGTGCCCGTTCGAATGACGTCAAATGTGCAGTTTATTAACGAGGCGCATATAGTTTCGTGGTTCAGTACCGCGGTAACAGTCTGTTAGGTTGTCCGATGCATTATTGAGTTGTTCTACTTAAATACTACCGTAGCATACAATTAGGCCGAAAATTAGAGGCACAATTTTGCCGCATATTCAAGATTATTCTGCCCCGATAGGCCCGAACGCCAAGTCTCGGATTGGCCAAACGAATGCAGCGATTCGATCGTGCGCGACCGTTAGTCCCGCAAATGCGCAGTGCACTATTTTGTCGAAGATTATTGACTCTCGCGCGTCGGTCCCGCATGCGGCAAAGTGATAACTGCGCTATCGGTGCGGTCCGGAGCTGTTTCGCAGGAACGGCCGCGCGAGCTCGCGATATATCTCTTTTGAACGATTACTATCAACGTGGCCGCGATGCTCGGACACAATCATTGCTATCGACTCCGGCTGATGCCATTTGTTTAATTGCCCAATCGCGTCCGATTAATTGATGCTAATTCGTGATGACGAGTATTTCCTTGCTTGGCTATTAGTACACCCCACATTTTGGTTAGTCCGTTCAAAAGACACGGAAGTGTGTCGATGGCACGTTACCATTTACCGCGGCGGCGGGCAGTTTTCCGCGGAACGCGTTTATCCGTTTGCCGCAGATTATCGTCAACGTTGCCTCTGACGCAACGTCCGCGCGCCTACGCAATTTCCATGTCGCAGCTCGCTTCGCGCCCCATTCGCAATCTCGCCATCCCCGGCGTAATTCAGATTAATCACGACTAAAACCGCGATCCCCTGCGCTTTCCTTCCGAGCGACCGTTCAGCGAAACTTCGCGTCTCTGGTAATACGACGGAGCACCGAATAAAGTAGGCGTTTCATACGCGGCCGAAGTCAATGCACCCTAATTTAGATTTTTCTAATTACTTCGCTATTACTGGCTGCTGATAATTAGTAGGGCGGTGTGGTGGTGCTGTTGCAATTACTAATAGCAGGTATCCTTATCATCGTCTTCCTTATTCAGAAGTAATCAGAAGTGCGCTTAATACTTCGCCCAGCTTATTTACGGAGCACCGACGAGTTTTAATTGCAAATTTACGCGCGAGTTATTCATCGCACGATCGGTTATTCCGCGCAAACTTTCTCCACGGGGCGTTCCGCGGGCGAAACTTCCTCGGATGCGGATTTTTACGATCGCGAGGATCCGAACCGACGGAGTGGATGCGCGGGATGGAGTAGACTGCTTATCGCTGCTTCTCGCGCTCACTTCGTAATACGCTATGAAGCGGTTCCGTCGTTATCTTGGCTTCGAAAAAAATTGCCTCGGTATATCAGGACAAGCGTTAAATTCAAGGAGCGATGCAACGCTAAAGACAATAAAGGCTTGCGCCGTCGATAGTCTGCGAGGCTGACAGAACGCGAACTCTCGATAATGCTCAACAATTTTTCCGCCCAACAAAAGGTTACAAACGTCGATAGCGAAAATTGTATCCGTTAACGCGCGCACTGCCTGACGTACTCGATATTTCTCGAAATCCGTGAAATCCGCGAGAGCGAGGCTGAGCATTTCGGTCGCGCAAACTTCATTCGAGCTCTTCGAATAATTTCACATATGCGGGCTAGCGATGAAGGGCTTAACGCGTCTTTCGCCGCGTAACAACGTTATCCGGACGCTTTGTTTGGCCGGAGCATGGTGAGTGGCGCTAATGTTGGCGCTAAATACGGCGCCACTGCATAATGAAGCGCCGCGATGCAGTTGCTGCAGCAGTCCCTGGAAAGGATCGTGTTCAACGGGCGGCCCTTTCTTTGTTCGCCGTTGAAGTAATGTACGTGGAGCACGTAATGCGCGATTGTCTCGTTAGGGGCTGCCATGTCTATTAACGGAAGGTCGGCAAGGGTCGAAAAAGGGCTTTTGTACGTTTTCGCTGCTTTAACGTTGCGCATTCCCGCCTACTTGCGCTTGCACTTAACGCAATACGTGGCATACATAACAATTATGTGCATGTACTGCTGAGTATGACAGTGGTCTTCGTGAAGAAGAAAGAAATGTGCAAATATCGACGCTTTGTGTCTTTCCACCTTGCCAAAGCCTGAATCGTTCGGCATTATGCCGACGGTAGCACGTATATAAATACCGTAGTTACAATTTATGAAACCCTGCGACAGAATGAGAGTAGCTACGAACAGGGGTAATAATAGTTACGGCCGAGAAAATAGTAAGAGCAAACAGTGCACTGACAGCAATGACCACACCCACCTGTAACTTGCACGTCCCATAAACGTAGCGTGGGCGTACGTCGACGGAGGGTACATCTTTGCACAGCGTACGAAACGCCTCCGTTGCCGTCGTTATTACGGTACTGCGGTGAGTGCAGATGCGTGGGTCGCTCGTATGTGTACCTCCTTTAGCGGCGTCTCCTTTGAACCCTTTTTATCACTCTGCCTCAGCTGCCGAGTCACGAGATTATTCGAAAGAGGAACTGAAAAGAGGGTGACAATAGACATCGAGATGGGCAAGACGTAAAATTGTGAACGTCGGCACATTATGTAGGCCACGGAGAGGAGTAGAGTATGTTCGTTTAGGTAGAATTCATCTTTTTTTCTGGGAAACGAGACTGTGAACATGCTCGTCTGTCGTGATTAAATGTGTTTCTTGTGATTAGTTGCAAAAATATGGAATCACCTGGTAAAACTCTTAGGCAGAACGCTTGCAGGAGTTTGAAGAAAAAATCATTTCTCGATCGGTCTGCAGCAGTCACAGCTGTTGCGAGAAAATTCAAAATGCACATTCAGTGCTTTTGCAGCTGTCGCAACGAGCGCATATAGATTTCTTTCGACTTCCTCTGGTTGCTTGCTTTTTCATTGCGCCCAGTTTTTATTTCGCGGCGTAAGCGACGAAAGCGTAAATCGACTATACTGGATTAAGAGTGTATTATTTATAGTATTCGGCAGATTAAAATTCGTTTTTGCGGCTCGGCATGCTAGAGTGATAAATCAGTTTAACGGTTTTAACGTTTATCTGGGTATTCGTTAAATTGAACCGACTAACCTTTTGCGGATTACATTTTTTTTGTATATATATCGTTCTAACCAATATCAAAAACGAACGGAAGGATAATGCTGCAATCGTTTTATTTTTAAGCTACGTTGCGTACTTATCGGGATATAGAAGCGATGCTTACGCTGTAATACAATATCGTTGGATATAATAGATACATTTTCCGTTCTAGAGATTATGAGACGAACACATCGTGTCGGTGTAGGTTTCATCTGTACACGTTTTTCAAATTCCCTTTTTCATTGCGTTTATCCACCTGGGATTATGAACGTTATCACTGAATATTCATTATCGCTTTGTGAGAATAATACAAGCCACAACAGTGCAGTGCAATATTCCGGCTTATTGAAAGCGACTGTGCGCGTTGCACTCCGAATACGTATAATTCATTGCAACATTCAGAAGATAAAATAGTAAATAGCCCATTTTCCTTCAATATTCCTAATTTTCTTGCTGCGAACCTTCGACGTGCACTCATTAATCCTTTCGAAGAAGTAATAAGTAGCGTTAAACTTTGCCTGCGGGTCGAAAATGAGTGCAGAACTAGGTCGTCATATAATCCGACAACATACGTACATGCGACATTCCTCGCCCGACAAACAATGTATTCATCCAATCGTCCACAATTTTGCGTATCTCCTCCCAAGTGCCATTCAAAATCCCATAAGCGTTTCATCGCGGCGCTCGAATTCATTTGGAATTCACTCCGAACTGATTGCACGCGTTTTGGGGGCGAATCGTCGACGCGCAAACGATAAATAATTCAATGGCACGGCCGCGGAGCAATTGGAAAGCGCGCGATTACGCGTCCGTCGGGAGAAGACAATGACGCGTTGCAATATTATAAAATTCCGGGCACGCCGACGTCGAGCTGCGGAAATATCGACGATGACGTCGAAAATGAATCGCGCCGCTCGTCCTCCAAATTCGAATGCCTCGGATGCCGGGCATATCCTGGCGAAATTGCGTCGTCCGTTTCCGACGGACATCGCAAATATTCCTTCGATTCGTCAACAGGTGAGCAGAGCTTCCCGATAATAAGCCTTTCGATTTGACGTCATTGCGGGGCGATCGGTGGGATTGTTCGATTGTAGATTCTGAGGCACACTTAACGGATCGTGACGAGTCGAAGGGAGACAGGTGTCAAAAAGACTTGATTTAAATTACGGGACGCGAAGAGATAGGAGGGGATCGGGGTGAAAGCGGAAAGTCAGGAACAAACGCAAGCGCGACAACCAAACGCGAAACGAAATACGAACTGAACCGACATAAAGATAGGGGACTTGCAAAGTAACGTGAATGCGTTCACGCGCTGATAGTGACGGTTAATTAGTATCGCGCTGAACGCGATTCACCGCTGTCCAACCTGATTCGACCGTTTGATCGGGCAGACACACACGGAGGGAGAGAGAGAGAGAGAGAGAGAGGGTGCAGCAAATACGAATTTAGGGTACAAATAATCGGTGCGCGTGTTCTTTGATGAGCCGCGATTGTTGCGAGGCCGATTCTGCCGAGGGTTGGGGGATATCGAATTTCCAATTGCGTGACAAGCACCGCGCGGGCACACGTCAATTATCAATTTGATACCTGTCGGCAAGCAGCGTTTATCTCCGGATATTTAAAGGCCGTCGAGCGACAGAAGGGCGGATCGAGCTTTGGTATCGATCGAATGGGAAGCCTTTTCAAAGGAACACATGTCCGACGTCCTTTGTGGAGCTCTTCGAAAATGTCCACCAAATTTACTTTCCTTTTACAGTTCATTTTTATCTCAACGTTCAAACGACTGCAACGATCTTTTGTAATTCGTGTACAACGAGCCAAGAGACAATACATGCGTCTAGGAACCGTAGTGTGGTAACCAATCGGAAGACAGATTTTCCTAATCAAACGACGCGTGTTACTTCGATAACAGGTGTAGGAGAATTACAAGGATAGTGTATTAATCTGAAACCCGCTATCCTGAGTGTCTTGCCGAGCGAGACAGAGCAGGGATTGAGACAGCAGACGAGGTTCATTAATTAAGCGGACCGCAGAATGCATTACAAGCGGCGATACGTCGAGAACTTCATCCGTTGCACAAAGGCGACGACGGCTGCACAGTCTCAGTCGAAAGATCTACCGTGCGTGAAATCATAATTAAGAACGTCAGACGGATTACGTTGGATGCTCTGTCATAAGACGATTGCACAGGAAAAATCGTGGAATAATTCATCTGGATCTCTTGCGCGATGAAAATGCTCAATCACGTAACATTGTGAACTGAAGAAATTTTACAAAATTTTTTCTCGTAACTTTCTACCTTTGCACTGTCAATTTGAATACTTTGTTGACTAAAAATAGGCGAAAAGGGGGCTAAAATTGTCGGAATTGGAGTGAAAAATGAAAATATTTCGATTGACTCTTTTGGAAAATGAAAGGGGGCGCAAAAATTAATGAATACTGAAACAGACCCGAAAATAAGTAGAGAATCCAATCGGAGCCGGACACTTTCCTAGTTCTGGTTCCCTTGTTCCTACAGGTGCGAGACTCAAAGCAGAGAAAACTAAAAGATGACAAGGAAAGACGTGCGCGAATAGTGAGAAGGAAAAGCGTGAATTTAACGTCGGCTCGGGTTTCACTGCATGCCCGAGCATCGTTTTCCAGGACGTAAGTTGCTAATTACATCCGTGATATTCCCGCCGACGTTTTCCCTTATCGGATTCCTCCTCGGACCGTGATGGCGGAGTTTTAATTAGAAAAAGTGGCCTGGAACGCACCACCTGCGGAATGACGTTTATTTTTCTCCTATACAGCTCTCTCTCTCTCTCTCTCTCTCTCTCTCTCTCTCTCCCCCTTCCACTTTTCTGTCCCTTCTTGTCTCAGAGCAGCATCACTGCAGTTTCGCACTTACTAAAACATTTCAAAAACCCGCGAACGTTCTCCTTTGAAAATGCACCTACCCTGTCAGCGCCCCATAGACAGATATTTGTGTGTTGGGCCACTTGCCGGCAACTATTTCTTCCTACCACACCGCGTACGCAGATTATCCAAGACTTTCGATGAACTTCTCAGACGACAAAGCGCCCACCCGCTGATCAACTTCCGTTCGAAGACGCGCGCGACAACGGCAAAGAAACTTCTGCCCCACCCACTCATCCTCGTGGGAAATTACGATCGCATTTAAAGGCAGGAACTGGCGTCGGAGGAAGGACAAAGAAAAAGTCGTGGAACGCGGAAGGAAACGTGAACTCTTCCCGATCTAATTCGCGAGCCGCGAAGAGAAGAGAAGAAGTGGGCGGGTTGGAGGATCGTGAACGGCCGGAGAACGACTCGCGTCCTAGAAAACTTGCTGTCGTCGACCGTGTGACGGTCGCGCGGACATGCAAATATATTCCGCTGCCGTAATCGATTTCGGCCATCCGTTTCCCTCGTCCCTTTTTATGCCCTCATCGCAAATCGCACGATCTGTTTTGCGTGCCGCAGCTGCTGCCGTGTTCCGAGGACACTACGCTCCTCCACTGTCCCTTTTTCCCTCCTACGGTCTCTGTCCTCGTCGGCCCACATATCTACATTCATCCACGTCTCTCTTACACCCTTACGCGCCACGTCCATCCATTAGTTTTTCAGTTCGCACTCTATTGTACGGTTAGACGCGTCAGTTACGTGTGCCGTGTTCTCCATCGCTTTATCTTTGCTTAGAAATGTGTTACTGCGTGGATGACAAACTGTTTAGCGATATCTTGGCAATTTCTCTATTCGCTATGCAGATATGCATATGTTTCGTTGTTGTAGATGCATTTAGCGGTCGTTTCTTGTTTCTCTAGACTTGTGTGGTTATCGCAGTTTGCGCACTTCTGCATGTGTCTCTTCGATTCCGTGCCTTTATGTCGTCATCTGCGAGCTCTTCTTTCTATTCATCTTCTCCCCGCCCACCGTTTCAACTGTCTCTTGTTTTACCCCCTGCGACCAAACCCTCGATCATTCGAACTTTTTTTGCGGCCGTCGCCGACAAAGCGCGACAAAAAAAGGCGCCGTCCGCCGCATTAGTCCGTATTCACTCGAATATCGTACCAAAATCCATGCCGCCGATCCCATTGTGTGTGGTCACGGAGTCCAGATGCATGGATCGCGCAAAAAATAGGCGTGAGAAGATTATCCTTGTAGAACGGTCAAGGTCGGGAAGGGCGAGGAGTTTTATCGAAAGAATGATTCGTCAAGAAACGTGCCGGTGTGTGAAATAATTAAAATTGATCGCCGTTGAAGAGATTTGAAGTAATATCGGAAAGGGCGTTGAACACAGTGGCATCGAATTTAATTCTGGAATATGGGAGAGGGTCCTACGAGACTCATAAGATTCGAGAGACCGTGTGATATCGCAAATGCTCTAGTTCCAGAGACATTGACCAGGAGCAGGTGAACAAAGGGGTGTAAAAATAAACTGGCGCAAACGTTCATTTCACGCAACGTAATACGGCCAATTTCACGTCGCCCAAGCAACGCAAACATTTCGAAACATTGAGGAGCAGCGGCGCTTTGTTTCGCTTAAACAAGGCAACGATTGGACGTAACAGCTAAACAGGCGTGCAGAACAGCTTCGAAAATTGTCGTTTTGGAAGTGTTAGTCGGTCGCGTGCACGAGCCCGAGCGAGGGAAAGGTTATAGATCTCCGTTAACCATTTAAACAGGCTTTGCTGGTCGCCCTGAATATTTCGAATGATAACCAACATTTGACCCAACGCTCAAACACTCATTCGAATATCATGCACGTAGGAGGTCCATTGTGGTCGGCGCACGAATATACCGAGTAACGGGAAAATTGTCGGTAAAAGGTGACTGAGTGGGTGGAAAAAGGGCAAAAGAATCGTGGAGGGGTGTTTTTCGAGCACTGCAGTCAAGGTCACACTGACCGGTGCAGAACAAAGCCACTGTTTGTGGAACGCAATGCACCGCTATTTTATTGCACGACTACGGCTGATTATTAAGTTAGGCGAGAACGTAAACCCTTTGATAGCAGTATATAAATTCCGCGCAGCATACGAGCGTGTTACACTGTCCAATTCAGATGTGTAGTTTGGTCCGTTGTTCGATTGCAAAGCTGGAAGACACGATATTTCCTCTGCAGTCCTTCCGACCGGGAAAGACGTACGAATATTCCGACGTCGGAGAGTTAGGAAGATACACAGTATAGGTAACCGTTTTTTGCATGGACAAAGTGTATCTTCGGCGCGGGGACCACGGACTTCGACATTATTTTCATCTCCCACGGGCAACATGGAGTCCCACGCTGATCAACTCAACAACTGTATCGTTCCCCGAGGGAGAAAAGGATCGAAATAAGGATTTGGACCCGTATTCAGGACAGCGCGACCCCTTCTTTCGTCGAATTTCAGATATATCTTTATACAGATATACGTATATCTCAATTTATCGTCCTCCTTGCCGTCTTCAGACGGGGGACCGGGGCAAGAGAAATAAAAGGGAGAGAGAGAGAAGCTGCTCTAAATACGGGTATTTAGAAAACTCAGCGAGAAGCATCCCAACCATTAGTCAGGCTCTAATCCCCATAAAAGAGAGACGAAAAGCAGAATCCAATTGAGTTTTTCCTTTACTGCGACGACCGCCAACGAATACAAACGAGATCGACTCTGCTGGGGTGCTTCGGCAAGTTTCTTCTGAACGCGGTCGCTAAACGTTTGTTTGCGGTCGCAACGAATTGCAGAGACATTAGTGAGGCTTTTTATACCCATCGAACTTTGAGCCAACTTCGAAAGTGCACCGTGCAAACTTCTTTTCTTCGCAATATATATATATATATATATAAGACATGAAAGAATTGAGAAACGGCTGACGCTACAATTATCGTACCATCGGTGAGAGTTAATGTCCACGCCGTGACATCGTCGTTGCCTTGGCCCTTTAAAATTCATCGAATCACAAGAAAACGTGGCGGTCCCGCGCATATGCATACATATAACTCGGCCGCGAATAAATTTCCATAGTCGCGGGGAACGAAGCTCGGCAACATCCACCACCGCCGTCACCACGCCCTTGCGTCTTCTCGGGGTCGAACTTTTCATCCTCGCATTCTCCTCCCGAATCTCATCTCGAGAGTCCCTTTGAGGCCGGGCTCTTAAGTTCGGGTGGAACCATTTAATTTGCTAATTGCAATGCGGAGAATGACGCGCTTTCAGACGAGATCGCTGGAAATGGGACGAAGAATAGAGAGACGCGGAAAGTAGGGGGGTTGCGTTCGGATAGAGGCGGTTTAACACTTAAAGGGTCGGCATACTTCGTCCCGCTACGGATTACTCTAAAAGACTCGAGAATGTATTTCGAGCCGCGAAGGCGGCAAATAACAAAGTTTACCTCGCCACCCGCCCCGCTCGATTTTCCTCGCGACATTCGTCGAGACGGAGGAAAGCCGCTTGCCATAAAATACGACGCCGTACGATATTCAGCACCCGGCTCCATACGACTCTCCCGCGAGCAAAATGACACGCGCCATTGTTGGATCTCGATCTCCCCCTCTCCTTTTTTCGGCCGGACAACGGAAACCCGAGCAAAAATCGCTTTTCAGCGCGAGTAATTCCAATCCTCTTTCCACGACGCTCTCGCGGTCCACCCTTCCCTTCCTCACCCTTTCTTCACTTGAAAATACCTTATCTCCCCGCATCTCCGCGTCTCATTCATCGCGCTATTACTACCCACTACGTGCCGGCGAATTTCGTTAGTCCAATTATCCTTTATGTTCGCACCCAGCTTGCAGTTCGAGCGTCATCCAAATCCGCGCTTAATCTTTGCTCGACGAATTTCCCGACAAAACAGCCGGAACTTACGTAATTAATCCGCGCGCGGGCCGGTTTCGGACGAAAAACGGAGAATTTCGGAGTTCCGCGGATCCTTGGAATTATTTCGCGGCGATCGATAGCGTGTGACCTTTGCAGGCGATTATACGCAGGTGGTGCGATTAGCGCCTAATTATACGGTTTAGGTGAGCGAAATACGCCGACTGGGAACGTCGTCTGTTTCGACGCTCGCATACTGTTAATTGGTAATTGAGAAATTTGCGTCGGCCGCGAGCTACGTTTGCGTCGTCTATTTACGTGCAATTACTCCGTTATCTGATCACTGCCTGATTGTATGCGACGAAGCTTCGAACGCGCTCCGTGTCTTTCTGTCGTTACGAAGCCCCGATAGCGTTATTTTTCGTGCTGCTGCGAAATTTTCCTGACGTCCTCGATATCGCTGTCAATTACTTTCTACTCAAACCTAATCATCGCACCATCGGCAAAATATCGACACCGTCACCGTCACCGTCCCATCAATTTATTTCTTCAAACATCCTCCGGTACACTCCCGTCAACGTCAATGTATTAACATCGGCCATCGATTTATCATCCTTCGCCATTCATGGCACGGGCATCGTGCGTCGATATAAATGTAACACGAATTTCCGATAAAATTGAAATAACATACTCGCGGATAGCGAACGTTCTGACAAAAGTTACGAACTCCGCAATGTACTGTTTCTACTTTCTACGTTCGCGGGAGATTCGCGTGTATGCGTTATAATGAATAGCGAGAACGATGCGTGAATTCAATGCAGATTCCCTAAAAAGGATCCCTTTCAAACGAGTGCTCAGTTTTCAATCGCCAATTTTTGTTTTGTTTTATTAGTTTCTATTAATGTCATTCATCGTCGACGGTTGATCAAATCGCTCGTTAACGAGTTACGAAGTGCGCTTTGACGTTTATCGCTATTTTAATGGGACATAATGACGCTGTCGCAACTTGCCAGTCGCTAATTAGAAGGCTAATTCTGCATTAACCTGTAACGTGACGTTAGATTAAATAAACGCTAATACGTGATTAACGCTATTGCATCGGATGAATGTTGGGAAATGTAATTTCACCGGTAATTGTATACAAAGTTATGAAGATGATGTAAACTATATGACGGAAATTTGTAATATCTAATCATCGACCGGGGTGGCCGAGTGTAATTTCGTATAATTTTAGATGTCCGCAGTGTGCATATTTCTTACTTACGTTAATACGTTACGGCGGTCGCTCGATACCTACCGCCTGAAATTTTAACACGTTGAAAGAGAAAGGTATCAGCCAAAATTATAACTTGTAGTATGACTCCAAGTTCGTCGCTGCTTCTTCACGACATAAGACGTATTAAGTATCGTCTCAAAACATCGAAAAGTAAGACGTAACTTCGTACGACGTAACGTGCATATATTCGTACCTTCTGACGTATTAGCTTTCTCGTCAACCTTGCACGACTAGTTGAAAGAACAGCTTCAAAACGGTACCTTACCACGGCGTCTCAATAATAGACAATGATTTCTTACCACCTGTTCGACGTTTTCCGTTCAATAATCTGTCCGCCCCCGACCTTACGTCACTCCGTACACTTCGAGTGCAAGAAATTAATCTTCCAGCGAGCGCGTCGGCATATAAAATGCAAAACTTCGAGGTCATACAAAGTGACAGAACGACTCGCTTCACGGGTTCTATGATGCTCTGAGCCTTTGACGAGAGCGTATTTTAATTTACCGGCCAGCGCGGAAGCAGATTGCTTCATAAACGAGCTTCGAGCATATGGCGGGCGAAGTTGCGGTGTCTGACCTTTCCGATCCCTAACCACTTTCAATCACGTCGAACAATCTCGCGGCCGCGTTGATAAACCGAACCGTTTTTACGCTAATGCGGCTCGACGTAATGATCGACGAGCAAAGCGAGCCAAAAAAGGAATAAGTACGCTGCACGAAATCTCTCGAGTAATTTAAATAAAAATCCCATTCGCGCAAATCGGCCAGACCGCAAGTCGTCCGCGCGGAGAGACAAGTTGATAATAAAAGATATTGTATTATACGAGTCCGGGAGTGGGGCAAATGCCGGTTTCATGGAATCTTCGAGGTACGCGTTACTGACAATTCTCGCGTACTGCTTGACTCGACGTAATATGCGAATTCGCGGCACGTTCGCGTGTTACGTGTGGCGCTTCTTGGCAAGATATAAGGAGAGACGTGGAAGAAGAATTACGAAGTGTACCGCGTCGCTTCTGCGTTTCACGATGCTAATGCTGGCGGGAGGGAAAAAATCGAACCGGAAAAGGAATACGTAATGTCTGGCCGAGCAATGAAGACTTCAAAGTCATGAGACGACACTGTTTCCGCCGACGCGTGCCCCAGTACATCTACTGTTTTTGTACACCCTGTTTCGTGCCGGACAGACAGATTTTTATTAGCTGGACTTCGAAAGGAGAAACAGGCTCGTGATCATTGTATCTGAAATGAAGCGAGGAAGCTGCTCCTATTTCCCACCGGCAGAGTGAAATTGGTTTTCATCTCGCGTCGATATTTCGCTCGTTTCGCTCGTTTCCCTCAACCGGGACGCAGGGGGAGGGGTGTGAGGGCGCCTGAGAACGAATTTCGAGGCCCCGAGATTCGACGCCTTAATAATGAAATTCAATCGGCGCGCAATGTCCAGGGCAACTGCTTCCCTGACGCTCTCCGTTTGATTTACGTGTTTGAACGTCGTCCAACGCGCTCGCCGTAGGCGAGAGTCAAGAGATGGGCAACGTTTGAGTTTGCCAAAGTCATCCGGTTCGCAAACGATGTAGTTAAGTTTCGAGTTCCATCGTATGTACACTCGATTCCACTTACCGTATTTATACATTCATACGGCCACCTTTGTGTCTGTTTACGATGAACTTGTCTCCGAGCAATCCGTATGCTCGTGTTCCTCCAGCCATTTCTCTTCTCATCACTCGCTCACTCCCTCCCGTCTGACCTCTCACGTATTCTCACTACTCCAGCCGCCTAGCGGACGCGTGCCTCCGAGGTGTACCGAAGTTTCTGCGCTCTTCGCACACACACCCCCGCGTCTTCCTCGCGGCAACACACAACGACGGCAATTTCGAAACGCCGGGCCGCTGAAATTGCGGCGACATAATCGTAGCCGGGCGAGAAAGTGTTAACTATCTCGTTAACGACATGCCATCGAATCGACGAAGTAATCTCGACCGACAATTGATGCTCGACAAAGGGGAGGCGGTCGACGCGAATTACGTCAAATAATAACGGGCTATGTGTAGGGGGGAAACAAATATTCCCTACGGGGACGCGTATCGGCGGGAGAAAAAAATGCACCGAAATGAATGCAATTTCGGGACGGCCGTTCGTGAAATTGCTCTTACGTCGCTTGCATAAAATGAAAGTCTGTAATATCGGTAGTACGTTTCTTTTTTCAGGTTAAACTTTGATATGCGTAATATTAAACGTGATTACTCTTGTGTCGTTACAGAGACGGCTGTACGCGCGACGTTTAATCGATCGTTTTGAACTGTACCCAAGGTCCGTAATTTTCCACAGTTCCCCACAAACTTATCCTTTCGGCACCCGTGCAGAAAGTAACCGTTTGATCCGACAGAGGCATCAGATCTGCCTACGTAAACGTGACATACTATACTGGAACATGTGATGCCTGACCTTTCTAACGTCATACTACTCGATTGCGTCGCGCATATGCACCGCGTGTGCGTTGCTCTGTCACGTCTGACATTTCTAACGTCATACCACTCGATATGCCTGCACCGTCAGGCACAGGCCTTTCCATAAAAGAATACGGAGTTGACGTTCCCGCGAGACAACACGCGCGATATTAAGAAAATCGTGACGAATATACTGAACAAAAATTCGGTCAAATCTACTAATTTCTAATACGGAAATATTTATAGCGCAAAGATTGGAATGTTGAAAGTAAGCAGTTCGAAGATTATTTAAATTTCGCAACACTCTTGAAAGTACGAATTGTCAGCAATCTACCGAGTTTTGCTCTCTTTAACTCCCGACGCCTCCAATTGAGAGAGAGACAGAGAGAGAGAGCTAGGCGCAAATTAAGAATTTCCCAACGAAGGTAAAACAAAGAATCGTCTGTCTACGGAAAGGGAACGAGGTGGAAGGGCAAAGAGAAACGGCGCAAGCGTGAGGGAGCTTCGTAAGCATTCGTTACAGCGTCGGTGAATAAGAGAGAATATAGACGACCCAGGGGCTCCATCGTGTAACCGGTGAGATTACTCGCTTCTTGCACTTTCATCTCACGCGATCGGCCGTATCAGCGAAACCGAGCCCCGGGTAAAAATGATAGCCGTGGAATTCTCCCTCGAGGTTTGCGCTTTAGCCAGTCCTCTGATGAAGGACGTTATCGCCCGGGCTCTCTCTTGATTATTCTTTGTAAGTCGCCGGCTGAATGCCTTCGAGCGATGGAGTTGTAAGGCGCGCGACGTTCCTTTAAGCCCCCACATCCTCCCTGCTCCATATTCTTAACAAACTGTGCCATCGGACAACGAATTCTCGGCATTTCTATAATTTGTTTTCGAAATCCTGTAATAACGATAGCGACGCCGCGGCGCGGCGCGGCGCGGCGCGGCGACGCCGATCAATGTCACGGCGCGAGGGAAAAATGTCGGGACAGAATGTACAATCCTGTCGCCCCTCCCCATAAATCGCCTGAGCGACGTCTGCACGTTTTCGAACAATATTTTTGCCCGCTTCACGCACGGACTCTCAAATCCGCGCACAGAGCGCAGAGAATGAATAAAGCGCCGCGGACTATCGTCGACGCGAAAATCCTTCTCTTTCGTAGTGACGGCTCGCTCGTATCTGAAATTGCAACGGCAACGTTTCCGTCCCGACGACAGAGCGACGGAAGCGGAGGGAGACTGAAGCGCTGAAGGACCCTCGAAACTCCGGCGAAACCCGTAAACAATGCTTCTTCCGGATAACGTCGCCCTTTATTGCATGCGCCAGTGGCTGAGCAATGCGCATCTGCAGTTTAGTATTATGATTTGGATGAAACTTGTCGGGCGGGCGACGATCGATACTCGACAGCCGTCTACACTACACGTATGAGCACGAGTTCGGTACTCCCTACGAGCTTTCCAACCGTTTTATGCATCGAAGCGTTGTCGTTTGAAAGCTCGACGTGCCTGTTCCACGATAGTACAGATTTCATGGGAGGGGGACAGGAAAAAAAAATAAATAATGGAAAACTGTAGTACGGATTTGTCGCCAGAAAGCATGACTGGGTCGATTAATAATTGCTTGGCTTTGTTCGTTTCAGCCGTGGAAATTTCGAAATATTTTCGGAACGCCGCTGTTGCGAATATTTCCATTTCAAAGCTTTGTCAGCATTACGATTACTGTCTCTGGTAATTTGCGGAAATCACGCATCACCCTCGTCGCTTTCTACCGTCCGTTAAAATAATTCGAAGATTAGCGCCGGAACAGAACTTCCGTACAATCTCATGCTACAAAATGACGACATTCACTTATTAGCATAGTAAACAGAGCTTGTTTGAAAACTAACAACAGCCGTTAAGCGACAACTCGTTCTGCGCTGCACCCCTTGAAACTTCAGAGACCAAAGCGTTATCGGCGGGAACTTATCAAAGCGTCCAACCGGTCCAACGAAACATATACAGTCACCCGAATATGAAACGTTCTCGCTTTAACCTTCCCTCTACCCGCTTCCATTCACTTTCACAAATATGTTTTAATGAACCCAGCCAGTAACCTTTATCAAACATCGTGAAATATAAGTGTCGTGCTACTCGTAACTCCTGTTCCCCTTCTGCAAAATCTGCAAGCTCCAAACCGTTACACAGCGTATACACTGTAAACGGCGGGGGGGGGGGGGGGGGGGGGGAATGAAAGATGGGCTGGATGCAAAAGTGCGAGGATTCCTGGCGTTCCCGGCGAGTCTTCCTTTTGTCCCGTTTCCCTTCTTTTGTTCCGACCGCCGCGCCGCGCACCGTACCGAGCTTCTCTCTTCATTATACGGCTCTTTGCCGGTTACATGTCGTGATTTATCCAGCGCGCCACGTTAAACCAGCTTAGTCGAATATCTCGCTAGCCAGGTGACGCGAGAAATGTTGGAATGAACGTAAGGAAAACTTCACCCCCTTCCCGCAAACTCCCTTTCAACCCCCTTTATCGCGACCGAACGTAAAGTTTAACAGTCCGTTGCGCGACGGTCGGAAAATGAGAGTCTTAAAGTGGAGGTTCGGGGCGGGTTAAAAAAGAAACACGTTAAATGCGCCGTTCTATTTATATTGATTTAGCGTGAATCTCGGGAAAGACGACATTGGCCATGGGAGAATTAATAAAATTAATTGGCAGCCGAAAGCCGTCGCGAAAAGACTTGACGGGAGATGGAGCTCGGTACCGCAAGAGAGCACAGGGTGCAGTGAGGAGAGGCAGAGACGGGGTGTGGCTTCTTATTATGCGACCCTTTGCAGCGCGGCATAATTTATTTCCACCGGCAAAGCGGGTTAACCGAGAGCGCCGGGCTGCGGGACGTCTGAGAAGTGAAAGACGAAGAAATTGTTCGAGCGGAAAGAAGTGCGCGGCTAACGCTGTTCTCTTCGCCTTCAATTCTTCGTCTCCCTTGTGCTCGTCCCACTTTTGCATCTCTTTTCTCTGCTTTTTCTCTCTTTCTCTCTCTCTCTCTCTCTCTCTCCCCATCTTAAGCATAATGTTCTGTATTGAGGACAATTAACTGAGCGTATTGATTCGAGATAATAATGCACACAACTGTCAAGGATGTAATGTATACTTTTCCTCTAAATTACGTTTTACTCCTCGCAGTTATCTATCTCGTGTCAGTATTTTCCGTTGAGAACGCGAAACAATTACATAGATATGGGATAAGTATGAATTACGTAACGTCAGGGAAGGAAACTGTAATATATCTTCGTCGACCTTCCGTCCAGGCGCATTTCTTACACAACCACCGGCGCGGCTTATCAATTCGCGAAACTGGCCGCGATAGTTACGTGACTATAAATATTTCATTATTTTGACGAGCCCCTCGCGCTGCAAATACCGTCCGCCGCACCCTCGTCGTTCCCTTCATTCCCTTCAATCGCAAGCACGATATCATCGATGCACATCCACTTCGTGCAAGCGACGTTATATCAAGCCGAACTCGAGGAGGAAGTTCCGCGAAGTGGATGTCGTTTAATTTGCCGCCGATGGCACAGCCGGGCCCAGTAATAAGAACGCCGCTCTCATAACAAATTCTGGGAAATTCCGCGCGCGAGCTCGACGAGAACTCGGCGCCGCGTTAAAATGTATCGGATACGTTATTGGTTGCACCGCGGTGCCCTTGGCTAACGAGAAAAGTTGCGTTTCTCGTGAGCCAGGAGAATTTCGTAAGTGAGTGAAATTCCGCGATGAGCGGAAGACGGAAGGGGCGACAGCGCGGAGGGAAAGTTGACTGAAATGCGGGAAGGTTCCCCGTAAACAGCTGCGACGGGAATTATCTTGTCGCTTAATGGAATTCCCATTTTACGCTGACGAGCAAATGAATTTATTCCGAAGAGGAGCCTACTACCTTCAACGTTCTCTCGTCGTCGGAACGTTCCTTGCGCGGCGCTTTAAGCGACGAAACAAAGGTCGATGCAGCTTTCCTACATCCTCTCCCCCCATTTCCCTGTTCGTCCTCTTAAAGTCTAACAAGGATTTGTCGGATGAAGTAAGTGTGCCGTGAACGTAAATGAAGAATAAAAATTCTTGTAAACACATGCGACGCGACGTCGTCGTCCGGGCGTCGCGAGCGAAATCCTTCGTTCTGCAACGTCGACGAGGAAGTAAATTTGCACGGGAGAAAAGCTACTTAGTTGCGCGATCGATTCTACGAGGCAACGTGAGTCGCTGCCGCGCTATGCTTAGCGTCCATAAAGACGCAGCCGTAGGTATGATTTCCCGCGTCTCGTTAGAGTTTCCGGCAAAGGAAAAATGACGATTAGCGAACGTCAGCGAACCGGGTAAGAACGGAGCACGTTCTCGCCAAGTAACTATATACTATTCCACACCCCCTGGTACGAGACGCAGGCCGAAGTGACAGGTTAAATTCCGTTTTCAATTTTTCCGTCATTCTTGCATTTGACACGGTGCCGGTGCTGCATCGGAAGTTTCTCCACGTGCCGGGTGGGTACGGGGAAAAGAAACACGAAAACACCTCGTAAACAGCCACGAGGAGGAACGAGGAACGAGGAATAAGAAATTATCCCGCCTCCTAATCGAATCTACATCCTGGGACGCGACAGCGTCGAAGGAGGAAGTTTGCGCGTGAGGAAAGCCACTTAGCGACGCCATCAATCTCGGGGAAACTCAACACTTCGTTGCTGAAGCTCCTTGCGATGGAAGTCTCTCCTTTCCTCTCCACTCCTCTCCCTCACTATTATATATTCATCTACTTCTCCGTATTTCATGTCTCTATCATCTCACGCGCCTACCTTTCCTTTCGCTTTTTTCGATTCTGTTGTTTGTACCTTTCTATTGTCCGTCAATGGCGACCCAGATAACAGAAATCCATCGTGAGCGAAATTCCGAGAGCGTAACGCCACGTAACGCCACGTAACGTGATGAGGAACGGTTGCCAAGGGCACGCTGACTATTCTGAGTGTTTAGCACGCGTGTTCGAGGACCGAGTCATCGTCGGACCAGAGGCCACGGATGAATTCGAAGAATGTGCATTTGTACGCAAACTGCATGTGGGAACTCGAAACCTTCGAGCGCGCGGCCAACGGACAGGCAGGTGTGCGCGTATAAATGATCAGCGACGATCGTCTCGCTGCGAACATAATATCACTGAATTTATCATAACGTTTCTTCCTCAACGCGAAGGCCCTGTACGAGGAAATGTAATCTACGTTGTTAATTTATTTTCTTCCCGCACAACCACTGTGTCAAGTATCGAAATGTTTCGTCCCGCTTGCCAATACAGTACGCCCGAGCCTGCATGCACTTGATGCGAAGGCATGCACTTGGCACGGAAACATTTCACAGTGTGACTCGCGCGACGAAAATAACATTAATCGTACGGCAGCAAAGTGTGTTACACGTTAGTCAGAGCGGCTTGCGATACAGTGTCGCCGCGAACAAATTGCCGAAGTCGCCACGTGGGAGAAAGTGGCTTGAGAATGATACGCGGATGTCGGCGGTAAAGGATCGAAAAGAACATTGCGGCGGAGTGTTTGGAATCAATGGTTATTGCGTACGATATGGCATTCGGTTCGTGCGCTGATCTTCCTCCTGCACGCAAATTTTATCGACGCACCAGTTCTCGAGATATGAAGGAAACTTTCGACATTGTTACTATCGCTGCTTCGACTGGCAAACGTGAACGGCAATCTTGGCAAACGCGCGCCAAACGCCACGCTTATTTGACAGTAGCGCGAAATGAGACGGCCGCGAAAGCACGATTGCCATTCAATATTGCTTCGAAATTATATCTGTACGGACTCGCGTATCTGTACACGCAGGATATGCATTTTAATTAATCATAACCGGGCGAATATGGTCTGCGTGGAAGTGACATGCCACTATGCACAATCGGCAAACGGTAATGCCTATCGTGCAATGAACATCGATACCCTCGATAGTCACGCGCCTCTACATACGAATACGCCCCGCGCGTGCACTTGACACGTTCTCCCGCACAAGCACACAGCATGCATACGCCGCCGTTCGTATTCACACACACACACACGGGTGAATTTCCTATATGAAGCAGCAGCGGCTGGAGAACAAGGCGTTGAAATGAAATCGATCGGGTGGCGGGGTTAAACCGTAGACGTGAAATTCTACGGCTTCTCACATTTCTTCAAACTAAAGTTAACACTAGAACTGCGCTACTGTGAAATTGCCTTGCTCGACGTTCTATTATAATTATTACCAATTTCCGACGATAGGACGCTTTAAAAGGGAGCGATCATTACTGTGAAATGTCAAACGAGTCATTGTGACGTCTCGAGGTAGTTCTAGTATTAATGCCCTCGCATAGAAATGGACAAGATCGTAAAACCTATTCTACGCGTCGGATGTTTAGTCTTTGAGATATAATGGGTGTCGCTCGGCATTAGCGGTAGAACGTGAGTTTGGACATTTTTTAAGCGGCCTCGCCTCTCTGCGTCCTCCACTCCGAAGTGGCTTACTGTTCTATTTTAATCGCGCGCCGTGGATCCTAACCCCTGCCAGTCTCGATCAAGCGGTCCGTCGCGTCAGATCGTTTCGTCAATACGATTCGGGGATTCAGTGCGCACAGGATTTAACGAGAGACACAAACAAGGTCGATTGTACGTTTCATCGACGATGGTGCGGATCATTCGTCCGATATGGCGAGGCAAGTAGCCTTATCAAATTAAAGTGTCAATGGTGAGATTCGACCCGTTAAATTGCCCTTTCTGTGTATCCCTGGCCCCGTGACCGTAAACAAGGTATAGGATAGACCCATCATCTTAAGAAATTTCATGTCCGACGTAAAAAAAAAAATTTGTTTTGCCCCGAGCCTGCACAATTCGATAGAAGCTATTTTGCGCTGAAAATAGGCCACTAGCTGCACACTGACCTCTCAATAGTTTCCGAGATATACCGATTTTGTCGCATCTTTTTTCACCATTTTTCAGCCATATCTCGATCACAGTTCGACATTTTCCAAAACATGGTACGGCAAAAAAATTCATTGCACACTGAATCTACCGTATACCTTGTCTATGCCCGTGACTAACGCGCAATCGACGGTATGCGTGTGGCTTTCAAGAAATCGTCAGAGATTATGGATGAAGTAATGGACGAATCGTGTGCACTTTACGAAAGACGTAAAATAACCTTTATAACCGAAGGCACACGTATCAGTAGGCAGGGAAGGATTCGTGAAAATCGCTGAAAACGGCTAAGTAATGGACGTTGTAGTAATGGGTAGGGCGTGTAAGATTTATTGAACGATGTGGACCACGAACTTTCATTAGCACGCTAACGAGAGTACGCCGCGAGCTGCCGTTCTCTGACACACCGATGTTGATGTAACCACGCTGGTGTCCACGTAATTACGTCTTGGCTCGACAAAAAGGAGCTCGGATAGTGTCAGTCGGAACAGAGGCGGAAAAAAACGTTCCGCGGCGAAAGGCAATTTTATCCAAGATTATACGTCAGCCAACGTTTTTCGTCGTTCTGTTGATATCGTCGGCAAGCAATGTTGCTGCCGGCGTTCGGAATTCCATTGGCAGGACGCCCAAATCGACGTCGTCGAACTCGGAAAAATCCGTCATATTCGAAAATCGAGCCAAGCGTCGGTCGTTTCATAAACAACGTACGCTGTTGGGGAAATTTCGAGAGCTGACATTTCGTTTCACGGCTTGCATCCCGTGCTAGCTGACTGTGGCCTGAACCCCGCTGAAAACCGCGACCTTTAATTAAGCCTGGCTTTACTCTCGCTATTCACGCTCCCTTGGTTGACCGTGACTGGCGTGAATATCGTCCTGTCTCTCGAATAACCCCGGTTAATTATTACGTCGTATCGGTTTACGTCTTCAATATGCGGCGCATGAACATGTGTGATCGATTTCTCTGCTCATTCAAATTCAGTGACCGGAATGTCATTTAAGGAAGCTAATTTATGGAACGAATGTAACTCAATTATGCATGTTTGCTTATACCAATATACGGTGCCGTTCGTGTTGATGCAGAATGAGGATTTTGGGAAATATATTACAAGTCTTCTGTGTAGTAGGTGTGGAATGTTATAAAATCGAATGAGTGGCGCCGTCGAGAATATTTCAAGATATTTGTTGTGCAATCACGTGTCGCTTCGGCGTATTTTATTCCGCTCTTATTTTCGAGGAGTTTCGCGTGAATTCGAATACGCTGAACTTGATCCACATATGGACGTGTGATCGATCGTCAGTGTCGCAAGAGGAGCGCGCAATTTTGACAAACTTCCAACTTCCCGATGAGTAACGCCGCGGGAACAAGACAGCACGCGGGCCGATGAACTTTGGAGCGTGCGGAGCCGAATATGTTGGAACGTTTACGATTTTCTGATCGTTCGCATCAAAACAAGATCCATCATCGCGAGTTATAATCCCCCGTTCTCTCTGGTTACAAGCAAACTTGTCAAATACCTGCGTAAGAAACATTCATCATTTAAAAGAAAAAGTTTGCGTCTTATGTACGCCACTGGATTCCCTATTGAGCATTTGATGCTGACTAATCCTACTAAAACAATTGATCGAAAACGCCATCGTATTTTGTTGTACTCTTTAAAGCAGAATCTGATATACGAAAATATAAGTGAATATGCGAAACACAAAGTGACACAGCGATTCTACGCATGTGACGTACGCGCAGGGAAGAGTTTCTCGTGCCGCGACAAGCAAAATCTCACCCCTCGAGACGAAGAATGCGTCTCGCCCTCTTGATCGTCCCTCCCACACAGACCCCACTCCTTCGCCATCGCACTCGTATACTTCTGTCATACCGCGCGCGCGCGGCAAATATATGCAAAGTGATGCAATATACACGCGACGCAAAAAAGAGTCCAACACCGGCAGGATGAATATAGCCGTACATTTTTACGATGGTAAAAAATTGCCGCGCTTCATCGACGAGCACGACGATTATTAACGTAGGTTGTGGAAAGTAAGATTCCGTGGCGAATTTGGAGTCCAACGTAATATAACATTGTCGCTGATAATGGTTAACGTATTCATATCGTGTCATTCCACATCTATTCATAGACAAGGCGACGATTTGAATAGATCTAATTTTGTCGAAACTTTTCTCTGAGCACCGCACGGAACAGGAAACGATCGGTCGGCGCAAAAGAATAAATGACCGACGAAAAACGATAAGGAGAGAAACCAGGCGAGAGAGCGTCGCCTTCGAGAACTTTACCAAGTTTTTTCTTCCGTTGGAGATGCCTACGAGTCGGACGGCAGAGCTGAGGGAAAGAAGGACACGCCGACGAGAGAAAAACGAGACGACAGAAGCCGAAGTAGAATCGATCACGAAAGCGATCAACTCTCGACACCCGTGCGAAGCCGCTGCCGCTGCTCAATGTCAAAGAATGCCCAAATCGGCGGAACAATGCTGAACAACACCGAATGCCATTCGAACGGAAGAAGATAATTCAAAACAAACTAGCAGACAAGCTCAAGCGAAAAAGTCGAGATGGCTGGAATCTCGAAGCAGCTTCTGCTGCTTCAACTTTAATCTCGCACGGAACAACGCAATCGAACAAAACGGCTGAGACAAGAATAAAGCAGATATTCAATAGTCTTCGACGGAAACACTTAGCGGGGAGTAGAAAAATAATTCATATCTGGATGTAACAATGTCGTAGCTAATCTTCGTTCTAGTACGAAAATCCTAAGGGTATGACAGTGCGAGCAACGTTAGAGAAAATAACAAAGATACCATCGGCTGGTTTCTGTAATGCCAAACGTTACCGTCCACGATCTCGTGTATCCTCACGTAAAACTTTCTAAAGGAATCCTATCGAGACGATAAGAATTGAAGGGGTTCGACGCAACTGAAAAGACGAACTTAAAACGAGAAAACGCGTCCTCTCGTCGCGTCCACGCCGCCGCCTCTGCCAGTCTCGAACGAAATTTGTTTTCTGTTGCAGAGCCGAAGAAGGAAAAGACTGAACAGAGTGCAAATGGCGCGTTATCGCCGAGCGGGGAGCCGCAGGCCAATCAGAGCACGACCGGTTCGATGCCGATATCGGGGCCGCCCCCCCATTCTGGGGACCAGCAAAAGCCCAATAGGCCGAACACCCTCGAGGCCAGGGTCGTAGCGAGGAGGCTGATCTTGTTTGACAGTGAGTACGATTTGGCTCGCGACACTCGAAGCTCAGAGAAAAGTTTCGCGCAAAGCAAATCGTGCAAATAGTTCACAGTGCTTAGTCGTTAAGGAGGGCGCTTGCTTACCTCCAAAATCATAACTGTGAGAAAGCGAATTAATACCTGTGTTAACTTCGACGGTGCGTTGGTTGCGAGAGGAAAATGTTCAGTCGAGTACTTACTCGCGAATTGTAACATGTAGCGTAACGGTAACTGTAACGATATGGAAGAGTGGACGGCTGATTGAGCTTTAGCATGTAACCCGTTTCAAATCGCACGATCTACAATGTTCGGGGCGAGCCTGCAATAAGCTCAGGATTCACGCGTTCACACGCAAAAAACGAATGTCGAAGGTTCGAGATGTATTAAGCGTAGACATTGTGGAGCCTCACTCAATGCCGTTCACGAGCATGTTACAAGCACCGTTGCGTTCGCGGTAAAAGACGACAATCGACGGGTTGCGTCAAACCGTTTGAGGCAAAAGCTCCCGTGAAGGCTCTCAAAGCGACATATACGGTGAATATTGGTTTGCGTAACCGTTACGTTACATTTTACAGTCCGCTAGTGAGTACTTTGAATATTGGTTCAAAGTTGGCGTGATGAGGGCAAAGTGTATGGAAGGAGATTGGCTTTGTGTTGGGCGGGAAAAGATCGTCAGCATCGACACAAGACGACTGAGCTCTATGATTAACACGTTGACTGCCACGCGAAATTCCGAACTAACTCCGTCAAAGGGTACGGCGAAATAATCTTTTTTTTTTATACTGACAATTTGACGCAGCACTCAACGTGTTAAATGTACGTATGGGTAGAGGAAAATTATCTCGGAGGAAGTCGGCTATGTAGTACGACTCAATGATATGTCAGACGACGGGGTACGGAGGCCGAGTTTGAGTCTGAACACTTTTGTTTTTTTTTTTTTTTTTTTTTTTCATTTACTCCAACTCTTCGCATCCTTTCCATTTTTCTTCTTACTGGATAAAGGCTAATTTGTAATGGGATGCGCATAAAATCGCTCGCCTCAGAGCTTCCTTTGTGCCGTTCTCACCCTCTGTTCATCAGTTTCTCCTTTGTAGCGTCCTAGAGGCTTGTACTTTAAGCTGACTCGCTCTCATCCTCTTCCTTACATTCTTTCTTAGCCTCCGCTGCACTCGTAGTACGTAGGTGTAAATTTGCATCGTGAAAAATAGTTCTGGGTCCTACATTTGTGAAGTTTAAAGGTCGAGTACACGAAGAGACCGAACGCACCGAGGAAATACTCCCTCGAGCAATTACGTGTGAGGTTCATTTATCCTCCTGCCAGTCCTCCCGTTTTCTCAGCAAATTCTCGACCTCGAATTTTTCAAAAGCCTCGCATAGTTCCGCGGGACGATCGATTTCAATATCGGTAGAAAAATCGAAAGCTAACGTTCCCCGGCAGAATGCATGGAATTTAGAGTAGTGCGCGTATGGCGCCCTGGCACTTGACAGATAGTGGTTCTCGACATACCTCGACGAAGGGGTAACACGGAACTTGTACGACGGTACGTCGATCCACTCTGATATCGTAGATAACATCGGCGCTGTTGCGTTTCAAACATATCGCACACGCTGCTTTGTCAAATTATGTTCTCGTGAAATCGAAAATTGCAGGACGAAAACGCGCTCACGTTTCTCGTTACTTCCGAGAAGGCTTCGTACTCTACCGTATGTCGCGATTCACGATTATCTGCTTCAACCGTTTCGTCGAAGAGCTACATTCGTTGACGCCAACGTGAACTGCCGTCAAATGACGGAACCGTCCCACCGCGAGCAAGCAATTCCATCCCGTAAATCATTCGTCGTCAAGAGGAGCCCATGCGAAAAATCCTCCAATAATAATTTTGCACCTCCGTCCAAGTCGACAGGGAGAACGCGATGAACGGGCATCTCTGCCAAGAAATTCCAACGTGAGTCACGTTTCCCGAAGCGACGCGACACGCGCGGAAAAGTGACGATTTTCCGTGCTCGATTGGCAGCAACGAATTTTAGCCGGATGACAGTCGTTATTATCTCGTGAGTTCGGAGAAATCGGCGTGTAGCTGGAACGGCGGGAGGGAAGGTATTTCATTGGCGCGATCCGCGGTTTCATTTCGACATCTATTATCTCAGGCTAATTATCGCTGCGGAATTAATACGCGCCCGCGTGGCCGACTGAATTTCCACCGGTGCGCGGGATAGAGCGATTGACCCACACCCGTGGTGCTTAATTATTTCTAGCTATTAATGTCGCGTCAGTCATCACGCGTCAACGTACCGCTCTCGAAAATTCCGTTCCTACAGGTGTATCATTTCAGCGTGACGTCGCGAGCGAATAGAAACCGAATTGCAACGTCATGAAAGTGGCAGAGAGTTTATGAGACTGACGTGTGCAAATAATTTGTCGACTATTACAATGCGTGCGATCGATTTCCTTGTGATGATGCGATAAAACTATGACTGTTTTGCGTGACAAAAAATAGATTGCACGTTATACTGGTAAAGTTTATTATGTTTAATGCTGTTTGCGGTAGAATACAGATAATGTGTTCTCGCGGCAGATGCATTTAACCCTTTCGCACCGGACGGGACATGTGCTATCCCAGTCTGGAAAATTTATGCTGTCCCATCAATGAAGCTTGTGAAATCCTTGTTGTTGATGGTGCGCTGTTATGGGGACGTTTATGCGTCTCCAAGACCTTCAACCTTTTAGGCATAAAAGTTATTTTATCTAATAATCGCTTGGAGGAGAAATAACTGATCCCGGCAATGGGACGCACTCGGACTGGATTTTTGGCCGTATTGAAAGGGTTAACCCTTACGACGTCGTACTATGATTTTGTCTTGTTTGTCGAAGAAATATTTCTGTTGCTACGCTACAAACGTCGTCTAACCGTTATTTTTCTTGGTTTCTCTTACAGTGGAGAAAGGGGTCCTCGACCAAAGTGGAGAGAACCAGCAAGTAATCGAGAGGTGTTATCCTCTACCACCTCAGAATACGACCCTGATGCTTTCGGAGCTTCCTGAACCGCCGATTCCATTGAGCGAGATCGGCCCTATTCCTCCCCCGCCGATGTTCAGCTCGCCGAGTCCGACTTTGCTGGCGAGACAACGACAGCAGCAGATTCCGCTTTCGGACTGCGAGGACGAAGGTGAGTGAGGATTCCGAGATTCGTTTTCGATTCGATGAAAGTCCGTCGCCTTACGTGTTTGTTTATCAATGACCTGACTTATGCAGACGAGGAGGACATCGACGTGGAGGAGGATGAGGACAATCTATACGTATTCAGGGTGTCCCAGCCGGACCCGGCGATCGACACATCGAGAGTGGAGGAGATTCCGGCGAAAGAGCCAAAGTTCCACGCGAAGCCGCTGAAAAGCGCCCTCAAGAAGAAGGGCCCCGGAAGCGGGCCTGGAACGCCTCAGAACACGCCGACGCAGGAGAAGGAGAGGCCGCTGACGCTTCGTCAGGAGCTCCACGCTTCGTTCAAGTTAGTGCATGACGCATCTTCACACTCGATGCAGCGAAAACGAATACACAATTTCCGACGGCGGGGTTCACGGGCGTCCGTCAATACGATCACCATACGTTTCGAACTATTTGCCATACGAAGAGAAAGCAACAAATATCTGTTTACAAAAAAATCCCGATAGAATATTCATTTCCGGCGAAACAATTGGTTCAGAAAAGTGAAACGGACGCTCGCCCTTTGCCGTCGTGTCGTACGGTTCGCCATGAGCATCAGGGGCTCTTCGACAGGCATAGAAACGGCGTCGGAAAATTGTCGGCAAATCGTCAGCGACGACGTCTCTTCAGAAACGCGTCCTTTAATTAAACGATCCCTCGTCCTCTCGAGAGCGCACTCTTTCTCAATTCATGATTCTCTCGTTTTCTCATTCTCTCTCTCTCTCTCTCTCTCTCTGTCTCATCCCTCGCGCGCTCTCGAGTCGATATTGAAAGCGTACGTTTGAGGGGCAAACTGAAGTGGGCCGCCGTTCGGTAACGAGAAGATTCGGGATGTGAATTGTAGAAAGTTCGGAATTTGAATGGAGAAGAGCCACCTGAGCGATCTGGAACGTCGTTTTCCTTCTCTTAACACGCTGACGCGACTCTTTGTGCCGACGTTACGCGACGAAGATAAGTGCCTCTGTTTGACTTCCGAAAAAAGGTGAACACTGTTCTTAGCGAACGAGAAGGACGTCGTTCCAATGGCGAATCGGAAAACGACTGTTTCGTGCATCCCGACGCCCATTATTCCCTCGCCATCGACATTTCAGTCACTAGTAAAATGATCGTATTTTTCTTATGCTTAATCCAGAAGGCCACCGTTGGGGCCTAGGATGAGAATATGGTAATTGGGAATTGGTCTAATTAAGCATGCGCGAACCGATGCTGTAACATATCGCTATGATGCAAAGCCCGTGTTGTACATAAGCGCGTATAATTCACAATTTGTATATATGTATATGTATTTGTAGATATGTGCGCACACAATTGTCACTGCAATATCGTCTGTATCGTCGAGAAACTATAATTGTTCAGTGTGTTTGTCGAGCTTCCACGCCCTCGTGTCGCGATTCCGTACGTTTGTCAAAGTCGGTCTTTAAGCATGAGAAAATCCTAGGGAAAGCCATGCGAATTTCTCTCGCTCACGCTTATCACACTATCGCATTTCACTCGCGACGACTGGTCTCGCTCCATTTCGATCTTTGATTGACGCCGCTGATTGAAAGTCGAAAACCGTCTGACGGAAGGCGTGACTTGTTTTTTTCGCCGTCGAAAATGCCGCCGCGCTTCACGCGCTTCACGCGCTTTCCGTCACGCTAACGGACAGCCATGGAAAACCGCACTGCGAAGGAGAGTTCGTTGGGAGAGCGAAGTTCAACGATTTCGCGCTTTCAGCATTTTTCCGGCGAAACGTGTTTCCGAATTTGACGCTTCGCAATTCGACGTTATCGAGTTACGTTTTGCCCGAGCGGGTCAGAATAAAGTGCTCAAATCGTCGGGGCTCGCTTCTGTAACGAATCGCATCGCACATTCAATTATCGCCATCACGCAATCTCCACTAAATTCCCTTGATTCCAACAATTGGAAAATGTCGCAGTAATCGTATATTGTGCCGTGAACACTGATCGTGAATGCAATTTGATGCTTTCAAGTTTGCTGTGCGTACACCTTTTGCACCGCTCACCGACTTCACCACGCATTTTCGTCTTCTGCTCTGTCTCTCACGCCCATTAACAAGGCATCTGTCAAACTAACTCGCCGTAGAGTAGCAACATTGGTTCACGTGGCGCCTGTTCATAACGAGAAACTATGAGGAATGAGTTTTAACATTTCGTCGTTCTATTTATCGCTCTGCCAGCAGTCGGCCCGTCAGATTCGGCCCTGCTATACCGTGCACATTGGAGAACAAGGAGAATGCAAGGCCCTACGTTATCAGGGAGGACACTGATGGTGACTCCGGCGACGGCCAGGTTCTTTATAGGGACGACTACGATGACGAGAAAAGTGAGTAACATTTTACACAAGCCTTATTTCCATCGCCCATTTCCGTACGCGCATATATTAATATACAGCGACACGTTATTCAGCATGCTGAATGTAATAAGAGAAATGTAAAAGTAGTATTAAAAATAGATATCGGCGGATCCCTCATCCTTGTCGATTTCGTGAAATAATAAAAGTGTTCAAAAAATGTTCCTAGAACAAAATGGTTTACACGGTGAAGCCAATCGAAAAAAAAGTCAAACAATTCACAGAGTAATTAACCGAGTCGACGGGTACCTGCTCTCTAACTTTTTTTTCCCCTGGAACGCCCGTCAATAACATGCACAATTAACGGTAGACGCACTAAACTCTTTTCACGTTCGCGCACCGCCCACGCGATCGTTTGAACGGGAAAGTTTGCGTCCACTCGAGATGGATGACGATCCACGGATCTGCCTGGCTGAGCGATCGACGGCGACTCATCTCGCGAAACGATCCGCCCACGATTCTCTCGCTCGTCAAA
The DNA here is from genome assembly GCA_963942575.1 of Priocnemis perturbator. Taxonomy (NCBI): domain Eukaryota; kingdom Metazoa; phylum Arthropoda; class Insecta; order Hymenoptera; family Pompilidae; genus Priocnemis; species Priocnemis perturbator. The sequence continues at coordinate 13,449,020 of OZ012653.1, forward strand.
GACATCCACGCGATTGCCCAAGACTTCAAAATCAACCTTCAGCGGGCCGAACTAATTATACTCGCCCCTCTGGCGGTTCGTTCTACGTACACTCACTCAACATATAGACACACACGGGCGCGCTCCGAACGCTACGCAGACACCTCGAACGGTTATATTAATCCGGGAAGATCGCTGGCAAGATCCTCAGTGCGTTCTTGACCGTTGTTTTGCGACGATTTTCTGTGAATCCGTCATTCATCGGCGATTCGGGACCGGATTCTTTCGTGCCGTCATGAAACCGAGTCAGTGACGGAATCGCGTGCAACGATTGACAGTTCCGCAACCGTCGGTACCGCGAATTTCCGTGCGCGTGAGTGTGTTGAAGCGTCGACGTGACAATCGAGGGACGTTTGAAAGAAAAGCCGTCCGAGCGTTGAGGAAGGACAGTTTTGGCACGAGGCTTCCGGATTTTTTATTTTCCGACGAGATACCGTGGCTTTCGGACGATGACAGAATGTTATCTATATGGACAGCGTCCACCTTATCGCTGGCCTGCGGTTCCGTCGAGCCGACTGATTGTTTTCCGATCCTTCATCGTAGCTTCAGCTGCTCGTCGATCGTCGAGGGTAAATCGTCAGAAACACAATATCTCGTTGACTGAGAGCGAATGAGCCTGATCATGAGGGACAGGACGTCCGAGCGAGAGATGCCAGGAAGTAATTTCTGCGGTAGATGATGTGCCTCTGTCATTCCTGCGCCGCAATTCCGATCGCTTACTTTTTGTATCGATCGCTTGGCCGTCGCGGACGCGGACAACAGAATGTTCCAGACAGTTTTCGTCCGTGATGAATTTGTCGCCGAGAATGTGCGTGCATTGGCGCGTGACCACACTCGATACCTCGACATTGCCCGCGTGGCATTATTATATCGTGGGCACGGTTTGGCGTCCGCGAGCGGCTGTCGCGAAAGGACGGCTATAAGATCCGCTGCATATTCATGACGTATTAACGAACGCTTTTTTCGTCTCTCGCGTGCCGCAAATTGCGAACGTTCGTTTTCGTTGGCCTTAATAGCCCGGATTACAATGAATTTTTAATGACGTTCGGTCGTACCGGTCACTCTTTGCCGTCCCGCGCGCTCCGTGGATCATAAAGCTGCTGTATGCACGCGTGCTTTGTAATTTGCGGTCACTAATTTCCGTATGCGCGCGCGGCAGTGTCTAACACGAATTGGGCTTCAGCAAAAAAACCGAGCGCTTCGCTCGACGTTCGTTCAGGGCAGAAAGACGTATTTTAGTGGGTCTTTTTTATATGAATTTTACAGGCCGGTTGGCAGCGAAAATCGCACGCAAGGAGTCGCTCTCTCTAAAGCTCGCCCTCAGGCCGGACAGGCAGGAACTCATCAACAGGAACATTCTTCAGCTGCAGTCGGACAATGAGAGACAGGAAACGAAGGAGGCCATTGGCGCCAGGCTCATCAGGTAAAGAAGCCCTAATGATTTTCCCTCCGTCAAACGTCATTCTTCACTTTCACGCTCCCCTCCGAATTTTCCTCAAAGACATTCTTCAGCGTTCTTTGTCGTTGCACGCTCGTCCTCGTCAAAATGCGATAGCGGGGAGGAATTTTTTTATTTCGTTGCGATCTTTCATGCCGAGCGAAAAATTTGCGAGGCTTAACGTGAAACGGCGGAGCTTGCAATGACGTTGTTAGGAGAGCTAAACTTATTTGGCCGCCGACAATATCCTCTCAATGAGCGTTCGACAGCCGAATTCCCGCACACTCATCTCTCCTGAATGGAGAACGACCGGAATCGGCGGGCGATGCAATTCCTAAATATAGAAAGCGATCGTGAACAAGCGGTACGTTTGTTTCCCCAGAAGCCAGGAATTCGATGGAGCCATATCCCGAGCAGGCAAATCCGTATTTCCTCGTACAGACTTGACGATTCTCAAAATCGTTCTAAGAAAAGTCTCCACTCTTTCTGTACGTCTCTTCCCTTCTCTCTCTCTCTCTCTCCTCTCTCTTTCATTTTCCTATTTTCGTTTTGACGGCTTTCTCGAATGCCTGTATCAGTAAAATTTCCCTCCTCCTTCACATGTTTCCCCGCTTTCGTTCCCTCTCTCTGTCTGTACGATCCTCTTCGCGCAACTTCGGTCGATATCGATTCCAGAAAGTCTGGTCGAAAACTAGCGCGCGGAATAACAGTCGTCTTAGAGGAGATTACGACGATGGCGAAGTGTGGCTGCTACGTCGGTGAATCATTTGTTTGCCACACTCCGCGGATTTTGCGCCCTCCTCCCTCAACCCTTCGGCTCCGCCCGTCTCTCTTTCGCTCGCTCTCTCATTACTTTTCCCTCACGCCATCGCTTTAAAGGAGATTAAACTGACCAGCGCACTTACACTGATTCACGTGCCTCGTCGTTCTTGTTTGCAGGCGGCTGAGCATGCGGCCGACCCAAGAGGAGCTTGAGGAACGGAACATTCTTAAAAGTAAGCTCTCGCTGTGCGATTGTGTGTCTTGTCCTTCGCCTCTTTTTTTAGTCTCGGTGTTTTCTCTTCTTTTTTTCCCCCCTCTTTCTCTGTCACTCTGTTCGTGTACGTGTGATGATCGATGTTGGCGATGCGGTGTTCATGATACAGTATATTGTGTTGTACTTCGGTAGGTGACGCGTTCTGAAAGTTTCCGAGAGATTTCTTCGTCTGAGGCAAGTTCAGGATTTTGAGTTTATTCATTCTTTCGCCGTATAGATGAACTAGAGTGATTTCCGGGCAATGGCGCGTAATTATTTGTGTGAAATTAGTTCCGCTTAAACCGATTGCAGCAGTGTCCGTTTCTCATCTATTCTGTGAGTGTCTCTCGAAGTACACGTGTACACCCTGTTCGCATATTTCGATTCGTCAACAGGCGAAAGGAGATTGCATTCCACGAAAAACGCAATTCCGTTTTCTAGAACAAAGTCCAGCCGAGGAGAAGAAGCAGAAGGAAGAGAAGAAGCGATATCTCCTGCGAAAGCTCAGCTTCCGGCCAACCGTAGAGGAATTAAAGGAGAAAAAGGTAAGAATCAAATCTGTATGAAAATGAGCCTTTTCCACATGCCTTTTCAACTATATTCGTGTCTACAACTGAGTCGCATCGATCTGTTGTGCAGATCATCAGGTTCAACGACTATATCGAGGTTACACAAGCCCATGACTATGACAGGAGAGCTGATAAGCCGTGGACACGGTTGACCCCGAAGGACAAAGCAGCCATTAGGAAGGAACTGAACGAGTTCAAGAGCTCGGAGATGGCCGTTCACGAAGATAGCCGACACCTCACCAGGTAAAGATTCTTATTAATTTCCGGCGACAATTTATCTACCTTCGTCGATGCTCGTCTATATGTAACACAAGATGTCCCTTTTTATTTCACCAACGTTCCAGGAAACATTTCTGAAAAATTCTCCAACTATTGTTAAATACGTAATATTTGATTTTTTTGTCTGATTCACAGGTTCCATAGGCCATGACAATTGCAATGTGTAGAGGTGCTACAGTGTGGTGCGGGTATAGGTGAAGGTGCAGTGTGTTGGCCTCCCGCTGAGGCTGGATAGAAATCGAGTATCGTAGCTTCCGTGGATGAACGACGGAGCACAGTTCACGGTACTCGACCGGTGATGGTGGTTTCTTTGACGTTGCTGCGTCGTGTCGTCGGTCGTCGTCGTCCCTCTCATCATGATCGTCATTAACAGCATCATCATCGTCATAATCATCAGCATCGTCGTTCACGTCATCGCGATTGTGTCGATCATCAACCGGCAAACCTAGCTAATCGACCATGAACTACGATTCGAACAAGCTTCGAGCATGGGAAAAGCGTCGAATCACAAACTACACGCCCCATGGACCACAGGAAAACAAAAAGAAAAACATGAAAATACTTCAGCCATGGACCACACAACGCATGAACATCCAAAGACGAAGAATCGTTTCAGTACGAATGATTCTTCGGACATTCGTGCATCGAGCATCGTACATTCGAGCATCGAGGATCGTTTGAGAGTCAAAACATTGTCAAACGTCGACGACGAGCGTCCCCACGACGTCAACGAAGATTGTGATAGGGTGGCCCGTCGTTGGATATGAACGGTAGGCGGGTCACTCGCTGATTTCTTTCTCTGCAGAGTCCTTCGCGCGCGCGCGCGCGCTCGCGTTTCATGTTTCCTCAAACGCGTTAGCCCGACTGTTGCCAATTGCCCACACCCTTTCGAAGGGATGAGAAAATTGACAAACGTCCAGATGCAATCCCTCGTATACGGTGCCAATAGGCAAGTCTCGCCGATATGTGAATACGGTAAATCGAAGTGTAACTCGCGATGTGAAATTTGGAACCAGCAATTCTAAAGACTTGCTTCCAAATCGCATTTGACTGCGATTTTCTTACGGGTCATCGTTATTCACTCTAATCGTCGCTAGACTTTGCCGATTAAAATCTCGTAGGAAAGAACATACACCTCGCGTGCACGCGTGCGATATGGACTCTGAACCAAGCGTGTAAACACCATTTTGCAGTCAAGCTAGCTCATCAGTGTCACCTGGCATCGGTTGTACATGACATCATAAGTCGAAAATCCATTTTTAACTCCCGACATTAATTGCATACGCACCAAGTAGGAGACGCGCCTACAAGCGCGATTTTTCTTCGTATCACGGTGAATACTCGTTGAAGATGTAGCCGTGATATGTGTATCGAAATGAGACTGCTTCGTGCAAAGGATTACGTTCAAACTCTTTTACTTCGACCGTCAGAATTCGTTAGCGTTAATACTTTTATATGTTGGCCCGCAGACGTGGCGCGGGTTTTGTCGGACGTCGCCGATTTTACTAATTTCTTTTCCTCCCTTTTCGGGCCACGCTGGCTATCGTCCAGATACCGCGTCCTTGAGTTTTTCAACGAAAAAACAATCGCGCTTTGTCGAATTCTTTGCGTGAAAAACGAATCATTTTTGCGGTCGTTCATATCGCGTTTTTTTTATCGCAACGGGTGAGCCCTTACGTTTTTTGAGTAGGACGCTAATGAGTTGTTAATTGCCGCCATGAGAGTTATTAAACAGGGGGCCGAACTCTGGACAAACTACGACAATCGGTCGACTTCTCGATCGACACGAACTATTTTACTTTACTGCCAGGTACCACTCTATTTCTTTCTCTGTCACTGTCTCTCTCTCTGCCCCCCCCCCCCCTCTCTCTCTCTCTCTCTCTCTCTATCCCTGTGTCCTTCTCTCTATCCTACATATTTTCCTATTTCTAACTACTTCGTGGAGCTGCCTTGAAGAGCAAATGCTTAGGACTATTGCAAATAGATATGTACTCCGTTTACAAAAGCGATGTACATTGTGCAATTACAACATTTGTACAGAAGGTATGTGTAGAGTGTACGTTAGTTATTATTATTATTATTATTATTGTAATTATTGATCAATTAATTAATTGTTACTAGGATTATTATTATTACCATTATTATTATTATTATTATTATTATTATTGTCGTCGCGAGTGACACTGCGATCCTCGTTAATTTCAATTACACGTCTCGATCATGGATACGTCGATAGGAAAATGTCTTTTTCGCGGCCTGTACTGGCCGGAATATACCTCGAGTACGTCTGTTGAGAAAGGAAAAGCTCGTTGTTGGCTTATAATTACGAACGACAAAAGCCGTAAGATCGGTTGAGAAATCAGTTTAACGTATGATCGAAGAAGTCATTAGAAAGATCGTATGATTAATAATAGGTGAATCCCGTCAGCCGCTTCTTTCCCATCCGCGTTGGCTTCGCAATATCGCTCAGCTTATCATTGTTAGATCTCTAATCGGCGATCTTATTAATCGGCGGCGGGCCACCGGGAATGGTTTTTCCGAAAACTTCGATCGTTGAGTCGATTTTTCACGGCGCAAGAACAAAATCGTGTAAAGAGAGATTATCGATCGTCTGTGTGTGCGTGCATGTGTGTTTGTGTGCATTCGTGCAGTGACGGCGGCACTGCACCACCGTATCTCCTCCTTTGGACGTAAGTCACTACAATATATTAAAAGCAAAAGAAGCTTGAAGAAGAAGACAAACAAAGGAAAATACATGCGCACCCATGCGCAATTCTTACCGAACATTAGATTCAATTTATCCCCTTTCTCGTTTTTCGATATTTCTTTTTTTGTTTCATTTGATTCCGCTTCGTCCACTGGAGTGAGAGGATCGGAGTGTCGATCTATTTCGGTATATATATGCATATAAAAAAACCCGTCGGTGAACTCAGCAGTTCGATATTATAAAGATTCGTCAAACTTCGAGAGAAACATCGGAGGCGAACGTACATATATACATATATATATATATACATAAGCGTATAAACACATACATACACATACGCTCGAGTAAGAGGACATCTTTGCGAGAAATGATCGTTTCGGAAAATAATTTGGGGGCGTACGTGGGTTATGGGGGAAAACGAAAAATCAGGATGGATAAAGTACGGCCTGGAAAATTTGCAAACTTCTTTCGTTCCATTGGTCGAGTGCTGTGGCTACCGTGTAGTCGAACAAAAAAGAAATTATATATAAATATATATACATATATGTGTGTGTGTATATATATATGTATATGTAAAATGTCCACTTCCGGATTGACTGTGGGTTGTATGTGTAAATGTATGCCTGCTTTTTCTGTCTGTATGCGCGCCTGTGCCGTATGAGTGTGAGTGAATCGTCGTTTTAATGGGAAAGAGAGAGAGAGAAATATATATAAAATAGTAAAAGTTCTACAAACTGCAAAGCAAAAGAACAAATTGTAATTGCGCTTCCATGTCCCGAAAAAGTTTAAATCTAATTTTGTCGAAATGTTCCTTTTCATTACATTTTCAGGTGATACGGAAAATAGATTTGATTAAAATTGACAATCTTTCCTTGCAAGTTTATACACGTTGTCAATATTTTATTCCTTCTCCTTTCTCCGTAAACGACGAGGAGCGGCGGGAGAGATCCCGCGAATACAAAACGATTAAAACGGACGATTCGAAATACCTTGTATATATATTAAATAAATACCATACACACGCCGCAAAAAAAAACAGTATTGTAAAACACCGCAATAGAGGAGCCCACGCTACACACGCTACACGAGATAACTGAAAACAAAAACAAGATATTACGCAAGAATGTAAACGATGATGAAATACTTATAAATAATAATGTTAAGTAAGAGACGAAGCGCCCTCAATGCAAACAAGAAAAAATATACAGTACACCGTATAAATAATATAAATACTATACATAAAGGGAAGGAAACACACGGTGGACGTGACGAGAAGAGAAACAGATACACATGCTTGCGTACGTGGGCAAATATGAATGTGATCTCTACATTCGTGCGTGCCCGTACGGATGCAGTCTATATATATATATATTTATATATATAGATAATTAACAAAACTAAAAAAAAATAAACTACATCGAGGCATACAAGCAGTATGTGCATTTTCCAGCACAGATAGTTGGTATTTTGTGTACAAAAGTGAAGAAACCAGGATAAAATGCTTGTTGGACATTCTCCCATTTGCGCTATCGGGTTCCGTCTGGCACCGACGATGGAAGAGAGAGATGATCGAGAGGTCTAAGCGTGATTTGAACAAATGTCAGTGCGATCCACGACGTCTCCGTTCACAATCGTTGATCAACGATCGAACGACAGAATTGATCGTGTATTGGGCCCCGCGAAATGATCGCGAGAGTGCGCGAAACTTTAGATCGTTGATTTTGTACTGTGATCATACGAGACCTGTTCGATGATCTATTCTCATCGATTTCAGGTTTTGGGCACTCTTGAATATCTCGCGTTTGTATTACTTTCCCTGCTTACTGCCGCAAATTTCAACGATCGGAGAACAAGATTTCCGAATCATTCGAACCATGCCTATTACGCAGAAGTCTCGTACTAAGATCGATATAGAAATGATATCAGAAGTGACATCAAACTTCGAACGGATTGAATTGATACTACTTTACTTGGAAATTCGGAAATTCGTCAACTGTTAAACGGTTGATCGCAGTTCAACCTTGTCTAAAACGATTCCCGTGTTCTTTCCGTGGCGAAAAGTCGGATGCCTTCGCAAGATCCGCACCTCCGAGCAAAATTTGCGGCATGAGGCAGGTCATAAGCTCGTCGCGCATTTGCGCCAAGTCGATCCGTAAAAACGCGAAAGACGAACGAAGGAGAACGACCGAAACGGTATATAGAAGAAACGTGAAGGTACGGATGAAGTGAAGAAGAAGCATGTTGATAGTCGGCGGCATCATTGACCGTGTGCGGACGGACGACTCTACTTGTAATATAATATCTAATCGGTAGTAAACTTACGATACACAACAGCAGTAACAAGATGAACAAGCCCGTAAGGATTAATCATTTAAGGACGGGCGTGCCGAGGCGGGACGACGCACGATTCGTTCATTTCTCACGAGCAACGCGAATTGGAAAACAAAGAACTGTCTCGTGCGTCGTCGATGCGAGATTTTCTCGCGACCGCGATTTATTTTAGGCTCAGCGTCCCGACGCCGGAATCCTTGTGATTGTTCGCGTTCCTCCGACGACACAGGACGAGCGGTCATGTAAATCGGATGATGGGAGAACGATTTCACTGTGAGACTTTTCCCGGCGACGGGGCTGGCCTGGCGATTTTTACCAAAACGACCCGACCAGAGGTCGAAGTTTATTAGAAACGGTTAATTAGGCGTAATTTAAAGACGTTCTGACGCCCTTCAGTTTCGTTCCTTTTTATTTCCTCTCTCTTCTTTACGTGAACGAGTGTTTATGTTCATAGGCGACGACGTTTCGTAAAAGCGTGCGGGGGTGCGAGAAGGAGAGAAAGGAGAATTTGAGAATGAGAGAGAGCGAATGAAAGAATGCGACTTTTTCAATCGCGAACGATCGCTGGCACTATTATTCAAAGGTGGCATCCGTTTTTTGACTCGTATCTATTGTTGTACTTGTTTTATTCAGCTTTTAAGTTAAATCATTACTCGTTTTATGAATGAAGTCGGTGTGTCTGCTGGTGACGCAAATTTCTCGAAGCTAATTTCTCGACTATATTGGAAATATCGTAACACAACCTCAGGACAGAAGGTTTTAACAAATTTGTAGAGCTGTGAGGCCTCGAGACTTTTATTGACTGTCGAAATTTTCGGGTTCTCCCTGAAGAACGCGCAACTTCTTATTGCTGAGTCAGATGATCCGCAAACGCATTTAAAAAAAGACAGAACGATGTGAATCGTCACTGCGTCTCGGCCAGCGATCGATCGCTAATTTGTTCGAAATAAGAAAGGGGAAAAAAGATGATAAGCGTACGACGCGAAATCTTACGGCGATGGAAAGAGGAAGGAGAACACTGTATTATATATTCCGTGAAAGATCGGAGGCAACCCTCTAAGTGTAAGAATAATAATGTATATAATTATTAATAACGTAAAGAAAAAATCTTGAATTAATTGCACCCCCGGCGAGGCGGAAGTGAAAATTTCGCGATTGCCGTACTCCCTCGTACGAAACGAATCAAGGGAAAGAAAACGAATTAAGATCGCGGGACGAGGGGAGAAATGCGTGCAGACGATGTGACACGAACAAAGAGCATAGAACTTGTAGTAGAGAATATACGAGGCAAGGGAGTGTCGAATTGATTTTATTTCCAAGAGAACCGCGCGCTGCGTTTTCGAATTGCCCCCGAAGTCCATTCTGTTTTGTTGTTAGTTTGTACGCACTACGATTATCGCAATTTATTGTATTATCGATGAGAATACTGTAACAAACAAAAATACTGTTAACTATTCTTAAAAAAATTAAAACTTTTGTAAACTGAGATGCACCAGCCTAGTGACCATTCAACGACGACTCTTTATGATTCCTCGACGATCACCGTTGTCATGTGTGACTTTTTCCTGCCGTTTTTCTCTCCACGGTGTGATAAACGGATAGTAAGAAACGGAAGTAGGAGAGTGGAGAGAGAGAGAGAGAGAGAGAGAGAGAGAGAGAGACGGAAGAAGACGATGCCGCGAAGTTAGTGGTGCTCGTTAGTGTACACGGGAGAACGATTGAAGCTGTTACGTGGTTCCGTAGTCGTTTGAACATTGCCACGAGGAAAAGGTCTCTCTAATGACTGTCAGGCCCACTTACCTGCATTCGTGAAACAACGAATGTCTGCAGGATTTGGTACACCTGGGACGGAGTTAAGTTTTCAATCACTTATACCTAATTTTTCTATTAGATTAAAACGAAACGTTTACAGGATTACAAGTCCCCTTCCATCTTTATTAGCATTTCCAAGTATACTTAAATTAGTATGACACTTGAACGCTGTAGAATTCTTTGTGCGTGTCACGAGTATCACATAGGCGCTATAATTAACAACTATACACTGTTCCATCTGGTTGAGATCAAACACTCCTCGTCTGATCGGAAGGTAATATCCCCCTGAAAAATTACAGTGAACCACTGCGAAACCCTGTCGGCTGTGAGAGACTGTTTCAAGCCACTGAAACACGATCTATAAAATTCGTACAAACGACTGGATAGCATCATGGACGGAATCACCTTAGTCGTCTCACTACAACTACTGACAATACATTAGACCTTAACTGCTACCAGATTAAATCGAACTCTTGCTCTATTCCGAAAGTGATCGACCCCTCCACCCTGCCGTTTCCTGAAACATTACCAGCGTCATTTCTGGCTCTGATCATCGATATGCGGTTCGATTGGTGCTACCACCGCCGAAGGAATCGAAGTCGGAAAACTGGTTCGAAACGCATGGTCGCGTTTCTGGCTTTATGGGTCGTCCAAGCATTCGAAATGGTGACTCCTGATCGATAATTAATCTCAATTAAACGTGATGTAACTCCAACTATCGAACGCTGCCTCATGAATCGAAAATGTCACACAAGTGGCATACGATGAAATTTCGAACGACATTTCAGTATGAAGTATTTCATTTCAACTTCATCCTCAGTGAAAAGAAGGAAGGATTGCAAGCAAATGACGAGTAACGAAATTCCGTGAACATGTAAACGAGCCGTCGCACAAACAGAAATATCTAAGGAACGTTCAATGAACCAAGGCAAGGCTAAGATCGTACAGGAGGTACTTTTCTTACCTTTTTCAGCATGTAGCTCTGAAGGTCGCGACCCATGTAGAAGGCAATCCGCTGCAGCGACAGGATGCTGCGAAGTCGTTGCCTCGGGTCCGGCTGAAGAAGTCGTTTGAGAAGATCCTTCGCCGACGCTGAAATTTCCGCGTCCGCCGGCAAACTTCCAGGCGGCTCGTAATGCGGGTCATCGCCGGCTTCTGTTGCCGAAAGATCGTTCGCCACCGTGCTCGGGTACTGAAACGGGAAAAAGTAGCGATGATGATGTAATCACGGATCACAACTTTCGCGTTCACTTATTGACGCGTTGCAGAATGATAACTGCGATCGGAGTAAGAGCATGAAATATTACGGCTACAATTATTGCCTACGTGTTTAAATATATTCGTTGATTGGCTCGAGCGTGAATTATTTCGGAACTGTTGAAAAGTAGAATGAAAAGATATCGACGCGTCGACGCAGATTAATTATTTGCCGTTAAGCGCCTGGTAGCGTTACTTTCGCGAGCAAAAGGTCGCAATTTGCCTGAGCGCAGAATTATTGATCATCACGGACGATCAGGAGAGTGCTGCTAATTGCCATTGACGGAGCACAGATTATTTAACGATCGCACTTATTTCTTTCGCTTGGCATGTACCTTTCGTATTACGATATCATTTCGAACGACTCGATTACCTAATCGTCTGGTTAACATCTGCGTCAGCGATTTATAATATTTCTCGTATCGGACTGAAGACAAATTACGAGTGAGCTGATTGGACAGTGAGCAAATTATTTCAATGATTTCATTTTGATCGTATCTCGTGCTAATGCGACGGGAGAACGGTTTATGCGGCTCGTGTTATAGCAGTGCTATCATACTGCCGGTGACTGTCATGACCTGTCACGATTCTAATCTTTATGTGCCACCGATCTAACGGGTGCCGTCCAACGACCGTCGCAATCGTCAAACTGTCTGGCTCGAAGCGATAACGGGTAACGTGCATATACAGAGATCGTAGACTGTGCCACACGAAAATATTCCATCGCGTCCATTGTCTCATCTATACTCAAGCGATCACTAAAGTACACTTCTCCGAAATAAAACTTGCCACCCGTCCTAAACGTTTAAATGGCCTCAGGTAGATAATTCTTTACCTTTGTCCCTTTTCCACATTGCACATTGTGAAGAAAAGAATTGACTCAGGTATTCGGGGCGTCGCCTTTTCCCTTCTGGATCCCACAATTAACTCCCACCCGTTGCTAATCACCTATATAAAAGGGCTATTCCCTAGAAGGGGAGTTCAGTCGCAGACGCATCCTCGAGCACGAAGCTTTGTCAGTCGTCAACGATTATTGCCAATAAAATTTGTTTTATTTAATGTTGCATTTTATTTACGTTGTCGCGGCAAACCAACCCACCCAACATCCAGTCAACCCTTAAGTAATTACCAGAAAACTATGGACTTACAGACACGTACCGAGGAGCGAGAGTCAATCCGCGTTTATTATCATTTATTGTTCGCAAAATGGCCCGGCGCAATAAAGCGTCGATAAATATTTCCTTTTACGAGAGAGACGCCGGTAAACTAGAGAAGCTATTACCAATGTGGATTCTATCCTGTCTACGCGCCCGTACAGCCAGCTACGGCGGGTATATACAGGTACACACATGCAGGGTCAACGGCCAGTTACGACCCTCAACCTATTCGCTCGTTCATGTCCCTCCACCGTGTGGTACGACCTCACACGATCGGTATCTCGCAACGAGGGAGCATTTCTTTATGTAGCTTTTCTTTACCACGCGCCTTTCCGATCGACGATACATGAAACTAGGATTCGAAAGAAACGTCAAGTCATTTTTCCGTACGCTATTCGTTGCGCGCGGATAATGATTATAATTAGTCACCCCGTCAGTTGTAGGTGGGTCATTTTAACTTTGCGTCAAATTTGTAATGTCTTCACGCTTTAGACTAAAAAATTGATTCAACAATTTTTCAGTGCTGGACCACGTGTAAAAATGGAGTTGTGGCGATGTATAGAGTTGCGTACAATTTATGACGGCATACAGAAGCTATAAATGCCGTAAACATCTCGCACCCGAGCCCGAGCCAATCTGTACGCCGATTATTTTTATCTCGATAGGCTCGCGATGAATAATTCATCGATCGTCCGGCAGGACATTCATGAAACTCGAATGCCTCAGTTGTTAATCACATTTTGCGAACACGGGACGATGACACCGACAGAGGAAGCGCGTGGAAATTTTTTGGCAGCCAACAAATTTCCTCGATCAATTTGCAAGGACCGAGGAAAGATCGTTGGCACAGCATAGTGCACGCGATAAATTCTACGCCTACCCGCCGCGTCGTTATTTCGCACGTGCACCTATTATCCGCCACTCATCTACTATTTTTACCATATTCCATACCGTATACAATGCTGTACAGTGTACATTATTTGTGTTTACCCCTTACTCGTGACTCGCGCATTTTCTTATCACGATCAGAATGCCCATCACTATCTGACGATCGCTGAATAAAGAGCAGCGCGATCGGCGTCCTGCACTGCGACTTGTTAACAAACCCATTCCCTCGGCAAGTCCTTCGCACGCTAATTACTTATTAGCCTCGACATATCTCGCCTTATTTCCAGCTTGTTTACAATCACGAGAAAGGGGGACAGCGGGTGAGGCGGCAGAAGGCGCGAAAGACACGGCGAACGAAAATATAGGAAGATGAGAGAAGAAATAAGAGACATGGGGACGGAAGAGACTGAAGTGGGTGTGAGATGAGACGAAACGAGAGGAGGAAAGGTGGCGAAAGAGAGAGGTCTGATCGCGCGTGGTTCCGATCGCACAACACGGCGAACGGGATATTCCAATTCGATCTCGGCGAGAACCTTGACCGAGAATAACGGTACAGACCGATCATTACGAGATCGTAGATAGAGAATACCGTCAGCCTCCCTTCTTCCGTGCCAATCGGTCCGGCGTCACTTCCACGCGTCCTGGCGTGGAAATAATCTTAATTCCATCGAGCGTGGTCGCCCGGTCGTAGAATCCTTCGGAGCGCAAATTACACCTCGACTTCGACGAAAGCGACTAGACGATAGCATTGCGCGAAGTCGTTTAGACGCACTTAAACTTCGATCGGGATGAAGTTGACGAGACTTCGGAGTGCCTAGAGCGTTCCTCGAAGACCCTTTCGAGACAGTCCCGACTTTCGAGCGCGAAAGCCTTGACGCGGACTCGTTGAGACGCGAAAAATTCAGGCCATTGAACCCCGCTTGAACAATCTTTTTCCCCCGCATCCCCCCCTCCAGGCTTTTCTACGCGAACGCCGAAAAAAAAAGGGAGAGAGAGAGAAGAAGAGGAGGCGAGACCGTGCGCGGAACGATAGTGGCGAGCGTACGTTTTATGCTAAATGCAAATGTGCCCACACGTTCGCCCGTGAATTCCAACTCGGCGCTCCTCGGGGCAGCTAATTGCTGAGCAAACTCGAGCTTCTGCCGCGATTCGAGCCGCAACCGCGTTCGTTAGCACGACTCCCGCCGTATGTACCTTACTAAGTGATCGCATTCAGCCTACTCGATGGCGAACGCGCAGGCGGAAAAGGACGGAGCGGATTAAGCGTTGAAAAGGATCCGCAGAGAAAGGGGAAGGATCGAAGAAGCGACGGAGGGCGAGAGAAGAAATAAATAAAAGGGGGAAGGTGCCGAAGAAAAGGAGAACCCCCTGAAGCGCGAAGTTTTCCACTCGGCCGCCCGCCCACTGGGAGTGGAGGATAAAAAAGTCGAGGCTTCCTCGGAAATTAACAATGCGTGCGCCCTCCTCGAGTGCACTTTCGCGTGAGAAACGCCGCCGCAGAAACTGGGAATCGTAGGCTGGAACAATTCGGGCAATCGGTATCGTCGATCGTGAGAAGACGCGACCTTTTGTGGCCCTTGCAATTATTCGGTCGTGTACGTTTGAAGATTCGAATTACGCGAAGGTACATGCTTTACTCATTACGACTGATGGACCTTTTAAAGGTTCTTCAAGGGGCTCTTATTCATAGGACGGTGAATGTTGCAAAGTTAGAGTCCGCTAATAGCATTAATTTCTCTATAGTCTATAGTCACGACCGGAGTTCGAAAATGATAAAGTAACTGTGTCCCTTGACCGTCCTCAGATAAGTGCCGTCTCGTACCTGACAGAGTCCACTTTCCACTGAGTGACCAAATCTTTTAGAAACATTGTTCGTATCCTTTAAGCAGAACGACGGTGAGCTACCTGTCTGGGTCTGATAAACAATCTGCATCGAAAACCTACCTGCCATAACCTGTTCTATGTCAGACTCTTTTTCCATCAAGGGCTTCTTTCTAATCCTAAGGAACCGGTCATAAGTTAGTCGAACGCCACATGTCGAAAATCCCAAAGTTTCATTAAAAACGAAAGTTTGTACCGCATTGTATGATTTCCTTTGTCCACTCATTGCAAATACCGTCCGCCGCGAAAGAAACGCAAAAGAAATTGCACGTTGAAATTCCAGTTCTAACGTCGCATCTTCACGCATCACACGTGCGGTCTATCTCATTGATTCGCATTAGCGTCCAGCCAGAGACTCGTATCTCTGCACCCGATCGTACTCAACGGCGAGATACACCTAGCGGAATATCGATGGCGGATCGTTAGGCCGCAATAGCAATTCTCCGTCACGGAGGATCGAAGATGCGCCGAGCGGATGTCACGAAACGCAGAGGAAGCGCCAAGATAGACTTAGGCACGCGTCGCGACAGTACAGTCAACACAAATCAAACGCCGTCTGGATGAGGAATTGTCATATAAAACGAATCAACTTGCTCACTTTATGGCGTCACTAAAGAGATGCCTATCTTTGCCATTACAATAAAAAGGTAAATATTGACGGTTCTGCACTTGTCAATGAATAACGGATTGGCAATGTAAGAAGATTAAATACCGGGATCAATTATTTTTATATTTGCCGATTGCGACAACTGTTTTATTCTACGACTCGACCGCACGTAATCGAAGAGCATACATTATTAGCATAGCGTCGGAGTCGGCAAACCGTGGAAATTAGTTGCGAACTTCAAGTAAGGCAAACCTACGATGCGCACTGGCGGAAACCGAAAGTTTAAATAGATCTCTTAATTGAAAGGATACAGCAGAGTGTACATGCTAGAGGAGCGGTGTTTATCTTCGTCCTCGAGACAACTTGATGAGCGAAGAAGTTGCGGCGACAGGCGCGGAAGAGATAGACGAGAGGAAAATCAATATTATGGTGCCCGGATACTTCCTTTGTCGAGGAGTATCGACCGTGCAACGTTTGAGTTCTCAGAATGTTCGACTATGACGAGCGCGGAAATCGGAGCGGCAGATAATGCGTCGGACAATCGTCAATTTATTCGCATAACAAGTACAAAATGTTTAGTTAGTCAGACATACCTCGTTACTGCTTCACTCAATCGATGAAAACACAATTAGAGAAACACAACAGTAAAAATATCTTCCAGCACGCTACGGTAGCCGACCACAACCACGATCACTACAGTCTGACCTGAGAAACTTGACGGTGGCGCCGACTAGTTGCGCGACTCGCTCGCTTCTTGTAAATGCTGCGTAAGAGCGCTTTCACAAGTGACGCGACGTGGGTCGGCCAGCTGATCAACAGTCGCCTGGAATCGCTCACTACCGCGACTAGTCGTCGAAATCGTAGTTTTGCCGATAGAAGCTTGGGTCGGATCATGGTCAAACGGGGCGCACAGGAAGATATTTCTCCTGCTGTTTCCTTCTTTTTATTTTTGTTTCACTGAGGAAAGCGGTGCAGGGACTTGAAAATGAAAATAGTTGACGCCATTAACACAGAGGACCTAATTTATGTAATAGAAAAATACCGCGCTATATGGGATACACACGCAGAAGGGTACAGTAATAAGTTAGACAAGAAAGACGCATGGGAGAATGTAATTATACAGTTCTTTCCCGATTTCGAAGAAAGATTAGCAGTCGAGAAACACGAAATAAGTAAGTTTCTTTTTGGAGCAATCATTATTTGCCAAGAGCGTCTGATTATTCAACCAATTTATGTATACGTAAGCTGGTGACATTTTTTTATATACGATACACATGCCATGTAAGGAGCCTTTGTGACTGACAAAGAAATTGGCAATAATATTGTCGCAATCCTCCACCAAGTTATTTTGAACGCAATATGCTTTAATGACAAATTCTATTCAAATTGAATGCACGTGTAGTGCATAAATTCTGCGTAAGACTCCGTCTGAGTAGGAATTTCATATTATGGCTTTCTAGTTTTTTGAGGGATACTACATTTATTGATATAGTGGTATTAGTCTTGAGCGATAGAAAATGTACACTGGTTAATGAAATTCCATTGTACTATCAAGCCAAAGTTTGCTTATCAAGTGTGAAGAATACTACGGTTTTACCTTTTCCCCCAGATAATTACAAACTTGGCAAATAATATATGATATTTCCTAAGTGCCAAGTCTGATATCGTAGGAAGCACTCATATATTACTTTTTCTGTTTATCATAGCACTTGCCATCCAAAGAAAATGGAAAAGCATTAGGACTTGCTATTCACGAGAGCTCTTGAAAAAGAAGTCTGAGAAGAACAGTCCACGTGCCACGGGACGTAAGCAGTACATGTATTTTGACCAACTTCGATTTCTGGAAACACTTTCAAAAAGTGCTGCAGCAAATGCAGCAGACGACTATGATGGTGAGAGCAGTACTTCTGAACCAACTAATTTACCAGATGAAATCATTCTGCCAAATTCAAATTCTAAAAACTGCTGGAATAAGAGGAAAAGCGAAGGTGATGGGTTGACTACTACTATTAAGCAGGAAATGGTCAGTGATAATGAAATGAATACAAGTGATTTGGACGAAGACAAACTCTTTCTGTTGTCACTTGTACCTGATATGGGAAGAGTACCACAAGAGTGCAAGTTGAAACTCAAATCAGACATTTTAATGATGATTTCCCATGCTCAACAGATGTCATCTTATCATCAAACCTAGATAAATCCGCGACTAAGAGAATAACAGCTACCATCGATCTGAATGACTCACTCTAATTGTCACCAACATGGATAACTAAAAATTTGGTCAGCTACCTGTAGAGCAATAATACTATTAAAACGGTATGTTCAGGATTTTCCCCAAAACTGCGTTTTGTCCTGGATCTACTCGGCTGGATTCGTCAGTGGGACTATGCAGAGTGGATCTTGGTCTAAACACATTATATTACTACACTGACTGAAGTTACTGGTCGTCGCAATTTATTATATCATAATTTATGATTGATGATATGATTATATCATAAATATGTCACACAATGAAATGTAACTTTAAAATAAAGTTAAACGTAATGTTTTTTTTAAATCTCTTATCCTTTCAAACAACCAACATCGTTTTATGCACGTTTGCAAGAATGCTAAAACTATTACCATACATACTTTAGAGTTACGGCACGCTTCTAATATAAAGTCGGACTATTTCTCATTAATGTTTACATTTTTGTAATATCCGTATTTACGTATATACTGGAATATGCAACGTATCAAACGATTTCTTGGACATTCGGGAGTATCCGCGATATTAGTGACTGAGTGCTGCAATTGGTCGACGCAACCGATCGTTTCGTGTGAAAAAGCTCTAAGAATCGGTGATCAATATTACGGTGTTCAGACTCGTTTCTTACCGCGGTGCATCGACCAAGAAGCCGGTTCTATTCCCGGCACAGCAATGACGGCGTTCTCACGACGGACGAGCTCCTGCGTCGAGCTGACGCCTGCGAAGGATCTACTGATGGCATATCCATCATCCTTCACTTCACTCAATATTCTAGTTGACAGTGTTTAGATAGCCGCAAGAAAAATAAACCACAATTCGACCGACTACGACCGGATGTTATATAACAAAAAATGTACTTCACTTTACAATCGTAGAATAAAATGAAGACATTTACACCCTGAAACCTTCACACCCCCAAACAAACCTCACCCCTCAGTTCGTTGGAAAGGTAGAAAATCGAAATATCAAAGGATCCAACGAGAGGATGTCAGCAGGACGAGAAGGAGGTGGAAATGCTGGTGGGGGGAAACAAGGAGAGAAAAGCGAAGGCCAGGGAGGAAAAGGCTCCGAGGCGTTGCAAGGAGGAAGAGGGAACGTGGTTAGCACATGGCGGACATTAACTTCCCATTAACCCATCCGTTCTGGCTGGCGCCAGGAGTAATCGCCATCTCGCGTGCAACTCCTTCGGGCTATTTATAAACCTGCCCCCTCGGACTATGAGCCGCGAGTAGGGCCGCGATAAAATCCATTTCGTCGCGCAAACCGATAACGAGAGTACGCTCCTGGAGGAGCGAGGGTCCTCGACTCGATATTTCTTCGGACGTTGCACGCCAGCGGCCTTGGTCGGTACACCAAGTCTACTGCCAAAGAGTTTTCTCCTATTTTCTTACATTTTCTTATCTTTCTTAGCCTTTCATTTAGACACGGCTCTACTTTTTCGATCGTGTTCATCAAATTTGACTGATTCAATTAACATACCACGGAATATCCCTGAAATTCTTCGTATCGCATTTAGCCCTACAAGGTAGCAACATCAAAGCCACTGCAACCTTGTGGACCGAAGCCGACAACCCGCGTAATATCAATAATCCGGCATTCAGAACCGCAGTAATCAAGCAACGATATCCTGGTAGCATGATGCCGCTACAGCGGTACCGTTGCTAATCTCGCGTCCAAATAAGGAATCTCTGAAAAGGAAGAAAAATGGACAACCCGATGGTCAATGACATCCAACCAGAACATCGTCGCGGCATTATGCAATCGTAATCAGTCAGCTCTGCGGTCTTCTATCGTAAACACAGCAGGCAACGTCAGAATAGAAACATTTTTTCAATATCCATGAGAAAGCGAAAAAGAACGTCCACCTGTATGACACACAATCTTTGTTGGAATATCGACAACGATAACCCACATCCTACCTACTGAATTCATAAAACTTTCGACGCATTCCCGAAGATATAGTCCATCCAATAAGCGTCTCGCTCATTCCACTTCTCCCACATCCATCGCAGGATTAGTAAGATTGAAGCTCCACCGCATGAGATCACCCTCCTGTCTTCCCATACGACGGGACATGCCGAAGACAGTAATCTTCGTTAATATCAATAAACCGCGGGTAGGAGGGATCAGCACTTGGCCGCGGTAATCAGCGCGAGATACCAAACCAGCAATATCCCGTGCACGAGATACGGACGATAGTATGAGCATCGGCCGTTTATACGCGAAACCAGAACTCGCAGATAATAATCTAGGATCTATAAATAGTCTGAGAGCGGTGGCTTCCCTCGGTGCCTTTAAAGAAGAACGTAATTGCGGCTAAGGAATGGGGATAGCGAGGTAGGTATGGCAAGAGGCACTGCAAACTGTAGCGAAGACTCTACCTTGCCTGAGAAATGTAACGACCATCACGCACTCGCTTTAAAACATTGAATGCGATGTCAGCCACATACGGCTGAGAGCGTGAGTATTTCACGAACCAATATTGGAATAGTAGTATGGATGGGATATCGCGTTGGGGAGTTTGATTCTTCTTCTGGCCGATTGTTGATTAGATATGGGGAACAAAAGGTTGAAGGCGACTTCGTAGTTGCACGAAATAGGTTTGGTGTTTCTGCGAGGCGAACATGCGGTTTAACGCGAGGCTGGAATTTACTGTTAATAAAGGAGCGGAGAAATAGATCATGTCAGACGACGTCTCTGATAAAAAAGAACACATCCTCCCACTCGGCTGTGCAGGTAGGCGGACAGCATCTCTGAGGAGTAGTCAGAAGAGCGTGGCCGCTATTGCAGTTAGTATACACACACCTGACACAGACGCATGCCAGATAATGTCCGAGATCTATAAATAGATCCTGGCCTCGGGGGAGGGACGAGGAAGAACCACGAGCTGCACGCGAGATGTTTTTTGCTAGGTTGGTATCGGGATAAAAAAGAGGATGATCGACTGGTTCGACTCGAATGCCTTCCATTGGCGCCTTCACTCCGAACGTCAGACGACAAAGTAAGTAGAAGAACAGTTATATTGGCGGACCCTGGCATTATCATAAAGACATTCGGAGCCGCGGACTCTTTCACTTTGACAGAGTGTGTCGCAAAAAGCCGGCTACCATCCAATACCGAGTGACGACATGATAGAAGGTTCAAATATCACCTGGAGATGTTGTACGAATTTATCAGGAAACTCAATTCAGGGAAACACACTGAAATTACGAAGACGTGGATAAAAATATTTCTCTCTGTGAAAGTCATTCCTACCAGGATCAGCGTACGCCATTGCCTTCGTCCACCTTCGTCCACACTAACCACTGGTTCTCCGACTCTAGAAAGGAAGTAAACGTAAGGAGACGGCGGAATAGGCGCCCGGCGTCTTTTGAGCTCTAGCACTCGGGTTGGTAACCGGGCTGGCCATTTTTCCCGTTCGCCTTTATACAACGATGAGAGCGAAGAGGCGAGGGGGAGCGATTAAGGGGCACGCGAAGCTGGTTTACCTTGCGAAGGCTTTCTTACGTCCTGGCAACCGAGTGCACCGATCCTGGACGACCGCGGTGCACTATCCTCAGGAGAAGTCGTCCTGTCGGCACACTCCGCCGACAGATCGCCGTATGCGGCAACTTTTTTCCTTACCCGCGTCGGCTTCGATCGATCCAAGGACGCGAGGGGCTGGAAACGTTCTGGAGAGATGAGGCGAAATGGGGAAGAAAAATTGTAGGATGAAGAGAATGGCGGGAAAAGGACTGGGCCGCATAAGGTTTACGATCGGCTGAGATTGGATATTGAAAAGAAAATTTATGCGCGAGTGCTGCGGTCGGCGAAATGAGATGAAGTGAGAAAAAGTGGAAAGTACATTTCAGGTGAAAGAATAAAAGTAAGATAGTGAAGAAAAATCGAGGATTACGGGTACTCGAAAGTCATATGTATAGTATAGGGATGTACGTGTTACAAGGAACGAACAAAGCCGCTTTCAAGCGAAGATAAAACCTTCGACATGATGATACCCTGCAATCGTATTCAATTTCGCCAAGCAGAATCAAAAGAACTCTCTTCCCCTCAACAAAGAACAACGAAGCAAGAGCCGGTTGACCTTGCGACGATTTTCTTGCGTTCTCGAACTATTCTGCCATCCACTCCACCCTCTATGATAATCATCCTATCAGGACTCGCCACAAGTGGCGTCTTTCTGCCGATTGGCTCGATCGATCTGGACTCAAGGCTACGATCGAAGATGAACTATTGGCAACAGAAACTTCGGATAGAAGCTTGCAACCGAAACTTCCATTGCAAAGATTCAAAATACGTTTACAAGTTTGCTGGCCCGAAGATATGTATGCCGAAGTGCAAAGACGCGAAGTTGACGGAGTCGATGGACATTCATTTGTCTTCCGAAGATTATCTTAAGTGTATTGCCTCTCCTATGGCGACAAATTGTAAAGTGCATTCTTGAGGACACACTTTCCGATGGCAGCCTTGCAAGTCGTGTACATAGGACAAAATTGACTGTAAATGCATTTGAAGTCTGAGTAGAGGGCAACGAAAAATCGACACAGATAAATAGAAGTTAGCAAATTTTGGTTCCTACAACCGATGAGAAATTGATGTTCTACGAACGATAGAAGAACGCGTGAAAAATCAATAATACGACGATGTGCAAACCAGCAGCCAGATAATTGGACAGGACCGAAGTTGGATTTACGGCACCAGGATCAGGCATTAAGAAGATCGTCGCGAACAGTGCGAAAGGCCGCAAGAAGATTCTACGATCGTAATAAAGCGCGCATCCTGTCGACATCCTCGCCCGTAAAGGTATCCTCTGCTCGAATTTAATGGCGTCGACAAAGAAGAAGGGTAACTTGAAACTCGGGAGTAGTATACGCTCTTGAAGCTGAAGGCGCAACATATATCAGGATCATCAAAGCAAAACAGCGCAAAAGAGAAACAACTCGCCAGCGCGAAGCAGAAGCCAAAATAAACTGTCTCAAATATCATACGGAAAGAGAACAATGGAGGGCGAAGAGAGCAAATTGAAAAATTCAAGGGAGTAGGTACAAAGGAAATTAAGCAGAACGATAAAGAGGAAGATTGAAAGAAACTAGTGGTACAGCGTGATGGTTCGCGAAAAAGAAATGGAAGAATGGAATGGAGAAGAAGAGTGGAATGGAAACGTTGAGAACTTGCTAATGGAAAGAGAAGAATGGAAAGAGAAACCGAGCGAAGGGGAAGGAGTGTGCTTGTTCTTCCACTTTTCTTCTGCTTCTTGTTCTTCCACTTTTCTTCACCGCGAGGTACGATCGGCGTTCTATTTATATCGCGAGAGTGCCGTCGGCGTGGTGCATCGAAGGAAACTCGAAGCGGCTCTTCTTCCTTCGAAGATATCCTGCTACTGGTCTTCATAGAAAATGAGAGAAAATTATCCCGCGAGGCGTTGTCGACACTATTCCGGCAGGTTTCGCGTGTATTAATAGAACCGCGGACTTCTTCGCTGATTTGCCCGAAGAAAGGGGAAGTCGCTTTGATTGGCGAGAAAATTACATTCACCACCCGTGGCCATTATCTCTACATTGGCAGATAGGCTCAGACGGGATTCTTGACGGAAATCATCGTCCACGTGATGCCGCGACGTCAGAATAATTATATCGACAAGAGCAAACAGGTGAAATAAGTATTTGCACGCATGACTGTGACTTACGCAGAGGAATCTCTAAGGTCCAGCGACATGAAATCTCAAATTGAATCGTTGAGATGGAAATTGAATCGATCCTTCCTTGGAATCCGTTAGTAGCATCGTCTTCGGGACATGTAATACATAGTGAAATATTTCGCATGTATCAATTCTGTTCTCACCTCTCTTCCTTCTACTCGTTCTTCAATTTGCATCGAGCTGTAGCATTCACGACCCAGACGGGCCAGGCCGTTAATCTACATAGAGGAATCTCGCGAAAGGCAGAGGGCGTATTTTTAGAGAATCCCAGCCACTATATCACGGCCCATCGGACGGGCAAAAGTTATTACCGGTTTAGGACTTTGCTTCTCATCGTGCTTTCGTGGGCCCCAAGGGCCCAAAACTCGTTAAGACGTCGAGTTCGCATCGGGGCTCGCTGTATTACATGAAAAACGAGAAAGAGCACAAAAGAGGGGAGGATCTTGGTCCCCAAGGTGAAGGTCAAGGCTGTAACGGCCTGGAGAACGCGGGATTGAGGCATGGAAAAATTGGAGAACGAGGTAGAGGAGAAAAGGATCGGTAAAGGAATGAAAGAAATCGCTACGGATATCCTATGCACAGGACTACAAATATTTCAACGCTTCCGAAGTAAGAATCTTCAAAGATGGAACATGAGTCATCGAGTCGAAGAGAGCAAAGCACAGGCTAGTACAAAGAAGACGGAGAAAATGATCGAACGACCAGAAAGAATGATCCTCAGGTTGGTGAACCTGAAGAACGAGGCAAAACCTCGAAGGTCGAAGTATCTCTGGCTTCTACTCATCCGCTGACGGTTGTTCATCGCGTCGAAGACGCCACGGAGGGTGACTCTTTTTCTTCAGACATCTCCTTTTCTCCATCTCTTTCGATTGCCATCTTTGTCTTTTTGCATTTCCCATCTTTCCCTTCGATGTACCTCCTTCGTCTCTCGGTCTCGCTCTCTCCTCTGGTTTCCTCTCCTTCGTACGCTTCCCCCTCGCGAGGCCGCATACGGGGATTCGCGTCGATACGGTTGCTGAATGCTGCTGCAAAAAGCTAAACCTGCTCCTCCCTAACCTGCTCCATCCTCCTTTTCCATCCCACGTTCGTTCGTTTTCTTCCAGCTCCACCTCCGTCCGCGCCCTTCACCGTTGCTTCGTCTTCTGCCATCTCCGTTCTTCTAGCATTTTCTGTCTCTGCCTGCCTCCCGTGCCGTCCTCTTTGCGCTCTTCGAAATTTCTTGCACTTCGAGAGGCGAAAAAGAAAGCGCCGAAGAAAAAGTAGAAGAAGGTGGGCAAGAAGAATACCCCATGGGTGCTGCAGGACCCCGAACAGTTTTGGGCTTGTCGGACGAAATATGCTCTTTTGTATCGGCACATCTTGACTGCAACCTCTGCCTTGTGCTCTTGCCTCGCTTCTTTTTCTCTCCTCTCGTATCTCAAAGCGAGTTTTTTTGAGCTCCTGATTTAAGGCACTTCGTTCGCGAATACAATGGCCCTCAACCCCGTCGCTTCGTCTTATTGGTTTCGGATACGTGAGGTTCGAGAGGAGCATTAAATTCAGAATCGAGATCTTAACTTCGATATCCTTGTCGTAGGGAGAGGAGCAGTAAGGGAGGAAGAGGTTCCTAAAGTTCAAGCGGTTCACAATGTTAAACTACTTTGATAGAAAGAAGAGTGCCGACGAGTGTAATTACATACGTAAAAGGTGTTCAATTCGATACGATCTATTTTGTGAATATGGAGGAAGTAAAACAGTATCGAAGACGATGCCCCGTCTCGCACGACCCTTTCGACGTTACCCACCCTTCGTCAATCGATCCACACGATCTACAACTATGAATTTATCGCCCGTGATCACGCGATCCCCTTGCGATCTCTGAATCTGCCAAAAAGGTAAAGCAAGGATGCAACGAAGAAGAAGAGCGCTCGGCAGTAAGGATAACGAGTAGAACAAGAACGTCTAACGAAGCAGTAGAGGACGTAGACTATGGATCGCGGTGATCTCGCGGCACGTCGTCGATCGAAGTTGCTAATTCAGCGACTGGCGCCAGGTTCTTCGCTCCTTCGTTCTTCGTTCTTCGTTCTTCGTTCCTCGGGTGCACCCGTTAATCCCGCTGAACCCCTCCTTATTTTTATCCCTATTTTCTCGTCTTTTCGAGCGATCGACTCCGCCGACACGGCACTTCCAACTACCGCTGATTGTGACTCGGGCTAAACGACAGGATGGACGAGTTTCTCTATCCGCAATTCCTGTCGACGATTCAATAGACACCAAGAGTCGGCAGGAGAGTATAATTTCTGTGTCCTCTTGCGCGATTAAGTTCGCTATTTAACCGAATTTCTTAATAAGCCCATAGGTAGTGGATCGTTTAAACGATCGATTCATCAATTTGAATCAATAACTTCCGGCAGATGGTATCTCGGTATGAGAAGGTAAGAGGTTCGGCGTAGGAAGAGATCGGGCGGGTTTGTTGGGCGAATGGATCTACCGTTAACGATCGGCCGCGCTCCATTAAATACTACGCACTTGGCTAATTGCCGATTCCTCGTAACCGGCCGGATTCTCGTATGGATTACGCGTATAGGCGCGATCGCGACGCATACGTTAACAGGCGGACTCCGCCCGATCGTTCCTCCGTGTCTCGCGACTCACACCTCGCGCCGCGGCAGTTTTCCTCTCTCTCTCTCTCTCTCTCTCTCTGTCTCCATCGGTCGATCGTGATTCCTAAATATAGCCGCCAGCGGCCAGACATCAATGGCCTGAATTTGATCGGAAGCAATCGCGCGGGGATCGGCATCTATTTTCAACTTCGGGTTCTACTTTATTATCAGCTCGTGTCAATGAACCGCGGAAGCGCGGAATACTTTGATGAGCGTGTTTAGCTAACGGCATCGTTTGCAAGTCGTTTATGCGTCCACTTTTATGCACGGCGGTGCTTATCATTACTGTGCCTAAACGTTCTGACAGTTGACTGGTGTTTTGGAAAGGAAGAATGCGATAATGGGGAGCTTGATGAAAGTAGAAGTGAAACGTGGAAATGAATAAATCGACGATCATGCCCGTACGTTCGTCTTAAGCTAAACATGAAACGGAAACATATGTTGCCGACATTCGTTTAAGCGATCCCCGCATCAAGAGCAATTTCAATTTGTACGATTAAACGTCCTAGCGATTCACCCATCTCGGCTTCGTCGAGGCACTTGAGAGGAGATCAACGGATGATACGCGGGTCCTTTTCATGATCGACGGACCGATTGGGTCGCCGATGGATCGAGAGGGTAAACGTCGTTTCAAGCGTCGGCGTCGCTCGGACGTGTATACATGTGGGGGCCCTTTCACGCGATTGTCGCAGTACTTTTCCAGACGCCCAAGATTATTAGGATTCTAAACGCACAGCGAACATCGGGCTATCAAAATTATTTGTTACAAAAATCTTCGAAATGTTCTCTGTCCTGAAGAAGTTACACATTGACGACGACGTAAAGATAGTTCTGTATCCTAAGCAGCCTCTACTCCTACATTCCAACACCCTCGCACTGCCGAAAATCGCGCAACAGTCGTTCAATTCATGCCACCGATTGAATCATCGGAAACACGAGCGATCCTCGGAGGGTTCGTCGTTCTCGAAAACTCTTTCTCTTGTCTCCCGCCAGTAATGCCCTCTCGACGCATACAGAGACACGTTTGACGCGTTGAATAACGGGGCGATAAAGGCGAATGCCGCGGGAATATCACGATAATCGGCCGAATGATGGATAATGATCGGGGCGGCTGCCTTTCGCGCCCCTTCCCTGCCCGCCACCAGACCATTATTCAATTGAATTCAATGCTACGCCAACCATTACGGAATTGACTTCGAGAACTTTCTTTCGGGCATCCGTCTGCGTCGGACAGACGTTACTTCCGTCGGTCAGCCCTACGAGAAACGACCTGTAATATAGACGCCGTAGGCATACCGGCCGGTGGCATCACAACGTTATGAGATCCCGACTTTATGACGCTTTTTCGGGACACAAAGCGTGGGAGGTGACTTTGTGACATCAAAATTGATCCACGAATGAAACTACATTGAAGATGACACAGGAGACCTTTCGAACGTCTCCTTGGTATTTTCCGAAAAATATACAATTTTTCGCAAAATTTGCCTCTCCGGCAATTGAGGCAGGAACTGACGAAACTGACAGAAATCGTTAAGCAGAGTACAGAAATGTCCTGCAGGAGTGTCCGTTCTCAGGTGAGGAAGTCCCATTTTACCCACTCTTTGTTAGTCCGCTCGAAATTTTGAGGGATGTTTCAAAGACACCAATAGAAGACACAAGACTTTGATAAAGTTTCCCACATTTTCACTGTTAATGGCCAGTTCGTTCCCGACATAAATTTGCCCAGCGGCATCATCGTCGTCGCTCTAGCATCGGTAGTTCCCAGGAGCGTAGTCAGATCACGTAGCATCGGTACACGGGAGAAGATGGTGGAGTAAGAGGTGGAGATAAGGGAGGAGGTAGGAGGAGCTGAACCTCCGCCGATTCCTGCACCTTTTTTTTCCTTTTCCGGCTAGTACGCTACGCTCGGCGCTGACTACTGACATTGAGATCGTCAAGAAACGTCCATTGTATTTCGCACTTCGCACCCGGACTGCTAATACGCCTCTCGTAGACGTAGACTTCCTACGTCGTAAATCCTACGCTGTCACGACCTAGCGAATTCGCGCGCCATCTTTCCCAGGGGAAAGGGAAGGGGAAGATGCAGGGTCTTTCAATTAATTTCTGTCCGCAGAAAATTTGATTAAGTGTCTGCTCGTTGTTCAGACGATCGGAGAAAATAATTTCTTTCGTATGAAATATACATAATTAACATGATCACGTTATTATATTTATCCGTTTATGCAGCAACGATTTCCCGATCTTGCGTCATTTCGATCATCGTTTTAACGTTCACGCGGAAATCTAATCTACGCATAATCCGAATCCCAACAAAAACTAGACATAGCGCATAAATCTCGAAGGTGGCTGGAAGAAGAAGGAAACGTGTCCCTCCAGTTACTCTATAAGTTTTTTTTTTATCCCCGTATCATCTCTCTGACAACCCTTCGGGATTAAGGTCGAGCGAAGTGATGGATCGAGATCGACGAACTTTGTTGTTTGGCGCGATCCACCACGCCGCGCCAGAAGAAAAAACAACACAGTCCAAAACCGACGAGAAGCATACAAAACGATCGACGATCAAACAACTGAATTACCTCTACGGATGAAAAAAAACATTGAAATAAAACTACGGACAACACGAAAAACAGAGTCACCCATGAAAAAAAAAAGAGAAAAAAATGTAAAATTATCGATGATCAGTCAACTGGACTGGCTTTACAGTTAGTGGACTTAGTGGGGCCAAGATAAAAAAACAAGATGCGGCGAAAGAGATTGGAAAGGATCCGAAGCCGAAACGTGTGTTAAAAAAAAAAGCACCGTTCGCTTGGTATATTTTTTTTCAACGCTCCGATCGTTCGCCGTATCGATCCTACGATCTACGCTCGTCCGCGTCGCGTGACGCTTCCTTGGTACGAAATTAACGCCCGCGCTATTTACAACGCCGCTTTTAATAAGTCGCGCTAAACTCTGCATCGCGTCGTGCGGACGTGTTACGCAATTAGTGCGCCACTGCTAATGGACATCGGCGCAAGGTTGAGAAATGAGAAGAATGCGTCTGGACCGATTCGTTTGTCTTTAGAAAGTCCGATGTCAGAGGACACACGAGTCGTCCGTATCGATTCGTTTAACGTCAATTTGCACCCGATTTATACGTGTAAGTGTTTATAGAGGAGAAATAGGAAAATGGCTTGATTAAATTGATGCTTATGACTTCCTGTTTTAGACCGTCAAAGTTTCCATCTCCTGTCCTTCGTCGGAGTCGGGCCGCAAATATCGCCAAGTCCGCGAGATGAATATCGCGAAATCGAGCGAACACCGCCGGAAAGAGAGCGCGTGCAGCGAGCCTTGGGAGGCGATGACTTGACTCACCTTTTCCAACGTCGTATAGTTACACAGAATTACTCAGTCGCATAGACGAGTTTTTGACGCGCGTCCGCGTGACGGCGGACGGTTTGCAAGTAAGATTTCATAATGGCTTCCTGATTTTTAATCCTCCCGATCCCCGCGAGCACGACTTTGGCAGTAGAAGAACGTGCGCTGATTTTATGCTGGATCAGCAAGGCTGCGCGTTTGCGGACGTTTTTTCACCGGCTGCGGTACGTAAGAATTTAAGAGCAGCGCGGAGGTAGGAAAGGTCCTCGTTACAATGGCCGACGTAAAATACACCATCGTTGCAGCTAATCGAAGGGCGGGTACACGGACGACCCTCCACGATTTATGTAATTTTCCTCTCAGCCCTGAGATCCTCGATGGGCGAGATAAGACGAGACGAGACGAGAGACGGGATAATTTATTCCCAACGCCTCGCCCCGAAAGATAAGACGTCACACGGTCAAAAAGTAAGTTTGTCCGAGGGTCGATTACGAGGCATAGATTACGGAGTTCGGACTGCCTCTAGGGACTATGAAACGGTTCACACTTTCCTGGTGGAACAGTACTGGGACGTCGAGGCGGAAGTTTTCTAATGCTGTGAGCTATGGACGGAAGAATACCGGGACCCGCCTTCAACGAAGAACAAACTACGAGCGGGTGTCGTTGGGTTTAGAAAAGAAAGCCGCCGGTTCGACCAAGGTCGAGGCTCTACGGGGCGGGAGGGAAAGGAACTATTATCGTTGTGCAAATATTTTATGTCCACTCTGTGCGGTGTACCTAGGCCCCTTCGTGCCGACCGTGCAAAGAAATTGAAAGTATACGGGAAACGTAAATATTACCGCGTGCTGCGGCGGCGGACAATAAATCATTACTGGGCGAGGAGGATGGAATTGAGAAATATCAGGGAACGCGCAGTCGTGTTGTCATATATAATGTAATGTAGGAGGAGAAATGTGTATTCTCGAATTATTAGCAGAATACTTTGACGCACTACTACTGAACTACATGGTACTACTGAAAACTATCGTATCGATTGATGAAGCGTGCATAGGCGCCGTCATTGAGGTCCCGACTTGACCCTGAATACAAAACGGGAGGCAGCCAAGTTCGCGGTCGTCTCGGATTTCGTGATCGCGCAAGAGAATGACGAGGATTACGACACAACCCCTTCCGCCGCGTCAAATTCAAATGTCCCGACGATGACGTGCTCCAACTCAAAAGAAAACGACGGAAAGTCAAGGTGGGCGGAAGTGAAATAAACACAAATGACTTGAACGAAAGTGAAACTAGAGAGCACTGAACCCTACAACTCAACTCCTTAGGTTAAGTGCCGAAGAGTCAAAAGAAACTTATTTCAAATAAATCTCCTAGTTGGTCAAGCAATAACAACGCAAACACCACTCCGAAAACGCAAATGAGAAATCATAAATCGTCCGAATGTTTCACAATGCGCCGGCATTTACGGAACATCAGCTGGCGCAGAAGTATGAATGAGCATATCGACTGGACAAGTCGTGTAACTTGCGCGCGTGAGATGGTGCACGTGTAAAAGGTATGCATATACGCGTATCCATCCACCTATGTATGTGTGTACATTGTCTCGCGCGTGACCAGCATAAGTCTGGCGTTTCCTCCTCATTCTTTTTCCGTCCTCCTCCCACCTCCGCATTTAGAATGTTCTTTCATGAAGTACCGAACGTAGACAGAAAAAAGCTGCACGCACGTTCGGTACACGCTCGTACGCGTACGTATGTACTCATATGCGACGAGATGTATGTTCCCCGTGCCCGTGCGTCGTGCGTCGTGTGATCGGTTGGCAAAGGTCGAGCACACATTCGCGAGGCCGTGCGAGGCCGAGAATCGTCGCTTTCGAGGGCGACCGGAATCCTAAATGTACGCGCAGGGTCGATTGTTAGTCGGAATGACGTGGATATGACGCTCGTGAACGGCATTGCGCTCGTCTTTGACTAGGCCCGCGAATGTGCTCGGTACATTCTCGGTAGCTTCTCCTTCGCTCCCCGCGTCTCATTGTGTCGCGAGATCATGCTTCTCGTTCGATGCACTTGCAATCAGAGACTTCATTCTATTCTGATAAATGGCAGCTTCGAAATTCGATGGACTGCATCGACGTTATGCAATACTACTGTTAACGTGGCAACCGGTCAGATGTCATGTTAACCGTCAACCATACAGCGACCTCTTAACTCCAACGCATTACGAAGGAGTCGTAAGAGCGACAAATATTTGTGTACGCTGCCTTTTTTTCTTCATTCATCTTGCGAACCATTTTCCTGGTTCCTCCGCGCACGACGTAGGAAGCCGAGGATTACGACGTAATTGATCAGTTGCGGGCGTGCAACAAGACAACTCTCGGCCATGCAAATCGATTCTTACGACCGGTTTCGTTAAGGTCATGCACCATATAACGAGATCGTTTTCTAGCTGACACAGTGGTACCGGGCACGACTTTGTATCGAGACGCATAATAGACGCCTTCCCGTATAGTAAAACGTCCCTTCACCTCGCGCGCCACTAAACAGAAGCGGTTTTAAATCCGTTCCACACTGTATGAACTGCTCACCCGGCCGCTGCGTACTTCAATCCGCAATTGAATGTGATCGTAAGATTAAACGAAGCCAAATTATGACGAGCGAGCGACGTTTCTACCATTATGTCTCGCGTCTTCGGAAGTTCACGATAGTAAGTCGCACGGTGCGATTTAAACGTTGGCACGAGGTTATTAGGATGTGAATGGACCTTTATAGCGTCGGTATCAGTGGCAATGCGTCCGACTTAAACAAGTCGTACATTGTCCGGCTTGGATGGTGTCATTTCCACTGCGAGAGATTGACCCCGCGGAGCACCGACTTTGTAACGCTTTCTCTCGGAACCTGTCTCCTAATGAGTCATTATGTAATGCCTAACGAGGAGTCGATAAGGAATGCAATATGACAGACCTTATATACGCGTGGATTATTAAGTATATCTGACGGTGGGCAGTAGATCGCCCTGACCGAGAAACTTCAGTTATAATCGTATCTCGCAAGAATTTGCATAGTACAAAGTCTATGTTGCATAGTGCTCAATGAAACTGTGAAAGGTAAATATTGTATATGTGCATTAAACACGTTACGATGATATAATAGAGAATTATTTAATACCAATCTGTCCGAAGGCACACACAGCAAGCAAAATGAACTGAATGTATTATTCGCAATAACAATAAAGACGATCGAAACTGAACATGGCACTGTACCACCGAGTTTGTCTTAACAAATCACGACCATAGGATCCTAGAACAGTGCTTCCATGTGAACGACGCCTTACGCCAAAGAAGTCTCGCTCGTGCACCGCGTGCACCTGTTTCAACATGCAAACGTACTCGCTGTGGACCGGTTCGTAAAGGTCGAGCATTATTCGCCGAGGTCGTTTCACCGGCAATCGTGGATTGAACGCGTATCTGGCTGATTCTCACCGACGATTGCCAATTTCTCGGAATGATACTCGGCGACATATGAGAGAAACTTTGCTTTACGAGCACTGCAACATCATCGTACTCCTGAAAACTTATAACAAGAAGGTTCAACGTTTTCGGATAGCAAAGGCACATTGCCACTGATTCGATGTAACAAAATAAGAAAAAAATTGTCCACGAGCACAAAGATACTCCCAGGTAACTGGGAAAAGGAAAAAGTTGAAGAATAGTGAGCGCGTGGCAAGTGAATAACGTATAAGAGATTCGAATGATGAAAAATGAAACAGGGCAGATAGCCGAAGGAGAGAAACGAATAAGTTGTATGTAAGAGATAAACAAAGAGGGCGAAGGGGCGGTGGGGGAGGAAATATAGTGGGGCCGGATTGGCAGAGGGGGGAATGCCGCAGAAAGAAGAAGCCGTCCTGCCGGGCCGCTCTCTCGAGGTCGCACGTACGTCCGTATAATACTCGTAATACGTGTAATACGGATAATACCTGTAATACCTGTGTAACGCATTACACACCAGCGCACGGGCAGCTCTTAACAGCCGGCGACCGGTCGCCACCTCCTCGTCCTTGCGACGAGGGTCCACGACTTTCGACGCGTCGCGAATCCGACGATTGAAGACGTCGAGTCCTGATCCTTCTTTGACGCCAATAACAGCCACGGCTTCGATTCGAAATGGCCGACTTGCCAGTTGTGCCAGTTACAGCGCTAAAACTAGCTGCAGTGCGCGAAGGAGTCGTACGAATTAAATGTGTCGAATGAAGAGAATGGCGAGTTGCAAAATCACCATTCCGGTTTGTGACAGAAAGGGATAAGCATGAATAAACCATTATTCATCCACGTCGGGCCGACAAAAATATTTGCCGCACCAGAATATGAATTTTACACAAATTCACCGCAAAAAGGATAACTTATTCATATTTTGTTGAGAGTGTCAGGATAGAAAATGTCGAAAAATATCAAGGACGCCTCTCTCGCGCGCGGAGAAAGCCTCGTGTATCGCCCCAACGTAAGCAGTATTCTCGAGCGTACTTCGTATACAATCGCATACGCAACGCACGAAATAATGAATCGGTGATCGATACGCGATAGGCAGGGTATTTCTCGAACAGGAATGCTCGAGTCA
Organism: Priocnemis perturbator; assembly: GCA_963942575.1. Classification (NCBI taxonomy): domain Eukaryota; kingdom Metazoa; phylum Arthropoda; class Insecta; order Hymenoptera; family Pompilidae; genus Priocnemis; species Priocnemis perturbator. Next base: position 13,483,546 of record OZ012653.1, read on the forward strand.
CGATCCGCGGCCAAGCCTTCGCGGTTACTGAACAACATTTTACGCCTTACGACGCTGCCTTATCATTATCCCTCACCCTGCCTGTCTGTACGTCGCTTATTAATCCTGAAAAATTGAAGCGTTTCTTTTTGAGATGTCACTCAGGCATGTCAGTGATGCCAAGGGAATTTCTATTTTTTGGCACAAGTCCCAGTGCGTATCGCGCCGTTCACGTGCAACCGCATACATTCAATTTTCACATAATAACAAGCTCGGAGTCGCCAGTGTTGCTACATGTAATAGGTACCTGAACAACGTGATAGCTGATTCAAGGAAGATTCAATGATGCTGAACAATATGGAAAAATCCGACGAAGCGAATTCCGAAGCAGATTACCTCCCCCGAAAAATAGTTCCAGTCAGAAGGATGATTTATATACCGCGCCGAAGTCGGGCAAACGGCAATCATGGAAGAAAGAACATCCCGAAGAGGCGTGCTTGGCTATTTTCAGTCTGGACGCCTCTTCCGCCGCGGGCTTCAACATCTTTCTTCTTCAACGTTGGCCAACAACGACGACGACGACGACGACGTGCTCATGAGTCTCGGGAAGACTGTGAAGCAGGAGAATAGTATCCACGGCGCGCACGGCTCGGAGACGAGATGGAACGGGTTGCCGTTCAGGTTTTGCTTCAGGGGATCGTTAAGATAATCGCTGCTATCCTCATCCTAACTTAGCCGCAGCCGCAGAACATCCGCGGCTCACTCACACCACGCCAACCCTCTTCTATAGTTCATCCTTACTCTCCACCCCCTTTTCTCGAACTCCTCTTCTTTGTACTCTTACCCTTTGACAGCGCAACATTTCCGACAGTCATCCTTCCCTACGTTAACCGAACAGTAAGCTGCTGCGGATAAGATCGGAATCGCTGATTATTTTCTGATGCAGTTGTCAAAGTGCATCATCCTCTGTTTCTAATTCCAACGTATCACTTCTGAACTTTCGGCTAAATTACATCTCGGATGCTCTCTCGCCCGTACTTTCCTCCACTCGACTTCATTCTCAAGCTCCAGCCTCCGTCTACCATATTTTGTTCTCCGCAACCACCTTGTCCAGACAAACCTTCCTCCATTTCTCTAGCCGTCTCTCGTCCAGTATTCCCTCCCCCTTTATCCCACTCCCTTCGTGGCTTCCATCCTTGTCCTTCTCTATGGTTTTCTCCCTGGTTACCTTCACCATGTGTGAGCGTGTCTTTTTCTTCCTCACCGTCTCTCGCTTCGCCCCGCGATGCTTCTCCAACTATCTGTGCTTCGGTCTCCTTCTCTCACCGGCGTATCCGTCTTTTACCCTCTCGTTATTTCTCCACCTGTCGCACTACATCTCTCACCTCCCTCATTCTCTCTCTCTCCAGCGTTACGACTCTCCCCTTCTATCTCGTCGAAGCATCGCTGGCCATAAGCGTCGTTACCAAGGACTGACGTCCCTATGATCCTAGATTAACTCTGGTACCCCTGGTAGCTCTTGCGTTATTCTGTCGGTACCGGTGCTTTACGTACGCGCTCTACGTATACATCGTCGGCGTGGAGAAATAATTAGGGGAGAAGTAATGCGAGACGCCGCTTGAAAGGCGCTTACGCTAATATCGCAGGAAGGAAGATGAAACGTCGGTGATAGGTAAGCGTAATAAACGTTGCGATATGGAATGTCGGTTGGTAGCGAGGACAATTTTTCACCCCTCGATCGGTCTCTTTCTAAACTTCTCAAAGTTTCTATATCTGTATAGAATCAAATTCCGCTTCTAACAGATTTCCCGTTTCTCATCCTAGGTACTTGCGACTTTGCTCCGCTCTCAATATACATATCTAATCTACCGGGAGATGCTCCGCGTCCCTAAGATTAGTCGTTACGGGTTTCTCTCAATAAGGAAACCTCTCTTCGTCCACCGCAAGTACTAAGACGGCAAGGTGGTGCGCGTCAAACGAAAGAACAATTACATGTCAGGAGAGGATGAGAAGGGGCGGACCTTGGGCTCCTTGTGAGATAATCATAACGTTACACGATCCGCACCATAATGCCGTATAATGTCCGCGGCACGATGTGCATTGCACGAATGCGAACCCATTTACGAGCCACACTCTAAAAGAAGAGCCCAGAGGACAAGCAGCGATTCTTTCACAGTCCTCTTTACCCGCCCCTGCCAACCGATTCGAAATTGGTATCGAAGAGTAAGGCAAAGGGTAAGATAAAGGAAAATGCGTCGAGTTTACTTTCAGAATTTTTGTTCAGTCGCGTAATCTATCCTTGCAATATTATCCGAGTGTCCGATAGAAGGAGGTAGAAAAGGAGAGATCAGGATGTACCAGGACTGCTGTCATCTGGGTTACACGCGTCGGTATTATTCTGTAATTAACTTAGAACTCGTCGTCCGCCGGAGGAAACGGCGATGAAGAGTGTATGCACATTCTAGCAGGTTCTATTGGCTGTACTTTCTTATCGTCGGTCGTTTTACCGGTTGATTGTATCATTATAACTGTACCGCGTTACCTAGATTCTTTTTGCACGATGCCATCGTGTACTTCGATAATGCACGATGATAATGACTCGTTGAATGCGTTTAATTGGACCATCAATCAATGATTTCCATTATCATAGAATGCCGCACACTTCGCAAGTGCACTTTGCATACGTGCATTTTATGATGACGGAAAGCGATGTTTGAGAAATGATCGTCGATTTATTTTTACAATACAGAATCATACCCCTTCGATTGTCGCGCGATCGCAGACAAATATTGGGAGACACGGTGACCGCAAATGCGGACGGCAAGAAAAAGTAACGGCTTTGAAAGGGAGAGTGCAGCGTGCAGTCGGCCAGAAATCGGGACCGGGCGGTCCGGTTAATTAGTCAATTAATTAATGTGAAAGACGAGGCGCACCGTGCGCTCCTCAGACACCAGCTGCAACCCCGATAATGCCCGAATGCATCCGTGAGGCGGTGTGCGTGCCGCCGCCATGAAAAACCGGATTGACTTCGGGATAAAATTAGAAGTCGAACAGTCAAGGTCGTCCGGACCTGCCTAAACGTGCTCCCTCACCCTTTTCCTCGTTCCTCTTCTTCCACTTCGTAATCTCCCGTGCTCAGCAACCCGACTAAATCATCACGATGGAAGGTAAAAGAACAGCGGCTTCGTTAGGCGGCGAGGATAAATAACGAAACTAGATGTCCATTTTTCGTATAACTCAAAGACGTCCATTTAAATTAGCATTCGGCTTTGGAGACATTTTATAAGACACTATTCTGGCTACCGCTTATTAAAATGTTCCAAGAATTGCCACCATTACTTCGTGTACTTCGGCGCAGTGTCAACAGAAGCAATTTCAGTCTCGCCAACGAGCTCACACGTGGCAAGACGTGAAGGATGATTCGGTTGGCGGAGAATGGGTCGGAATGCAGGAGCCTAGTTTGCAGTGGCAAATGAAAATGAGAGGTCAAGCGGGGCCACGGTAATTTGGAAAGACCCCGGGCGACTCACGGAGCATAAATCAGACGTAATTGAAAAGGCATTCGTCCGCGTTGTACGTGTGCTCTAAGGACGACTCGAACTTCAATTGACACTTGAGCTTGCCACCGCTGCTTAGCAGCCCCGCGTCACACACAAGTCACACAACTGCCACGCAACGATTCGCCACGATTAAGGCACGAATTAGAAGTCGTTAAAGGTACCTCAAAGCATCGCAATTATCGGCAACGAGCATTGTGACGTTTTCGCATTCTCGTTGAAACTGTAATGAGCGCTAATTGCCCGTGCGAGGCACGCACAATAAGGACGATCATTCCGATCGTTAGGTATCGAGCATTGTTAACACACTGACTGCCACGTAAGGCACACACGGCTGAGACAGACAAGAACGCGGTGTTAGTTCAAATCGTAATTGTACGTAGAGAAAATACGAGGATGAAAGTTTTGATAACTATTACTTCACCGTAGCAGTCGATGCCTTAAGAATTTGCATCACAGCGCAGTGTGTCGATTGTTAGGCGACTGAACGATAGGCAACGATGTTTGATGCTATGCTCGAACGTAAACGTATACACGCACAGTGGTATACGCGATGATTCATTAGCCGCTAGGAACTTTTCACAACGGACGACTACGTCAGAGATTGATCGGAGAGAGAATTTTCCATGCAACGGGCTGTTATTTTGCAGCCTTCACGGATCACGAATCCCCTTAGCAACGCCGCAAAGGACATAGTTCTGCCATGAACTTGCGTCACGACGAACGACGACGTTGTAATTGCAGATTTCAAATCTTTGCAGCAGTTCACAACAAAATCTTTATCAAAGAAAACGTAGCGTATAATTTAACGAGGAGGACCACATCCTCTGGCAGAAGTCGTCGTGCGTCACTCCCCCTTACGTTAGTTTTACGCTTTCCTGGAAATTGTTATTATTTCCAAGAAATATCCCGCAGTGCACGGTATGCGACACGTTACCTCGTGCACGTAGCATTTTTTGCGGCGAGTGGCCGTAAAGTTCTATCTTTAAGTGCACGCCAACGACGACGTCCTTGGCGGCCGTGGCGCGAACGTGAAAAATCCTGCCGATCGCTAGGGAAACGGGGTTGATCGTGTTCTGTGAGTGTTCGAAGACGACTCAAGACAGTTTCGTATTTTCGACAATGCTGAAGACGATACTTTTGACGTTTAATCACCTTCGAGTGCGCTCGAATCCACGTGCTTGCTGATGCCGTCAATACTTTTTTACGGGCAACAAAATGTCCCATAAGATAATGGGTCCATCCAATACCTCATCCGTTCTGTCACCTTTATGTAACCCATCGAGACAATGAATCACTTTTGCAAAGAAACGTTATATGAAAGCGCAATCGCGCCACGGAAATATGACCGTTTATGCAACGACGAGGAAAGAGTAAAAAACGGCGGAGGTTAACGTAATGGCGCTTAACCGTAGGAATTGCTCGGAGTGACCGGAACAGATTTTCGAGCCAATACGTTCTCCATTGTGCTTCGACATTTTTCTTCCGCCGGAGGAATGTTAATCCGGTCACGGTATTTGCTGAACACACGTTGTGCGCAGTTGCGGAGCTTGCGCGGACGTTTGTTCGGCTGAAGACTCGCGTTGATCTCAGCGTGATTTCGCTGTTAACGGAAAATTTATACTCGAAGAAACTGATGCGGAGACTGTCGCGACAGCTGAAAGAGCGCATGGCTTTGAGCATTTAATTAATTAAATATTGAGACCGACGAGTTCGCTGCTTCTTTTTCTATCCACGTAGCCACTGTACCTCGATTGCCATCCTTGACATTGACAGTGAAGAAGGATATTAACCGACTGTCTGCTGAGTCACTTGACGGGATCGTATGCAAAATGTGAATTGAATATTTCAACGTTTTCGTGGCGATAACTTAAAATTACTTTGATTGCAGTATCTGGTGGAAGCGTCGAAGAAAATCGTCGTTGCCGAGGCAGGCCAATAATAATAGAACAGAAATACTAATTCTCACACTCTTCGAGACGAATATTACGGGATAATAACGAAAGCCACAAGAATAGCCTTCCTTGTCGGTAAATTTTCGCGGACTCGACGTATCCTTGTCCCGATTCGGTCATTTAAATAGGATATTCTCAGCCTCGCGGCGCAGCGTCTCATCGTCGTCCTTCGGCCTAGTCGCGACGATAGTTAGAAGATTGAAATAAAATTCAACCGCACCGACGTGACACGCCGATACCAGCGTTCGCGCCTCCCATTTTCAAGTGACAATTTTCAAGGCACAGACACGGCTGCAGATGAATCGACAGCAAGAGCGTGAAGAATGATTTTGTAAACGGACGTGGAACGATTATACGGGCAATTACAGTCTCGGCACCTTGTAAGTGGGGCTCGGTTAAATTATTCCACGAAAACAGAATCGTATTGAAAGTCTCTCGGAACTGGTGCTACATTAATTCTTGTTGCGCAATCGCCGGTGATACCGGGCACGAGCTCGCGCCCGTTCGGCCCGAAGGTACTACTGCGATCGCCGTTGCTGACGGAGTAAGTACGTCTGAAAGATTCTTGAAGCGTCCAGCGTGACCGGGCACTTCAGCCGCGGGCAATCTTCCTCCTTTTGTAAAATGACACTTCCTCCTTTAAATCGAAGCAATCTCCGGCCAAGCTCGACGCTGAACTTTCAATATTAATGGCCCGCTTAAATGAGCCCGCTCCTCTTGTCTTCGGTGCTATTCCCTGACGACGCGAGACCAGAATTATCCCGGGTCATTACGTGCGATCCGGTTTTAGTCCACTTTCGTTCGACGATCGGACTCGCTGATAAATGAGTTTTAATCCGAGATCGCGTAATACCCTAATTTATCAGCGTGCTCAGATAGTTCTGCGAGATAGTGTCTAATGGACGCGTGCGATAGTGTCAGGCAAGAGTGACGCTTCGCATCGTTCCCAGAAAATCGATGAAATGCGAATAAATGGATAAGTCAGAAGATCAGAGGAAGAATAGAACGGTTCTGAGTTCACATGAAGTTGCGAAAGGGGCAATTTAATAGATGGATGAGTTTCTAACGGTAGGTAACGGTTGAAAATCGTCGATCGTGAGGAAACGGCGACGCATAGGAGCCAGGAAGACTTGAAAACTGCGCCAGCAACAGGGCTGCACGTTTCCCCCCCGAGCAATTTTCTACTCTCGGCTGGCTAGAATCATGAAATCAGGTTGACTGCTCGTGGTTCTCCTGCTACTTTCCATACTGCGCGATTTAAGAATCTGCATTCACGAGCTCATGAAGAAACACGCCCGTCAACTCCTTTATCAAGGACCGTTACCCGCTCTTAGACGTACTGGTTCGTCAGTTGACATAGTTAGGTGACTGATTGAAACATTAATTGTTACGAACGTGTCGTATAATCACAAATTTTCCGTTATATTACTTTTTGCCGCCGTAAAATGACCGGTTATTAAGTCGCTAACTAGGAAATGATTTAAATATTCTATTCACACATATATAATCTGATTCTGATTCCAGAAATGATTTCTGATCCTGAAATTCTGATTCCATCCCCATCAAAGTACTTTGCCGATCCATCGATTGCATTCCGCCGACGAGGTTCTTTCGCTGAAAACTAGCCGACCAATCTAAGCTTGAAAGAAAGGAAATAGCGTTTACCACTTGCGATCGGGAATTCAGAACGCGCGCGCGACACGAGAACCAGTTTAACAGCCCGAGCGAAGGTCACGATTATTACGACTGGAACGTATCCCGCCAAAATGACGATCGTCAGACGATGTACTAACCGGTGTGATTAATCGTCCGATTACAAATTGCGCCGATCGGCAGGAATAGGTGAATGATCGAGGGATCGTGCGACGTAATTAAATGCAAGTGTACAAAACATATCCGCGCTGATATTTGGAACATGCCCGTCGACGTTGATCTATAAGCTTCACCATCTTACCTTCTACCACACTCGCAATGCCAGCGCGTGGCCACTTAGAGTGGACACGGTGAAGAATGAATGAAATGAAATGCACACGGTGACAGGAAGAAATAAGGACAAGCAGAGTCAGACACAATCCTCATCCCGATTCGACGTCGATTCGCATTACCACGATAAATCATGCTGGCCGTGCACCGATTTCGTCCTCGGCGAATTCGGAATGGCCAAACGCGCGGAACAACAACGAGGACGCGCCGCGCCAGTCCGCAAAACGGCAGTCTGCTCGTCGACGACTTAGCCAAAGATTCGTATCGTTGACCTCATCCAGGTGACCTCCGTTACCGTGACAGATGCGGGGCGCGTGGCGGATGCTACGAAAGATCGAATAGCTCGCCGCCAACACCGCCCCAATTTCAAAGGAGTCCGGCCAAAAGTGTTATGCGTAGTACCGTAGTAAAGTTGTTAAATTGACCTGTCCTTTCGGAAAAGAAGAATGTAGATTTCGACAATCAATAATGCGCAGGGATTGCGCCGCGGCGTCAGCCTTTCCTGCCTTCTCTCTATGTGGAAACTCACTGTCAAAGGACGCGTTCTCACGTTTCTCCGTTAGCTAATGACGACGTCATCCGACGATTACGCCGTGAGGCGTTATTGAATAATTTACGTAACAGAAAGGATGCGCGCGGGTCAAGGAACGATTGTTATCGATCAGGTATGAATGGACCCTAAAAGTTCGATGACCCCGGACTAATAGACTTATATAAATGGGGTCTCGAGCATCTACCGGTTTCTTACCTCAAAATTATACGAAACTGACCACGACCAGTTCCCAAGCGCAATATGCGACGTTTACCGATTCCGATGGGCGTTAACGGCTTTTAAAAAGGAACGCCCTCTAAAAAAAAAAGCGTCGATAGGACGCGTATAGTTCGACCCGATGGAAAAAATATATTCCACAGCATCGAAACGTTTGACGCGTGCATGCGTAAGCAAGATTACGCTCGATTAAGTTTCGTCTCGTTGCCTCTCGTCAAGGTGGTCCCTCGTCCAATTTCGGGTGTTTCGGTATGTTAAACACGTGCGCAACAAGACTCGTTTACTCTCATTGAAGGAAACGGCTGCGTCATGAATAAGCGGGGAGAAAGAGACGTGTCATTTCTGGAGGATACAAATTTCGACGTACCAGTTTTGCGATCCGTCCTTACACGAGCGGAAAAGGTCATTCTCAATATCTAAGAGCTTAACAACTGAAGAGGCGAGAGGTATATGGTCTGCTCAAATGTACAGATTTTATCGTAACGTAAATCTTCATCGAAATTCATCATTCGTTTGTTACGCTAGCAATTATGCCTGGATAATAATACCTTATTTATGTTCCATGAAGAGTCACTGGGTGGTTTCCCTAAGATTTTCCTTGTAATACAATTTTTTCAAGGAACTGCATCTCGTCGGAAGATATGAATCCCTCAATTATCCGCTTAATATTAATATCATTCGTAATTAATATTCATGATGTAATCATCGGCAGCTTCGCGCGCTCTTATAAAATCAGTCTTAGGACGTTACATAAATAAGATCTAAAATTCCGCCATTGAGAGTGTTACGTTTTTGCATCTACACGACTCATTCTATTTTATAGCAAAGGATGATCGGTGCACGTTACGATAACGCCGCATCTCTCATGACGGTCAAACATCAAGGCTCTTTTCACGCCTATCAGTCCTCCCGCAACTGCGCCGTTGCACTTCCGGTCAATACTGAATCATCCTGAACGGCGCTTTTAAAATGCGCGGGAACCCCGTCCGACTAAACAAACTGAAAAAGTGCATGAAAAACGTCTGCAACCGATCTGCTGACCGTCACTTGTTGTCGATCGGAGCTTCAACTTTTTCCGTCTCGCGATTATCATAATCGAGGTGAATTGCTTACTGCAGAAACTTCTTGCGCAGAACAATAATTATTGTATTCTTGCCTCCCACGGAAGATTCGATAGCGATTGGCAAGGAGATTATCGATGTCTGTTTGAAATGATTTGATATAAACGCGACACGCCCACGCAGAGTTGCTACTGCACGATGATGGCAAAAGTACATGATTTGAATATTTCGACATAGCGTTCGATCGGCTCAGACGAATATGTTAACCGAGATAATCGTCGTACGACCACAGAGTACAAATGAATTACAGTTCGCAGCATAAGTGGTTGGTACCGGGCAGCCATTACGCTGGTTGTTACTTTTTTGTGGTTACAAAGTGGTGACCACCGTTCTTCACAGAATTAAAGGATCATAACTTTTCTTAACCGATAGCAACAACCGGAGAACGGCGTGTACGATATTATAGCCACACACACACACACACAGAGTCACCGGCGTCGAATACCGGAAAAGTGTCGGTCCAAAGAATAAAAACAAACGTCGACGCACCGCTGCTGTCTTAACCCTGGCGACATAATTGAAATAACCGCGGGTCATTATCCATTGAAGGACCAAGTGGACGTACTAATGTTAACTGACTTACTTCTCGTGCCCGAACGTACGCAAAACCGGTGTGACGTTCCTCGGACAGTCTATCCAAACAATCGCATAATCCGCGCGACGCGTCTCTATCAATTTTAACTTTTAACCCGCAACCGGTAGACTCACTTATTCGGTCTACAAACAGACGTCACTTAACGCGCCTCCGTCCGTCCAACACGATTAGCGAATAATTCGAGCAGCCGGCGACTACTGACTCGGTACGATCGACAACGCGAAAACGGCGCATAATACATCGTATAGAAACAGTGGGTCAGGTACGTGAGCGGCGAATCGAAACCGAACGAAAATCTTTCAGGATCGTACGTATCCGCTCTTCGTAGACAGCGTGGGCTGGAGAACGGCAAAGAGCGGTATCGCGGGGACTGAGAGAACGAGACGTGTATAACTACAAAGCCTAAGAGGCGAGAAAGAGAGTGAGAGAGAGAGAGAGAGATGGACAAAGGCAGAGAAGTACAGAGACACAGAAAGAGAGGGAAGGTGAGAGAGGATCGAAGGAGAAAGAAACGGCTAGACACGGGTGGAGATAGAAAAGGAGAGAAGGGTTGGATAGACGGATGGATATGTTGAAGGAGGGAGGAGTGAAGAAGGGCGTAGAGAAGAGTAAAAGAGGGGCCCCTACCCGATGCTGAAGCGAGGAGGGTCGGGGCCCCCTATACGATCCTGGCCGGAGCCTGTCGGGTGGGTAAATGGGTATATAAGCGGGGCCCCAACGATTCCATCTCGACACACGACCCAACCTTCATCCCGATCACCACGGTCCTTCGCAATCGAGCGTAATCGCACGCGCGCGACTGATTTTCTCTGCTTTTGACTCCATCTCATTCACCAAGTTTCCAAACGACTGATCCGTCGTTCTCGAAGTTATTCGTCGACGAGTTTTGCGCGCCCTCGTGAAAGAAGAAAAAGGACAAGCGAGGCCACGGGAGAAGCAGGCAGATTCTGGTGCAACGCACAAGTTTACTGAAGCGGGAGAGAGAAATACGTGAGTACATTTTTATACCGACACTGCGGTTCTTACCGACATATCTGCGATCGCGTTCTCGACACGGTGCTACTTGACACACAACATTTTTATCCAAGTTATCCTTTCGTGAAGATTTGCTCAAAGTTTCGATAAATCTCGATATAAAGTGTCGGAGGAAAGTCATTTGCAACAGTTTCAGAGTTGAAATCTACAATAACTTGCTTCAAACATCTCACGCGACTGAATTTTTCATAATATCTGGCCGAAATGTTTCGAGCGCAACAGATGTCGACCGAAGGAATTTGTAATTGGCTAAAATAGTACGGACATCGTGTGTGTCAATGCACATTTCACCCCGTTAAAATCTTTTCGCTGAGTGAGTTCTAACGTCATCGGCAAATTGTGTCAAGCACATCGACATCGGAGTATTCGCGTGCGAACAGCGCGGGGCTATCAGCGATCTCTCGAAATGCTCGTACTCTCGCCGGAAGTCGATCGCACATATCCATTACGCGAACAAGTTTTCAAAACACAGGTTGCAATGGTAGACGAGGCTCTATAATCGACACTGCGTGTCATTGTTCTCGCATAGTCCGACGATTGCTCTAACAAAGCTGAAAAATGGTCAGACTTATGTTTCGCGTCGAACTACTAATCACGGTGCCGTAAATAACAGAAATCTAAGTGTGCTTTTCTAACCAATTAATAAACACATTTTCAGAATTGCTAAAAGTAGAAATCGTTGAACGCCACTGTGCAAGGGGTTTGCGCGCAGTAATAATAAGATCTCATGATTGCACAGGCAACGCTCGCCAGGCTTCTAAGTAATCCCACGTCCGTCGCATTAGACTTGGAATAATTTCCTCTGCGACGATTCCGGCGCCCAGCACCGAGCGCATGTTTCGCGAAACTGGGTCGGCGGTTTCGGAACCAGCCGAGGGGACGTAATAATACGTCGTCTGGGTGAGAGAGACAGCGATTAGGCCGGCGGCGTGCGGTTTTCGAAAATGAGCGCGATTCGTAAAGCCGTCCTCCCCTTCTCGTTCTTCTTCATCGTCTTCGTCGGGACATATAATCGGCGAAGAAGCGGCGCTCGCAGATTTCCCAACGCGTCGACCGCGACGTTTGCGTAATTTTTCGTCCTCTTCTCACGACTTGCTCTTTCCATCTCCCCCCTCCTCGCGACTCCTTCCTCCCATCGTCCGCCACCGACAAACCCTCGCGCCGGTGGCACTTAATTAGGCCGTCGGTAATCTACTAATCTGCGTATTACCGATGCTGCGACACCTCGAGGACGCGAAACTGCGTCCACACCGGTCAACTTCCTCTCCAGCGCGACGAGAGCGCTCGACGTGTTAGAGGAGCGATGACTTATGTGACGGGACGCCGTATAAACAGGCAATCTACTCGTCGCCGCTTCTCCGGCCGCGCTAAACATTCGCGAGACAATCGTTTGCGCGAGCTATGTACACGCGGCCTAACTCGAAAATTACTTGTTGCCATAGCAGCGCGACATCGGGGCCGCGCAAAAATCGCACGATAATTTTCGTGCTCAACGCCTGAACGCCTGCGAACGCGTCTTCGCGCGGTGCAAATTGACGGCTAAGTTGTCAATTGTCAGCCTTAACGATGTTGTTGTTACAACCATCGCCACGGCGTAATCGCGTTGCATTTCGAAAATGGAAAAGTCTCTCCATGACGGAGGAACGAGGATGGGGAGGAGACAAACAGATAGGAACATAACAGAATGTCCATCACCATTGACGTTGACCACTTGTAAGCGCCTTCTTTGTAATCCCGGCAGTGCCATTATTACATCTCTGATGATCTTGATGAGGTAATGGGTGTCCATCATCTTTCACAGGCATTTCCTCCCTATCAACCTGGCCCCCGTCGCGTTTGCCGCTCTAGTCTCACCTTCTTTCTTGCCTCGCGAAAGAACGAAAGAAACGTCCGGCCAACCGAGTTTCTGTGCCAATGCCGCGCGTTCTCCGCACCTGCACATGAAATCTGGCCAGCCCAGTATAACTCTGCGTCCGAAAGAAATGAGAAATGTCTGAAACGTAATTTACCGCCGCCTCCTCGGTGCATTTACTTCTTCCTTTTTTATTTGCTAGCTCTCGCGTCTTTATTTGTCCTTGATTAAAGCGTAATACTCCGTTCACCGACGGTAATTAATTGCTGTAACGAAATAAGTGATTGGCCGAGGTTGACCGTGGACTTAAGAAATTGTTACTCCTCCGTCCGACATAGACGTCATCCTCTGGCAGCTTCGTCGACGACGAGACACGAGCCCACGAAGAGAGGCCCACAATTATGAAACGGTTTCTATTTTGCGTTTTCTTGAAATACGCCATCAATCGCAACCGTATGTTCTAGGCTCGCGAGTACCGACTGTATAGTTATCTTCGATCGCGGTAGGTTCTGTCGAACGTAACAAAGAAATTCTCCGTCACGACAGCGGATGCAATTGCGCGAGTTGAGGCAGCTGCTCCCTACCTGGCTTACCTTACATTGCCAAACGCGAAGTCAGGCTAGTCGTCGTAAAAACTGGATCGTTACGTCCTCCCCCCTTCGCTTCATGCCTTGTCCATTCTCCTGTTTCGATCGGCAAACCATTGCCTCTCGTTGCTCTCCGTTTTTCGTTCCATCTCATGCCGTCCCATTCTCTCCCATTCTTCATTTCTCATTCTCTTGCCAACCGCCCGTCGACTCTTGGTCTCGTTCGCGCTCTCCACTTTTGGTCTCACAGACGAGGAGTCTCCTCGAGACGTCTTTTGCCGCGTCCTCGAAGGAACTTTCCCCATCCTCGTTTCCGGACGGGCCACGGGCCACGGGCCCCCCTTTTTCATTCGGCGCTTCACCTTCGCTCGGTCCTTTTTAACGATCGCGGCTGCCCGATGTTAACGAGAACGCGCCTCGAACGTTTGTCAGACGCGTGTCCGTTAATAAATTACCGGCGAGCGCACGCTGATGAATTAGTCATAACGCGCTCGTTTTTATTCGCCGCCGATCCTTTTTCACCTGAATCCTCTCTCGCCTCTTTGTCACGTGGACGTTAATGAAGGCGACATGGTGCAACGTGGCGTGCGATTGCGATTGATATAAGAGAAAGGCCGATCGATGCGTGTTAAAATCCGATCATAACGAATGGGTGCATGGATTAACGTGCTTGTAATTCGAAGAGAAACGGGAACGGTGGCGTTGCGGGCTCGCATTGTCGGACGGATAGTTCTCAGCGTCGAACGCGTTTCTGCCGGCGATCGGTTTCGTCATCGATCGCATTGGAATCTGCGAGTTAATGCTCGGGAATAAACTCGCCTCTATACGAGTTCCCTACGTGTGTCGTTTGTCTCCGGGAAGTCACGGTACGTGTCGTACGTTAAGAGCCGCGTCGCGCCTTCCACACGTTCGACATTACACGTCGACGCGTCTTCCACGACTTTTAATCGATCCCGTTTAAACGCTCGCCCCAATTTGCATTCGCTTCGATGTCAAATGAGACGTACGTCGCGATATCGTGCGAGTCGCACGAGCCGGTACGCGGAAAGTAATCGGACGCTTCTCATCGGAATACAAATTCAGAAGGGCGGAGTCTATGCAGCGTGTAACGTGTTTACGCTTGCATTCGATGAGAGTGACGTCAGGTGTCGTACCTTGAACTTCAGCGATACGCTATTGCACTAGGAGGCACTCTACATGCGGTACTATTCCTGTTGCGTAGATTTTTTAAATGAATCTTGCCCCGAGGTATGATCTTTGCATGAGATAGTACTTCAGTCGAAGCATTTTATGTTTAAGCAACGCCGTCTATACTCGGGCCCGAGTGCTGTGGAATGTTATACGACGAGGGCTCTTTGTTCAGGAAGATTATCTGCTGTATTATTATCATATCATTCGAAACAGGGTTTCGCTTTACCGCCACCTGTTGCGGAAGTCCCACTCGCCGACTCGCGTTTCACTTTCGTCAGAGGCTTAAATTCCCGCCTGCTCTTGTAACCGACGAAATGCCACCCCGCCGCAAAGCGTTTTTCATAATCCCTTACCGTTCAGAAGTTTATCATCGCGGCGCGTAGCAAGTTTGCAATTTCCACCAACTATGTCAACTGCATTCCGCGCCGCCCGTTTTACTTTCGGTAAGAGGCATTAGATGCCACGAAACGAACGCTGCCGACGAAACACGTTTTCATTTGACCGTGCACTTTCGAATTCGTGAACGTAAACGAAACCCGCGCATTAGGCTAATCACGAGAGACGAAAAGAGCGAATTCGCGAAATCGCCGCACATTAACCTAATCACACAGCGCACACGCAAAGGCCGGACAGAAAGAGAGACAGAGAGAACACAGAATCGCACCGCTCGGAAAACATCTCGTCAATAATCCGCTAACTGCAAACAGCGTAGAAAAAGTCGCGCGGTGCATTAGCATGAGCTGATAAAAATGCGTCAATTGACGCGCGGAACGAGATAACGCGCGTGGAATTAACGAGGAGGCCTGTAAATAATTGATTCGAAGATAGGTTTGAGAAAGAGACGGAGGAGGATAGAAGAACCGTGCGTAACGAGCACGGGGGGCATGCATCCTGTCATTAGTTCCATAACGCTCGCCTTATTCAATGCATTCGGTTCAATGTCACCCGTCCCTCTCCTTCCTGCCGATTCTTGCACGCAGCCCCTTGCCCATCATCAACACGCACGCACCACGTCCATCTCGCTCTGTCCCTCATTGTACTTATTGTACTGTTTGTCTCTCCGCACCGAATCCATTAACGATTCAACCGACCGTCACCCTTTCGTCCCGGCGCACCAAGCCACGATCGGTTTCATTCATGCGGCCACGAGATCGGTGTCCATTCAATCTATGCAACGCTCGTCCTTCAAATCGAGACTAACTCGAAGATTGTCCCGATGCGTACGGACTTATCGTGCCGCGGAGATGGCAAATAGGCTAGACGAAGTCACGAGATGTGATAGGGAAAATGATAACAGACACGACTGCCGACAGTAGGCACTAAGTAAATGCGAATAAAGATTACGTAATTGAAGGACATGTACAATCATCGGAGTGCACGGAACATAGCATGTTCAGTATTTTCAGTTTCGAGAAAAATACTCGAAGTAACTACTGACGACAATGGTGGACGTGGAAGTTTAACGACGCTGCTATCTCTTGTTACAGATATCAAGATGATAAAGTTGATCCTAGCATCGGTATTATGCGCGAGCGTGATCTTCGCCATGCCAGTGGCGGACCACCAGGAGGGCGAGACAGGACTTCCGGTCCTCCCTCTGGAAAAAGCCGTAGCCACAGCGATTGACACCGTTCAAGCGGTTGCCGAGCCAAAGCCAGCGACGCCGAGCGAGACTCCGAATGTAAGAAGCGAGCCAATTCCGGTGGAGAACCCGGAGCCAGAAAAGGCTGAGCCGAAGAAGATCGAAGACCCTCAGCCGATGAAACGAGAGGAACCAACGGAGAAGCCGCTGGAGAAGAAAGAGCAGGAGGCTCAGCAACTCCCTGAACAGCCGCAGCCTCTTCCTCAGCAAGAGAAGAAAGAGGAGGAACAGCTGAAGGAAGCTGCGTCCGAGTCCCAGGAATCTGTTGAGAAGGCACCGCTAGAGAAGGAGAAGGCACCTGAAGCTCCAGTCGAGAAGGTTCGTTGAAACGTTCGATTACTTTACACGCTTGCATGCCTTATTTCGACGTTGTCTTGTCAGCGATAATGTACGAAATATTATAGAAACTGGGGAGCAGTCGCAGTCGCAGTCGCAGTCGCAGTCGGAGTCGGACTTAATGTGATTAAATATTAATTTGATATTCCAGGAGGATGTCGTGATCCAGGGAAAGAGTTCGGAGGAGCACGAGTCCACCGAGAAACGTGAGGTCGCGGAGGAGAAGCCCGAGGAGCCGAAAGCGAAAGCTGAGGTGGTGCCTGAAGAAAGGAAAGTCGAGCCCGAGGAGCCGAAGAAGGACGAGCCGAAGCAGGAGGAGCAGCCGAAGCCCGATGAGAAATCCGATCGCGTGACCCGGGACGCCACTCAGGTGAAACCTGAAGACGCTGAGAAGGCGGCCGAGAAGAAGGCCGAGGAAGTACCCGCAGTGCCGGCGGAAGCCGAGAAGCCTGAGACCAAGGAGGAGCCGAAAGCGGAAGCTGAGCCGAAAGCCGCAGTGAAGAGCGTGGAAGCTGAGGAAGAGCAGCCCCAGTCTGTAGTCGGGAAAATCGCTCCGGTCGCCGAGGAAGTGGCCGCCGTGGCCGTTGAGGAGAAGAAACCCGAGGCACCGGTCGTCGAAGAGAAGTCGAAGAGCATTGAAAATCCGAGCGAGGAGGAGCAGAAGCCCGAGGTCAAGGCTGAAGTAGAGTCGGTCCAGGCCAAGAGAGACACGGAAGAAGCGGCCGCTCAGCCTCAGGCTAAGTCCGAGAATCCTCAGGAGAATCAGGAGTCTCAGGTGGCCGAGGAGTCGAAGCAGGAGGCGAAAGAAGTGAAAGGAGAGTCCTCGGAAGAGCAGCAGAGGTCGGTCGAGAAGGAAGAAGAAAAGAGCAGCGAGGAAGAGGCAAGCAAGTCGTCCGAGGAGAAGGAGAAGGAGAAGGAGAAGGAGAAGAAGGAGCTGAAGGCAGTCGAGGAACCGAAACCCGAGCTTCTCCCCAAGCCGCAGGAAGTGAAAGGAGAGCCGAAGAAGGAGGAACCGCTCCAGGAACAGGCCCGCAGCAGCAGTCCCGACGAGAGTCCGGCGCCTAGCAGCAATACCGAAAGTGAGAAGAGCACCGACAACAGCAGCTCAAGCAGCACCAGCAGCAGCGAGGAAAAAAGCACCTCCTCATAAGCGTGCTCACTGTCATAAACTGCGGGCGACCATGCTCTTTGAATCACGGAAACGAGGAAAGAGAGAGAGAGAGAGAGAGAGGAAATTCAGAGAGAGTGAGAATGAATAAGAACGAATGACTGAGGAGTGACAGGGAAAACGTGTATGAGTGTAAATGAGTGAAAGGAAGATTCGTGGGAGGGAGAGAAAGGTTTCGACTCATTGTCGCGGGATCCAATACTTCCACTCGCGACTCCGAAATTCCAGAACTCCGGAATGGGCCCCCGTGTGAATTACTTCGGCACACGTAGTAATGGAGGAGCTGAGCGCTGCTAGGGAGCTGCGGAGATTCAGA
Organism: Priocnemis perturbator; assembly: GCA_963942575.1. NCBI lineage: Eukaryota > Metazoa > Arthropoda > Insecta > Hymenoptera > Pompilidae > Priocnemis > Priocnemis perturbator. The sequence continues at coordinate 13,501,632 of OZ012653.1, forward strand.
CGCGCGCCACCGGGAGAATTTGAGGATGATCCCAACGCGTGGTCGACCGCTCTCAGGACTTCGGCTCGACGAAAAAGGGCGGAAAAAAAAAGGCACCAAGCCGAGCCGCGGTCCCACTTTCGTCCCGGCGGACACCGCGACTTGTCCGCAGGGACGAAACCCTGATTGCCCTCGTCGTCCCATTATCCCGGCAACCCTTCATGTCCCGTTCGAAACCACCATGCGCAAACACACCCACGAGAAACCCATCCCAATAAATTAGTGAGTAGCTCGACTCTGTCTTCTTTAGAGATAACGTGTCATTATTATTAATATTATTATTATTAATTTTATTATTATTATTACGATTTAGTACCAGTACCACTATTATTATTATTATTATTTGTATTATTACTATCATCATCGTTATAATAATAATTATTATTATTACTGTCAATGACGCGTAACTTTAGCATCCTTCACCGTACATTGAAAGAAAACTCACGAAGGCGAGTTCGATCGTGAACTTGACTGTCCCGACACATAAACCGCGGACGTCTTAAACAAGGTAAACGTGACGGGCGATTTCTGTCGATTCGCGCTCCGAATCACACACGTAGAAACGTTTTCAGTGCGTATAGTTGCCAGATGAAGCTGCGCGGTAACGACAGTGCGTGTTTATAACTTTGATCGAATAAATTATAAACGTTCTACGACGGACCACGACGCTCACGTCCACCTTGGACCACATTCACATACGCACAGATGGCATAACACCACCCGACTAAATCAATACAATACCGCGGACAGGATGTGCCAATCGTCGGTTGACTGTCCGACTTGTCCAGCCACATAATTTCGTTAAAAATACTCAGCAAAGAAACAACAGACCCGAAAGAACTCGCGTTATGACATCGCGATAAATGTCATATATAGTCTTATGATATCAAGAAAAACAGTCGAATTATTTTTGGCTCGTCAAACAGGAATTGTCTCGATTTACAAAACGACTGAATCATGGCACATATTGAGGAGAGGTTTCGAGAGAGGGTTTAGAGTCGAGACAAAGGACGCTCATGACTTCCAATCACGGCCGGATTCGTGGCGTAGCTTTAGTGTCGTGTGGAGAAACGAACGGAATGAAGCGCGATGATGATAATTGAGCGAAGTGACTCATGAGGTGGCACTCACTTACGTGCTCGCCGTGAAGAGCCGTGTGTGCCATACGAGATATGATAATCGGACTCTTCCGCCAACCGAACGCGATAAACATCTATGCACTGGTCAGTTACGACTTGATATTCGTACATGTCGAATCGATCTGCGTTATCGTAATCCTCATGAACTTTACGTTTCTACCAATATGCAGGACGCTATGCATTGCATCCTTTGATATTTAAAGCAAATACTGAATTCACTAAGTGTTCCAAGAGCCATAAATAAGTCTTTCAATACACCAAGTGTTTTTTGGGATGAAAATGGATTTGTAGTGTGGCCAAAAATAGGTGAAACGCTAAGTTCGCCTGCTGGTGCACTATAGGTTGAGTGCTACACTCAAAACTCCTACGATTTATGCAGTCGGTATCTTAAATCGAATAGGAGCCAGCGTAACATGACAAATCTGGGAAATCTGCGAGCCTCATCAGCGACCACTTTCACGCAGAAGACTCTTTGCAGGCTGTATAATTTAGGCGCACCTCCGACTCGCATTGCAGTCCCGCTCTCCCTCCGATTTGCGCCTATGGCGGCATAATAAATCGACAACTCCTATGAAGAATGCACTCTTGCACAATGTGCGCCTCCTTCTACCTCACCCGAACAACTTCTCTGTTCATCTACTCCTACCCCCCGCAGCCCTTTCTAGCCCGCGGTCACAGTCCCCCAATGAAATAACATTTTGCAGGCGTCCTTTCGACACGCTAATAGGAAGACGCATCGATTCATCAAAAGGGCGAGTGAAAAGTCGGCGGGCAGAGAGACACGCCATGTAAACAGTGGAGGCGTGATAAGGTCAGTGGACCCGGCGAAATGTCAAGGCGTGAGAGTTTCGCAACCCCCTGCGAGTGAGATCCAACCGATATCGTTGATTCAAACGTGCGCGCACAATGGTCTCGCTCGCGCACGCGGCGACTTGTGGGAGCAAAAAAGTTCTGAATGAAGGAAAGCTCACGACAGCGAGAGATAACGTGTGTCAGCCGTATGCCTACGCGTTTACTATCGCTCGTAAATGCTGAACCGGACCTCCCACTTACGAGGAGAACGTCTCGCTTCTAGATCGAACTTTTGAAAATAGACCCCCGTATATATATTGTTACAGCCCGCGGCATCTAAAATCCCAAAGGCATTCCGTGCCGTGGGTCTGAGGCAAGGGTTTAACTAATTCGAGAGGTAGTAGTCACCGAACGGAACCCGAATCGACTCGTGATGACATTTGTACGCCGGGAAGTATGCACTCTCGCTGTCTACGTTCAATCATAGTTTAGACCTTAGATCTTAGACGCAACAAGAACAAAGTAATGACGCGGTAAGAATAAGAAAGTAAGAGTTACGGGACAGGTCGCGCGTTTAACGTTGAGACCGTGGTAATTAAATGCGAGGATAATTGAAACAGCGATCGAAGTTACGTTGGCCATTGTAGGATAGTTAGATACCAATACCATCTCAAGTCGCCTCCGTGGCGCAATCGGCTAGCGCGTTCGGCTGTTAACCGAAAGGTTGGTGGTTCGAGCCCACCCGGGGGCGGTTCTTTTTTGAAAACTTTCCAAATTTAATGTCACAGAACGACTGGCAGTCGTGCAATGAAAAGTTGCATACATGTCTCATTATGCAAACAATATAAAGATAAGATACTAAAATACCGCTTCGATTCCCCTTACGTCGGATTTAAATCGTACCAACATACTAGACAGTCATAGTTTGCCACATCTGTATTTTTCCACCCTGCCGATGCTTGTGATATAATCAAAATTGAAAAAGTACCGCAGATGTGTTGAGTTAGGTCAAACAAAAACAACTGCAAAAGCAGTTTACGTTAATAAAAATCTAATTAACATATTAATTAAAAGACCGTTACGCTAGACCAAAGTCCGAAAATGAAAAGGCGATAAAAATATGAAAAAAAAAAAAGAGACACTTTTGACCCCGACGTGATTTGAACACGCAACCTTCTGATCTGGAGTCAGACGCGCTACCGTTGCGCCACGGAGTCTTGCGACATTTTGTTATTGCAAACCAGTCATATCACTGTTCCGCTATACATATCGGTACCCAAAAATAATATTTTTTTAGTAAAATTAACGACTTACCCTGTTGGTGAGCAGGTAACACGCCAAAACGCCAAGGGACCACCAATCCACCTCTTGTCCATAGTAAAGCCCTTTCAATATTTCAGGTGCTGTAACACATATCAAAGGAAAATTAGTAATAATTTGTGACATATCTATCCTTGATTTATTAATAGCTCATTAAAAAAGATAGTTACCCATGTACTCTGGTGTTCCACAAAACGTATTAGTTCTATCCGTATGGTGCAGCCATTTGGCCAAACCAAAATCTATAATCACAGCATGCCCTTCTTCAGTGAGAAGAACGTTGGTTGCCTTAATATCTCTATGCACTATTCCAGCATTGTGCAAAAAGTCTGAAACATATAGAGGAACTTATGTTTGTATATACCTTAAGCAATATTTGTAAAATTTATATTGATTGCAAATCATGATAGTGTGCATACCAATTGCTTGAGCTATTTCTGCTACATATATTCTAACTACATCTTCCGGTAGACATCCATACTCCTCGACTAATGAAAATAATTCACCACCACCAACGTACTCTGTCACTGAAAGAATTTTCAAACACAATGAGCGACAAGGCTTCAAAGTAAATTGAAGTACAATGCCAATTGAAACATACGTATGTACAGTGTCTTTCTACCCTGCCATCTTCCCGGTGAATTAAGTACGAACGGATGATGTCCAACCATCCTTTGTATGGCAACCTATGGTATGCATAGCAACATGAATCCCTGAATATATTGTCAGTCTTGGGTAAGACATAATTTATTTAACTCAAAGACACCTCTTGCTTAGCTTGATTCACAGCGTTCTCTCCCACAACTTTAGCCTTACTAATGACTTTTAGAGCAAAGATTTGGCCAGTGTCTTGCTTCTGAACACTGTACACCTTTCCATATGCACCCTTGGATATGATATCCAAGAAGACATATTCTTGAGTGAAGGGTGTCCCCCTCACTTGGAAATCAGGTAGGAACATTGCTTCTAAGCGAGGAACAGGCCATACTGTTTTGGAAGATCCAAACCGATTGTGTAACGTGTCCTCACTTAAACTAACATAAAAATATGTCTTGTGTATAAACAGGATAAGTATTAATGTTGCAAGAAAAAAAAATAGGTACCACTTGTGAGAGGCATTGTACAGTGACCTAACTTCAGCACGTGGAATTCTTGTGGAACCAGCGCAGCTTCCTCCAAGGAAATCGCTGAGACTATACTGTAATGATTTATACACATAAAACATAATCATCCTCTGAATGGGAAAAATTGCAATAAGAGTTGGCGTCATTATAAATAAATATCCGACAAATCAATAAACATCTTTTAGGTTAGATTGAAAATTATCTGATGATAATACCTGACTAGCATAATTTTCATGAGCCTTATAATTCTTCTTGGTATTTGAATTGCCCATCCGTATTGGAAAATCGGAAATCAATTTCCGCATTAAGTGCAACGCTGTCGACGCTAATGCTTACAGATACGCGCTTATTTGTTGTTTAAACATCGTGTTCCCATAAATTCATTACAGACACGCTCGTTAGCGTGCGTCCTGTAAAGATAAACGAACGCGGTGAAAGTTTCATGACGTTAATTCACGAAATTCCTGAGAACCGAATTTATAAGACCAAACTAGAATTTCATCCGTACACGCATTAAACTCAGCAACTATACGGAAATAGGAATATGAATACGCAAATAATCAAACTGAGAATGAAAGTTGAGAAAAAACAATTAGAGCGCGATTCTACTTTGGATTATTCGTCGCACGGAACAATTTGAAACGGCTTTTACATTGACGATGAAGTTACGTGTACATTGAATCCGAATATGACAATAGTGTTAATGGAAAACGTGCTTAACTATCATGCATAATGGCAAAAGAAAGGTACGGAGTAATGCAACGTGTTTGAAGCCACGTTCGTCAAGGGTGAGTTTTGCGCAGGAATTTGAATTTACACTCGATTGACTCGATCAACCTCGAAGACAACGTCACGTGATGGCAACACCTTTCTTACTGGCGGATGCTTGCAATATCCACCGTACAATACTCTGAGCGCCATCTTGCGGGATTTCGTGAGATCTCGTTTCTGGCGAGCACATGAGTCGGCGCACTAGTGACATCTTTTTACTCGACAGTCGCCAGGCTCTACCCAGAGGTTTACGCTTTACGGGGTGCGTAGTTTACCACAAACATGGCAATGGCTGCGAGACTTGCTGTTCAAAGTGTGAGGAATATGTCCTCACATGTCGGTGATCGAGCCGCTTTATTAGGTAAATCTGGTTAATAGTCATCCAACTTTCTTGTCGTTTCATTTGTCATAGCTGACACGGTAAAAAGTTACTTTCAGACACGATCAACTATCTCTTGTATTACTGTTCCCTCAACATTTTCCGTAACTCAGTTCCATAAAAGCTACTGTTAAGCGTTGTGCACTGCGACCAGCTTGTATGTCATGCATATAATCCCATCCTCAACTTTCGTTATATTTCATCCAATAGATAAATGTTACATAACAGAGTATATTCATTGACACAGCTGGGCAGAAGCGATGGTACAGGATTTCAGCATTTATTGGAGTACCGCTTGTGGCATTATCATTTCTTCACGTTGTGTATGAGACATTCGTCTTGGGCCATGGTCATGAGAGGACTGAATTCATCGCATATGATCATTTGAGAATTCGTACCAAGGTAAGCTATGACTGCTTAAATAATACTGGTGACATTATTGAATAAATTCTACTCCAATAATTTTATATACATATATATTGACGCATTATCTTTTTCTTTACAGAAATTCCCATGGGGAGACGGACAGAAAACCTTGTTCCATCATCCACACATGAATGCGCTACCTGATGGTTATGAAGATGACCATTGAAACGGTTAAACTTTAATTGCATCATTTTGTAGTTTGGCTACTGCATTATCACATGTCATTTGAATTGTACTGGCTAAATGCTAGGTCCAATAAGATGACAGATATAGTAATAATAATAAATGTATAAAACAACTCAAATATAGTAGACCAACAAATTAAATATGCTCTTTATTGAAATAAAAAATTTTAAAATAACACAAAAGATAAAATGTCTCGCAGTTTTACAAAAACATGAATAAACGAAATATGTGAGATGCTCGTTCATTTGACTCTTATACAACAGCTCCTCATTGCTGTGCATGAACTTTGGCACGTTTAAAGAACTTATAGAAATAATAAACAGAAACATTGCAACATTATTTATACTTTATTTAGGAAATAATAACAATGAATACTGCTGGTAGTAACAGAGTCATGATTGAGAGTGAAGATTCTCTTGAAGTTTACAGTTAGAAAAATGCTCCTCCCAATGTAATTCGTGGCAATCTTTCGAGCAATAATGTGCTATCAAACACCCGCCACAAAGAACAGTGCTACGTCGTGCACAATAGAGACAAATCTTAACATCCTCTTCTACATGAACGTCTTGTACTACATTCGTCCCGCTACCTTCGTCCATCGTCATTTCGTCTTCAGAATCCATTTTCTTAACAGGAAACAACAATTTGTCCTGAGGAATAATCATCATATCTTCCAAATGCGTGAATGTATTAAGGGTTATACTTCTGACATCGAGGATATTGGGTTGAAATTCACACGCGGGAAGGTCTTCTAATTGAATGAATTCACTGTCAAAGTTCTGTTCGGAAAGTACGTCGGTGGATTGTGAGTTAATGCTTTGTAACGAGGGTGACGCTATCGACGTTTCTAGAACATCTTCTGTAAGATTCAAGTCCAACTCTTCGGTATAGTTGTTGGCAGGTTCTTTTGTAACCTCTTGAACGCGCTTTTCAGTATTTAGTTCAGTATTTGCTATATCTGTATGAACAACTGGTTTCCCAACCAGATTTATTTGCAACTTTGGTGCTGTTTTTTCACTTTCATTCGCTGAACTTGAAGAAACATGGATCTGTTTGGTAGTAGTATTGCTATTAACACTTTTCTCTTTTGTCAGAGAAGATGTCTCGTTCGGCAGCGTAGATTCTCCCTGTAATTGTTGTTGCTGTGACAATAAGCTTTTCGATTGTTCATCACTTTCTGAATTGGATACGTTCACAGAGTTATTTAATACTTTCATTGAATCTTCGGATAAATTTGCATGTAATACTGGCTTTGAATTGAATTCTTCTACTTTAAATGTTTTCTGCGAAGTGGCTGGAACGATTTTACCTATAACTGGTAAAGATCTTTCGTCCGTTTGGTTAGAAGGTGCCACTGTCTCGACAGTATCTGAGATCGACATAGCATCTTTCGATGGTTTACATTTCTCTCCGTCCACCAATGGTTCTTCTTGTGAAATTGATGCTATGTTTAATTGTTCCCTCGAAGTTGATATATTTAGAGATAAAGTCGTTGTATCTAATACTTCTTGTATATCATTTACAGTAACTTGTATGCCTTCCGATGAATTTTCACGTACTGCTGGTTGTGAATAAAGTTCTTCCGCATTCAGTGTTTTCCCCGAATTTACCGTAACTGTTTCATCTAATACTGGTAAAGATGTTCCTTCCAATTCTTTTCGAAGTGGTGCTGTCTCGACAGTTTGTGACATTGTTGTAGCGTCTCGCGATGATTTAAATTTTTCTCTATTTTTCAACGGTACTTCTTGTGAAGTTACTGGTGCGTTCAATTGTTTGTTTGATGTTGATATATTCAGGAATAAATTCGATGTTGATGATGATGCTGTCGCGGCAGTATTTAAGATTGTTGTGACATCTTGGGATGATTTACATTTCTGTACATTTTCCAAGGATCCTGCCCATAAAGAGGATGATACCAATGGTAGCATTAATAGTCCTGCCAGTGTTGATTTATTTGGCAATACAGTCGCTGCTGATGCTTCTCGTACAACATCTTGATTAACTCGTGTATCTTCCAATAAATTGTCACGTAATACTGGTTGTGAATTCAGTTCTTTCGCATTTAACGTTTCTCTCGAGGTATCCGGAACGGTTTCGTCTAATACTGGTAAAGATCTTCCTATGGGTAATCGCTTTGGAACTTGTGTTCCTGAGGTTGTAGCATCCGGTGATGATTTAGATTTCTCCATGTCTTCCAATGGTACTGCTTGCGTAGTTGAGGGTACATTTAATTGTTTCTTCGACTCTTGTATTGATTTTTGTTCTGGCAGACTCATCCTTGTAGTTGGATCATCGTTAGACACTTTTCCTGTTGCTTCGGTTGATCTTATAACTGTCGGCCTTATTTCTAGATCCGTTATTTTTTGCCTACTATCTTCAATTTTCGTCAAATTTGTATCTTTTTCTTGCTGCTTCGTTTTATTAATATTTTGATCTCTCTTTTTTCTTCTCCTTCTGCGGCGTTTTTCTGTACAGTTTTTAGTTGAAAGATCTGTTGCGTCTGTAACACCTTGCTGATTATTACTCCCACGCATTATATTCCCCTCATTTTGCTGGGACTGGCCTGACAAAGTATTAGCACCGTACCTTTTCGTATAATTTGATAAATATCTCTGAAGAAGATTGTGAAAAACATATAAATATACTCTTTGCCTGTTCATCATATATACTTCAGACGGATTCAAGTAATTTTTTAAATTCTCTACTGGGAAAGAGAGACACGTTTCTATCTGAGTCCTCAACATAATATTCTGAAGTATCGAGAAACACTCGGTGTGTTGTATAGTTGAAGATTGAGCAGAAGTAACGTTGGGATCAGGCATATTTTCTTTGTAAGTCGCTGTTCCCGGTGCTTGTGCAGGTTTTGCTCCATTTTGTAGTGCCAAACTTTGATGATTAATCAACGGTACAGTATATGGTACATTATGAATTGTCGCTCTATTACTAGTTCTTTCAACATTTCTTGTAATACTTCGCGAAACGTCCGGTGCTTTTTGCGTTTGAACGGTAACGTTGACAAAGGTGCTTTGAATATTTGGAATATGTTGCTGCCGAGTTTGCTGTACGTTCGTCTGGGGTTGTTGTTGGACATTTTTATTTACGATCACCTGTGGATCCTGTTGGATATTTTGATTTACTTTAACTTGTGGATTTTTCTGTACTTTCTTTGGTTTTGTCTGGACATTTTGTGCCGTCTTCTGTGAATTTTTGTGGATATTTGTTTGTAAATTGCGTTGAATTGGTGGCGGTGCACCATGTTGCATACTTTGCTCCGAATATCCGATGATCTGTGGATTAACCATTGTTTGCGACATTATTGTTCGAGCATTCCCTTGTACGGTCTTCTGCGATTGTCCGACATTCTGCGTACTCTGTTCCTGCGTTGGTACACGTTGAGGTTGTACTTGAGAAGGATACTGATTAGCGATTGGCCTTTGTATGTTATACGCGGGGTAGAATGGATGTTGTGGCGGAACAATTAGTTGAGACCTATTTGCAAATTGATCTAACGGTTGAGCTAATGGAACGCGCGGTTGACTGAAATGTAACGGGGGCGGAGATTTTCGATGAACGTAGACATTTTGAAGGTTTGGGTTTACAAAAGACTGCGTATGACACCATTGCGCCTTTCTCTGCTTACTTTCCTGCAAATATCGTTTCGGGTTGGTCAACACATAACCGGTATTCTGTGGAACCGTTTGTTGCGATAAGTCCATTTCATCGTTGTATTGTGCAACTGGGGTGGGTAAAAACGCGGACTGCTCCTCAACCAAAGTTCGTCCATGAACGGGCACTCCTTGAGGTTGCTGATACGTAGAAGTTGGCACATTATTTACTGGAGAGATTCTGCACTGTTGGTTAGCGTGATGCGTATGCTGTGGATTGTATTGATATGCCGCGCTGCTTGAGATCGTTGGTGTGACATTATTAGTCATTGATCCACTCGTATATTGTAAACATGTTGAAGTAACTGACGTTTCAAGCCGCCTATTGACACTTTCATTAATTGGCGCACTTGACGAAACGTTAGGCGAGTTATTTGCAGTACTGTCATTGGTCATATTAGAAATAACTTTAGCCTTGGGTGTAAATCGCCAATAAAATTGAAATTCCGGAACTGTTAACGGCCTCTCCCGCAGCTCGTGCAGATTTAACTGGTACACGGTTTCGTGAATGGAAAGTTCAAGGGGTTCGATATCGAATATGCTGCCCAAACTGTTGAACTCTGCACGAAATTGCACCGTGCTTTGCGTAAAATCGGCCAAGTTTTGTTCCATTTGCTTTTGCCTTATGTGACTGTCCGGAATACGTTTGTCGAGCTTATTCTTCTCTCGCAGATATCGAAGATACTTCACAGTCTGTACGACATTTTCGAGGACAATCATGAGCCGATCTTTTGGATTGTTGGCTAAAGATGCTGGCGGAACAGTAGGAGGTTCTGAATTCACACAGGTGTTCGATGCGACTGAGTAAGGCAATGATTTCTCTGTAGAGACTACTGGCTGTGAAAAGGCAGGTGTTGGACACCACCTGGAACCAAGTTCTCCACTCGACAGTACTCTCAGTCGTGGGGTTTTGGATGTAGGAACTTCTGTTTTATCCGTGCTCACAGTTTCGGTTGACAAAATACCACTAATCGTATCTTTTTCAGGTACTTGTAGAGTCTCAGCATCGGAAACCGCACTGTTCGACGTAGCAGTTTCAGGTTGTACTGATTCGACGATTTCCTTTTCTTTAACACTATCTTTCTCTTTCTTTGTGGCACTTGCGATACTGGCAACAACGATATCACTGACATCGTTGGAACCAATAGTATCTGTTATATGACTAGAATCCGATTGACTTCCTTCAACAATCTTCATTTGAGCAATGTCAGATTCTTTGCTCTCCTGGCAAATGACAGGCCGATCCTTATTCATCGTAATGTTTTGTGAGATATGAACTGTGTTGCCGTTGGAGATTATTTCGTAATTCTTATCGAGACCCATTTGTAAAAGCTCATAAATATCATCCATTGAATTGGCTTCCTTAGAAATTACTTTTGATAAGTTTTGTACGTTGCTTGATGTGTCCGGGGAATACGTGGTTCTCTCGAGTACTTTCGTGGTGTCTTTCTCGGTTATTGCCATTTCTTGCGCACACTCATTGGAAGAAGTCAGTAATGGTGGTTCTTTGCCGTTAACATCTGTTGTGCTCACGACTGTTTCACACGATTCAGATGAATCGGGCGCTGTAATCGAGTCCGTTTCATTGGGAATATTAACGAAATTATTTGCATTATCGAAAATATCTTGACCAGAGGTAACTTCTTCCGAAATAGGGCTCAAAACTATCGTCGTTGCATTTGATTCGGGAGAATCGGTGATAACGTCATTCTCTGGGACCTGAACATCGATAAGGTTTATGTAATTTTTCTCAGAAGAATCAGCGTTATTGTCGACGGCATTTAAGATATCAATTGTCGATGAACAAACATCGGTGGTTTGCAAATTTGCATGTATCGAGTCTGTGGCAGACACAGTCTCCGTACAAGAAACATTCGAATCCGAAAGACATTTCTCTACTTGATACGTTTTCGAAATTAGCTGCTCCGATGATGCATTTTTGTCCTGGCAATTCTTTGCCGAGAAGGAATTTGCATTTTCGCCTTCTTGATCCGTCGTATCTGTTATAAGTTCGGTTAATCCTTGATTCAATCCAGTCGCTTCCGTAATATCTGATTCTTTTGAGACGACTTTCAACGAATTCTCAGAATTAAGAGCAGATTCTTCCTCGTGTTCTATAATATCTTGCTTCGTAGAATCCGGAACTGCTTGCTGTATACTCAGAGTGCAATTAATACCATGCTGTACTTCCTTGGAAAAGCATACCTCCTTCGGAGATATTCGATTTTCATCGATACCAAATCCTGAATCAGAAGAGTCGACCGAATCCTTTTTCCTCCTCTTTCGCATTCGAAGTATACGTCTGTCCTCTTCATCCTCGCTAAGTGTAGTACTTTCTCCGAAAAGGTCACGAAATTTTGTTAGTACTTTCCTTTTAACACGTTTCCACTTTTCGCTTGACCCAGTAGCTTCGTCTGGCCTTTTTCGTTTCTTCAATTTGAATATTTCTTCCGCGTTTTGCCTCTTGCCATGTTTGACCTGTGTCGGCAAAACATAGTTGTCCCGATCGGTTTTTGGTGACTTCGACACGGTGTCCCGTAGCGTTTTACTTTGTTCTTTTATCTGTGCTTGCATCGTTTTTTCGATATGTTTCGTTTTCGGACTGCGACGCTCCTTCGCCGATTCTTCATCCCGGTGACGTAGTGCCAGTTCGCTCAAGTTCATCTTTATCTTTTTCTTGTTAAGTTGATTCGATATTCTCGTTGGACCGGACCCCACTGTCTCGGAGACTAATTCCGGAACGCTTGCAATTTTTTCCAAACTCCTCGATGGGGAAACTTTCTTTTCCTTGGGGGATGCATTTTCTTCAAATGCATCCTGCGCGCTGGCGCCGCTGCAGGCTGGATTAATTTCATCCAAACTTCTGACCGTGTTATTGTTGGAAAATTTGTTTTCCCTTACGGATATCAGTTTGTTCTTACTCGGAGGAGAATGTGCGTTATCTTTTCCCGAGCCATTTCCAGCGTTCCTCGAAAATTTGCCTTCTTTGGTCGATGAGATGTGCTTCTTGCGAAATGAGTCTACCATTGCGACGCAATTACTTCGATCATTCTTTGACTTGGTATTGTGATCAAACTCTGCGGCTTTTATCGATTTTATATTGGATCGATGTGATTTATACGGTTCCGTTTTCGATGCCCCTTTTGACGATTTTTGTGAATTGCATCCAGCCGAAGAGAATGTTTTGTGTAAGTTTGGTATCCTCTCCTTGTCAGAGCGACGACAAGGCTGCCTTTCGCCAGTTTGTTCTTCCTTCTGTGGCCCATCTTGAATAAATGGTATATCACCAGGTTTCAAATTTTGACATCTGAAAGATAAAAAAACAACATCCTTATAACAATGCTATAAATTATGTTAAAAAGAAAATGGCGTACTATTTCTTAAGTCTACAAGCACGAACCCTCCCATTTGAATAATACCTGGTGAAATCATTCCAAAATTTTTTGGAATCTGCAGCACTCCCGACAGTAACCAAATTTTCATGTCGTCGATCCATACCCTGTATGTCGCTAGAATGATTGTTATAAGATCCATACATTCTACAATTCTCTTTTTCTTCCGCTGACCGCGCATGAACAAATGTCAAACATTCTTCACTTCCGAGAGAGTCCTTATCAGCATGTAAGTGCACGAAATGAGTTATCTCGGAAACCAATTGACGCAATTTTGTGCCCGAAGTCGCTGAAATGAGATCATCGTTCTTTCTGCATTTTTTTAAATTACGCCGGCGATCTTTCTTTTTGGATATCGCGTTATTTGCAGTAAAGGAGGACCGTTCACCACTTGCACACTGCTTATCTGAATTCTTATATTTCACTTCATGATTTGTTAAAGGTATCGTTGGCAGCAATACACCATGACATGTAGGATGTTGCAACACTGGCGTAACCTTTATCCGCATTCCGCGGTAACTTGTAGGCGAGGCCATTTTAATAAATGATTTAACCGACCGCAAACCACTCGTTGAAACTTTAACCCAGTATATGTTGCGAATGTGGTTAATTCATACTTGCTGTAGCACTGAGCACAGCTTCGCTTTGAAAAATTATTCCTCGATTGTGTAGCTAAAAAACTACCGCATCCCTCAAGTTTAAGTCGTACCACTTTTAGACTGGTGTTCTGAATACAGAATAATCGGAAGAATTCGGTCTGTTAAAATGACCGTATCAAAACGTAACCACTCCATCCGAGTGTTCAGCGAGGACTGAACCAATTGTGAGTCATGTGTAGAGTTATGGTTAGGGCACTACGAAGCAGCTTGGGGAGAGGGAAGAGAACCATGCTTGCTTTGTCCCTTCGCTGAATGCGGAGTTGGCTGGCTGACGAACGGTACAGGAGAGAGGGGTGAGAGGTATATAATACGCATGAAAGTAAGAACTGTAAACCCTGACAACACGTAGACTAAACAAACGTGTAGGGAGGAGTCATTTGAAACTCACTCGTTGGTAGTGCTTCTTTCGATGATTTTAATTTGAAATAATACTTGATCGATCAACAAGGTTCGCGAAGAGTCTTTCGTCTCATTTTAATGACATATAGATTACCCCTGCTTACTCATTAAGCCTGCGGAAATTTACTATCAAAACACTGCGGTTGCTGTACTATCAGTGCAGAGATAAAATACACTGGTAATAGCTGACCTTCTGCACTTGCCCCCGATAAATAAAGATTTGCAGATTTTTTGAAGTTTCTTTATATGACCGAAGCGAGGACTGCTTTAGCATTTAAAGACGCATTTCATAGATTCAATTATTGTGCACTATTTCCGAGCATTTGTGGCCCCAATTTATTTCCCCAATTGGAATTCACCGCGTTCAGATTGTACTATGATTACTGGGACGTCTCGTATACGCGAAGACGTGTTATACATTCTATTGATATTTATGGAAAGGTCAGTGTTTAATAACAAACGAAGTCGTAGAAAGTGGACAGATACAGCGGGCATGAGAATAATGGAAGCGCGTAGACAGTTCTTCCAACGAAACACGTGTGCAATCGCAGCTGGCAACAATGTGTGCTAGGTAAAGTGTCGTAAAACGAAGGAACTGCAATAAAACAGCGACCAGACAGTCTTACAAACGGGTGAAGATTCTCTCGTAATCCGGCAAAGCTCAGAAATTCCCGATATATTAACATACATATTGTATACGCATTATTTTATACCCTGTATATTAACGTCGAAAGATCGAAAAACGATCGAAACACTGTCAAGGAAATATCGCAGATCGATCTTCAATTTCATCGATTCCCATCACGTGCAATTTTTCTCCTCCCCCTTGTTCACCTTTTTTCCCAACTCACCTCCGATCGGTTTCTGATTTCTTGAGCATCACTCGCGGCTCGCTCGTCAATTGTAGAATAGCTCGTCGCACTTGCCCCTTCGACAGACGAAGCCTCTCCAGATCGCTCTTCAACTGAAACAAGCGCGTGGGAATTCTTTGGTTAGACAGATCCATCGCCGCATCGGCTTCGCTTGACAAGCGTCTTCTTCCATTTCGATGCATCTCGGTAAGACACAGAAACGGGAACGCATGTATGTAAGAGATCTTTCTCTTTCTTTCTCTCTCTCTCTCTCTCTCTCTCTCACACTCTCTCACTCTCTCTTTTCTTTCTTTCCCTCTCACTGTCCCTTCTCACGGTAAGACGATCTCTGAATATATCTTGTTCGTCTATCCTTCACGAAGATAGTTAAATAATATTGCCAACTGATCGTAACTGATCGTCAAAGCTGCGACTGAGAACCGAGATAAACGTGAATTTGTAATAACCAATCTCTTTCCGCTCTCAAGCACTACCCGTTTGAAGCTTCGTCCTTGCTCTCGCATAACAAACTGAACATCAGATCACGTTCGGCATGAAGGAATCGCGAATCCTCTATGCGGCGGTACTACCGTGGCCATAGCAACGATAATACTTGACGGTGCCATGGCAACGAGTCGTCTACTGTTCGCGGATCGAGATAGCACCTCTTTGTCGCACCTTTCGCAAGATCTCGCGCCTTCGTGTCGGTCCGACGCGCAACAGCCAGAGCTTCAGGACGAAGTTATCGAAATTTGGTCGGATCACGCTGTTCTCTGTTCCCGGCATCTTGCGGACTGCGAGGCTTATTTCGTAGCGTAAACTGTTTGTTCACTTCGTGGAAGCCCCCGCCGCCACCCTCTGAAGAACGTCTTTCATTGGCGGAGGAAGGGACAAACGAACACGTGTTGCGCGACACTTAAGCTTCCAACGATGGCGGCCTTTTGACATGTTAGCATAAAAAAAGAAACACTGCGTATCGTCGTGTCGGTCCTTTTCACATTCTCATTTCTCGCCAGGCATGCATACCATCTTGTAAGGTCGTCTACCAATTCTGGCGATATTCTTCTCGTTGGTCCTCTCTCACGATATATGTGCGTGGAAATCTTCCTCGCCGATTTAATTAAAGTAAAACCCTTATTTTTTGTTATATCCGCCTCGTTTGATATTTGTGCAATGAAACCAACGAAAAATACAGACCCCCCCATGATATTTCCTGACAACATTAACTCGTTTTATATAATTTAAGTCACAGTTGTACCCAATCACACGTCATTTGACAAATTAGCGAAGGTAATAATGAATGTAGCCAGTATTTTCTGTGTTACAAATTTCGATACTCGAAGGGGTGTGTCAGGCTTTAAATGTCCCGTCACTGAACGCCCGCACGAGACAGTAAATGCATAGGTCACTGTATGCAGTATGTATGTAAACGGTCGAAAGTCTTTTGTATGCTTTTAATATGAATAAATAAAAAACAAATTCTTAAATTGTTGGTCATTATTACTACCCCGAAAAATGTAAGTGTAAGTGCGGCTCTTTAATACTTCCATAGTGCAATATGAGACTCTTGTTAGCATGAACTTTAGTCATCCCTGATCTGTATAATGTTAACGCCACCTAATACTGATTTATCGATTATTCGTCATAACACATACAGCAAATATAGCAAATTTTTAATACTGTCCTGATTTGCGTAGTTTTATTTTATGATGCATCGTGTGGTGCGTTATGAATAATTAAACGAAGTGACGAAATTGGTCCTTATCTCCTTTTCCGGGTGATTGCAATATGGTAGAACAGCGCCCCGAGCGATGACTAACTAGGTCTGCTGCCTGATATCATTTAATAGTCTCTCGTGTAGTGTTATACATCGCCATATAAACGTTTAATATGTTTGCAACTAATGCCCGATTAGAATTTAAGTGCATATCTTATGCTTGCCGGATTCTGTAGGAAAGTACCATCGTTTGCCTTGCACTGGTCAATACCGTACAAGAAAATTAATCGATAAAACCTAAACTACGTAAGATGCAGTGCGTTTGAATCTGCAATGGCATGACCGTGGTTTCCTGTCTACATTTTTTTTTCGCACTAATCAGCAGTCGTGCGTCAGCAAAAAGCAGTTGGCTTAGAATTCAAGAGAACTCATGATAAACTACACCTCCCAATGGTTACATATTACATCTCTATCAACGCCGTGTGAGAACGAATTCAGCAATTTCGTTTAACACTCACATTACTCACAACGATACCGTTTCGGGGAACTTAAGACGAGGTGCGCAGTACGTTTTAAAACCTGCCCTTGACCACGCCTCTTCACTGACATTCTCAATCTACAAAAATGTAATGCTTGTTTATTGGGTTAGAAAATGACATATTATATTTATATGGTTAGCGCCGGCGAGAAGGGACCAATATATGAAAAGGAAGAAATGTCCACTATTCCAAGATCTAGCAGAGTAGATAAAATTATCAGTGACCCTAATCTCAACGCGCCATGTCAAACGAAATCAGCCCCCTAAAGTATTTCGTCGGTAAGTGATAAAAAAGACGTCATCTCCGGGCAAAAATATGGTTAGAATTATAAAATAGTACGGGTCATGGAAAGGACGAATTTTTCGGTTTTAATCGGCAGCTGGCGCGTTTGGAGGTATCTGTACCGTCGTGACTGGACATCCTTTGGATACGATCAAAGTACGATTGCAGGCGATGCCTGGGGTCTACAAAGGCACCTGGCATGCGGCTCAAACCATTGCAATAAAGGAAGGGATTCTGAGCTTTTATAAGGTAATCATTTTAATTATGCCTCAATTACGTTATGCCATTGTCATAAATTTATTAGCAAATGCAACCAAAATAATTTCTTCATATTTCTACTAGCATTTCCGTTAAATGGCCGGAACTCCACACTACCCTATTTGCTAGATAACATTTAATGTCCGTCATTACCGTTACGTTCTGAAATGCTTAACAAAATAATGGTTGAGACCCGTGACGCGTAACACCACGAAGCATTCGGTACATGGACGAACCACTGATTGTTTTGGTTACATAATAACGCGGTACGGAACCTTGACATTTCCAATAAGTCGAACGACAATGTATACTACGGATTATTTTGATGCCATGGGTAGAATTTAGAGGGCTTACACAGTTTGTAAATATTATCTAAGATACTTTGTATACTTTCTCGTCTTCGTTCGATCGCGGAGATATTTTTGCGCAGTGCTCGGGAAGAGGAGAGGCAGGATGTCGCTGAGCATGTGCGCCGGAATTCAACGTTCAGCCATTAAACTCGTTTGTATGCAAAGGAGCGACATAATAATGTTCTTCCTAAATCGCAATTTTCACGTTCACGCGCTAGCATGACCGTATTAATAACGAGGAGTTTCTTCTACCAGCGATGGCGATGATAAAATCAATTAGTTCGAAAGCTACGTATTGTTTACTGCATGCGGAGCCCACGACTTCAATAAAACGGCGTCTAACCATAAAGCTATCCAACCCTTCCAAACTCCTCACTTACTACACTCAATTAATCAGCACCGTATACCTGCATCGGACTGTCAGAAGAGTCTTCCCTTTCTCTTGCACCCGTTGAATCTGCAATCCTTCGTTCTGTACCGTTGCCACAGGTACAATTCTGCTTTTCTCCACATTTTGCACACTTGCCGTACATATCAATTTTCGATAAGTATTCCGTGATCGTAGCCAGTAACAGTCTGTCACCAGATGAACAACTAAGTATTTCACTTTCTAACGTTGACCACGTTGTGCACAATTGTTTGAAGCATTTGCACAGTACTCAGTCCTCACGGAGTTTACACTCTCAGTCCGCATTCGGGCGACTGTGAAATGCGAGTAGTAAAGATCCCATGCGGAGCCCTTCGAAACAAGCGACATCCCATTGGTGGGGATAGCGGAGGATCGGTCTTCAAAGTACCATAGGGTATACCTGGCAGGTACCTGAGCTGATAGTAAATCTAGGTATACGGAAGGGTACCTACTTCGAATGTTCTGTTGTTTCAAGCACAATTCTCATTTATTGAAATAGTCTGTGTATTTCCAGATTAAGATTCTATAATTGCCCTTATTGCGATGGCCGATGAAAACGGTTCCATGATTATATGAGTCATTATTCTGTACCGTATTTTGTAACAATCTGGTATACCTTATACTGACATTTACAATTGTTCATTGAAGTGTCACTTCAATTTCCGGTCAAATTGGTATAGTTTTCTCATTAAATAGGATGTTTAAAAGCATGTTCCGAACAAAGTTTATAACTTCACTGTAGCCCCACACATAATACTTTTGGCCGGTCTCCTTTTCGGGGTATAATTCTTACTTTACTCTACTTTGTTCAAAACTTTTGAAGTATGATTTACCTTGTTTTGACCACAGAACAAAACTCGCGCTGTACGTTTATTACACTACCGATTATTTGTTGTTATCCATATATTCTCGTTTCAGGGGATGACAGCGCCCTTAATCACAGTCGTACCGACTTTCTCCATGAGTTTCTTCAGCTTTGGCGTTGCCAAAAGCTTCATTATGAAACCGTATCAGGAGCGATTAACTGATAGACAGTTTCTTTACGCCGGAATGTTCAGCGGCGTTTGCACTTCTTTGATCACGGCGCCTGGAGAAAGGATCAAGTGTCTTTTACAGATCCAGGTCAGTTTCTTTTCATTTAACCATCTCCTCAGTTTCTATTGCAACCATAATTTCTGAAGTTCTTGATTATGTTTTTTTCTATAACATTTAAAATGTAAGAAAATGTACGCATTGGCGAAAATAAGTGAGAACGGAGTCAAAGGCAAATAACTGAGCGTTATTTAGCTTTCGTCTGATGTATGAGCGAGTAGGTGAAAAAAAAAAAAAAAAAGAATCCTTAGGGAGAGGGTGTGGGACACTGACCAGCCCCTGCACTGACTGATGGCTAGTGACCCGACGCCACAGAGCTATCGGGTGACTTATTGTTAGTGCCAATTGTTTATAAGAGCCACAGTGTTCGGGTCAGGCCAAATCGCCGAAGTTTCTCTGCTCAAAAAATAGGGACATTGTTCCTAAACCTACTGGCCTCGGAGTGAGGAAGAAACGTATCTTAATGCTTAAGCTCAGCGACGCCTATCCACCCCCCGGGGGTCATTTTCTAACACGCAATGTATTTATAATGTCAAATGTATGAATAGTGCAATAATGCACGAATTTCCGTTTTATTGTAACGAAGGCCGGTGGTCCGAAAAAATATGATGGTTTCCTCGATTGCGCGATGAAACTGTTAAAAGAAGGTGGAATTCGTAACGTGTACGCCGGTATGTGCGCAACACTCCTTCGGGACGTCCCAGCTACCAGCGTGTTCTTCTTCTCCTATGACCGCGCTATGAGGATTCTCATGGCACAGAGCAACGAAGTAAGCGAGTCAGTCTTCCTTATTGTGAACGTATGTCTAACGATAAACTCGCGTAACCTGATACAAGCTATTACGCATAAAATCAGACCTATAAGTAAGGGATATATCAACCCACCCGTATCCATGTCAATGACTTTTTTGCACTGTTATCTAAATTAGTCTGATGCAATGCCGAAGTTATGGTAGATAGAATGAGCTACTGGATTATTTGGGGTACTGCTATGTCGTTCTTGAACAATAACAAAATCGCGGTGAATCAAAAGGACTACTTGATTTTTCGTAGGAGTACTAAATTATTGTTAAATGATCACGAAGTAATGGTAACTCGAAGAACCGTGAAAATTGTATTTTTTTTCCGAAGATCACATGGCAACCCTTGGTAGCTGGTGGTTGCGCAGGTCTTGCCACGTGGATAATCGGAATGCCAGCAGACACGATGAAGTCTCGACTTCAGACAGCCCCAGCAGGAACTTACCCCCACGGCATAAGATCAGTCTTCCCAATAATACTGAAGAACGAGGGGGTCACTGGATTTTACCGTGGTGCCATTGCTGTCATGCTTCGAGCATTTCCGGCAAACGCTGCGTGCTTCTTCGGACTCGAGTGGGCTTTCAAATTTCTGTCGGAGTATGCGCCTTGGTTGTGAACGTCTGTTTGTAAAAAGAGCGTTTTAAAGGACCTTTGTGTGGCTATCCGTTGTTTTGCAATGTTTTTACCGTAATAAAATATAATATAACTTATAATATTATAATATAATGTAACAATATTTGTGTGTCTGTCGAGTACTCGTCGCAATTGA
Organism: Priocnemis perturbator; assembly: GCA_963942575.1. NCBI lineage: Eukaryota > Metazoa > Arthropoda > Insecta > Hymenoptera > Pompilidae > Priocnemis > Priocnemis perturbator. The sequence continues at coordinate 13,522,989 of OZ012653.1, forward strand.
GGCAAAGTCGTATCAATTTCCGCGAAAACGTGAACGGCAGTCTTTATTCTCTGTTTTCAATGTGCAGTACCTGAAAATTCTTAATAAAGCAATCATCAAATTCGCATGCACTAATCGTAATCATAACGGCTCAGTTCATGAAGAGATCCGATGTTATGACCGCAGATTCATTATTTTCCTGCTTGTTCTCCAAGGATTTGCGTTCTCTCAACGAACCTTTCGGAATATTTGGATCAGACAAATGGGGTCTAGGTACAATGTTTGGACCCAGCTCTTTTATGCCACTTCCTCCGGGCACCACAGGCGGTAGAAGGTTAGCTCTGAAACATATCGTGGTTTGCGGAACAATTCGCAATCACTTCTGCGCGTTATTGTTAAGGTGAAAAAGTAATTCGACTGATCTATAAAGTAATTCCAACAATGTCGAATGATAAAACCAATTTCCTTTTATTCTACCCTACCTTATGTCCAAAGACATAATGGGCACTTTGATGTTCATTGTTGGCAGACGATTTGGAGGACTTTTCTGTGTTGCAATGGGAACCTGAAGTTGCGTATTGGGAGCCTGAATTTGTGCAATGGAGGCATCGGTTGTTGCACCAGGAACAGTAGTTTTTGTAGTAGGAGCGCTAGTCGGAAGAGCGCTAGTCAGAGGAGCGCTAATTGGAGGAGCGCTAATCGGAGGAGCGACAATCGGAGGAGCGCCAGTCGGAATCGCTACAGTTCCATTAAGGTAAGTCCAGAATCCAGAACTATCGGTTTTCTCTATGAAATTTTCTTCTTTTACGGTGCTGGGCTCAATCTCATCGAAAAGACGTCTGCAAATGAGAACAGGCCTCTGCATGTACCTACTTTCAATGTTTGTAAGTGTAACCCTAAGTCCCTTGACCAGCAAAGTTTGAAGTGGATACTTGAAAACCTCAAATTTCCGAAACTTTCCAAGGGTCCCAAGACCCTTGAGAAGGTTCCGAGATCTCGAGTAATGGGTTCGTTTCGACCCTTAGGCGTTGTGAGAAAAACTTGAAATAAAATGCGAACGGTTTTTCAAAAACCATATTCGTTATACTTCTTGAGAACCCTTGATGCTATGACTAATTGTCGCTTACAATTGTACAATATCAGGCTCCCTCCTCAAATTTCTTTGTGGCTCATCAGTTGTGGTGGAATTAGCTTCTGGCTTTCCGGCAAGATGCACCGCTGACCAGATAACCACCGCTAATAAAGCAAAAAGTGCGAGCGACAATACGCATTGTACCACACCGAATACCATAATGATCCAAATTTCGACGTGCTCGTGTCAGAATTATGTTTGCTATTTACACCAAACTATTTCTTCATTTTGCGTCGTTGGATATTTTTTTTTGGTGTGAAATGTCTGACTGTGAAGGGTTACGGAAAGTTTGATGTTACATTGAACGTTTTACTGTTTCCAATGATTATGCCAATTTCACGTAGTACATGATGACATTCGTAGTCAGAGTACTCGTACGTATTTTATTAAAATATATATAACAGAAGTATATACATGTATATATTATGTTATATGGTATGCGTGTAAAATAACGACGTTATATAGTTTCATCTACCCGATACCGTATCCTCAATATAAAAATAATTGGGAACTGTCGTCATAATGCCATTTAAAACATCATGATAACAATTACCTTACACAGATACCCATACCTGATGGCAGTAGCGCATTTAACATAATTGCATTATTTCATTACATATTTGATATGCAAATGAAGGTATGCGACAGGGTTAAACTATCTGTCATACGACCGCAATAAATCACGAAATTATACATGTGTCGACATCTATCAAAGTATGTCAAACTGGTAAGCAATTCGCTTGCAATTTTCGAGTCGGTACAGCTGATTGCAGTGTCTGACCTCGCTTGGTTTTAGGAGTCGGATAAACTATTTAAACTTATTCAAAATATGTTCCAAACGTGGTGTAGTTAGGCGATAAAGCTGAACAATAATCCGTCGCCGTCAAAGGGTCAATTTTTAGAATAGTCGTCACTTGTCGGTAAGCTGTACGGTCGCTGAAAGAACCTGCATGAAAGGGCAAATAACAGAGTTGTTACAAAAAACATAACCTCTTCTCGCTGTGCGATATGCACCATATACATGGCCTGTAATATTTTACTGAAACGTTTTGAAGAGAAGCACGTAGATGAATTCTACGAAAATGCCCTGACGTATATTTAAGATAAATCGGATCGTTATCATGCGCGGGTGCTTCGGAGTGACGCAGCTTTGATCAGAGGTCCCTGACAGTGGAAGCTGAATTGGGAACAAGGTTGAAAGATGCCAAGTTACGCTGGTTTTCTAAGAATTATCAGACGACGTCTTGTGCTCGGTCTGATTTTTGCTCTGTCCCTTACTTACTGTGCATTTTCATTACTCCGTAATGAGGTATAGCATAGTTCACATATCACGTTAAGAATGAGCCTTTTGCTTGCAGATTATGAGAATGAAAGCTATGTTTTATCCTTCTTTGCAGAAAAAAGCATTGACGCTGGATAATGATTTGGATGATATGGATGGCATGATGGTGAATGATAATAACGAAGACTTGATGTCGGATGACGATGCGTTGGCAGACCAATTTCGAATATCTGAAAAGCCTCCTCTGTGGCAAATGGAAGTGTTAAATGAAGCTGGAAATGATAATGTTTTGAATATTGATACGTTATCTAATTTCAATGACACTGACCCTAATGTTCAGGCCTGCCGCAACTCGATTCAGGTATTGTTCTTTGAATAAAATGAAGCATGTGTTTCACTGGTTGCGATCAATTATTGCTTGTTAGTAATGAACATGCATTCCTCAGGGGAAGGTTTTGATAGTGGACGAACGAGGTGTTATTTGTGCACGACACGAAGTTCTACCGAACGGTTGTTGTAGCACAGAACAAAAACAACCGGTTAAGAACGACGACTCTCCATCCATGGCGAGGAAAGAGAGATACAGCTGCAAAACGTGCAATGCACAAGGATGTTGTGCAATTTATGAGTACTGCGTATCTTGTTGTCTTCACCCGGCCAAGGTTATTACTTTGTAAAAATTATACATCTTTCGAACGCTTAACCAGCTCAATTCGATACTACAGATCACGTCATGACCCGATACCAAGTACTCGAATGATACCCATTATTAACTTGACAATTTCGAACATATGATTGTAATTCATAATTGATCATGTTAAGCGAACGAACACTGTCAGTTGCAATAGGAATTTTTACATTTTGGATGTGTCTGTAGTTGATAAAAGGAAGAAAGGATACGGGCGATCCGACGCACAAGGACGCTCAGAAATCGAAAGACGACGACGCGGTACGAACGCGTCTTCGAAATCTTGACAGATTTCAGGTCTGCTTAGCCGCGTGTCGTACTTCCAGTGCCAGTGTTCGCCACGAAAACACGTATAAGGATCCGCACTCGAAGCACTGCTACACAATGCAGTCTCAGCATCCACATCGTCATCGTCGCGACGCTAATACATTGAATAATAATAACGTCGACAACCCCGTTGTCGTTGCATCTTCTTCTGTTGTGCCGTTACTCACCTGCCTGTTTTCCCACTCTCATTGTTCCCAAAATTTAACGAAGTCCATTCTGACGTATGACGTCGGAACGTCGTCTTGTCAACTTCCCAATCGCGAGTCTGACTGATTTAAAATATAAGTACAGAATACATTTACTAGCGTACCTTTTGTTGATTTTAAAGCGACGAACGAATGCCACGGACGATTTTCGACTTGAACCGCCATATGTCGTTATACTCAACATTTTCGACACCGTATTTACTCTGCACGTGTTCCATAATCTCATCCTTTATTCGTTTTTGCACGGTATCATCCACCTGTTACGCGGTAAATTATATAATATTATAATATTATAACTGTTGCATAGTCACGAACTGAGTTAAGATTATTGAAACAATAGTTGCCATCTCTTGAAACTAGTAACGTCATAATTGTTCGAGTCTTCCTATCAATATTATCTAAAGTCAGGCTCTGTTCCGTCACTTACATCAACATAAGTGCACTCGGCTGCGGCGTAATGACATGAGATGGCCATCCGTGTTCTCTTGGACTTATTTATCCCTGACCCATGAATAAGTAGCGGGTGGAAGAAGACAGTATCACCAACTTCCATCTCGAGCTCCAACCACTTCGTCGACTCAGGAATATTCTTTGAACACGAAGACGGCGTTGAAAGTGACAGGACATTAAAGGTAGGGAGCTTTCTTTGATGTACACGTCTCTTACCAGGATCCCATGATAAAATTTGTTAACCGTGCCTGGCTCGGCACCGGGTGGATAATCGTGAGGGTGCAAAGTATCATTAGAGTGAGATCCTGGAGAAACATATAGGCACCCGTTTTCACGACTACACTTCTCCATCGCGGTCCAAGCAGCTACTATAGAGTCAGCAGGTCGGAAGGGGAAGTAATAAAGGTCCTGATGAGGAGGGTGTCTAAGAACATAACGTAACATTCATTTTACCCCATCATAACTCAGATCGCTTACACGTACAATTAACCAAGTCCTCCGTGTCTCCATTCAATTAATTTAACTTGAAAACGTCTCTCTCCAAATTGATTCGAGAATCTAATGATACGTACGTGTCTTGATTCAATTAATTTAACTCGGGAACGTCTATCTACAAATGAATTCGTGAATTTAATGATACACGTGGCATATGTAATCAGCCGAATGTATACACATACTTCAATCGTTGTCGAGTCGCAAATTGCGGGATAATACACGCGGACAGTAAATTGTAACGTGTCGCGGGAAATATTTTATGTCGACCCGAACATTCCTCGTACGAAGACATGACGCGAGGTCTGAGCACGCGGGGGAAGAAAAAGAGAGAGAGAGAAGTCCATGCGAATCGTGCGAATATCTCTAGATCGAGAAATTGAAATGCGGTTGAATATTTATGAAGCTGCCGTCCAAAGGAGAAGGAGCGAGAGAGAGAATGACTGATAAGGGACTATCACGCAGCTGCTCGCAACATTAACACAAACGGTCGTCGCGGATAAAGGTTTCGAGCTAAAAACCGTGTCAAGGGAGTAAGTAAGCCGTGACTAATTCGTGACGACAGGAATAAAGTCTTACTTGGTGGTACCGAATCCAATGTCAGGCGGCTTGGCAATGAGCATGGTGTGCATTGCCATGATATTCGGTCCGGTGATTGCTTCCGCAATGTCGAGAATCTTCTCGTGCGCAAGGTATTCTCCCAGAACTTCGTCGTGACAAAAGTCCTGGATTTTGTTCACCGATTTCCTATCCTTTACATCGCGCATTACGATCATCCCGTTGAGAGGCACTTTCCCAGCTATTATCTCGCCAAATCTGTAATTACAAAGGGCACAACGAGCTCTCGTAAGAATTCGTACAGCCGAAGATAATAAAAATATTATTCTCTTCCGCATGTGACAATTTCGCGACCCTTTTTACGGTGATTATTCGAATAAACTCACCGATCCCGACATTTCTGCAGTATATCCTCTGGTACAAGGCGTGGAAACACTAGGTACCCGTTCTTCTCATAAAATAGCCGTTGGTTTTGCGTCAAGCGTGCAATATTCCTCGTGTAGCGAAATGGCGGTCCTGACCACATGTCTGATGTTTAGTAATCCCGTTAGTTCGAGCTTGTACCAAATCCTACTGATATCTGAAAATGATCAACATGTTAGATATTTGCAGCGCTGCTGACAACTGGATCAGACGCCAACGGTAACAAAGATAAAGAAATGTTCCGAACAATTTCCTAAAGTGCTAATTGTCGAACATACAATGTTTGTTAGCAGACTGCACCTATGACTCGTGGCCACCTATTTCCGTGGCTTGCGTAAAACTGTAAAACTTGCAAAGTATGCTGGTGGATACCCTGCAAGTGCCAAACGTCGTTGTCCATCATTGAAGTATGCATAGCCTCGTATTTATCAGTGCACCGCAAAGCGTTGTTATCGTAACCACACTTAAGTTGCGCACACAGTGAATGCATTTTTAATTTATAACTAAAACGACCTTCGTTGTTTTTAAATATGCAAAAAAGCGCCTTAATATAGGTCTGGGAGTAAGAAGAGCCTCAAACTATCAAGGCCATCATAAACGTCGAATTATCACGATCTGCGTTGGCGTAAAAGGCTCTGAAAATTTCAATTTCACAGATCAATTCTGCGGTGTAAGAAATACACGTGAAATGGCATGCGACAAACGCTTATCGACGAAGTTGCTTCAAAACGGGAGCAACCGCCTCACGACAAAACATCGTAATAATCCGACGTAAGACGTGAGAGACGGAGACTCAGGAGTGCCCTGGGATTTTGAAGATAGGACAATTGCGAAGTGGATCATCGATTGCGCCCAGCTCCTTAGTAAGAGGACTTCTATTTGCGCTGGTATAAATTCTGTGAACGTTCTCACAACGAAACGTTAAGACGGAGTTAATGCGATGCTGAGAGCTGTTCGTTTCTTAGGCTATCAGAGAGTCTTAGTTCTCCACTATCGATCGGGCACATCGACGGCTGTGCACAATTGAATAATTTCAATACTTAGTACAATTTTCTTCATGTTATCATAATCGAATTTATGTTTCGAATAAATTTGTAGTTGGTTAAAAATGCGAACGGTCTTGATGCACTACGTTCCACTCGGAACACGGAAATGTCAAGGTGGATGTATCGCGACGATATATCGGAAAGGGAGAAAGAGCGAGTCCGGCGAAACGTGGCGGAAAATTCGCGGCGAGTAAATATCCGGTTGCGAACGGAGATTCCTCGCGCTCATTTGAATGTTTCCGCAATTGAAAGGGAAATGCCGTGCCGGCGTAAGAATACAATCGAGCAAATGCGAATGCCAAACTTAACTCAATTGCGAGAGTGCACGTGTTTGGATAGACATGCCATTTGCATGTGGTACATCATACGGTGCGGTGGCACGAGGTAGCCTGACAAAGAGAATGATGAAATGAAAACGAAAATGCATTTGCTCGGCAGCGGCTACAATTTCGTTTGGCAAGATGAAAAACTAAAATTGCGACATTGCTTGGCTGCGGTTTAAACACGAAACCGCTGGAAATGCTAGAACGCAGGACTCGTACGAACCTGTGTTTTGGCAGGTCGGAGAGCCTTTGCCTCGGGATAAAAGAGTTGGGAACGAAAAAGTGTAAGTGAAACTGAATCTTGCGAAGATCCGCCCGGCCGACGAAACACTTTCGCCTCCCACACTCCACGTAATCCCGTTACTAAGGACGAGACAGTTTGAAAGTTTCCGGCTTACCGAACAAGTCTACGAGGCGTAGTACAGAAAACAAGAGCCGCTTAATTAAATGCTACAAGCACGACGCCGCGCGTGTACTGGAATTTATGTTACGAAGTTTCCCTAAGTCATCATCCCCTAGACATGCAGAGTGTAGCTAAATAGATATGAGCGCGAAACATAAATGCACAAATATGGAAGAAGATTGGCTTCGGCTAATGGAAATCTCGTCGGGCGATTGGCAAATTGAAAGCACCTCAATTCTATAAAAAATCTTGACTCGCAGCCACTTATTCCATATCCCCGTATGCGTCATAAAAAATAGTATTCGTTAATCGACGGTCCAAGAATGCAAATTAAAAAGACTAGCAATTAAGTTGTTTAGATGCTGCCGTTGAGAAAGAAGCGATATTCGTTGAGAAATGATTCCGCTTCGTCTTCAGCGCTCCGGAAGCGTCGGGAGTGTGCGCGTCGGGGGTAAAACAGCGTCGCGACGCGCCGACGTGGTTCTCGCGGTAGTTTCTCTCTCTCCTCATTTCACCCTCCATCCCCTTCACACCCACCACCTCCACGACTTTCATCCTTCTCCTCTGTCTTTCTTCCTCACCGGCAGCTCACCGGTGCTCTCTGCCACCCTCGTGTCCTCGCTCCCTCCTTCTCTCTATCAACATCTCCCAGTTTCTCCCTCTATCTCCGTCACAGAGGCGCGCGCCCGTTGACATCAGCACGTGGCATCAAAGGGAAGAAGGCTATACATCGGGGTGGTCGTTCTTCCCGGCCAAACGGCGACGACCGCCGTCGATCGTCGTCGTTGGCAGCTTTCGCGCGCGAGATTTCGAGACCGCCTCTTCGATCTCGGCGGCTCTTCCGCGTTGTCGTCACGGCGTCGATCAAGCCGCTAATTGATCGCCGCGATTGCGGCAAGTCGATGGTGAAGTGACGCGTCGTCGCTGAACGTAGAGATACATTTCTATAAGTACATTTCCGAGGGAGGTCCGCTAGATTCGTCCGATCTTCGGGTGCCGGTTGTGGATCGTACACTTCTCAGTCTCGATCCTTCGAAAGCGTCGGCATGGATTCGTCCCTAGGTAAGTCGACAAACCTCTTGGCCTGCCCGCTTCTTTTTTTCTCCCCTGCGCTCTAGGATGCCTAGAGTTTGACGGACGAGTCGGTAGACAAAGCCATCGACCGGAATATGGGTTGGCTCGCATAACTTTCCTCGGCCGGCTCAAGTACTCGAGTCTCGGCGTAAATTACGCAATTACGACGGACGGTCGAACTGTCTCGCGGTAAACTTCGTGGCAAGCGGGCCGACTATACGCGGGCTACGATTTCTCATCGAAAGTCGTTAATCGTTGCAATTAAATTCGTTTAATTGCGAAGGAACCGTGCGTCGACTTCTACGCTCAAGTCCTGGAATTTGAAAAGTCGAGAAGTCGAGACGGTGACTCAATCGGAATTCAAGTGCCCCCGTCCAGAATGACAAATCGAACGTTCAAAGATCTATTAATCACAGTCTTCGACCACCTGCAAGCGTTTGGCAGACGTGCACGCCGGCAATATTTGCGAAATGTGATCTACTCTCGATGTTAGTGGCAGTGTGTCGGGGATATTAGAGCTGTTCCAGCTGCGAGGGTAGGCTAGAACAGCCTCGCGGGACCCATTACTGCCCCTCAAGCGCCGTCGGTCGACAGTAAAATCTCGTAGCGCAACGTTGTCGCAAATAGTCTGCCCGTTCTTCAATCAAAGCGCCGATTCTTTGCGTATTTGATTATTTTCACTGTGACTGTTTATTACTTGATGCTAAAACTGATTCTGTGAGGATATTGGCGTTTGCATATACGAACGCAATGCTCTCTCGACGGAGATGGTCTGTATCATAGGAAATGCTTCTTTGAAGGAAATAAAAGTTACTCATACAATCTCAGGAGATAGCGATAAGAAGAAGCACGACAAATAAGCGTCGCGGCGTGGCATTTCGCATCGGCTACGGATGTTGTAGCTACGCATCATTCTGTGTGACGTTCAATCTTCGTTTATGCTGAGATATCGGAAAATTGCCGGTTCTCTCTTGATGGCAAGGCGGACACAAAGACTTTTGTCGTCCAGCTGCACCCACATTTCCTCGGGAACGACAATCCTGACCGTTGCTTTAATCGGGGCGTTCGAGACACTATGCACGATCGCCCGAAATATGACTTCTTACTTTCCGTCATTTCAAATGCCTTACAACTGCCGCCGATAAAAGATCAGAGAGCCCCTAAACCTAAACTCTTTCATCCTTACTCTTTATAAAGCATTAAAATTGGTATGATCCATTAGTCGATTGGCTGAGCCGCGACAGATATAATCTCTGTAACGCTACCTCACACAAACGTGCCCCTTTCTAGACATCATCGAAGATTTACGAGCTGCGCTCATTCTCTCGGGGCAGAAAACGTCGTTCTCCGCTGGCCACCTTCTTCGGCAGGCAAATCTCATTCAATCGGGCGGGCAAGAAGATGAGGTACAACGTCGCGGCGGATGTCGAACGATTAATCGGTCGGTCGGTCGACAGTCGTAGGGCCGCCACGTTTCCGCCGTCGAGGAAATGGAAATGAGTTTACGGAGCCAGGCAGACAAAATCGATGTACATCGCGTTAATAATGAACGCGGCAAGGTCTACAACCTTACCGCGAACCAGCGACGGCTTTATACGATCGACCTTTCCTTTTTGCCGGGGGAGGGCATAACTTTTCTCGGTAGCGTCATGCAGCGATACGTTGACACTGTCCCTCCACCGTTCCACTCCCCACCTTCGAGACCCGAACATTTACACGTATTCAACCTTTCAGCGCACATTCCATCTCTTCCCGTTTGCATAATTTCGTCGCTGGTTTTCGGCGAAAAATTGCCCTGGGGAATGCCGGCTATTCTCCCTGACAAAATTTTCATGTTAATGATCGTGTAACAGGGGAATTTTCGAGAGAATTAAATTAACCCTTCGCTGAAACGTGATTACATTGGAACCCGTGCACTCGATTTACATTTACGAAATACCCTCGTTATTCGCGCTAAATAGGTAGAAATTTCCTGTTTCCAAAATCTTCGCGTAAGAGGAGAGCGGGTGGGGGTGAGAGTGAATTTGAAAATCGCTGATAATGTCAAGCTTGACATCTAATGACAATTTGACTGGCACACGTTCTACCTGGAGGAAATTAAAATTGATGCAAATGGCAGATATTACATCACAAAATGACGCATAATAGGAAGCGCTCTAATTGTCATGAACAAAGAATCGGATTTTACGTATCGCTTGACCGTATTCGATTACTCGTCATTGTTACAATTTTGTCGGACCTATGCATCGATACGCATTCATACGAACTCGGTCGGCATTACGTATTCAATGTCTCTGCGAGGGTGCTCAAGTATTTCTCGCGGCGCCGTAAACATCCTGCTCCCCGTCGTTTGTTATCTAGATTTAAGACTTTTTAGCGTAGGAGATCGTCGTTTCTATTTTAAAGTAGTAGTCTTCTTCAGAGGTGGAAATATAGAAACCTATTTCGACACTAGTCAGATTATATATCACCTCGAATTATACATTCTACAGTATATATCACCTCTCACCACTCTTTTTAATTTAGCCTCACCTTTCATTACGATCGTTATACGTGTGTCGCGATCGAACCGCATTCTATATCGGGGGTCACGACATTTAAAAAAATACACCGTTCTCTATGTTCCGTGCAAATACGTTACTGTTATATGATCATCCTTATGTTACGGTACCCTCCATCGCTGAACATGGCCGAACGGCATTAAACGGTACCCAATACCGGACTCTGCAGACCGTCCACTACGCTGACGTGTGCGTTTCAATAAACCGACGACCGGCGTTTTTTAATTAGTGATAAAGAAAATGCAATGCGCTCCGCCCCGGTTGCAACACAATGAGAGACGTCGCGTTTCATCGAGTGTGCGGTAAATATCATCTGGCGAGCGTTAACATCGTTCAACACGCGCATCGTACGTGTGTACATGCGTATACATACTGCGTGTCGACATGAACGCAAACATGCGGCGAAACAACGTTACATCGGGGGAAAGTCGCGTGATTTTCCGCCCCCGCGCTGGATGAAACATAGAGTCCAGCGATTAAACGCGTCGCGATATTTTATTCACGTCGAAGCTTTAGTTTCAATCGACGAGCGCGGCAGGGGACGAAATTTATTCCGCAATATTTTCAGGAAATTGCCCCGATGATTCACGAATGGAGCTGCGACGTGTCGTGGGGTGTCAAATTTACATTTGCCGCAGGACTAAAAGTGGTTGTAACCTGCCGCAAAGCGAGGTGGTCCGCATTATTTCGGGCCAGTATCGGAATGTAACGTTGCCGGTGGGTTGATGGGGCACTTAATCGGCACGTTTTTCCAGTTTCCTCGGGCGCCACCATTCGGTTGATCGAATTTCCGCGTGGTTTGTTAGCAAGGTTCGTTACGAAACACTTGGAGAACGGTTTACATTTAGTTACGGACGGGCAGGCTTCGGGCAGCCAAACGCTTTCCACTCTGTAAACGAACCTGCTGCTTCTAACCGCTTACAGAGCAAGAACGGAACTTCCCAACGTGAGGGAACGAGAAAAGACTATTAGATGGGCAAAAAAACCAAACAAGCCGAAACATCGAGAGCGGAAAACGCAGTGCTACGAAGTATGACGTTGGAATAAATTAATCAATCCCGCTATACAAATTCTGTTACAAACTCCGGTTCGGAGGAAAACAGCACAAAATATTCATTAATTTCATATGACGTAGTAGGTATTTAAATTTGCGAAAATATCCTTTTACATGTGGAGCCAGGTGAAGTAAATGAAGCACCATCGGTAGTAATGAGGCCAATACTGATCGCAGTTACGTCTTAATGAGACTACTATCGAGTGTTCCCAAAATGCAGTATTTTGCTCCAGCGTCGATGTGCCGTAATCATCTGGTCGGGAAGAACGTATGTACAGAGGCGTGAGAAAAACAGAGACTAACTCCTGCCGCGGACACGGGGTTATGGTACGCGGAGAAGACTAGACTTGGCTAAGATACAGAACAAACTACTTGGCCAGACACCCGGGCACCTTTCCTTGATAAGGAACGGTACTCGGCCAGACCGACGGTCGCGCCAGATTCTCGCGAAAGCCCTACTATTTCTCCTCGCCCACTATCTGCAGGTACGTATTTATTTAGGCCGGCTTCCACAAACTTCGTTTTCACACAGAGCAATACTTCCCTGTGCAGCAAAACTCGTGTCCGCGGCAAAGAAGCCGGGAAATATGTTCTGCATCATGTCTTGCGAATGTCAGACCCGAGAAAGGTGGCACAACTAACTTGCCGAGCGCGAGATTTTTCAAACCGTTCCCTTTCACCGAAATCGTCTTCCGTTCGTTTTTTCGCCGAACTTGGCCGACTTCATGGAGACCGCGGGTAGAAGTTTCGCGCAGTTTTCGCGTCAGGGGATGGCACGTGAGAAGGGTGCGACGCGTTCCGCATCAGCCAAGTATTCCGCGAAGGTTCTTTTGCGAAGGACCTCTTACCTTTGAGCAAGGTCTGACAAATGCGTCGAGCGTGTACAGGATTATTGGCTCTCCGGCGATCGCATAAATTTTCGGCAACTTTCTTTGCGCGCAAGATCGATCGTCGCTCCTCATGTTTCGATAATCAGCTGGGACGTGTTTTCCGTGTCGGCAAAGAATCGACGTGAGGGGGGAGTGTCATTATTTACAGTCAGAGTATCCGACAAAGACGAAATAGCGCCCTTCATCGTTCCATCCTCTGCTTTCTTTTTGTGAAACGCCGACTTTAACGTATCCGTTATCTTACCGCCTACGCCTCAACGTGAGCACGTTGACAATCTCGAAATGTAATGATTTTCAGAAATATTTGAACGCGAACGACATACTAATTTAGGCGGCAATGAATATATTCTGGCGTTTCAACTGTGGCCGCTGTGACACGTATTCTCGTCACCCCTTTTCGTCCATGAAATGTCATAAGATAAAAATTACTAACTTTCATTGCATATGCGGACGGCAAAGCCTTAATTGGATTTTATTGGATTTCACGGAACAAAATACCGTCGCCAACGTAAGCGCACAAAATTGTTTTTTCTCTCCCTCTTTCCCTCCCTTTGTTGTACGCCGAAAAATTTACACTTGACGGATGAAATTTAGAAGCTTTAAAGCGGTCGATCTCTCCTTCCTTTTCTTGCACTTTCCTCCGTGAATCTGTTCATGAAATGTACGGGATGGCAATTTTGCCGACCAATAATTATCTAATTGTTCTTGCTTTGCGGACCGAACCCCGTCCGATGTCCGGGTTTAATTCGGACTCGGCAATCGCGTCGGAATTAACCCGACGAAAGGGGCTGCAAGAAATGTCGGCATTGGCACGGTCGTTCTTGGTTCCGAATGGAAATGGGGCTTCCGAGCGACGTTGTTTGCACTGATTCAATTTAAATGGAAAAGCGAAAAATGTTGCGACGGTAGAAAAAAAAACTGCTCAATTCAATGGAGCAGATATTGAGTCCCGTGAAGCTGCGTTACTATGATCGGCCAGTGTAAAATTGAAACGCGCGCTTAGAAAATAATCACTCCCCTCTATTGACTGACGTCGCGCTGAAAAAATACTTTTGTACTCGGGAATATGCAATTTCCCTCACATTCTCAACGATACGAATCGACACGCTTCCGATGGTAGCAGTCTCCAATTTGCAACGCGACAAATCGTATTCGCACAAATGAAGTCGCGGTCAGAGCCAGAAACGCACTCGGGAGAGGTGATAAGAAATTCACCATCAGCTCGGCCGATCGACGGCGTCTCGCGTTTTCACCTTGACGAAAACGTGTCAAGGCCATGTTCGAGTCGATCCACGTGGTGCGGAGAGTGCATCCTCGCGTGGAGCGCCATTCGATACCTTCCCTGGATCACTCCTCCAACATCCTCTGTTTTTACTCTGCCCTCTGTGTTTTCCCCTCGCCGAGTGCGGCAGATCGCGCGGAAGGGATGCGATTCGTGTTTGACCATCGTGGCTGATACGAGATGATAAAAGGCGAAAAGACGAAAGGAACATAAAGGTCGGCGGTATCCTTTATGGGCGACTTGACGAAAGTAGGACATGCCGTGGAATCGATATGTCAGCCGTCGTCCAGTTTCAATTCGGTATTCGGATCAATACGCGCCGGTTAGGTCGTGGAAACCAAAGACTGACGTCGCTTAAAGACCCCCCCGAGAAGTGAATCTGTCTTGATCGGGAAATCTCAGATTTTCGACTCAAGTGGCGGACGAGCCGGAGAGAGGCAAAAAGGAATGCTCCCCCGTCTGTTACACTGTCTGGGGCGACACGAGGCTTCCGAGTGAGAGATGTCGAGGACCAATGGCAAAAAGTGCTATCTGTGGAACTAGAGTGAATTTACAAAATTCCTGGGTTAGAATAAATATTCTCAATACATCTACAGCCATCGCTGCCCACGTACAACTTTATTTTCCGATGACCAACTTAATACGTCGTATCCATTCCGTCTATTCCAGCCGAAACAGAATACGTAAAATTGTACTACGAGAAGTCAATAACGAGAACATCATGGCACCCTAACATTGATTCCGCAGAATATCCCACGTTCCATAACGTCTCATAACAACCCTCCTCTCGCACGTACATTACGTCTTGAAGTGGGAAGGGTCCGATTCATTGGGTCGCAGGAAACTACCGGCAAGGGATGGGAATGAATGAAAACGGCTCGATCCGACTCAGTGATTGGTCAAAAAATAACCTAACAGCAGAGTTAAGACTATGACCAAGGCGCATATAAAGCAGGCGACTAGATGGACACAGCAGACATAGGTGCCGCCTGCTGACGAGGGTTGTACCCGGCGTCTATTCCGTTGCCGATCAACTGCTGGCGCTCGTTCGTCTCTTTTTTCTGCTTCCTGGTTGATGGCTGCGGTAGTTAAAGACACCAGAAAATTAATGGTTCGTCGACGAGTACATTGTGTCAGCAAGATTTTTCAAGTGACACCGGCTCATGATGCGTGCCATAAGCAAGAATGTTAAGGAAATTTTTCGGGGTACTTTGAGAGATCCCTTAAGAGCGTCTATTCATATTTAAATAAGGAACGACGATAGAGGCTCGCGATCAAACGGATGGAGTATGTACCTTAATAGAGATATAATGACCTGAACTGGTTGACGATGCGGCAGCAGCGAGCGGTTCTTTAAAGGTTAATTTCAATTTCTTATTTTTGGCATCCTTTGCTCCTATCTCTTTCTGTTCCACCTCGGGCTCTTCGTAAACCGACCCATTTCGTCCATCGTCATCGTGGTCTCTATCAAGATTCTCTGTGACACGAAGTCGTTTAATTCCCGCGCTACTCGCGAGACAGGCTACTTATTAACCCGAATTAAGCTCGCATGACGAGCGCGGTAATAACCTGAGAGAGAAGGGACGATCTTGTTTTGTGATTCTTTGAAGAGTGATTCGAGATTTTTCGCTTCAATGTAGCTTGCGTCGTTTTTCTGCAGGACTTTCTTCTCATACCCTCGATTCTGTTTCATTTTCTTGTGGTACCTAACACTCGCATCTGTGTATAATATGTTCCTTAACTTAGTACGTAAATGAAATATGACACAATAGCATGGACGGTGCATTAAAATTATTATATAATACAATAGGTCGTCGTTATACGTTATTTTCGATATCCACGGATAGTCATTCAATGAATTCCTCGCGGACAGCGAGAACCTACTATACAGCAGAAAATAATGTGACTGTGCACATAATACATTTAAAGTTTCTGCATAATATCTCAACGAACGATTATAATAATCCCGGCTGAAGTTATGAGTATTAATCACACAATCCGATATCCCTATTGCTAAAATATCAGGCGTCCCAATCTTCTAATAATTGTCAGCGATCACAACATGTGAACCCACACTGTGATCAATTTTACGAGTCTCGCGTGCAAGTACAACACTGACCTGTGCTTATCGAATAGGCCTGATTACACCCCCGCCCCCTCCGACATATACCCTTTTCCAGTTTCAATCCCCGTTTTATTAGGAAACCGGTGTCTCATTCGGACTACAACGGGTAACAAGTCACGGTCAATATATTCCAAGTTTCAACCTCCGAGTCATGCCATTTCATGATCGTACATCATATCCAGATGAATTCTCCTGTCTCTGGCATTTGAAAATAAACTCTCGACCGAACATGAGCACGCTAACCGGTAAAAACGTGCCTATTAGTAACATATACAGTCCGTGGCTTGGCGCTGTAATTATTAAAGCTCACTTCACCCGAGATAGCAACCATACAAGCTCGACACTTTGAAGGAATTAGCGGCGGAATGTTAAAAAGCGGGCTTGGATTTCGTGAGCGCCACGAAATTCCATTTATGCCGTCCTATCGCGTGAACGCCTGATTACAGCCGGAGGAATCCGACATTCCTGCGTATCCTGGCTTCACATTCAACATTCGTGGAATCCCACCCTTTCCCTCACGCTATCGTACGTCGCCCATGAATCCCGTATTAGCGCAGACGATCGTAACTTCTTATTTACCGTCGCCCACAAGTGACAATCAGCCTGATGCGCGACTCTCAGAGTCGGATCTCCCGATTAATCCGGTCGACTTCTTCTCATCCCGTTTTCTTAGAGGGATCCGCCGACATTTGCAGAGGGAAAGGAGTTGTGCAATGAGAATGAAGCGGACGTTCCACCGAGGAGCGCAGCATGATTGTACGGGCAATTATGCGATGCGAGTTGCGTGTATAAGCGAATGTAGCACATTCGATACGATGCGGCACGTCCAAGTGCTGCGCCACACTTCCTGCGGCTTTCTCCGCCGAACTGCTGCATACTTCGCGCTACGTGTGGCCTATCATACGTAATTTCTCAACGTAATAAAGAAAGTTGTGCAATATCGGACAAAGGCATGTAACATGAGTAACACAGTTGAGGTTATTGCAGAGACGCAAATGCGATGTTTTAGAAACCTGATAAGCCACGGAGACGTACTCGACATCAAAGGTTCTTCTACTGTTGTGCGCGAGTGTATCGTGTACGAAATGATTGTATTCTTGAGTCCACTAAGATGGCAAGGGTACCGTGCCGCATCTTAATCGACAGTGCTACGATCAAATACCGGCCACAATACATTGGAGTTTCCGTTCCGCGTCGGCTGGAATGTTCACGGTGCTTGTTAGAAGGCGAACATGCGTACGCACTCGAGCGAGGCAAAGCTTCCCTAAGTACAAATGCTGCCAAGCACCACCCCCGCTTTCAGCGCTTGTCGCCTTCATCACCACCAGCCTTCCTCGCGCGCGAGGTCTGGTTATGAAACGGTCGATCATTTTCGAATCGATCTTCCTCGTCGATGGCGACAGAGCGAAAAGGACGACGAGGAAGGAGGGGGAGGAGAGCGTGAGGGAGGCAAATAGAGCGCCTCGTAATTTGTCGGTTGAGGTTACCTTTGTCGTGGCAGGACCCCGTTCGATTTTATTTCTTTCCGCATATCGCATGCCGATCGTCGTACAGGATGGCTCGGAAGATTTCCACATCGTCGGTCCGTGTTCCATGCCACCAAGGCACGTGTATCGTGGGCGATAACGTGCCTTCCGACTACGACCTTGAACTCTTTTTTTCGCCCATCAGCGACGGAAACATTGTTCTAAGGCGAACCGTTTGATTGACGATCGGATCTCATGGAAGTCGTTGCCATGGAATTTTTATCCTGACACGATACAGTATCGCAGCGGCGAATTGCGTATCGGCGCGAAAGCCTGGAGCCTTGAACTCTGTGTCTCGCGATTGACGACGGACAACGACGGTCACATCCGCCGTGATCGAACACCACGTGCCGCGGATTCTGCGGAATTTCAATTTATTTCATCGTTTTTACGACGCGCAAACTCGAAAGTATATCCTTCGCCGTTGTTTCGGCAGTAAAACGTTTCGTGAGCGAAGTTTTATGAAAGTCTGCTTGGGACGTGCGTGCCAAACGGTTGACCTTGCAGCTTCGTCTCATTTCCGTTAGCAACCCCTCGGTCTAAGGTGAATTACAGGGGAACCGGACTGGTGTATATTTCAGGTGTCAATCTACGGACACGCCCTTTTTCGGCCGCAGCGCGTTTACCGTCGAACAAAATTCATTGTTTCCCCATTCAAAAGAAGCAAGACGGCGAGAACACGAGGGCCGAATCCAGCAGGGGCAGAAATCGATTATCGACCCTCACCTTCGCTACCCGGAGGTATTTCAATATCCTGATCTCTCCCCGTGGGATACTCGTTGGCTTTCGATTTTACGCCGGCGATATGGTTTTATGCCGCCGCCGTTCCTGCCTCGCATTACGCCAGTATATAATGTTCCGGATAATACACTATATTCCACACATACCTTAGCGCCGATAAATTCAATATTATCTCGCATGGCCAATTAAGTCATTCTCATATCCGAATGCACTATACCCGACACAGTGGCGAACGAATGAAATGTCCGGAAACACGAGAGTCGATCCACAGCGGACTGTTTGGGATAGATTTGAATTGCATTTTCCGTCGAAATTCAATGGCATCGGAATCTTCCCGCTCACGCTCCTCATGTACGAGACACAGTTTCCCACCGTGCACGTGTCGCGTTCACCAAGCCAAAATTGCATTTCCAGCTGACGTCATGCTTTCTTAGCTGAAGCTCCTATCCGGACATTTCGGTACTTCGAGCATTCAAAGAGTAATCTTGAGCGGGACCTGTTGGCACGGCAAAGTAGAAGCAGGAAGGGCGAGAGACGGCTTAAAAGCCATAAAGCCATTGTTCGAGATATTTTGCCGATAATAGAGCCCCGTTTCGCGTCCATAATGGAACGACGATTCTGCCCACTTGTTATGGATCGAAAAATCGTGACGATCACATGTTACGATTCCACCCCCGTCTTCGTTCACCTTCGTCGACTTTCATATTTATGAGAACCCGAGTATTGGAAGGCCGTAATATACGGAGCATAACACGGTGCACTTGAGAAATACTTAACACCCAGAAACATCAGTACATGACGAAACTGAAAACGCGAGTAATTTGATAATAAGATTGGTTAGGTATTCCGAATATAAACGGTACGAGGTCATTTCGTAAACCATTGTATAAGGCATTGATGAGGAAAGAAATATTCTTTCGACGATGATCGAAGGCGGAATAAGCAAAATTGCTCGTCTAAACGATCGTACGGATACGCGATGGCAAGCTGCTAGTTTTGCTATTTGACATCAGGCATGTGTAGATACAGGTAGATACATACTTCGGCGAATATCATGCATGAACAGGTTAAGCAAACTTCAACCGTGGCCAGTGAACGCGTACAAGTTTGTTCTGGATAAACGAATGAATGTGCCTAATATTCCACGACGCCTGCAAGTTCACCCTTATTGCAACCCTTTCTTGCGGGGACAGTCTATTTGTATAGGAATTCCTTGCTCTCCCTATCCCGCAGCTTTAGCGGGTATCTGTGTATAGTGTACACATGTGGCGTGACATTCTATTAATATTATTTATGAGTTTGAGTACAGATGATTCACCCTTAACTCTAATGAGAATGACGATAAAACGTTGATTATAATTTATGGACCTTACATCGATAAACCAGGAGCTATCGCGCTGCTAACTTTGCATTCTAATTTTCTATCTGTAACTGAGTAAATAAGAAACTTCTTTCGTAAGCGACAGCAACTCTCAATCCGATGAATTCGGCAGAGCACTTATTCAGCCGGTTTGAAACGTTTTCCATCGGGATGGGTTCCAACATTTTCTCCATCCCTCTTCGAACTCTCCACCAACGCAGGATTCTCGACAGACGCGCAAAACACTCCGTTTGAAATTGAAATATTTTCGCGATTTCAGACGGAATATTGTCCCGGCATACGTGTGACGTAATACTCGCTGGCGGACGTAAAATATTACCCGAGTCCCGGCACGCGTATCCTTGAGGACGGGCAGAGGATAAGAGCGTGTTTGCCGACGCCATTCGTCTTCAAATCCATTCAATTATTCTTGCTTTCGTCTTAGCGTTCAGATGTGAGAAGAGGTCAGGTCGAAGAAAATGTTTGACGCTCATTCGGGACGGCGCACGGCGGAACATTTTATGAACGTCCTGACAGCATGGTAATTCATCTCTGACATTTCGCCAAAGGGTCGGGCTAAAATCTTATCTTAATTTCTCTATCTTATTTCAAAGGAAACATCATTTTCAGCTGAAGCAATCTCATCCTTCGATGCCAGACTCAGAATTCTCGGCTCGTAGATTATGAGAGTGGTTTTTCTTTGTCAATTTTCTGTGCCATAAGTAAGTCGCGAGATTTATCCGAAATCCGCTGACGTTCTTGTTCGTCAAGAGGTCGAATTTTGCGCAACGCATGTAGTCGCCTGATGAGGCTTCTATATCCGGGACGGACTTGCGATTGATCCGGAGCGTATTTGCGAGCCCTCAATGTACCACGGTGCCGGACTAATTCGTGCTCTGAATAATTTGGCGTAAATTTCTGAGATCGATGCGCGTATCCTATGCTCCGAATGCGTCCGTTCATCCGTGAGAATGACCGCCGGAATGCTGGCAAATGCGAGCAATGCTTCCTTTCAATGAAGTTTCGAGTCAGAGTGACTTTCAATCGTGTATAAAGGGACTGACGGAACTGATACTAAGTACTATCTCTGTACCTTAAGCTGTACCGCTCTTGAATGTCTCAAACATTTCAGGTTAATCAGAAGATTGAACGGAAACAGTAAAAACCAGTCCCGAAAAAATAAGTCTGCCATCGTGCGGGAGCAAGTCCTTCATCAGCATCTGCATCGAACGCCGCGTAATATCGCGAACGAAACTTCTACTTCTTCCCAACGAACGTCCCCATTTTTCCATTTATCCCAATATTTGTCCTATGTCGAACGCGACGATCTCGTGTCGGTACTTGCCGAGAATATACACACAACGACATTTGCCACGTGCAAATAGCTGTCTTCCGCTCTCTCCCTTCGCCATTACCTTTTCACGACGACGACGACGACGACGGCGCGACTTATCTTGAATTACACCCACGCAAGATGCATGCCCGCGGCCTTGAACATCTTCAATCGCCCAAGTTTTGCGCGTAAATTTAGATATTTCGCGGCAGTATCTGTTCGTGCACTTATCAAACGGCTTCGCATCACCTTCCTCTCACTCTTCCTTCTCTTCCTTCTTTCGCCCCTATCTCCGGAAGTAACGATTGACCCGACGTACATTTATGGAGATTCGATACTCGCGCGTGTACGGTGGCATCACGCCGATTCCTGAATAATTCCGCGCACTTTTCAAGGCTACCCTCGAGGCCTCGTTCCTTCGAAGGGATAGTTGGATTATTCAGGAGACAGAGGCGCGGATGAGCGACTTGCCACCGTCCGTAATTAGGCTCGAGAGCCGGACTAAACGGTATAAATTAAAATCAATTAGACGGCGAATGTAACGTTATATCGTTAACAAGCACGAATACATAAGCCGACAGACAGAATACTTATGCTGAACTATTTTTGTCGAGGTCTTGTGTAAATTCCTTAATGATCAAGGAAGATGCTGATGTCGAAGCACCGGGGTGAACCAAATGAAACGTCTTCGCAATTCAAGAATATTTTCGACGGACAGATGGAAGATCGTCTTTAGAGTCAGCAAAAATGTCGTTTCTTGAAGGAATCATTGAAATGTCACGTGGCAGGTCGTTCTTTTCGGTTGTTTCATCCCTTCCTTAACTTTCCGTTCTCGTTTTTTGGCCCGCTGCCGTTTATTGAGAGGACGAAGTATCAGGATCAATCGCGACTCGAGCTACCTGACTGAAATTATTAGTCCACACCCTACGTGTCCTGATAGGGGATTCGGCCGATAGCAAAATCGTCGGATATTAGTGGACGTGTGCGTGGAGTTGAAAAAAGGCGATCGGTCAAATCGAAACTCCTGCCGTCGAACAGAAGAAAGCTGCTTGGAAGTTTGAAATGGAATAATCCCGTGCGACTTGGGGCCAGCTGCTGCTTTTCGGCGAATAAAATTGCTTTCAGCGAGTGTAACATTTTTCAGAAATTACCATTAAGCCGATACCATTCATCCAAATAATATAACTACGTATCACCTGCTCACGCTCGTACAAAGCATTTCTTAAACTCGTCTTTCGATTGGCGTCGAACAAACGGAAAATCTCTACCTCCATCGCGATCGAGAGATAAATGCTCACGAAGCTGTCGCGCGCGAATTGATAGTTTCCGTGCCATTTTCCGCGGCTTTTTCAAACGGGAAGTACCGACGTTTCGGCCTTGCGCTATGTCGCTTGGCACGACGCCAAAGTTCAACGCGAGTCAATATTGCCCCGACGAGGATATACCTCGCCTTCCTTACGCGTTTCAACCGCATCACGTCCTTTTCTCCCGACAAAGCAGACGAGACAGCGGCGAAGGGGATTCACGAGAGACGGATACGCGGATATGCACAGTCGACAAATCGTATAGGGTGCGCAGAATGTTTCGTAATAGGACCTACGCTCCCCGTACGGCGCCCGATGTGCATTTCGATACGAATATACGAATTTTCCTCCTTCGCAAATGTTTGCAACGAGCGCGTATGCGTAAGGCGATATTCTTTGCCGTACTGCATCCTCATCGTAGATTGACGTAGATTGTCGTCTATCGACGTTGATGAGAAAGAGCAAATGATGCAGGCTCCGAGAACGAATCTCGGTAGCAGGAATTTTATAGCGACAAACGCAGGTTTGTTGTACTCTGGACGACGCGGTACCAGACGGCCAAATGTTCCCCTTTCGCTCTTCATTTCGGCAAATCGATACGACTGAGGCTTCACCCTCTTTCGACCCTACACCCGCATCATCGAAGTGGGAACGAGCGTCCAATGGCTTGTGCTCGGACCCTCTAACAATAAGAGACATTGCCTACTCCTTTCTGCTGCTTTACTCAACTACTGACACAGCTTTAACCCTAATATGACCTGACAAGAAGTGGAAGTTAGTCTTCAAAATGGGGGCAAAAACTATTGAAAATTTGTAAAATATCTGATCTCATTCGAACGAACTCGTGTCGTGTGAAAATGAGAAATAGAAGAAAAGTCACGATACAGCATGCATTAAACTCGCTACACCGCGGCAGAGATTTTAATGGTGAAGGTAATCAATGTAAAGATGCGCCATAAAAAACCGGCTGGGATATCCATTAATGCGATATCGCGCTGAAAATGGAGTTCATCGCACTCGATTCAACTAATGAAGCAGGGACGTGCAGAGATTTTATTTTATCTTCATATTCATATCGAAGGACTCTTCCCCGTATCTCGAGCATATTCGAATGATAGATCGGACGAACAGCGTATCGTCACGTTCTCGAACGTGCTTTGAGAGCTGATGGACACTTCGCTTGTTTCCGACTTCGTGCCTCGTGGTACAGTCCTCAGTTATATCGCAGTAAATAAATGGAATATCGCGTGTTGCATTCGGCTGATTTCTACCCAATGTCTGATGCAATTAATGGTAAGGCGACTTTATTGCTAACCACAACGACATTTCGCAGCAAATAATAATTTTCGTAGCTTACTTCTCACTAAAGAAATATCTTCGATATTTCGCCGTTGTTTTCGGAGTGTGAAACGAGAAAATGGAACGGTACGCAAATAAATAGGGGCAAAGGACGAGTAAACTGGTATGTGCTTGGTATCGTGAGATTTTTACGAGGGTCGAACGCTCCTATTTGTCCGTCGCGCGTCAGACAATAAAGCAATAAAACGTGCTTCAAGCGTCGTGATGAGTATGAAGAGAGAACCGACACCTCGAGTTCTTTTGATCTCTATTGAGTCGGACAGCTAAAAATGTTACAGTTGAGATGGCGGTGTCAGGAGTACCTATTCACCAACTGTGATAAAGCAATCATTTCTTTAGAACATGCGATGACACCGTCAGTGCCTCAGAACATGGGCAAGAAAGGAAGTAAAAGGCGTCCAGGTAAAACGGAACAAAATTGTTTCGGAAAATAGGGACAAGCGCAAAAGCTCGAGTACACAGGTTTCGCATGAAAATATGGAAAACAGGGTAAAGCGTAAAGCAGGGCGCGGTTATTTCGGAAAACAGGAAGAGCGGGTAAAATATGATCAGCATAAAGCTGGACCATCGTTATGCCGTGATGTAAATGAAGAGAAAGAGAGAGAGAGAGAGAGTGGTCGATGAAATATTCCCCACCCTTAATCTTACCCCGATATCATCTCGCGTACTCACATAGCTAATGCGGTCGCCTGAACGTGCCACGAGGAACGGGGAAAAGGAAAGAGCGAGCGTTGTACGTGACAAATTATAGTCCTGCCGCATCGTGATTCGCGACTCGCCAAAGCGGAGTAACGGATTTACAGGGTTTACAGAGCCGGCTAATCGTTTCCGCCGGACAATTCTGCGAGCGGCGTCCAAAACGATTTAAAGTCTAGCGTCGGGCGAGTTTGATCTTTTTACCGTCTTCTTGCCGCGTCGACGTAGCGAAACAGGATTTACCTTGGAACGAGGGGTGCACAAGAACGGTAATCCGCGTAAATCGTCCTTTTGCGATATCAGCGAAATTTCGCGACCGCTCTCAAGAAATCAGAAGATCGCAAGGCATTCCTAGCCAATTATTTCACTATCTCTCGCCGTTTTTTATTTTACCAGTCGAAATTGTCTCCGAAAGGTTCGCCGATAGATGCTGATTCCGTTCGATTCGAGCGATCAATTCAACGAACACCGCCAACTAGGAACCTGAAGCTCTGTGCGCGAGCCGCGTCAACTTCCTGTCAGCCGTGTGACACCGCGTGTATGCACCGTAATTGGCCCATTGAGTGACAGTGGCCGGTGACGTGACGATCACATCATTTCTGATGTCTCTCTACTAGCCGAAACGAAATCGATGTCGCCGCGGATTATTTTGCTGGCTCAAACTCCGCGACGGAAAAGAGATCGGCCAATAAAGGTTAAATGTCTACTGCATAAATAAACTCGTCGGGCATATTCGGAAATCTGCACCTAGTTTTGCCGACCAAACGGATCCATTAATTATCGAGTCCTGAGACCGAATCACAAACAACCCCCTGAAATCGCCTTGGCCTCTACTAGTCATCAAATTAACGCGACATCATGAATAGGATATCGATACACAGGCATGCCGATTGTATCAGGAGAACCGATCGATTCTGGAAGCGCTAGCTGCTACATGTTCGACGAACCAAACTTGCTTGGCAGAAGTTTCCGCTCACGTTGAAGCTCGCCGGCGATGGCACCTGCACGTACCCGAATGTGAACTGTTTTTGACCAACCAGACCGTCGCCGGTCACGTCGGCCACCAGTTTCGGACAATTTCTGACGATGAAAATTTCGTTTAACGAAGCCTTCCGGAGCGCGGTGACGCTATCGTCAATAATTATCTGGGAATTTCGTTCCTCGCTCGCAGAAACGTTAAATAGATGTCGGGCGGGCTTTTACCGCTCAAGTAATTTGAGGGTAGAGCTACGATCACATTACCTCTAATTTCGAACAATTTAGTTTGATTCAAGTGTTCCACCGTATTAACCTGAAATATTCGGGTCTCTTCGAATTATCTGACATCAGCTCTGCGCCGCCGAGTCGTAACCGCTTTCGGAGCTTTATTTCCATCAATCTGCCAATAAAACCACGCGACGATCGAATCTACCATAACAGACGCGGCGTCCGAAAACTTTAGTATATAATTTCGTTTGCAAAGGGGGAAATGGTTATCGTCCAAAGCAATCGTTTCGAGCGAGGTGTCAGGTTGACACTTTAGACTCTTTAGACCACACGCCGGACATTTGTATCGAGGGTTTGTAAGCGGGCACTTGATGACGGGCGCCTCGTTTGCCATCGGCACATGTAGGACGCTCTCTCGACGTTCATGGGATCGATCGATCCTCACACGTCCCTGATGTCTCTCCGGCCTCTTCCTCTTTGCCGTTCACTGATTCGTCCTGTAACCACCTGTATCGCCCGATCACGCAAACCGCAGCACGTTTACCCTTGCCGCCTCGCACGTCGTTCGACCTTCCAGCGCCTTCTTTTTTTTTCCTCCCTTCCCTCTCGATCGATTGACGTCGTCCGCGAATTTTGTATAAGAATCTCATAACTCATCCGTCCTCCTGGCCAGGAAATTTGGCCGTGTCGTCATTAATCATCGGCCGCGAGGGTTTCCTGTCGATTAACTCGGAAGTGCTTACTTTTTCGACCCTGCAGCCTCGCAGGTTCGCGCGGCTTCGTATGTTGAGATTTCATACGCGACACGGTCGACGACAGAGAGCGACATGATTGTCGCTGTGACGCAGCCAGACGGGGAAGAGAAGAATTCAATATTGGATCGAGTGATTGGGGAGGGAAAAAAGAAAAGTGAGGAGAAATATGGTAAGATGAAGCAGAGTGCGCATGTAGTGAGGGAGAAATGAAATGAAACGCGGAAAAGCAATGATGTCTGGAAGGGAGGCTTCCTTTGCTCGCTAGTCCTTTCGACGTTGCCTCGTCAATTTCCATTTACATAATTGCCGTCTTTGCCAACGACTCGCGCGAAATTACACTGTTTCCCGTTTGCAGAAAATCGAAATGTCCGGCATAAAGTATATCGCCAACGTACGAGCAGCGGAGTGTCTCGCGGTAGAATGGAAAATCATTTGACATTTCATTAATGTCGCGGATCCTGCGTCGAGAATTACTCAGTTCTTGCCGTCCCAATGTCCCATAGAGTTCATACGTTCGTACGCACTTTTTCAAGCGAGCAGAGAAAAAGTTGACATTTCCAGCGGCGCACAATGCCGAGGGGAAATATCGACTGTCAAGCACTTCATCGCAACCCCCACGTTGGGAGCACCATCGGCAGTGCGATAAACGAGAACCTTGCTTGAAATAGACCGACCGAAGCGTTGCTTTACCTACTTGTTGCGCGAAAACTATTTTGCCGAACGAAAGGGTAGTCCCTCGGGCTGAATGTTTGCAGTGGGACCATGATCCGCGCGGATCCAGGCCCGCCGTATCGTTAAATACTTGTTGCGCGCAAGAAGTTGCCCCGGCCAGAGAGGCGGAGGCGAAAGCAGAGAAGGATCATCGAAGGGAGAGCACGGAGAAAACATTCTCGACGGGAGCCGATATCGGCGGAAACCACGCGCGCGAATGCATTCCTGTGAATCATCGGGGAACGCTATTGGCCGATGATAAGCTCGCGGAAATGTGGGTCAAGAAACCGGCCACTCCCAGTGGAAATCTTTTATGATTCCCCGACTGTCTTAATTTCACGAAGGTTAGACGCGTGGATCGAACGCTTACTCTGACGCGTCTTTTCATCGTTCGACGATTTTCAGATCGAACGAATTAATCGATTTGATATGAGGGAGTTTTGATGAAAAGATGCCAAGGGATCAGAGCGCCTTGCAGAGAGAAGTAGCAATTTTTCTCATTGCTGTTAATGAGGAAATCAATTTCTTGTGCATTTAAATTGAAAAGAAAAGTTTGCATTGCAGAACACTCATCCCTGGTTACTGAATTACTGAAAGTGGGGTCTCGAGACAACAGTAGGTACCGGATATTCACAAGCAACGCATTAAGAACTTTCCTTAATTACCGCGTACGCGAAGGATAGTCATAGGGACGACCTATGTAGGTGTGAACGATTATAGGAGAAACCTTGATACCTTTCAACAATCTGTCTGTTTAATTAATATCAGAAGAGTGCCGCTCGTTCGATTTATCTTACTCAAGTACCGCGGTGCGCCGTATCTCACTGAGAGCAGAAAGATTGAGGACCATTTATGAGGAAATCAGATCGGGGAAGCATGTTTTACAGACTTAAAAATTTGCCGAAATGCACCAGCGCAAGTTGTTCCGCGCTGGTACATTTTCCGACCTCAGTTGCGTAACTTCAACTTTGATCGCAACAGGCTTTGTAACGGAAAGTAATGACGGCGAAGTCACGCGATAAAGTTGAGAAAGCAGTGTGCAAGGAAAGGCGACGTAAATCAAATTAGATGGCCACGTGACGAAACTTTCAATTTTACGGCATCTAATATCATCGTGTAGTGTGATCCGTCGACTTGTCAAGACTAAACAAACGAAGTTACAAATTGTCCGATCGAATGCAAAAACTGTCTACAGCCGCAACACCCTGATCAAGCGATGAACCAGTTTCGCAAGTCATACTACTCACAAATAAGTTGCGAGGCTGTGTACTCCTCTTCGATATCGAGTGCGTGAGCCCAATATTAGTGCATACGTGAGCCAATATCGGTGTACAGTGTACAGCAAGCGCTTCATTCTCTCGTGCACCACAGCCCGCACCTCGCAACAGGCTCCGCATTTAATACGAGTAATATCCAAACCGCAGGTAGTACTAATAAACCAGCATTGCGGGCACTATTAACCTGAGGTTGGAAGTCGGCGTCAATAAATAGAGGGGTTAACGCATTTATAAGGTTCTTTCAAGGCTCGAGACGGTTCTACCGTCGTCGGCATTTGCCTTCTTGACGCAGCGATCCTCGACAACAAGGAATAGTCGCGTTTCGCGCGTTGCGCGAGTTGTCTCGACGTAGACGTCGAGACACGCTAATGGTCGATAATGGAACCGCCAGGACGACGGCCTAACCGAATTACATCGCCGAGCAGGTCGACGATGCTGGGGGTTGCTCGTGATCCAGAAAACAATAGACGCTCAGAACGCTTGCCGCCCTTCCCCCTCATCACTCCCATACGCAAACATATTGTCAGGGGTCTGGCGTCTTGATTTGGACGTAATGAATAATTGTCGATGCAAATACGCGAAGAGGCTACTTTGATAATTGAGTGCGTAGGATGCTGGTAATTCAGATATCACGTTAGGTTTACGTACCCCGACGGTAGTGACAGTTTGCAGTGATATAGGATTGGAGCATTAGTACAGTGCGGCGGATAGTATGATACCGCTTGATATGCCGGGGTCCATGTCCGGAAGTTTCATCTGGAAGTGAGACCTTCTTCTTGTCAGTCCGGAAGTGATACTCTTAACCCTTTGTCAAACGTTAGTTGAAATTGCACTTCTACCAACACATAGATATTACGACGGGCAAAGTTTAAAAACAATTATTTCACGTGGGAGTCAGTACACCAATACCAGAATGTCCAAATATAGACTCGTCTGATTACTATACTTGTCACCATCGCGGATATACGTGCGATAGCGTACGCGTATTGGATACGTCGATCAACGTAAATCCGAGGAAAGGCTGTTAAAGCGCGGATAAAGCGTCAAGTCCGTCGTTGGTACAGTAAAAGGAGGGCGAGGGATGAAATTTACGCCCCGGGTAAATAAGGCCTGCGTCGCCGTCCCTTCTAAAACTTGTGCCCGTCGCGAAAGTAGAATCACTTTGACTGAAATGAAAGTTAGGAGGATAATAAATGCCTGCCGGTGAATGGGAATTTATGCGGAATAACTGGCAGGCACTTTACTCACACGGCTCCCTCTCACCATTTGTTTCGCCGCGACCGTTTTTTCAATAAACGCAGGAGCAATAAGGTAAGAAACAATCGTCAATCGTACGACGAAAGAACGCTGTTTCGTTTTGTACATGCAAAGGAACGTTTTGCCATCTTCAGGAAAACTCGTTCGTACGTTTTCCCCGTACCGACATGCGGCTTACACAGTTGTCGCGGCAGAAACTTTCAATTGACTTTCGCGATATCGAGTTCTCCCTCTCTCTTTCTCTGTTTATCCCTGTCGAAACTGCAAAGAGGGACTTTCGTGCAGGAAGCTATTCGTATTTCCAATCGCCGCGAGTGCGGTCACAAACGAAAAGATGTAGCGACCGAAGCTTTTACGAAGGACACTCTCAAATGGGAAGGATTTTTTTCGGTCTCTGTTATAGCAGCGCGCAGTGGTTAACGAGGAATTCTATGAACTGTCCTATGCTTCGAAAAAAAAAGCGCCATTCGAGTGGCATTGAACATTGGAGTGACGAGTGAACTTATGAAGCTTTGTTCCACAGGTGTTTCAGTGACATCCGCGGAAGTATCGACAGGGATGACGAGCTGGGGGCTCGACGAACTGGACAGATTCACTTGAACGACCGAATTGGTCGCATACCGTTGGTCAATAGCGCGGGGCCGAATTTCTAAGGGCGGCAAATCACGCGGGAAAAGGAGGAATGGTCCCTTGGGCCTTCGAAGTGCCTCTTGTCCTCGTCTCTGCTCTGGGTCTCCTTCTCAACGCCTACGTCCTTCTCGTCGTTCTCAGTCTCGGTAAACAGGTGAGGAACTATTTCCGGACATAATGGGGCTGATGGAAATTGCCTAAGCGCTGCACGCCTCCGATGCCACCTCGAGATTCCTGCGCGCGATATTTTCCGCTGATTGCGGTGCTAGTTCGAGAAGCAGTCGCGATTATATTCGTATTATTCCCTCGTGGGCGTGCGAAAGGGCACGTTTTTCGCGTGGTAATCAATATCGCGTTAGGAATCGTCGATGACGACCGATGTTTGTCCGGATCGCGTTAGCGACTGACACTGACTAATTTTTCCCGCAATTTGTCCCAAACTGTTTCATATGACTCGGTGTGCTTTAAAATAGTAAGCGAAAGATGAATGTTTCTCGCCCGAAGATTGATATAGTGAAAAGTATCGTGTGCAGAAAATGTCAAGCACCGTTATCCGGTCTTAGTCGATTCATATCCTAGAAACGGATATAGTCTTATAGTCTAGAAGTAGTGCTTGACCGATTCGCGGACCGCTAGCCTTTACTGGAAGACACAAAAGGATGTGCAATTCTCTCGAAGACGTCATCGCGAGAAATGCTCCGGGAACAGAAACTTTCTCGTAGCCGATGGCATTGTCGCTCCAACAATAAGAATAGATGCCGAGAAATGGCGATACGAAAGTTAGAGGCTCCCTCAATACTAATTTCGCGAGGACTCGACGAGTCACGATTTTCCCACGCAATAAATCCCGGACGTCGCTCGGCAAAATGCCTGGCCCCGTCGAAATAACAAACTTAAATGGTGATTCGAGAAGTGCGCGAAAACGTCGAAAGTTGAAATTACCCCGTGCTGTGCGGGCGTGGCGTTATCGGGCCACGTGGAAGCTCTTTGCCGGCGGAATGGCGAGGGTGAAAGAAGTTGAAACGACCCTCGATTGTTGTCGCGACAGACGCAGCAGCAACAGACGGCGAACACTTTGTTGCTGATTCATCTGGGAGCTGTCGAGACAGCAGTGTGTCTGACACTACTGATATTCGCCACCAGCACCTGGCCAATCGCCGGCACCTGGTGCGTTCTGCACGGTTTTCTTCTGGCACTTCTACATCCCGTTGCCCTTTGGACCGTCACGGGTCTAAATTGCGACAGGTGAGTATCGAGACGTCAACTTTTATTTCGCTCCCCCGGTTACACAAAAGTCTATTTCAGATCCAATGCGGATCTGTAATATTTTGCTAAATATATGTCTTCATTACAGTTCACTGCTCATAGTACCTACCTCTCGTCTCGCAACGTTATTTTTGAGAATGACATTTGCAGATAAATATATTCTGCATCGGTTTAAGGGCGTTTCTGTACTTCTGACGGAAGTGTTACTTGCGTTATATTTAGCTCGTCCACGTGCACGTTGCTACTGCATAAAATATTGCGCGGTCCGTGTAAGTTTAGTTTCGATAATTCGATTCCCTCTCCCCTGTGAATCGTCCCATCGGAATTACGTCAAACCCTGTGTCATACTTGTCAAGGTAAAGTGTCACGTTTTAATGCGTTATTATTATAACATCGTCAACTTCATCGTCGACGGCTTTATACAATGCAAATATTTCACAAATATGCAGAGAGCCACGTCATGGCGCCATCGTTGTTTCCGTATCCCGCCGTCCCAAAAAACCTCAATTTCGGAAGTCGTGCGATACAACAGTTCCGTGCACTGGGCACAGGAACCCGTAAATCTGGAGTTTGTCCTGTTTCTCTAAAGGAATGGCGTTAACATTTCAATTTCTGTCCCATTTGAGAACCGCGAAACAGTCGTTGATATTCTGATTATCGAAACTTTCGTGAACTCGAGTGCTAGATACGTTGTTTTGTTGCATTCAGAAATTGCGTCCAACCAAAATTTCCCCAGCACACGTACTACCGCATTGCCAGCTGGGTCAAATTTAGTTATGCCAAGGTCAGCTGTCCATTAGGCCTCGGTTTCTAACCCTAACCGTCTAACGTAAACCGACAACTAATTCGACGCACGGTTAAAAATATTATGCATCTAGCCTCAGTAACATTGAGTAAATCCCTGTTGACGCAACAATACGGAATGTCGATAATTGTTCTGGGTGTTCGGGGTCGATATCTTTGAATTGCCGTCAACTGACAGAAGGCGCTTCGACGGTCTATAGAACGTGAAGCCACCCCTTTCCCAGCCCCTCCCCAAAGCGTTCGCCACCCTCACTCACGTTATCGCCGCGGCGCATTGACACGCCGAAGGACGAGGAACGCGAGTCAAAGGAGCGGCATCGCCAAAATGACGAGGGACGCGCGTGTTTCTTTTATCGACGCCGCTCTGTCGCCCCTTCACTCCATTCCGCTTCTTACTCGTCTGCGGATTCCGAGTCCGAATCGATCCGACGGCCGAATATTTTATTCAGCCAATTTTGCGGATTTAACCCGTTGCCCGCTCGTCCCTGCCGCTGTCGAGTTCAGAGTGTCTTGTCTACCCTCTCCTTAATTTACCCTCCCACCGTTTCGTCGATCGACCGAATTCATTACGCTCGCATATTCTCCCGGAAAACGATATGAATTCTGTTTAACCGCGGACCAGTGGCGACGCCGCGTAAATGCGTTCGGGGATTTATGAAAAGACAATGAGACGCAACCTGGAATTCCAATTTGGGATTACAGACTCCGGGGCACTCTATCCGATGAACTGATAGAGATTCTATTACGAGAAATTATAGCTTGGCGTATATTCGCGATTAGAATCGCATGGCAGGGTAAGAAGGTCAGTTTATTATTTCCCTTTGGTCCTATCGTCTGTTTATCGAATACTAACAGGTACTACGCCATTGCTGCACCATTGCACTACACCGCACTGGTCTCGCCACGTCGTGTTGCCGTCGGACTAGCTGCATCCTGGACAGGAGCCTTGCTTCTGTGTTTGCCACCGTTCTCAGGCTTGGTTCCACCGTACAGGTGAGGAGCATTTGCCGACGACGAGATAACGGAATCCGTCATGTGTTAAGATTTACCCTGAAATACAGATACAGTCCGGATTTGGGCTGTTGCGCGCCAGATTTCGGGAACGGCACGTGGGGCTCTGCGGCCGCCCTATACGGCATCGTTTACGCCATTCTGGGGCTGGCACTGCCCGCCGTCCTCGTGACAGTCTGCAATTTGCGTGTCCTTGGCATAGCCCGTTATCATCGTCATCGCATCGCCAGTGCCATTTACGAGGTGACCCTGAGTGCTCAGGTGACCATCACCCATCAACGAAATCCATTTTTCGTGCCGACTGTCACGGCCCCCTCGGCCGGTGGCCCGCCACGTTTCCACAGTGCCGCTAGCACGGTTTGTACAGTGATTATTTTCTGTTAGAATAATTTAATAATAGACGCGACGGCCGCGTCGATCGTTTATCAATTTCACATGCGAATAACGTATTCGTATTAATCGTGTTCTATTCATAGAACTCGATTCCAGGATAATGATAGACTCATGCGATTTTTCCCTCGCTAATTTCATTACAGCCTACCCAAGGCACGCAATCTCGGCTCATTCCCGCTTTCCATGTAAACTGTCCAGCCTAACAGCGTTTAAGCAGGTCGCGTTAAACCTTGTTTCCAACTACCACCAGAGGATCCCGTCGCCTTAATTTGTTGACCCGCCGATTTAAACTGATCAGCCTAATCAGCGGAGCCCGGGAGTTAAAACCTCATCTGTAATTGAATTTTCAGACGGGCAGGCGGCGTTTGCAATTCAAATCGATAGGCATTGCGCTGCGGGGGCAAACAAGCGACGGCGAGCGTTCGCTTGACTTCGGTTTTTTAGCACAGTTAACTTTCGCATTCCTTCGCCCCGTCCCCGATTACGTTGACCCACGTCACAGACTCGAAACTCTGCTCCCCAGAATGTCCGCAAGTATTAATTAAATCATATCGTCGGGCAGCCCCCACACATGGGCTATTTACCCCGAAGCCATGGCCGCTCCGGTAATTTTGTGGCTCGTCGGGGTATTACAATTTTTCCATACCCGCCGCTCGATCAAATTTCATCGTGAAACATCGCATTTTTGCGCAGATCCGATATCGATTGACAGAAATGAGCCTTTGATCAAAATTCATTTCCCGCAGTGCCGACCAATATCCGTCCTATAGTGGTGTGCCTTTATCGTTTTGTTCATTTATTTTGATACATTGTACGCGCATACACTTTTCAAATGTGCCTTTCTATCGCTTTTGCTGCCTCTGTTTTTCGTTGCATATCTGTCTATCCTTGTACCACTATTTCCGTTACTGTTTCGTTTCATTTTATGACAGCCGAGTTTGAAAGAACGATGTCATTGAAAGACGCAGTAAAACCCGACTGTTTCTCATTCCGTTCAAGGCTCCCCTGCATCCCCCTTCGTTCGAGTGTTGAGTGGGTGTCATTACAGGTGATGCAACTGGTCGGATCCTTGTACTTGCTCTATTTTCCGTACTGCGGACTCATTCTGTGGGAGGTTTGCGGCGCCGGTAATCAGTATCGTCTTCAGGATTACTCGAAGCTCGCGTCCTTGGCCTCTCTGCTCCTCGCTTGCTCGCCGCCCATCAATGGCCTCCTTTACGGCCTGAAGTCACAGACCCTGAGGAGGTCGGTGCAAAATTACTGGCGGAAAAAAGCCACCAAGTCGGAACTGCAGCAGGTAACGAAAAAGTTTTGCACCGCGGCGCCTGGTACAAGGTGACAAACGTAGTTAGACGTGTCCGCGTACCCCACACACACACACACACACACACACACACACACGCATACCTGTACACGTTCACGGAACAAACTGAAACCACCGCACATGATGGCATAGATGCATACGCCATACATCACGTCGAACGATTTGTCCGTGGCCAGTTTGAAATTTATCATACGCGGACTGTTACGTGGAAGATCGGGATCAATACTTTCGAATTCACCCAGTGATTACGAGTTTTTATTGCTTTGTGATATCCGTATAATGTTTGTGTTGCCGCCTCGTGATCCTGATTGTAGATCAGGATTTTTGCTACGCCCGTACATCGCATCGTGGACCTGATTGTAAATCAGAATTTTTGCTACGCCCGTACGCTCGCGTCTTTATGTTTGAATCCGGGTCGCGATTACGCCTCAACGTATGCTTACGTTGGAACGCGACAACGCCTCGGAATGATCCATCGTGGTAAATCGCTATTTTACTTTTTATTGTGTCGCTCTGCTAAACGCTCGCTTACTTGTTTGTTATGCAACTGCTCGACTTCGCGACCGCGTCTCTCCGTCGTGTCTCGAGTCTCGAGTCTCGACCGGAGAAGAAGTGCGATCGTCATTGGCGCGTCTCATTAGAGACCGCCCATCGACAGATCGCACGCACAAATATTTCGAAAGTCGCGGACGCGAGTCGGCCTTTGCGGGACTGTTTGATCCCTTAGCTTAGAGTTAGAGCTTAGATGACCGCCGCGACTCTGTTGGAGTGCGGATCGGCCTTGTATGCGTGAACGCACACACGCACAGCTGGCCGTTTGATACATAAAGGTTTTGCCTTATGCTACGTCGTGCACGACTACTTATATTTAGAACGCAACACGGACAATATCGCGCGACATACTCGTATAAAATGCGAGATGCACGTTAGACAGTATTTTCGAGAGTACAGATCTGAATGAAGTGACGCTTTCGCCAATGCAAATGGCAAAGTTTCCGCGGTGCGTCCACACGGCGTCGGTGTATTTACGTTCCAGGAGATCCAAGCGAGAACACCCAGCGTGGCGGGGTCGAGGAGGCCCTCTGGAAGCGGAACGGGCTCCTTCTTTCCGTTCCCGCCTCTGCAGCGGAGACTGAGCGAGGCTCTACTCGCTCTCGGGACCTGTCGAACCGGCAACAGCTTCGAGAGCAACAATCTCGGATTCCAACGCGGCAGACTTCAGCCCGCAGCCTCTTGCAACACTCTCAGAGTGCCGACCGCCGAGTCAGGTGAGGAAGTTTCTCGGAACTGTCGAATTCAGTAGCCTGGATCGTCCTGGCCGGTAGTACTTAAGATGGTAATGGGGGCGGACGAGAATTGGCCGGAGAATTTCTTGCCTCGTACCACTTGACCGTCGGGACACTTCCCCGGCATAACGGGACGTATCATGAGTATTGATTTTATCCATTATGAAAAGGAGAAAGTGGAAAATTGGTGAGATCGAGTGCGAGCGCGGCCAGTTTGATGGGTGCTCACTACAGAAACGACTTCGTTGGGGCAGACGTAGGTGCCGGTTGCTCGATGGTAATGAGCGAGACACCCAGAAGAAGTCCCAGGATCTTGATCACGCGAGCTTGCAGCGAAGAGAGTCAAGATGGCGCGAGTCCGCTTTTGAGGAAACCGTTTATGTCGAACGCACATCCACCGCCGTGTGAAAGTACGTCTGCATCGAACGAACCGATTGACCCATGTTCTAAGCACCCAAATATTTTCATTGCCAACGTTATACTGAACTGCTCGCTTGAACTCTTTAAAGAACGCAGATGGAGGCATTGTAGCACCGGAAGCGACAGCAGTACAGGGAGCAGTGAGGCGAGCGTTTGGACGACTGGCGTGGCGCAAAAAATTGCAAAGGCCAATTTCAAGGGAACGGATGGCTGGCCGGCAGTAAGAAGATTCGCGCGGGGAAAAACTGTCGAGGAAGCCACGCTGGCGACCGTAATCAGGCCGAGCAATAACAGCGAGAGCAGCGATACCACGGATACGACTGCGACCACCACTACGACGACGTTGCCCATGAAGGTAGCAATTGTCGTAAGTACAACGTATTCGGACGGATGACGTGCGCGGTAATGTAACATACGCGAATAGCTGTAATACATACGAGGACGCACGAAATTACGAATGCGAATTCTTCTTTCTT
Organism: Priocnemis perturbator; assembly: GCA_963942575.1. Classification (NCBI taxonomy): domain Eukaryota; kingdom Metazoa; phylum Arthropoda; class Insecta; order Hymenoptera; family Pompilidae; genus Priocnemis; species Priocnemis perturbator. Next base: position 13,560,419 of record OZ012653.1, read on the forward strand.
CACTGCGTCTTTGTGAAAGAAGGAACAATTTCATTCCCCCCGCAGGACGACGAGAAACAAGCTGAAACTGTGCCAGAGAAGATAAACGGTAGCAAGAGAGAACGAGAACATAGCGTGAGCGAGAGTAGCTGGAGTAGCGTGGAGGACATTGAGTCGAAGGAAATGACGGAGAAAGACGAGAAGGAGGAGAAGGACGAGAAGGACGAGAAGGACGAGAAGGACGAGAAGGATGAGAAGGACGAGGGCCTGAACGAGAGACAAAAGCATCGGCCACCGCGACGGAAGTCGCGGACGATTCGTGGGATCGAGAATTCCGATGATCGCGAGGAAGCCGCCCAACTGAGGCCCCTTTTGACTCCTTCCTCCTAGGTTCCCCTAAGAAAACATCTTTCTTTGACTAAACCCTCTCACACTCGTTCGTGTCCAGAGCGACCTGAGTGCTTGCTGCTGCTGCACGTGCTCGAGACTTGCGCCGAATCCGAATGTCAGTGCAAACGCGCCATAACGAATTTTGCACGAAGAGAAGAAACTTTTAATGATCTTTCGGAACGCGAAGAAAGGAGAAAACGGAGTTTGATAAAGTTCATAGCGATTGAGCGATGCGCTGTGCGAAGTAAGGAAACGCGAAATGGTACAAAGATACAATTTTGTTATTTGAAAGGAGCTATTTTTCTCGGTACATCGGCGGTACATCGGTTAATCCGGATTCGACGTTGCTCGGTACCGCGATGACAAAGCGTGTACTCTGTCCCACCCACTCTATTAGAGATATATCTCTTTCTCTCTCACAGCAGATTGACATATCCTCAAATTATATTTTTGTACTTCCGCTCTACAAGAATGACGACTTGGAAGAAAAAGGCTTCGACACGAGACAAACCGGCCCAGACACAGAGATTCACCCCAATCTCGATCGCGGCAGCGTTCGTTAAAAAAATAAAGTGAACCGAGATAAACTCGGCCCACCGCCGCTCTGGGACGAAAGACGAATCGATCCTCAAGAAGTTATTTCCCAACCCTCCCCGCCTTAAGGTTCGCCACCGCCGCGCCGCGGGGCCCGCGGGGGTAGAAAATTAATCGCCAATCATTTCTGGCGGTGCTTTGCCAGCGAGTCGGGAGAAAGTTCTCATCGCGAGACGGAAGCTCTTTCTAAGTACATACTCGATCCGTTATATACCTCGAGGGCGAAACTTTCGATAGAGTCCCGCCAAAAACCCGATACCCACGGACGAAAGATCCGGTGCGATAAGAATTTGGCCAACGGGGGAAAAGCGAGCACCCGAGAAAGTTGTTACGATACCGACGCGACGGGCGGAAAAAAAAAGCGAAAGACGGGAGTGTGCCGTATGTCCGACATTGATCGGCGTCGAAAGTCGAAACTCGCGTCGGTCGTTTGTCATCCCGAACCGAAATTCCTACCATCTCACGTCACACCGATTGACAACGTGACAATCATTTTGATTAAAGATCGACAGATTTTCATTCCAGACAGAATGTTTATTCGGATCATTTTAGCCTGCGCAGTTTTCCGAGCGGCACGTTATAAGTTGGTCTCGGGAACTTCTGTAATCGAACTGAAAGTAAGAGACTAAGAGACCCAGCTGTCCTAGGAGAGATTAGCTAAAGGTTAGCAATTAGGAGAGGCGTTCTCTGTTTAACGCGATTTTCGAAATTGCCGATTGAGCACGTTGATTGAGACGAACGTGGATGACCAATTGGACGAAAGGATTGGCGGTAAACGAACCAGTTTGAACGATCGATAAACGTGACAAGGGTCGACTCTACGTCCTTTGGTGCCCTAAGGAGAACCCTACTAAATTATTCCCAAAAGGACGCAACCCTTCATTTCTTAGATCATTCCGTTAAGATAATTTTTTATACCCGAACATTTTATTTTTATTCTTTTCCTTGTCAGTTACCAAACTCGAATTTACAGAATGACGACGGGCGAGCCGAGGTATAGTCTTAGAACGTACGATAATCATCCAGAAAAATTTGTTCTCAACCCGTTGGAATTGAGCATCGACTAATATAGTAGACGTCGTATATACCCGAAGCACAAAAATATGCCATTCGAAATAAGATCGTTAAAATAACAGGCCAGAGTCTCTGGAAGAGTTTGCGTGACGTTGACGATATTCCGGATGCGGCTCTGCCTAGAATTAATTGTTGTAAAGTAGAAAAACGTTACTGACGACGCGACAATTTGTTATCGTACGAATAAGGCCATTCCCTTCCCTGCGAGCACGCGAAACGAGAAGTCCGATTTCTAAATGGACTGGCCTATGGACGACCGTTATGATCGTATTGGTCGAATGCCCTATACCGATTAGAACGAAGGGGGAAGCCGGTTATTAATACCAGTCATTATGCGCCGGGTGTCAGATTCGCCGTTCGAAACTGGCACGGCCCTGAAGAATGCTGAGGTTCGATTGACGCCTCGACACCACGTTCCCCATCTCAGAGCGGTCAAGATCAATCTCACTGAATGTCGTCAATTAGGATCGGACGGCGGTCTGACCTAAACGAGGACGCTTAATCCTTACGTTGTTGATCACGGTTCGACGTCGGGAAACTTTGTCGGGTGCGAACGTTCTATCGATGTTAAAACATGTAATAATTTCGTTTCAACGTAAGCGATGTCTGAGTGTATGACGTTAGTGCAAATAAAAAATATAATTCAGAAGCACACCAATTTTTGTTTAATATTTAAGAGTACCGCAGCGCAATTCAACTCGGAGGGCAGGTAGGAACCAAGAAAAATAGTCTCAAGGAATGCCATTCATTAGAAGGTGCGAGAAAAATTCTCTGATTACTAAGCTCAAGTCACTTGACCCTATAGTTATGTAACATGCTAACGACTGGCTGGCGTAAAATTTTGTAACCGCCGCCGCGGTGTACCAAACGCGACCACCACCATCACTGTCATCCTTTCACGTCGAAGATTCAATTACAGGCTTGAGACAATGTTTCCCATGATAAAATTTGAAGATCGTCAAATACTCATTTTGTTAACAGTCCATCGTCACTACTGTGCGGAAATTTTGACGATCAATATCGAGCCGCACTTCCACTTCCGTGCAATTTTGAACGGTCTGATAAGTCAGACAACGGAGTTGATCAGTTTACCCCGGAAAATGGGAAGGCCTAAACTATCTCTCACCTTCTCATCCTCCTCGACTTTGTAACGATCAATGCCATCGCATTTTTCATGCGTTAGCCAAGGCTTTATCATTCCTCCCTTATTTCTCAGGTCACCAACATTTTTTAGACATTCCTCCATCAAATCTGACTTTGCTTCTCGAGACTCCGACGTGTCGACGCGCGTTTCTGCCGCTTGCGCACATCTGTCACTAAAATTCTGCTCCATCGCAACCTTGCCTCAAATTTCTTTTGGGCCTATCCCATCATTCGAACTTTAATTCGGAGGCGGAGAAACGATCGACGACTTGCCCTCTCCGTTCTTCCACGTGCAGAGAACACGTTTCCAGCAGTTTCGGACGGGTTTGTAACGGGTTGCTGGCCGCGACTCAACCACGACTCAAACTACGACGGTTGTCCGTGCCTGGACCGGTCACTGCCGATTCACACGTGTCGTCGGTCGAACGTGACGAGAGATGGACACGGGTGCCTTTCACTCCCGTTCGCTGTGAATGAATCGTGTTTACCCGCTGTCGTCGTCCACCACCATTATTTATATGTGGTGACGTCGGAATTGTCGTCGAACGATGTGCCGCGGTCCAGTGCAGTAACGAAATTCATAACGTTTACGCAGTTTACGTTGCCATTAAGCTTCGAAGTGTTCTCTCGCGAAAATTCCATGTCGGTGAAGTAATATTTTGAAATGTTTTCGCTGTGAAGATTTGTTTTCAAGAAAACAGAGTGCACGCAAAAGTTGTTACGTGCAAAGTCAGATATACGGTTCTTGTATAAAAAACATTGATGCCTTAACAGTCGTATCGTTTAAGGATTTATATGCAAGTGTGTGAAATGTATTGAGCAAGAATGCGACCTTTTTCGGCAACGAACACCGACCATGCCGTCACATTGATTAACATTTCAACGATTTCCAATGAATATTCAAGCGGAGTTCTAATTGCGGTTTGGTCGAAGCATTGAAATCTGGAAGTGTTTTTTCATTGTCGAACGTTAATCGGCAACGTGCGGCTTATACAGTCGGATCTGATGCCGGTGTAATCAAAGCAACGTTGCATAATCACTGGGCGACGAGGAGTGAGAAATATCGGTGATAGGAAAGGTTCCAGAACCCTTGAAACCTGCCGGGAAATTCCAAATATGGCGAGAGGAAAACGACTCACGCGGTTTGAGTCACAGGACGACCCTGAGGACAATAAAAGGTATGACAGACTAAATTGTGTCCCCAAAAATCGATTGAACCCACCAACAATTCAAATACGTAATACCCAGTTGAATTTAAAAGTAAAAAAAACTATCGCTGAAGCATATTATTGAACTGTGTAATGAAGCAGATGAGCGATGCAACACCTGTTGATCACTCTAATACTTTTCCGGAAGAATGTTACAATGTAAATGCATTGAATTAATATAAGAAATCATGAAAACTGATCACTTCCGAGGAAGCAGAATATTTGTCGAAGTAGCAATGATCGTGTAATGGTTTTGGAAGTCCATTATGGACGTTATTGTGTTACGGTGTGACATATTGCAGTTATGTGGCGTTACGTAAGCAAGTCCTCACAATCACGATAATTGCCTATATCCCTTCTAAATGGCCGTAATTACAGGTTCCTTCCCGATAAGCTCTATCCCTTGTAATTGCGACCAATACATGTGATTCATACCACTGCCGTAAGCGACTAATATAAGTCCTGGCATCTGAACATTACAGTGAAAGTTTGCCTAAAACTTCGTTTGGTCTGAATCAATAAAAAAAATGTACCGTTCGGGTCACTTAGACTTCAGTACAAAATAAAGAAAATAGTGTTAGGCGGTAAGAGGGAACCTCAGTGCAACACGAAGAATCATTATCTATAGGTAAAATGTAACTCTACAATGCGCTTATGACCTACGAACGGTAGATAAGAACTTTCCTAAACTAGAACGGTGTCATGTTATTCGTCAACACGATGTGCTTAATCGACCGATTAGCGAATTTCATCGAACATGTGAGTCATTGGCGTGTGCGACAATGGTTTTCGAGCTTATCGATGCACTGCCGTTCGACTGCGTCGGAGAAATCGTCCGAATGGAATGTATGCAATTTCTACGTGGCTCCCATAATTTTTGTACCGACAGATAGTACCGCATTGACAGGCACACCATACGCGCAAGCGCACATTGATTTTCCGCGGTCAGCTGATTCTACATCCTCTCTGGCAGTTTCCCCGATTTACGCAGCTTTCCAAAGGCATTGCGAAAGGTTTCGAGCTCTCCCGCTGACTGATATCTAACGCGAGCTAATGGCTTGGACGAGCACGTGGAAGTGCAGCCTAGGGAAACGCACAAGGAGCGACGGTCCGTGAACGGTGTGTGATACGGAGCAGGAAGATTGTCGTGTCAGTGTGACATCGTCCCTAAGTGATGCGCAAAACTAGTCGGAAATTCGTCTCACGGAAATGTCAACGACGATCCTCGAAGGACACGAAGAAAACATCTTTGACGCCGGTTGAATATTAACGTGCCCGATTATGGCATTGTAGAAGAATGTCTACGTATAAAAGGCCCCATTAGGGGAACCGCCATTCAATGGGCCCGGCGCTATGTCCTTGAACCTGACGTGTCAAGTTCATCGGACTGCCTGGTCGAGTCGAGCGATCTGTCGAGAACTAATTTTCACGACGGCCCTTTCATGCAGAGGAGAAACATTATGACGTCCTCGGCGTCGTCCAGCACCAGTTCCATCTGTACGAGCGCCGACGATTCGCGTCATTATTACGTCAGCGGGAAACGTGCCTTTCTCGACGCAGGTGACATTCGAGCCGCTCGACTACTGCGGTCTTATTCGCCACGTGACAGGACCAAAGGTCTCCTCGCAAGTTTTCGCACTGACAAGTGAGTTTCCGTTGTGGAAAGTCAGCGCAATCAGGAATCGATAAAGCAAGGCCTGACTTCTATTTGTCGATGCAATGCTTTCGTGTGGGAGTAAACTGCAATTATGTCGTGGTACTAACTTCGAAAGATCTATCACTTAAAATGTTCGTCGAAAAATGAAATATTTGGGGCATATAACCATATTTATCTAAAGAATATTGAAGTTGTCCTTGTCTGTAGTATGTCACGAAAGTTACAGGTACCGGGATAAATTAAATACTCAATGCATAGTCATGGGTGTCTGAATAATGCCGGCTAAATTGTAGGTAATCGGTTTTAGAAGACATTCATCATTATGTCGACCAGATAGAAGGTAAATCATGATTTGAGGTTATCGTAATGTCTCGGATAAGAATTCCATGGTTCTATGATTTTCAAATGTAACTCATTTCTAATTACTCCTATTGTCACGAATAACCAAACATTAATATAGTTTATGTAAGGCAAGAGGTAGGTACAAGCTAAATTTACTACTCAAGCATTTAACAGATAATGGCATAATTATGTCGTAACCATGCATAGGTACTACGATATAATGTTTAAACGGAGCGGGTTCTCGTAACCTATGATACTGTTTTAACGATAGAGGACTTACCCACCGGCACTCCTATGACATAACCTCGAATCTGCTTGCAGCTGCGCTTCTCTGTCGAAATTCCTGAAACACAACGGTTCGTAAGAATCAATATTCACGTCAATCTCATCGATACGATGCTTACACCTAGCTACCGATATAGGGTGTCCAATGTTTATCTAAACAATGACAAGCTGGGCTGTAACACTGCACATATGTTGAAGATAAAAAGTTCACAACACAGAAGTTCATGAATACGTCCACTCTCCAGTAACAAGAATCAAACACTGAAAGTTACACAGTATTCGTTCGAATGGCTGACTATATAAAGAAATTCTGATTGACCCATATTAGTAATTCCCAGTATTATTGATATACGAATACCTATTATTGCTCGACACGTAGCGCAACCTCGTAATAGAACTCCACAAATGCACTAAATATGACAACTTATCCTCTTCAGTAATAAACGTCCTGCTTATATACTGGATCCGACATTACCAAGCAAAAATCACTTCGCAGGAGATTAAGAAGCAATGTAAACAACCAAATAAATGCGAAGTGCAAGGCACATACGATAAGATTTGTTCGTATTGAATAATCTCGAGTACAGAGAGCAGGAGCATCGTATTTCAATAATACAGTTAAATTAACCAACTACAGGTCAACGATACGACACGATCTGTCTTTCATTGCGTATCGATACTAAATGCAGTATTAATTAATACGTGGAAATATACATACTTCTCCAGCGTCCTCCATTCAGAATCTTACGATCGTATTAGTAGCGGCGGTTCAACTTGAACTTTGTACACCCAGCATAAACTGAAATAGACGCTAATCTCTTCAGCTCATCGGATCTGTATTTTTCAGATACCGTCGACCCAGGCACGCGATCATAATCGGTGCGTCACTTGCCGCCGTTGTTCTCATATCAATCATCGCGGCCAGTCTGTACGGCGTTAATTACACAAAGATCACAGACAAGAAGCTCGTCCCGCCTGATCCGGAAGCTGTGCTACCCGCGTCGTGGAGCAAGTTGCGAACTTTCAAACAGGGTGCTGTCTGTGCAGATGGCGCACCATGCGCGGTCGTCGGAAAGTACGTGAGGCGCAAAGTTTGAAATTCGGGAAATGCTGAGACACTCGCCGTCTTCAATTTGTCTCGTTTAATCTGTTGCGTTCAGATCAATTCTGGAACAAAACGGTTCCGCTGTAGACGCTGCGCTGGCCGCAATGATCTGTAACGGCCTTGTAAACATGCAAAGCATGGGGCTTGGCGGAGGATTTATCATGACGATTTACGAAAAAAGTACCGGACGCACAAGCGTGCTGAACGCGAGGGATCGCGCACCGTTGGCGTCGTACTCGACGATGTTTGATGGCAAACCCAAATTGGCTTCCTCTCTCGGTACAATTTTTTATAACAGCATTTATCTAACTAACACTTTCTGCTACTGTTCATAATATTTGTTTGTTTGCTCAGGTCCTTTGTCCATCGCAGTTCCTGGAGAACTGGCCGGATATTGGGAAGCTCATCAAGCGTACGGAAACTTGCCATGGGCCAATTTATTCCAACCGAGCATAGAGCTCTGTGAGACGGGTTACAATCTCACGAAAGTTCAGTACGATGGTTTCTACTACAACAAGAACAGTATTCTCAACGATTCCACACTCAAGTGAGTGTTTGACAAACGCCAACTTCCCTTTCAATTCTCTCGTAAGAGTACAAACATGTTTACCAACGATAATCTACAGAGGGCTCTTTATTGATCCTGAAACAAATGAGTTTATCAAGCCTGGTTCCATTGTCCGACCGAAGTTACTCTGTCAAACGCTTCAAATGATCGCAGCGTCGAACGCTTCAATATTTTATAAAGGAAGTCTTGGAAAACTTCTGGTGGAGGATCTGCAGAAGAAAGGTAGCATCATTACCATGAAGGATTTGAACAGTTACAGGTAAAGATATTCTCACAGGAGGGATAGAGTTTGATATAATTTCTCAGGAGATCCTCTTCCTATTTTTGACAGAGTTTCCTGGGAAGAACCGTTAAACGTGAATCTGTCGCAAGGCATTAAAGTATATACGCCAGATGTACCAGGAAGTGGTGGTCTTCTTGCCTTCATCTTGAACGTTTTCGACGAATTTGCTTTCACATCGAGCAGCTTCGATGACTTCGATGCAATGACTTTAACATATCACAGAATGATAGAAACGTTTAAGTACGCATTTGCGTTCAGATCTGAATTCGGTGACAAAGACTTCATCAGCATGACAGAAGTAAGAATCAATAATTCTTTATCGATGACTAAATAACTGGCTGCGAAGTTCCATAAATCATTGTTTAATGTCAAGGTTACGAAGAAACTGACGTCGAGGGAGTACGCACGATCTATTAGAGAGAAAATAAACGATACTAACACATCGAACAATCTTCATAACTATGGTTCTCACATAGCAGACGTAGCAGATGACAGTGGAACTGCACATGTTTCAGTATTATCCCCCAATGGCGATGCTGTCTCTGTGACTAGTACTATTAATTATTAGTGAGTTCATTTCTTGAGTTCTTACAATAAAAACGACGTGCCGACAATTGTGACAAAAATATGCATCTTCTCCCGTAGTTTCGGAAGCGGCGTAGTCAGTGAAAGAACTGGAATAATTCTCAATAACGCAATGGATGACTTTGGCGTACCGTCGAAGACAAACTACTTCGGCATTCCCCCGAGTTCGAGAAATTACATCGATCCCGGGAAACAGCCGATATCTTCGATGGTGCCAACGATAATGCTAGATTCTAATGATAACGTAAAAATGGTGGTCGGTGCTGCTGGCGGTACGAAAATTACAACCGCAGTTAGTCAGGTACATTGCTAGACCAACGTATGCTTTCTTCACACATACTTTTGCGCTCATGATTGCTCGATAACATCGTGTTTCCCTGTGTCAGGTGATAGCGAAAATTTTATGGGGAGGTAAAACTGTAAAGCAGGCTGTAGACGATTCGAGAATTCACCATCAGTTGCTGCCGATGGAGGTTTCGTACGAATACGGCATACCGCAGAAAGTGGTTGACGGTCTAAAGAAACGGGGACATAAAATGTCTCGGTACAGGGATCGCGGCAGCATAGTCTGCACCATTCTCCATCAAAACAAAACGATATATGCGAACGCAGACTACAGAAAGGGGGGAGATGTTTACGGTGTCGATTGATCGTCATCTGTACAGCGTTAAATAATTATACGAACAAAATTGAGTATGGATGGTCGATTAGCGATAAGTCACGCGCTACCTGATCGCTAGCTTTAGCTTACTAAGTTAGGAGTACTTCGATATTGAGTTTCTATACTGCGTTACTGAAAACATTTTCCAGATCCAATTGTTCATTAAAGTTTTTGCTAAACTATCGGTGTGATTTGAACGAATGATTTTTCGCGCCTCCGCTCGAATTTCCTACCTTGCCAGCGATTGATAACGAAGAATCCGCATCGATAGGTTCGTTCGCAGTTAGAGGCGGAGGTTTGGTCTTCTGATTATATAACGTGAGATACAAGATTTGAGTGACAGGCGTGGATCGATGAAGCCAATTTGAACGTGGGAGTAAACCAGAACGTTTCGTGCGACGAGAAAAACCTTTCAAAGCATCTTAAATTTATGTAAACGCATGTTTTTGTTAATCCACACTTTACGTGCTACATGTTGACAGCATGTTGCAACGCATTCGAGCACGTTGCCCTTCTACAACTAAATTTAGATCTTTCAGACAGATTCGAATTAACATTGCCAGAACATGACAGAATTTGTGATGTGTCCAAAAATTTGTTTGCTTCTGTAAAGATCAGGTGCTCGTCCAAACGTCCGCCAAAGAGGTTACACGGAACGGTAATACATATCGAACGTGACAACCTTGATGCTCTTTTTATAGGTTTTAGGCCTTGGTGCGTAAGTCTGTATCGGTACCCTCCGATCTGTTTTGCACAGCGGTGCAAAACAAATACATATTTTAATATGCGCTATTGTTACCGTAACCAGTACTACGAATATATCCGGTCCTGAGTTCTCACGTTAATATGTTTAATGAAATGCAGAAGCCTCGGTAGCGCGCTACCGTAATTACAGATCAAGAATGCCGATAACAGGTGCATAAAAACGATTACATATATAAATATTTCGTCATATCTTCCTCGATCGTGACCAGTTGCGTGTGTGCTCACAATAAACATTTATATTAGCAGTCGTATTTTCCTGCTACAGCACTGCACATCGCGTACTGCTTGCAAATTTAATCGCTCTTATACATTGCCCTAGGCATATTCTAATAAAGCCGTATTCGATTGCGTCCGCAAGTATTATATATAAGTATCTACGTATAAAAGTTAACGAAGTTAGTTAAAAATATGCATTCTGAATTGCCAGTTGCAGCCAACTGAAGACACTTGTACATGACCTAGTTCAACAGTGAGGTATGTTTTCTAGGAAACTGAAGGCGGCCTGCGACACAATCCAATATAATTGGCAACCGGAAAAGAACAGTGTATCGACGAACGGGTCAATTTAATTCGCGACGTTCACAGATTGTAACGACGAATAGTGCGCTTTACACGGTTATTCCCGAAGCGAGAACCAGTTTCTATGATGCACGGCGTAGGATCGTAAATAGGAGCGAATGAGCTCGTCCATCAGCTCCTTCATCGTATCGTAACAGGATCAGATCGATTAACGGTACACGGTATGAGACGTCCTCCTTCGCAAATCGTGATCCTGCGAATTCGTATATATGTATATTGTGTGTACCAACAGTCTACCTCTTATGCGAGATGTAACGCGATGAATGAAGAAAAATAATCTTGTGGACTTGTACCGCGGACGTGTGTAGGCAGAAAGGCATATGTACAAGCTGAATAGCGAGTGGACTTTGCATGCGTGTCTCAGCACTGCAGACAAGCAAATTCCTAGCGCTAAAATTAACCTTTTCATTATTGCGATTCACGTCTCTCTTTCACCGTGCGCGTTGTCACGTATTTCGTGCATTGCCGAGATAATGTTTCTCGCACGCATCCTTGGATAGGTGAGTCGAGTTGACGTAAAACTTACCAATTTTAATGTAATAATATGCAATGGCATGTGCGGGTGTCACGTTCACGTTACCCCGGAAAAAATACCGTTGTTTGTGTGGATGACATTGCATCAAGTCAGACTAACAGCGTGCGATTCAGCGGTCGGGAATATAAGCGGGTAAAAGGCGACATCTTTAATTTGCACCAGTTTATCGGACGTTTGAAAATGTTACTCAACCGAACTTAGTACGGACGACGACCTATGCATATACATAAATAAGTCAATAATCATCCATTTGCAAAATAATTGTTAATAACGAAGAGGTCTTCATACCGTTCCATGTTGCGCAATAAGATACCTACAGATAATTAGCATAACGACCAAGGCGCATGTGAAGCGTATAAGCAGCCTAGGGCATCTTGAATACTGCTAATGATATTCTTTGTTTTTACCAAGAGCGTGATATATCGAATGACACGCATATTTTGAAAATTTGGTGTCTCAAGACGCGGGAACGAGAACTGGAACACCCGCTGAAATTTCTCGAAGGATGACTAATTCGATCAAGATATCGACAAAAACGTGGCCCAGGGCTATGTGACCTGGCCGCGATTAGTCGGAGAATTTCGTTTGCCTCATTACGTGTACTTCGCGACGGCCGCGCAAGCTTTTTGTTTGCGTCAGATTTCCTACGACGTAGAAACAAACGACGCTGATATCGGCTTCCTCCTTACCACGCCCCGTGTCGATATCCATATTCTCGCGTCATGCATACACTGACCCGGCGTATGTGTCATGCGTTTGTTTAACCAACAAAACATTCACCTATACGTGCGTTCTCTTTACCGGGCGGCGATGGCGGCGGTGGCTAAGCAACGATGCTAGAAATCAACACAGCTGTGAGCTAGTTTGCGCGTGCGCGAGCGCCCACAACGCATTTTCGAGGGGACTCGCGGATTTTATGTTGACAAACATTGAACATAACCACGTGACTCGTACGAGCGTTCTCCACTAACCGGTGTAACACGAATACGCCGACGAATCTTGCTATCGTTCATCATGAGGAATCATGCATCGCGATAAGGAGCCTTTAAGAAAAACGACTGTATGTATGTAGCAAACGAGACGGAAAGGCGAACACGAAAGACCGAAGCCTTTCCGAAGTGCAGCTGAATATACATAATTCCAGTACTGCAGTGTCGCATCGTCAGGGCCGGCTGTACATTCGTCCGAAGTGGTCGTTGCAACACGTCATGTAATAAGACGCTTTATCTTTATTGATTATGTCGCCTCTCCCGGCAGAACTCGGGTTGTATGTGAAACTCGTCTAACGCTCTATTTGATAAATCCTTCGACTATAATCTCTGTATCGAGAAACGGTCACGGTGCAATTGTGCGCAATATTGTGCAAAGGATTAACGATATCAACCAAATGCGTTATTGGAATACACGTGCGTTATTCTCGCTTGAAAGGATCTCACGTGTCTTCCCACGACACAGCTACAAATCCTTTCTTCCTTAATAGCGCAGATGTATTCTCCAAGTCTTGCAGCCGGCGAATGCAGCAGGTGTTTCATCCGCTGCACGGGTATGCTGGGATTCGGCACTGGATACAAAACGATCCTTCTACGATGTTATACGTCGACCAGCGAAATGAACTGAAATGTTCATGCCAATTATACTTCTAGGGTTTTGTACCCCTTATCGAATATGTTTGATATGACAGAAGTCGGTTAATATTTCTCTGTACCGGGCGACTGAACATTTAGAGCCGCGTATGCGGTAAAGCGCATGCGTGTGCGATTTCGGACCAACCTATAAAAGAGCGTCGGGAGACGAACGCGGCATAGTCGGTATCGAACCGGTGAGCAGCCGTTTCATGATAGAAAGAACGCATCTTCGTGCGTGTTAAACATTTTCTTGCGGCGACACACGCCCTGAGCAGTATTTTTGATTCCATTGTCATTGCTGAGAAATCTTTGAGCATGTCCGAGCACTACGTCGACGAATACGAGCACTTCAACTACGATTACGACAAGCACATCTTCACTGGACATGGTGGTAAACAGCGAAGCAAACGAGAGGCTGTCACGCATACGAATCATTTCGACCCGAGTGGCCACTCCAGGAAGATCCTGACTAAGCTCATGAATTCCGAGCACAACAAACGGCAGACGGGCAAAACCAAAGCATAGGCTGTAAGTAACGACTGCCCTAAAACATTCTGTGCAATGTCAAACGAATACGGAGCGAACGAGCCGCAGACCAGCGATGTTTCGTCTTGAGCCATTTAAAATGGCCTCCTCGACAGTTGGGAGTCACAATCCTACGACGGAATATATTCGTTGCTAAAAGTTCCCTACTCGGTTTCTTTGGGAATTGTTCGTGTAGTATCGTTGTATCGGTCAAATATTTGAAAATGTATTTCTATCGAAACTGCAACCTGCCATTAACACGAATTGTGGTGAAAGCTCCGTTCGATAGGTGGTCGACGCTATTGTGCTTTGTTTTTATTATCGAAGCGACCATCTTATGAGTGACTCACTTCTCTTTATGCGCAACATTTTGCCGTCCTTGTCGCGCCCCGATAAACTTTTAGTAAACTACGTTGTAACAATGCCGTGCAACAATTTTTTGATTAGCAATTGGAAATTCGACAATTACGGCGGGTATCGCGCCGAGCATTTACTGGCGATAAAGTCTTACCCGTGTTTTTAATTGTTCTGTTTACAGGTCAAGCTCACGTTCCTATCCTTGCGAAAGGATCCGCCTCTTTTAACCTTGACGGGCCACCTTTCGCCAGGAGTTTTGGCGTTCAAAGGAAGATTTCCACATCGTTATTATTAATAAATGCATTTATCCATCGGTCATTGATTCTGCATCGGCGTAAGATTAGAACTACACAGAGTACGCGTCACGTTTCATCGTTGTTGTGGTGAATTAGAAGATTGAGATATATTATTACACATAGGATACCTGATTAAGATATGCATCATGTTTAGACTACTTCTTTGTTCAATTCATCTGAACAAGGAGTTTCCACGATTTGCTATTAGGTAGTTAAGTGATGCTTATACTGACTTCGGGATTGAGACAAATCCAACGGTATCAGTTGTATCTCGTTTGAAGTCGTATGGCGCGAAAACTGATAAGTTCGGAGAACGTTTGTAAGCCGAGTAGACGGAACACGTGAATGAAAGTACTGGGACTGAGCGAAATTTGATGTTTGGAAAGTAGCAGGTAGCACTGTACCTGTAAATTAGAAGTTCGCTTATCATATGGAGAGAGTGAAGAAAACTTACAATTAGAGAGGTGGGCGTGTGTAAATTCTCAGCGTGTTACGAATTTCCATCGCAACTGATAGTAGTGCCCCAGTGGCGGATTCACTATAAGCGTTCCTCTAATATTTTTCTTTTATTTTTATAATCTATGATAAATTCAAGTTAGCTACGATAGGATTTTTTTTTCTAAGTTCAACCGAGATGACTCGTTGATAGTGATAGAGAGGAGTTAAGATAAGCCAGGTACATGTATCGAGAAAAGTAACGGAAATAAAGGTTTCTGATTTATACGGCGGGGATGTTTGATATTCGACGAATAAATACGATTGCCATGCTTTCTGCATGAAACTTTTTTTTTCTTATCAAAAACTTTACAAACGTAGGAGATAAATATCCGTACAGATGTTAATCACGACGAAAGCTTATGTTTACTAATGAAATATTTAAAACCGGTATTTGCAACCTGTCGTTGAGTAAAGTTTGAACAGTTGGCTGCACTTATTCCGAATTAGATCTGTGTGAATCTCACTTTGCTTTGCCGCAAGATAAATGTACTGCAGTATACACTGATGATATAAACACAAGCACATCCTTGTTCGTTACTTATAGATATTTGTCCGTGATCTGTGAAAATTAAGTGATAAGGCGGTATTTAAGGAATTCAAAGATATGTATGCAGATTATAATGTTAATAAACTTTAGTAAAAAGAAACACAGTATGTTTATGTACTATCGGCACTTGCTAAAAACAACGGTAAACTTGAGAAACAGTTTCTGACTTTTACGTTCTTAACATCAAATGTCAGGTGTGCGAGAACTCGGGAACAAACAATATATAACTATAGATCGTTTCTCAAACTGAATATGACTTCTATCAAAAGTAATCTTTACGTCAGTGTGGTCACGGTGGGGCCCCTCACGCGGCTGCTTCCACCTCCACTAGCTGGACGCAACACCGACCCCCCTCCCGCCCCCGATATACCCTACCGGCTCAGCGCAAGCGATCATGTGACGCACTCAGCGTCGTCCGTCACCATAACAACGGGTAGTCGGGTGGCGACTCGAAATCGCATCTAGGTGCGGATCTTGGACCACACTGCTTTACGTAAATTAATATATTTTTCCATACACTATGGTACAAACCACATGGATATACGGTACCACTACATATACGTAATCACTGAAAGTTCAATTCAGAGGTGTTAGGTTGTCACAAAAAAAAAAACAACACCAACAACATTGTACAATTAAAAACTAATAGTAGGTTACGGGGAAAAAAATTAAAATATAATTGGCATCTTACACACCGCTCCGACCGACTTCGTGTATTTACATATTTGTGAAGGCGGTATGAAGATGTAAAAATAGATCGACCTTATGTGGAGTAGCGAAGTTTCATAACAACTTGTTCTTAATAAAATCTAATTCTTGTCGAAGAATTCCAGTTAAAATAAATTCTGTAGATTGTGCCGTGACGTTGCCAGGTGCTTTCGAGAGAAACTTCCGAGCATTGTCACTGTCTTCTTCACGGGATACTATAATAGTGTTCGCCGGCCATTTTGCAGGTGCTCGAACTAAAACTTTCCCGCCAGAGGAAAGTATTATGGCTAAAAAAAGAGGTAGAAATGTCTCTACTGCGACGTTCGGGTTAATAAAAGACATAGCAGGAAAAGGTGCTTTACCTTTAAACTCTGCTATGGATGGAGGGGCTACTTTCGGTGTTAAAAGAATCGTATAGCCATGTAGTAATTTATGTTGTTTAGCTCTTTCTAAACTCTTCTGTAATTTAAATCCGAATTTAGCTTCGGCAACTGGATCCTTTAGTATGAAATTCTCCCAATTCAAAAGGTGTCCGGCTGCTTCACTTTCCGTCAACCAATTAAGGGAAACGATAGGTGTTGACTGCCCAACTGCACACAGGAATTTAATGGTTCGTCTCACTTTGTCCGTCACCAGAACGTCACACTTTGAGTAATCTTCCACCTGTGCTCCACCTATAAGTTTCCATGTGTTATGGATTTTCGTGTAAATAAGTCTATATATTAACATATTGACGTCCAGCTGTAACACACTGCATTTCAGAAAGTTATGGCGGAATATATATAATAACAGTTTTAGACCTTAGAAATTGTATTTTCCAACTATTATTTTACGTGGCCGTCAATATACTAATATTTTTAGATGTCTCTTTGCATCAACTTACCTAATTTATTAAGAATACTGCTGTATTCCGCATGTGTTATGCCTGTGAACAAAACTCTTTGTTTTGTCCTTGAAGGTGAGCCAGTGCTCAGGATAGTCATACTTCGACGAACCCTAGACGGCGTAGAGTTAAGTGCAGTAATATCCGTACTGAATTCTACACCTGATGACGTACTTTTTTCTGCGTTATTAATTGAAGCCTGAGATGAACGAAGCGAACGAGTTGATCGTTTTGGAGGCTCTTCTAAAACGTTTGTGTTACTTTGGCTTTTTTGCCTAAGAGGTCTACCTCTCTTAGATTTAGCTGTGGGTGCTTCAAATGGTTGCTTATCGTTCGTTGTACTTTCTTCGTCGCTTTTCGCGTTTGAACGCTTATTCGAATTCCTTTTAGTATTTCTTATCAATACGTTACTTTTCGTATCTTTATCATCGAAAGAACTAATACCAATGTCACTTGAGGCACTTTTCATAATCATCTCAATCTCTTGCGACTCCGTTCCTGATTCGGAAGTAAGTGCAACGTTTGTAACTTTAGTTTTCCGTCTGCTACGTTTCACCTCTGTAGTTTTTACTTCTAGTTCTGTACGTTGCTTTACATCGTTCTGTGTAGAGGCTGCAGCTACGCTGAGACTTGGAAACTGTGTCTCTCCATTTTTGAGTCTTATACGTTTAATGTTTACTCGGGGTACCGGGAAATCATCTGCCTCGTCACTTGTTATCTGTGTGTTGTTCGCCGTCACTAAGGATACTTTCGCAGCACCTGGTTCAGTACTTGCTCTGGTTCGTGTATTCCTTGAGGTGAAGAACTTCATAATGTTTTCGGTCTCGCTTTTACTGCCGACAGTACTTTTTGCTTTAGTAAGTTTAGTGGGTGCTTTCTCTTCCTTTGTGTCCACAAATTTTATTCGTTTCTGGCTAACATTTTCTTTGCGTTTGCCTACAGTGCTCAACGATCTTTTCCTGCTCGCGATTCTACATGTTTCCGAATCGATCTTCTCAAGCCGTTCCATTCCAACGTTAGAAGGTTGATGAGTTTCAACTGTCATAGTAAGATCGTCACTGTCAGCCGATGCATTAGACTCATTCAAACAAAATACACTTTCCATATTAATATATTTCGGTTTTACAGACAGTAATCTATCCGCTATTATTTTCAACTTCTTATACACGTGATCATTGTCCGAGTCATCAATCTTTCCGAATTTCAAATTGGTTATTGGACTACTAACTGAGTGACACGATTTTGAATCCTCTATTAGATACTCTTTTGTAGACGGCATCTTACTCTTCGTTGATCCTCTCTTTCCCTTGTTTCTTGTTTTATGATCATCTACTGTCGACGTCGACGACGTGGAAGGACTCACTGGATTCGACGCAGTACCGGATATTGTTGCCACTGGTAAATCGGCCATAAAATCATCGTCACTCTCGTTTGCTTTCTTGGATGGTTCACTTTCGCTCTTCTCCTTCAAAGTTGTTTGCATCAGCAAACTTCGTTTCGCACGGTTAGTCGGAGCCCGACGGCTTATTTTACCTGTTGGTACATCCACATTTGTAGTATTCTCCATAAGATCTTGAGAATCTCTCAATACATTGCGTTTCCTTCTTGTTGTGTGCCCTGCGAAGTATGTGTCTGAAACTGGTGAATCGACATTCATTTCGTTTTCGTCCAAATTTGCCCTTTTTTTTCGCGACGTAAATTGATTGGTAAGAGGAGTTTCTCTATCGCTTTCCAAATCCATCGGTTTCTTCGTCACCTTGGTTGCCGATGCGCCATTGTTACTAGGCAACTCATTATTCACATCTGCATAAGCCTGCGACATTTGTAAGGCATCTTCAAGACATTGAGTCGATATGTGCGGCGGTTCTTCTACATCTTCATTCACGTCGTCAAACATATTAATAAGATTCTTCTCTATGGTATCGTTGAGATTCACTTTACGAGATTGACGCCTAACCGTACTCATGGTTTTGGTTGGTACTTTTGGGATAGACGGCCGTTTAGCCTTGAGAGAAACTCTTTTTGACTTTGTTTTAGAAGTAGTTTTAGTACTAAAACTATGTGGGGTTGACGTACTTCTTTGTAGTGTTGGTGTACTATTGCCAGATTGTGCGGTATCTTTAACCAATAGCACTCTTGCATCTTTTATGGGTGATATCTTACCACTAGCAACTGCAATGTTCAATAACTCACGATCATCTTGCGACATTTGTAGTGCGTCCTCGAGACACTGAGTCGACATGAGTGATGGTTTTCTAGTAGATTGACGAGTTACCCCTTCGAACATATTATTCAGTTTTTTTTCCAATGTATCGTCCAATATAGACTTTCGGCTCCGGCCGCGCTTAGTGTTATTTCTTAACGTTATTGTGAAAGTCGAATTTTGCATTGCCGTTTTCTCTTCCGCATTGTGTTGATCGTCGTCAACTGGTTGTGTAGATGCCATTTCATAACTAATGTTTTCGATGCTGCCATGTTGAAAGGGGCTTCTATCTCGATCATTGTAAGACGAATCTGACGAACTCTCATCGATTAACGTTGACTGTTGTACATTCATAATTTGTGTCGGTAACATATCAATTTCAGTGCTATCCCCTGGCCGCTCAATATCTTTAATTTTACTGACAGAAGATCGGCTTTCAAAACGATTTTTCCCTTCAGGATCTTCAGGCATCGTTATAAGTTGAGTAGGCGCCATATCGTCAATTTCCATCACATTCTCTTCTTCTTTATTAATATTGACTTCTTGCGCGATATTGGATTTATAACTTGTGCGTTTTGAAGTATTCCCGTCGATGGTGTCGCTTATGACTTGAGCCGGTGCCATATCATCCACGACGTCGTTTTGATTAGCAATAATTTTCTGCGGCAATGATTCTTGCCCAATCTGCTTGTCAAGCACAACGTCCTCGCTCTTAGAATCTTCATCCGTTATGATACGTTGAGTGGGCATTTCAAATATGTCATCTGATTCAAGGCTAGTACTGGGATCACCCTTGTTCTCTTCATTGACGTTCTCCTTTTGCTTCAAGGGGGACGAAGTCATTTGACGGTGTTTCATGGCATACTCGGCAAATTGACCTTCCTCATCTGTCTCTGAGCTGTCACTTTCTTGAATTCCATTTTTATTAGACCTTAGGGGTTCCCCTTCGACTCTGGTCGGTCGAATCTGAATTAGCTCATCGTCAGTGTCTGATTCGCTATCTGGAATGTGTATTATGCCTTTTCGTGATAAGGTCCGAGTTGGCCCTCCGGAATTTGTATCCTTATGTGGGGACGAGTTTTTGATCTGCTGTGTTGCAGCGTCAAATATATTTTCTTCCTCGAGAGACTTGGAGGTATCGCTGGATTCCTTCGCATGCGATTGTTCCTCATTCAGTGGTGTACATATATTATCGAAGTATCCTTCTAATAGGTTTGGGGAACCTTGAATATCGCTGACGTCCAACAGTTTTACATCTTCGTCAAAGTTTGGCGTCTGCGTCAATTTTACGGAGTCATTATCATAGTCATCATTGTTATGGAAGTTTTCGATCTCGGCGTTACTAGCAACTTCTTCTCTTATGTTATTTGAATCTGTAACGTGTTTACGTTTTCCAATTGTTGAATTTGCAGGAGTGTCATCGCAGCTATTTACCTTCGTAGGAATATCCTGCCGTTGAAGACATATGCTGTCAAGCTTTTGCGTTTCAACATCATGTATATCTTTCTCATCAATATTTTCTTGTTTTTGAGTATCCATCTCACATATAGCATTCGAAATATCTTGAGTTTCAATGGTATGAATATCTTCCAATTGATGTAAACCACTGGTAGTCTTTCGATTATCATTGACATTAATAGAAATTCGTTGCGTTTCCATATTGTGAATATCGTCCGTCGAATAACTAGAGTCTGATTCTTGGGTCTCCATATCGTAAATATTCACGTCATCACTTTGATCGCTCGCAGTTGATTTTTGTAAGACTGTACATACGCTAGGAGTGGTTCCACTGTCGTCCAAGGGAGAATCATGCAAGAGACTTTTTCTGCTTCTTTCGAGTGAATAACGCAGTCGAGGAATGGATGGACGTCGAAAGACAGAGTCCAATTCATCTGTCTGCGTACCAGGAATAGAAGACAGGTCCTCTTCCAAAGCAGATGAATTGTTCTGTGCACAGACATCGGCTTTGTGACTTACCGCAATAGAATGTAATTGAAAGGCTGTACTGTCAGTTAAAACACTTACTAATGAAGAATCCGGTGTACACGGTATAACTTTATGTAATACTTGTTCTCGATTAGCCAATCCCGGTGTGGCAGGTACCACTGATTTCTCCATGTCTATGTCCTCGCAAACCTGGTAAATGGCCCGAACTTTGCCAAACTCAATAACACTCTCATGCTTCAATTCGTAATTACGATTAGCACGCAATGGTACCTTAGAAAAAATGAATCATAGATATAACTGTCATAAACATAAAATATTAGAGTTTGTAACATCTGCATGCATAATCGAAGCTGCATTGTCGCATTAAATTAATTGATCCAACTTTGAAATGTCCATATAAAGTTTGTATACATAATTCGTGTATAGGTGAGTAAATTACATGGTTCAGTTTGGTCTTGTTCGACGAGTTTAGATCACAGATCCATGACGATTTTTCGTTTGCACCTGCCTCGATCTCTGCGTGCTGCTTTGAAACGGTCTGTAATTGAAAATAAACGTGAAAATAAACGTAATTGAAAATAAACCTAACCCAGACTTTAGTGTACTTCCAAACATCAAAGTGGAATAAACATCTACTACATACGGGGACATTCAAGAGAAAATGTTGCTCGCAGACATGTGAAAATACCCCAAATTCAACAAATACATGTATAAATTTTCCTCAGTATCCTTATCGAACGTCCAATTGTTTCGTAATACTTCAAAATAAATTTATCGTACCATCATTGACGCAAGTCGGCGACTTATCAATTAATAACTAAATATCTGAGATTTCATTACTCAGTCGTTCGTGATTGAATCAGTGAAACCTGGATTAGCCATATTCATGATACCGCGTTCACTACGCAAATCTATCTTATCTTGGATAGCAACGTGTCTAATGGACGTTGGTGTGTCAGTGCAGGTCGTATATGGACAAAATAATTATGCAGGTCATGGACCGAGATATGGTTTGCGTGTTTAACAAATAGCAGTAAAAGTAAGTTGCAGCCCGTACTCTGGTGGGAGTAATCATTATCTTCGATATTGTCAGACACCAGGCGTGGGGCGGAAACAAACGAATGGAATAGACACAAAAAGGGGAGTGCACGATATATGCTCCCGCTCTCTGCCTACCAGCCTTTAGTTGCCCCGACACTTATCGCATCCTGTCATACGTGTTGCGAAGTATCAAGTAAGATTAGTCTGCACGGTATACTAAATAAGTAGAGCCACGGAGGAATCCTCTCAGTCTATACCGGCCGGCATACGCAACCATTCCGAGCAAGATGATATCGATGAAAATGCCGCTGGTTATTTTTCTCCTACTTTTCGTCGGTCTTTCTCATCAATTTGAGGATGCACCGCGGGTCAGGACTCCCGTAGGCGCTATTAAAGGATACTACAAGATATCTGCAAATGGAAGGCAATATGAAGCCTACGAAGGAATTCCCTATGCTCTTCCGCCGGTTGGGAAGCTAAGGTTCAAGGTATGTGAAACTGCTAATTGCTGTAATTTATAAGCAACAGAGAAAGACAAAATTAGAATTTGCGGAAATTACCGGTATGAGTCATAAAAATTCAGATGCAAATTGTACGTTTGTATTGCACGTAAAGTTAGTTGTCAAACACTATGCTCATACTTGGTTCTAACACTGAAGAAGTTACATTGATTTTGTTAGCCACCCCATAGGCTGCCACCGTGGATTGGTGAACTTCCGGCAACGAAGTTCGGTGCTCCTTGTTTGCAATATGAACAAATTCCGTCTAACCCAACGGACAGAGTCATAGGTGCGGAGGATTGCCTTTATTTGAACGTGTATGTACCGGTGCGCGATGACCCTACACATAGTGCACCATTAATGCCTGTAATCTTCTGGATCCATGGCGGTGCATTCCAATTTGGAACTGGAGCACGCTTAGGCGCCAAATATTTAATGGATCGTGATGTAGTATTCGTGACAATCAATTATCGTCTTGGTCCCCTAGGTACGTTCTACGTCCCGCTGATTTTTTGAACAATATTAAGTTATGAAGAATTCTTGGTCCTATAGGTTTTCTCAGTACTGAGGACCAAGTTGTACCAGGAAATATGGGTTTGAAGGATCAGAGCACTGCACTGAGATGGGTCTCCGAGAATATCGAATGGTTCCACGGCGATCCAAAGAAAGTGACATTATTTGGTCTTAGCGCCGGTGGTGCAAGCGTGCACTATCAATACTTATCACCGATGAGCGCTGGTCTTTTCCATGGTATGTGATTTTATCTTTATCCGTCAATAAAAATTGTGTGTAGTCCGCCTGTGACCTGAACTTTGAACTTTCTCCGATAGCCGGCATATCATTTAGCGGCACATCATTCAATTGCTGGACTCAAACTAAACATGCTGCGGAGAAAGCAAAGAAAATGGCAGCCCTTATGGGATGTCCTACGGCTAGTTCTAAAGAGATGATTCGCTGTTTGAAATACCGACCAGGACGAGAAATTGTTCAAGCCACTGAACACTTCATGGTACATGCTGCTAATACATTAATAGAACAGGTTCTTCGAATATGTAGAGATGACGCCTGTTTTCATTTTTGTATTGACAGCCCTGGCTCTTTAACCCCTTCACCCCATTTGGACCGGTTCCCGAGAAATTCGGTGATCTCCCGTTCATAAATCGAACACCCGACGAAATTGTGGCTAGCGGCGATGTGACGGATGTTCCATGGATTACTGGAGTAGTTAGCGAGGAGGGACTCTATCCTTCGGCTGGTAAGATTATAATCAGCATACATGTATTCGTGATAAAGGGTATCAAGGATCAACGAAACAATATTACATGTGCAGAGTTCGTCGCTAGTACCGAACGTTTGAGGCAACTCGATCAAAACTGGGATCTGATCGCTCCGCACTACCTTAACTACAACTTCACACTGCCAGTGTCCAGGCACGCCGAAGTCGCGGAGCTAGTGAAAAAGCATTACTTCGGAACGTCGCCAATTAGTAACGACACGGTTAAGCAAGTGATCCAGATGTCAAGCGATCGATTCTTCGACGTCGGCAGCGAAAAAGCTGCTAGGGCACAAGCTAAAGCCAATCAAAGCCCAGTTTGGTACTATTACTTCTCCTATAAAGGTGCACATAGTTTGAGCGAGATTATGAGCGGGACCGGGAATAATTACGGTGAGACCAGTTTCAAGTTTAAACAAAATTCCTTTCAAAACCCCCTTTATGAAAATGGTGCCGTAAACGTCTTTTTTTCAGGAGTTAGTCACGGTGACGATGCGTACATGGTTCTCGACACGCCATACTTCGACCCATCGACCACAGCCGACGATCGTAAAATGCAACAGGAGTTAATCGATTTCTGGGTCTCTGTGGCTACTGATGGGTAAGCAATTTTATGACGCAATAATGCCTAGTTCAAGGCAGTGCAAAATATTCTACGAATTTTATGACGTGCGTTGCAGCGTACCGCAAGTGTCCACCGGTGTACAATGGCCGAGATTGGATCCGGCCTTGAAAGAACTTCATTACATGCATGTCTCTGGACCAGGGAAGTATGTCATGGAAACCAGTAATAATTTCGGCGAAAAAGACTTTTGGGATAGTCTTGGATTTAGCGAGAATAATGTTGGACAAGGAACTGCACACAGAAAGGAGGAACTTTAACAGTTCCTTTTACATCATATGCGTCAAACTATCCTGGCTGTTATTTTTTAATAAATATGTATAAACCTTATGTATAGTTTTCTCTTTTTAAGTCACCTGCCCACGTACACACAGTAGTGATTTTACATGATGTAACTACAAAGTTAGTGGGTTTACTTCCTTTCTGATTTCTTATTTTAGTTGAGCATTGCTTGACTGCTGAAATTAGTCTTATCAGGTAACTGGCTTTACTTAACAAATATTCAATGACATTGAAATGTTGGACTTATCAGTAGAACTGACTAGACAACACATTGTAGGCATGCACCGTTGAAAACAAATCAAATTCTTATACTCACTAATGAATACAATTTATAGAAATATTGTGCGTGTCACAAAGTTCTTTTCGGCACAAATCTTTCTTGAAAGCGCAAAGTAAAAAGCATACTGTTAAAACTTACCGGGTCATTTATAACGATATCACATAATGGGTGTCTCCCAATTTTGTGGATCCCTTCGTTAATTATGTGTGGAATCGAGTCGATGATCAGCGTGGCAACCTAATACATTGTTATTACAACAATCAGAAAAATAATTGACACCTGATTACACAGTAATCTCCAAGTATATCTTAGGTATACATGTTTAATGACACAATTAATTTTACACTACAAATGTGTTAACCAAGTATAACTATACCTGTTTAGATTCATCAACCTGAGAAGATTCTGAACATCGTTGTGTAGGCAAATCATTGTCATCGAACACTTGTGTCGCAGGTAGATCCATTTTATATAAAAATTACTTAAGATATATTAACACTCACGCTAGTCACTATCGTACGATATGATAACACAAATCTACGTCGTACACATTAATCCATCAAAACATAACCATCTATGACACGTACTAAGTTACATTTTTTGCTATAAACGACGCAAACAGATATGTGGACACATGTTTTAATAAATAGCACGTACGTAAGACGTGCTATTTTAATTGTACTGACTAATAAAATTAGACAATTTGACAAAGTTACATAAGTAAACAAATAGTTATCACGGTTTAACACAAAGCACAACAAAACATACAGAATGGGAAACGTTTAATCCAGTTTATTCCCGCCACCGGCTCGCCAATGTATCGGATAGATAGCACCAAGAGGGCGCTCATGGAGCGCTGCCGTGGCGCAGCGACCCTAGCGCCACCAACGGCAGTGTACAAAAACCAAGGAACACGAGTTTCTCTCTTTTCGCTCAGGGTTTGTCCAGAGCAGTGTCAGCAATTGTGGCCTAAAACTGCACATTTGGCGACCGTAGTCATGTAGTGGGGGAAAACGCAAGGTGTGTGGTGTGCGTGCCGTGTCTGTGAGCGCCGCGCGCGTATATTTACTAACGTGCATTTATAACAAAGACAATAAAGTGTATCAATTGTCAATCGTGCTTATACGTTATTTTCATTCCTTTTAGGGCCGGTTTCACCAACGACGAATAAGTGGTTATTCGTAGAATAAAGTTATTTGTCGGTTAAAATCGATGTGTTTTGTTTCACCAACTTCAGTAAGCGCTTATTCGACAAAATGTTTGGTCTCGACGCTCTCGTTAACTGACAAATAAATTTTATTGGCCGAATAACTATTTAGAGATTTATCAGTCGTTGGTGAAACCGGCCCTAATTCACTTAACCACCATAGTTCAACGTTTATTTAGATTTTCGTTCGAATACGTCTGACACCGACGCGTCTGACATCTCCTGATAGTTCGATGATCGGCCGCAATATATTCGAGAGGACCAATGGACCCAGCGTTCGTCAACCGGAAGTCGCTAGTGCGTCCTTGAGATTTTCGTTGAGACCGCCCATCTCGATATCGATGAAGATGGACACAGGTTGCAAGTTCAGTTCGAATCCGTTCGTCTTATAAAAATTTGGATGTGATTGTACTTCAATATGGCGAACCGCGACAAAGGACGCAGAAAGTGGGGAGGATTTTCACAAGGTATATTGGAAAAAATAGTATTACCGGGGATTCGTGTCAATACTTTGTCGTGTTCCTTGACTCCGATGCACACGGAAATCGGAGCCGTTTGTTTCTACTCGACGTTGTCGTTTGTGTGCGTGAATCTAACCTCTCCAGACAAGCTAACCTAAAACATTTGCAGCATCGCGATATCTGGCTTATTTTGCAAAAAGTGATATCGCATTGTGAAAGCATACCTGCTCTCATAACGTTTGTGAAATCGTTTCCAACCACATTAACGGATTTTGATTTATTTCGTATTACATAACGATTCCTGCTTATTTTCATAACTGACTGTAGTCACTGTCAAGATTGTCAACAAGCAGTTTTACGAAGATTTGAATTTCTTTCTGTTATGCATTCCATGTAGTTTAATCGTCGACTCGAAAATAGGGTACCCGCTGGATGAGCACGAAATGCTGCAGGATAGCCTATGTAAAATACCTTTCTTCTGCTTGTATTCTTAATCTTGTTGAGAGACAGAGCAGCTATTCTCCAATTTGTATTTTATATACTTTACAGTATCTATTCTGTGACAGCACATTGTGCAATGTTGCTTTATAGTTATCTCTTTCTGCTTCTAAGCTTTTATCTGTTTTGTTTCATATTACAGAACTATTTTAACAATCTTAATGTAATTTTACTATTGCTTACATGTGTTTTTTGCATGTGTTATACGTATGTGTTTAATATGTATATCGCTAAAAATAATTTTTATTGTTGTTATTTGGCATTGTCACTATGTATTTGCAGATAATTCATTAGGATCTAAATTGGATAAAGACAGATCAGCAGGAATGCGTGGAGGAGGAAATAGAGCATCACAGGCTTTGTACAGGCCTGGAAGCGGACCGCTAAGAAAGTCTGGCAGATCTAGTGATGACTTTGATATTGAAAACAGTCCACAGGAAAAGCCCAAGACAACCTCCGTCCAGTATCGTTTAAAGCAGTCACAGTCCAATAGGTCCAATGAGATGCAAAACAGCCCGCCATCATCGCAAATTGAACATTTAACTAATAAAATGAATGACATGAACGTTAACTATAGAAACAGTAGCAACACTGAGCAGGCACATGGCTCTTCCAAAAACAATCATGTTGGAGGGGACTCAAGGAGAAAGAGCAAGAAGCCAGAACAACAACTGTACGTACCTAAGAAAGTGAAGGAAGCATTGGCTGAACAGGATGTAGCAAATAGGTGATCTATATTATTACGAGCCTTTGGTGTTATCTTGATTTGCACTGAAAAAAGTGTACATTTGTAAAATTTAAATTGTGGCCACATTTTGCCTTGTCTAATATTTAGGAAAATCCGCACTTGTAAATTACTTCGATATACTTGAAGAAGAGCTGGAAGCTCGGCTCACCTATGTAGATACATGTATAAATTTTCGTATAAAGTTTTCGTAGGTAATGTAGTGTGTACTTCAGGATTTCGTTATTCTAGATCTCCTACTCATGGAGGATGGGATAGGGATCGGGATATGAATCGGGAGCGAGATATGAATCGAGATCGAGATATGAATCGGGACCGAGATCGAGACCGTGATCTGAATCGGGATCGTGACCGGGACAGAGATCGTGATCGAGATCGGGATCGCAATCGCGAACGAGAAGAGAGTGAAGATTGCGATTCTCATTCCAATCGTAGTCTTAGGAGTGACACTTATAGAAATCGTTCAGGCGGTCACGGTGGCCGAGAAAGTGAAAGTGGAAGCAGAAATCGTGATGATCACGGTAAACGGTATTCCGGCAATCGCCGAAATCGTCATGGGAATGATACAGAGGAACGTTGGCGGTCGGATTCACCTTTATCGGCACGAAATTATGGAAATCGTCGGGACAACTTACGTGAAGTACGACAGGTATATGAAAGGCGTATGAAGAAATACTTACTGCGTTTATTGCTGTTGAAATTTAGGGCCCATTGAACATGCGCATTTACGTGTGAATACAGGGTTCAGAACCTCTTTTTGTAACGCCTAACAACGTGAGTGACTACAATCGCACTCGAGATACACGCAGCGTGGAACCCGCTGGTCATCCTGAAAAGTTCCAAGGAAAACCACCGTCTGGTCGACGCGACAAAAATATGAAGCTGGAGAGTTTACCTCCACGGTTGCAGAAAAAGTTTCTTATTGATAACGGGCTGGTTCCACCGCCTACTACTTCGATCGGATCCTCGTCTGAGGATGCATGGAATGGAACTACTGTAACATTTCAGGTGACTATTATTTAATTATGCATCTGATTAAACGAATATGCGTCCAGTTGTCAGTCATTTGCTAACGGTAAAAATGTGCTGCAATAGGGTTCATCTTCTTATCCATATCCACCTGCAATGCAACATTCACAAACCATGCAAAACTTGCCTCCATCTGGACCACTGCCACCTCAACCTAGCTGGTCTAACACTGTGCCTGCAAGAAGTAGGGGCAGAGGCAGACTTAGACCTGAAGATATGGACGGTCCACCATCAGTTTTCAGACCTGTAACACCTGATCAGTATTCAGCGCCAAGTTCTAGATCTCACACCCCTAGCCAAGAGTATACAAATCGGTAGGACTTGATATTAATTGTCACCCTGTGTCTTGTTTAGTCTATATAGCAGTTCGTAAGCGGTGAAAATGAATTAGTCACACAAGTTATGAAACAATTTAGGACTTATGATCGCCGCGGCAGTAATAGTACTATGTATACCAGCATGGAAAGTTTGAGTCGGGCTGATAGTCTAATGATGCCACCACCTTCAGTGTCACCTGCGACGTCAGTATCTAATTCCAATAGGTGCCACACATCGCCGGATAATCAACGACGAGGGGCACCGTCTCCGACTGTTTCACAACACCGTACTTATCAAACGTAAAGACCGTTTAGAGAAAATACTTTCTTCTACAAGTTATCTGTATGTTATTCATGATTATTAACTTCCACAATTTTCACATTAGACAACGTGTAACTAGCAATGTGAATGAGCGCACGACCATACCGGAGAAGCCAAGTAATCAGCAGGCTACAAGTGTGAGCCCATCAAAAAGTGAACCTTTCAGTTCTTTAACCGACCCGGTATCCGAACCAATACTCGTATGTGTATTTCTTGCCAGTTTTGTACATTTTTAGCGTGTTAGTGCTGTATTAATACCTGGTATACTTAGGATTGGAGTGAGGAAGTTGAGTTACATGAAAAAATGGAAGCTGAGCACGCGAGTCGCAGTTCTTCCGTGCTAAGTTTGCGCGAAAGTGTGAGTGTGTCAGGAAGTCAGTCTGTTCGGGAAACTACTAAGCGGCATAGGAAAAAGGGCAACAGACACGGCGCCGATCGGTACAAACATACTTTGATATACACCGACGTTCGTTAGTATTAGTACATCATTTAATAGTGAGATTATTTTTTGTCCTGTTCAAGGAGCAGTAGTAGGGACAAGG
The DNA here is from genome assembly GCA_963942575.1 of Priocnemis perturbator. Taxonomy (NCBI): domain Eukaryota; kingdom Metazoa; phylum Arthropoda; class Insecta; order Hymenoptera; family Pompilidae; genus Priocnemis; species Priocnemis perturbator. The sequence continues at coordinate 13,590,880 of OZ012653.1, forward strand.
CGCGAGTAAATAGCCGTGATAGACAAAACAATCAGCAGAATAGAGAGAATGACAATTACAATAATAATCAGAAGAACAACACTAGCGGCAGAAGGTACGATCACAGGAGGCAACGCAACATTATTCAGCGTAGCCGGGAATCTAGCAAAGATAGAAGTTTCCGCGGTCGAAATTACGAAGATTTTCATCGAGTCGGGTACATATCATCTGATCATTTCAGGCCATCCCCAGTGTAAGTCAAGTTTTAATTTACATTTTTGTGTCAATAGGAGGGTTGACCGATATGCCGATGAAAACTGGAGAACAGGTAGAAAGATGTCTGCCTGTGAATCGGACGATGGTAGACAGACTCCGAAAGTGTTATCCCATTCCATCCCATTATCAAATGCAAACTCAAATTCAACAGTTCGTCAAGCTTCTCCTACAGGGTACAATAATACTCAACCCCCCGGTGTTCTTGTTCTACCTGATACTAGCCAATCACCGCCTAGCCAATCAGTTTCTAGGCAGCAAGGAGTGCAACAACAAAGGACACTATTCGATCCTAATAATCCAAACAAACCTATCGTAGTAACGTCTCCTGGAAGTCGAGTAGCACCTCAAAGGTAATAATTGCCATAATTTCGGTCGCAACCATTATAGATCGATGTAATTATGTGCCGATACTTATCCAATATTTGTTTGTTTCAGAGAAAGTGATATGACTCAAGTTTCAACAGTTCCCGTATTTCAGTCACATACTGGACTTACCTCCTCACAAAATACTTTTCAAGGGACGCAATTAGATGGTGTGCCACCCACGTACATGACTGATCAATTCGGGAACATGCGACCATCGTGGTATGATCCATATTCCGAAAGGTGTGTTTCAATTACGTTGCAACACGTAATATTATATTCTAATGCATATCACGATATTTTCACCTTTTCCGTTGTTTGGCAGTTTTCGATCTGCGAAAAATCCTTACTTGCTCTTGGACACAGAGCGTGCCGATTTGGAATTGCAATGGATACTTAGCTCTGGTGGTCTAACAACAAACTGGGAGCGTGTTTCGTATGTAAGACATTTCCTTCAAGACAGTTTGAAAACGTTACTCCTGACCGATATCAAATTTTGCCAAGCTGAGAACGTTGAGCAACACTTTTGGAAAATATTGTTTTACAATATGATTGAGATGTTGAGAAAGGGCATGCCTAAGGAAAGTTCCGAAGGTCGGGAACATTATAAAAAAATATTGCTAAATATCATTGATGACGGTACTACGTACTTGGAGAACTTGTTAATCACACTTGAAAATACGTATAAGTTTAAACTGGACATATTCTTGGCATCGCCAACTCTGCCTAAAGGGCTCGGAGTCTTAGGTTTAGCCTTAGTGAGTGCTCAAAAAATATATCTTTTCCTCGGCGACTTAGCAAGATATAAGGAACAAGCAAATGAAACTACAAACTATGGAAAGTCTAGGCAGTGAGTATCTACGTACCCTATTTACGCTGCTTCGAAAGATGTTCAGGTAATTCCGAACGTATATGAATCAAATTATTTACAGATGGTACTTGAAAGCACAACAAATTAATCCTAAAAATGGAAGACCCTACAATCAGCTTGCCCTGTTAGCACATTATGCCGTAAGTATATAAGTTCCGAAACTGCGACAAACTGATTAAAAAGGGGCGCAAATAAATATTATTACTTGGGTTTTTACAGAGACGAAAGTTAGATGCGGTTTATTATTACATGCGATCTCTCATGGCGTCGAACCCGTTCCACTCTGCCAGGGAAAGTTTAATAGGGTTGTTCGATGAAAACCGGAAAAAGGTAAGATCATCCCTCAACAGTTAAAAAAAGTCGTTTGTCGTTACACTAACGTTAATAATATTTTTACTTTTGTTTTGCCGCCAGTACCTACATTATGTAAGTAAATTTCGATACTTGGTGTGAATCCCTTAGATATCATTCATTACCATGGTCAAGGCTTTATTAGGTCTCTTTATTCTATCGCTATTCTTACTTTTACGATGCCTTGTTTCGTCTCGCTTGTAATTCTCAATGTGTATCTCCTATGCACTAGGAATTCTTTTCACACATAGTACTGACCGAATACGTGTACAGTACTAACGAGCTGCGCACGGTTAATGCGTATTCTGAGAAAATCACACTAAGCTTGTATAGAATTCTTAGCTGAACCTGCCGTAAATGTCATTAAGTTACCTTCGTAGCGATAATATATCGTACAGGTATTAGTACTTGATGGGACAATAGACAATATAATTGTTGAATAGTTTAATGCATTAGCCAAAACCCCTTTGGAGAAAACAGTGCATATTATCTTTGTAGTCGCTGCTGCAATACACGCACAACGCATTGGCATGCATTCTTTTTTTAGCTGCAGACATTTACGGTGCAAAAAAGGATGCAGACATTGCATTCTGTAAATTAGCAATGATTGCATCTTTTTCGAAGATGTACTTGAAAGAGACTTTCGGGTAATTTTTCGTACGAGCTAAAAGCATAACTAGTTACGGATGCGCTTACAAACCGTGTATTCAAGTCTCTTGATTACATTGTGCACTGTATTGATTTCTGTGTTTAACAATTCGTGAACATTAACAATTTACAATAAATCTTAACAGTACGAGTCTACTGAACGTAAACGAAAAGAAGAAAGAGAATGGAAGGAGAGGGCGAGGATGAAGGAAAAAGAAGGAGCGAACAGTATTGGCGGAGGTCTTAGGCGGGAAACTTGGATTCATCCCGGTGGAAGAAGAGTCAGGCGTACCACTACAGCAGCTGCTGCAAACGAGGCTAGACTGGCGCACAGTGATTTGGAAGAGTTGGCGGAACTAACGAGTATCGAGGTACGTTCTTTTGATAATTAATGCATTAATTGTTTCCCAACTTGTCCAAATATAATACAGCAGCACAATTTACCAGCGACGCTGCAGTTGGGAGTAATACCATGTTGTAGTGACATAACTTTTTCAAATTTCAGGTCAACAAACGTTTCGTCACGTCGTACCTCCATGTGCACGGCAAGCTGATCACCAAAATAGGGTGAGTTTTCTTTTGAACCCATTACGATAACATCATGATTGTCGCCCGCAGTTGAAAAATGTCCACTTTTATATTGCATCGTTACGTATAATTACACGCTGCAGTCGCATAATTACGTATATGGCAATCGTAACATAGGCAGTAAGTAATTGCCGACGAAATTTATTGCCGTGTTTGCGCATTGCTGCGCGCCATAAATGGGTCTTATATACGCGTATCGACAGATTCCAACAGTCTCGACACGAGACTCTGAAATACCGTAGGTCAACCTTCCTTGATTTATCATTTTTCTATTATCGTGGAGTGGTGGTGAGCGAGATGTGGTGGTGAGCGGTTGGCGTGATAAGTTGACAAAGCGAACGAAAGGAAAAAGTTGCACGTGCTAGGATTGCTCGTACGCATCAAGGATACCCATGTTACGGCATTGTGTGCAGAGCAGATAGGTATTCTTGCCCGGTTCCGGTAGCTCACCTTTTCGTACGAGAATGTACCATTTACTATTACCGGCGAGTCCGAAGATAGGCGGTGATCTTATCGGGCCATTGCCATAAGCAGAGCCAGCATGGCAAGGGGAACGGTAGGCGACTCATGCCAGCAAATGGTCGCTCGTCTACGTGTTTTAAGCAAATTAGACTGCCATTTCAAGTTCAGGACGAGGCGCCCTATCTGATTATTTCAGAAGTGCGCTGATCTCAATATAAGAGATACTTAAGCTCTTCCTCGTTCTCCCTTCGGTACGCTCGACGATAAGTGTCGGTGATTTATGCCGCCGGCAATATTCCCACTTACAATTGGAATGTACAAAACGGGATCAACTTCTGCTTCGAAAGTCTTGCGAGTCCCGCGAGAGTTGAGGCAAAGGGCATTGGTTAGGCGTTGTAAATTATGCCGGAACAATGTCTCAGAGAGTCTGTGTTTCACTTTCCACCCTCGTGCCCGTCTAGAATCGGTGGCTAGTTAAGAATGCCTCTCGTCTCCGTTACCCTTTCAACGTGCCTTCACGGAATCCTGAAGAAACTGCTAGACACGTACGTTCTGCGGCAAAATTGTAGTGTACGTCCGGTTGATAAACCTTTTGAATGGAAGTCCGTGGGGCAGGAGAAGCGGAGAAAAAAAAGGTTGAAAAAAAAGGGAGAAAAAAGGTGTGCGTGGACGAAACAGTGCGTTGGCCGTCGTAGTTAGACGCTCAACGACCACTTAGAACTTACGAGCTAACGCGTAAACCTCTTCCCTTTTCGCGTTTCGCCTAACAATCTTGCCTACGTCCAGGCACGCCAATGAGTTATTCCCGGCGGTAACTGTTAACGTAGTTGAACGTAAACACTCCTCGTCGGGGTAGGTAAGCTCAAGCAAAGTCCGCACGATTTTAGTGCCATTCGAAGAAGTGGTCGGTACTTTGTACGCTCGGCGAGCGACGCAACAGAGCATTGTCATGTTTGAGGAACAATGGGACCCTGCTGTTGCTCGCTTTAGCCCGCCAACAGACGGATCCTTAAGTCTTGAGTCGAGGAAGAAATCCGACGGACAAATTTACGGCGTCTACGTCTCGAACCGCGTAGAATTCACATCATTGAAGTACTTACATTGCACGGCGGCGACTTCAATCGCGATTCATTGTATACATTTAAAAAGGAAGCATCTCAAACATTGTGATTGAATCGTTATGAAATTTGCTTTCAACTTGCATTATAGGAAGTGACATTTGTAACACTTAGCGCATCTAAATAATGGTATTATTCCTTGCTATGTCTGGGTAGACCCTTTGGTACATTCTGAAGTAAACTAAGTAAGAGGCAGCAAATCTACTGTAAATATCAACTCGTTAGACAGTATCACCAGACGTGTACTTGTACGGTATTCGTTAGATTAGCGAAGTTTCAACGACTCCCCGTTGGGCCATAACGGAGGATTTGCATCTCGAAGGGCCAACGAACTAGAACTTCGGCAAGAGAGAGTCTCGCACCTCGGCATCTACACGTCTCACGCGTCTCACTCTATTATTAATAGCCCCACGGAGATCCTGATTGTATTCTATATCGATAAATTTGTAATTTGTCCTGAGGAGGTTCGCGGGCGAAATTTATCGCGCACGCCCTGTTGCATCGTTATATCATCGGGACTCCGTCTTTCTCTCGTTCCACTCGGCTGCACGTTACCGCGAAGATTTATACCGAAGGTCGAAAACCGAAATTTGCATAATCGCTAAGCATTCAATTTGCGTCCGGCGCGCGGTTCATTAGCCGACTTCATTTCAGGACATCGCCGCTTTGCGCGGCCCAAGCCCTGGCCACGCGTGGCCAAGTGCACGCTGCACATTTATTTCCGTGCTCTGAAACCGGTAACAAATAACGGAGATATTATCGGGACCGGCCGCGCACGCTCGGATATCGATAATATTAATTGCACAATTGCCGATGATAGTAGTACTGCACACTGTGCAGTGTGCACCGATACCCGGTTCGTTCTCTCGTCCTACCTATACACAATACGCTATGGGAAGGAAGGGGGGGGGGGGGGGGGGGTGTAGCTCCTCGGGACAATTAGCGATTTATCGGCACGCTGCACAATCAGGATCTCTAATGGGCAATTCATAACGGCGCGAAGGAGAGCGCGTACACATGCCGTCACTCTCTGCGGAAGTTCTCAACCATTGACCCCTCTCTTTTCCCTCTCATCTTCGTAGGTCTGTCAGATTGTCGAATCTTTTTCTGTTGAATCGATGTTTACGAGAAACTCGTTGGAACATATAGGCGCATTCCAATTGCGCCGACACGTTTTCTAACGTGCTTGACGATGAGAACGTCAATAGTTCCTTCATGCAGTGCAACGCACCGCGACCAACTGGGGCTATTGTTGTCCACGATCCTTCCCTGGTTCCAAAGAACTGTCGCGCAAACGAAGTTGCGTAAGGGTGTACGTAGGGGCGGCAGATTGTCGAAGATACGGGAAACCGTTTGGTGTGAGTAGACTCGAATAGTGCTTCTTTGATTATGAATAGGTTTACTGTCAGTCTTGATGCATAATCGTTACTTAACACAATTTCCGACAACATTGAAGTGAAACAGCCGTCGTTGGCGAGTATAAAATGACGTTTTATTGACTGTGCACGTTTAACTTCTTTGGAGCTGCACTTTCATTTTCTCTGAATGAAATGCAGCCGAGTCAGTAATTTGATGAATTAACATTCTAACGACTTCCTGTTTAACTTACCTCTGACAAGATAAAAATACGCAAGGCCATTATCTTTTTCAATTCATCATGCCGCAAATGGTAGCAGTTGTGACGAATTACGATGGTAGAACAAAATTGCTATTACTTTGCATTAATCGCGGCAATTAACTGACAGCTTTAAGTACTGTCTGCACTCTTAGTTTCCGTGCTTGCGGGGTTTGTTTGTGACTTATCCCCGAGGGGAAGCTGGCATTATCGTTTTGCCGCAGCGAAAGGTGAAAAGAACCGTTGAACGAGTTCAACGTTAACCATCGGCTTGTCGCTCTGAAAATGGAGCGTGCAAGAGCGGAGCATACTGTTTTACGGTAGTTAAATTTAATTGAATAGTAATTGTAAAGCAGGGGCATGCCGAAGATTCGCGGAATCGGATGTCAGGATGCGGATCCGCGGTGTGGCATGCGAAATAAACTATTAATACCGGGAGCAGCGCGTCTAATAGAATGTCCAGGGTAAAATAAACTACTCCTTTAACGCGCGCGTAGGCTGACGGGAAGACGAACGGACGGACATCTCTATTTTTGAGTTTGGTAGAAAGGGCGGTACTGGGGCGTAGGATGAAAGGAGCTCGAAATTAACTTTCGGAGGAATGCGTTGATTTTCGGAACCCCGAATTTACCTTTCATCGGCCGACGATTCCGCGAATCCCTGACGATTTCGTCGATCACGCCACGAATTCTGGAATCGCGCACCCTCTAATTTGAATCGATAACGGATTAACCCCGACACGTTGAGCGCAGCCGTAAACTATTATCGCGCGTAAAGTGGCGAGCCTTAAAGAAATAAGAGTCTATCGATGCTTACGTGTATCTCGGGCGTAGTATTGAAAGCGATAGTTAAGCCAAGGTCTAAAAGGTAAATAGCGCCATGGTCAGGCTTAATCACGACGCGCCAGCCGTGTACCGTGCAACTTTGTAACCGGCGCTCCACCTCTTGGAGGGTCCATTATTCTCGTCCGAGTCCGCCCCGAAAAGGAGAATCGATGATGCTTAGACCTAATCCCACGGAGGGCTATTAATCCGGCGCCCGTGGAAATTTACGAGCCGCCGATCGGCCGACTGGCACGAAGGCGCGGAAACACTTTGCTCGACCTGCGGCCGACTGTTATTTCGCGTACAATGTCTACTCTCGATGGTATCGGCATTGAGTATCGATATAATTCACGTGCAGCAGTGGAGCAGAATAACGTCATCCTGAAAAAGCGTATATTGTACAAAAATCATAATTAGCATGTGACACGTTAACGTATGTAGTATCGCTGACAGCAGCAATTCGTACGCAGTACTTGTAACAGTAATATACCATACTGCGTAGCAAGATACTATGCAATTATATTCCACAAAGAAAGCCTATAAAAGTACTACCTGCTCACTTAGCAAGATTCATTGTCGAGCGTCGTTGACACCATCGAAAGCAGACATTGTACGTTTAAGATCCTCTCTCGAAGGAAGACTGCATTCGCGATATTTACGCCCAGGTGCGGATCGGTAGCCTGGCAGGCTGTGTTCAGCGGCCATAACTTTTAGTTGCGGTTTAAAAGCCGCCCCCTTTCGCTGTCTTTTTCCCTTCTCCCGTTCCCAGAGCAGTACGAGACGTAGCCAGACGATGAAGAAGAGGATAGGTCCTTCGCTAAGAAGCCTGATGCGGTCGGCTGCCTGTCCGACTGCCCGACATTTGCATCTCTCGTAAAAGCCATGTATCCTCCGTCCTCTTCGTACTTGAGGGCCGTGTCGGATAACAGGACGAGCGAGGTGGAGAAATCCCCGTCCACATGGGGATTTCCATGCCGCGATGACGCGAGAACAGGCATGGGATTTTGCTTTGTCCTGCGGTTAGGTCCCCATCGATCCAGATCTTGGTCAGCGCATAGTAGAAGTTAGCTATCTAGCCCGCAACTTACGACTCATTGCATTCCTGCATCTGCTTCTGATGCAGCTTCTTCCTTGTAACATCCAGTGGCACTCGATTACGCATTATAGATAACTTTGTAATGGCGAAAGGCAAGGGCTTATTTCCATGGGTAGCGTGTGAGAAATGGTGCGTAGATTTCGTGGAAGTGGTCGGGGATCGTGCCTGCTCAGACGGGTTAGTAGCGCGATGGCGGTTTTCATGCTTGCCAGGAGGCGGACTCGACGGAGTAACTCATCGGGCAGAAGTTGCATGCAGATGCGGCTGGATAAGAGAAGCATCTCTAAACGCGCCACTTCGCCGATTGTGCAGTTTTGTTGCCGCTCGTGTCCCTTATCGCCGCGCGTATCAACAAACATTAGCATTCCAATTTTCGTCCCCCTCGAGGACGATGAGCCAATTTGCGACATATCATTCGATCGTTTTAGCCGGCAGTCGACTCGGACATCGTTACCGCGTGTGCGTCTGCCGTCCGCTTAACCGTAAGGGGGAGAACGTTTAAAGTAATCGTTTTGAGTATTCGCGATTGCAACATTATCGTGCGCGGATCGTGCGCGCGAGGAGGACTCGTTTCGCTAATTTAAACGCGCGCCGCGATATATCGCACGTTTTCTACCGGTGCCAGCGTGTGTAAAATAGAACGGGGCCCGTACGCTCTTGGCTGAATGTAATTTTAATCGCGCGATCCGGGGTTGGTTGTGATAATTTCCAGTGGGCAATAATCGACATCCGGCCAGCGAGAGAGAGAGATAGAGAGAGATACAAAACGAAGTTAAACCGGAGAATATGTAAAGTCGATGTAAAACATGCAGTTCCGAGAATCTTAAAATATAGCGCACTCGGGCATGCATAGTTAATTGCGAAAGAAAGTCTACAGCGTCGAAATGACAGGAATGTAGCGCGGGGTGGGGGTTGGCATGGGTAAAAATGTGTTCCGTAGCATTGGAGGTCGTGCAGCGGGTGATAAATCGAGGTCGGCGAGGAATGGGAAAAAAAGCGAAGGTGTCCGTTAATAGCGAAACTAACTGTGCCTCGGGCCCGCTTGTCCGGGCACATTTGTGCCAGAAAAGTTCACCGTTCCCACGAGTGAAAAACGAGCCCGACAGACTCATAAGTCCCGCGTGCCCGCTCCCGACATACGGCGGTCAGAGTTCGCGTACGATTAGCAATCCATTGCGCCGATAATCATAATGAAATGTATCCTCCCGCGGCCGCGTCCCTCCTGGCCCTCTTTCTTTCTCCACCCACTTGCTTTCTGTTCCGTCGCTTCTTTCCGCGTCTCCATATCTTCTCTTGAGGCCAGTGTCTTCGGCCACTTTCTCTGTCCCGCAATTTTCCATCTTCTTTCTTTCGCTGCATCGCACGCCCCGCTCGTAGTTCTCCTTCTGTTACGATCCCTGGAACCCTGTTGGGCCTGGACCGGCCCCGGCCACGTACGCGGCACGTACCTTCGTGTTTTCTTGCGCGGCGGTAAAAATGTTAATTGACAATTGCGTGGCGCCACTGGCCACTGGCCACCGGCCACCGGCCACCGGTCTACTGTCTCTGTCCTGCTCCAATCGTTTCTCGTCGTTGCACCAAAGCGCATCTACCGAGCCATCCTCGTCCTCGTCCTCCACTTCCCTCTTCTGCCCTCCCGTCGTTGTACCCGGTGTCCGCGTACGTAACGACCTTGCCCCTACCTCACGACCCTGCGTTTAATTGTACCGACGATAATTCTGCGTCTTATATGGGTATCGTAAAGTCATTTACGATATTACGAACGGTGAGATGTTTGCCGATTTATGCGCCGGTTAATGCTCGCCAGCGTGTCCCTTTTCGGAGTCTCTCCTTCTGGCTCCGAGGCCCTTTTGCTCCGGTACTTTGTAACGGCAGGTGGCAAATTTGTTCGCGTCACGGCGAGAGAGCGGCGCATTTTTGCGGGCGCATTCGTTATAAGCGGACTGATTCACGGTCAGGCGCGAATTTATCGGGCAATCAACGAATAAGACGGCAATCGGCGCGTGTGCCCGTCTCGTTCGCGGCGCTGTCGATGTCTTTAAGCGCGTGCTCGAATTGTTATGCAAGGCAAATCGGAGAGGTGGCGTCGTTTTCTCTACTCCCGCTGTTAGTTATAGGATAACGGCCACTTTGTTGACAGGTCAGTGGCAATGCTATCAACGGATTTTACTGCTCCGACCACGTCTATATAGGCTGATTTTATTGGTCGTTATTTATGCGTGCTTAAGACCATGGATGTCGTATTGGTCTTTTGAGGAAAATCGCGCTAGTGAATTCTGCTAGCTTCATAGACGCCATGCCTGCTAAAAATCGTCGTAATAGAACTGCTTTCGCGCGATAGTATTAATTATCCGGATAATAGGCATTGTTTTACGAAACACCCGGTACCGCGCGTTACACAGGGGAGAAGCATTCACCCATCTGTCAACTCTCGGCCGAGCGCGCATTCACGGGGGAATTAACCGCTGCATAATTATTGTTAACCGCGGCCCGCGGTACGATATTTGCCTTTGTCTTGGCGATAATGGATCGCGTTTCAGTACCCGAGGCGTCTTTGTGCGCTGAAATGCTCATCGTTGGCGCAACGAGATCCTCGTAAATTGATTCTTAACCGTATGCCCGAACTTCTCTCGCTCTCTCTCTCTCTCTCTCTCTCTCTCTCTCTCTCTCTTCATCCTTCTCCTTCAAGAAGCAAGAAAGCATCGTAACTCGGCAGGATTACGCCGACCATTACTCACTAGAATGCCGACGATCGACGGCGGTCAATGGGGTGATATAACCGGGTTTAACTATGACGAACGAGCGATCGATAAAATCTGACACCACTGTGAACGGCTCTCGTGCGCGTATATTTTCTCGCGGCCCGTAAACGCTGTGAGCGATCGATCGATGAAATTCGACGCCACGCGACATCGCGCGTTATATACACGCGCCGGATACTTATACATATAAATTGGCGTTCGCGTGGGCACGTGTATATACGGTGCGGTGCAACATTGCGCATAAATTGATCGTTTCACGGTGCGACTTTGTGCAGGTTGCCTTGTCGGGACGCAGTGAGTTATTGTCGACGGTTTCGCGTTCTGATAAAAGGCTCGCGCGCGTAAATCAGTCCTGAAACTTATTTCATCGCGCGATGCGTGACGCGATACGATAAGTTGCTTAGCGAACGAAATATGTACATACATATAAATATGAGCCCGTATATATATATACGCGAAGCTTCATCGCGTCTGTACTCGGCGTTAAGCTGGGCTTAGCTAAATCCAGCGAAACTTTTCTCTCGGCTTTACGGGGTTAAGGAGTCGCTCTCGCCAGGCAGATCGACGGCGCTTCCTCACTCGTTAGTAATGTTCCTCTCTAGTATGATCATCAGTAAGTGCAACGGTCCGCCGCAGGGACTTAGTTCGAAGTTTTCAATTTAGCCGGGGCCCGGCTTAGCGCGCAACATAATTGGTTCCACGATCAGGAAGGGACTGACCAGATAGATAGATAGGGAACGGCGAGAGCGAAACGGATAGAGGAGAAGGTTGAAGAGGGACGTGGAGGGGCAGAAAGATGGGCTCTCCTACGACTCGTAGCGTAGAATATACTTACGATCTATAATTGGAATTCGTACTGAACTGGTGCCATTGGTTAGGTGGTTGTTACCGCGCTGTACGTGCGTGGCATAGACTCGCGTATAGATCGTTCGCTGAGAGAGGAGAGGGGAAGAAACGCGTGAGGAGAAAGAGAGACACAGAAAGAGAGGGAGACGAGAAAGAGAAACGAAGAGACGCAAGACTGCAGTTGGACTGGGCTTGGGGCAAGCTTACGGTGTTGCTACGCTGTTGCTGCTGGTGCCGTAATGGATTTGGCTCATTACTGGCCAAGCATCGTCCGTCCGGCCCTTCTGAGTTATATGCCCTCAAGGACGCCTTACTGCAACATGCACTTTCGCGGAACGTTTTTCCCTCGTTGAGTTTCTCTCCCGTCATATCGCGGTCCCCATCTACCTTTAACGATGATGTATGTACGCCTAATTCTCAAAAAAAAATCGCCGACTTATCGCGACTCTCCGGCGGTGCCCCTCTTTACTCAGGGTAGGCGCAAAAATTCCTCCATTTCTGCGGCATTAAGCGCTACCGTTCTACGCCCCATTATCTCGCCGCTCTTCTTACGATATCTGAATGTCCGCGAGAGAAAAGTTCTCTCGCCCAACGAGTTTATCCACTCGATCAGAATGCTTTAACGCGTCGAGCCGTTCGCAATTCGATTCGATTCGTCATCGAAAGAAGGTGTCGCGGGGAAATCGCGGGAAGAGGGCCGAGCTTTACGATCCCGCGGCATTCCAAGACGATCGATCGGCATCGCGCGAATTATCCGACGCTACCTTCCTTTTTCTCCGGGCGCCTTTTTAAGAATCGCGGCGCGCGCACGGACGGACCGACGGAAAGGTCCGAACGAGCGCAAGGAGAACGGCCGAAGAAAGAGAAAAACGGGAAGGGCGCGCGGCCGGTAATTAAACCTATAAATTGGCAGCATGAGGGAAGAGAGGGAGGTACCGCCATTTCATAACACTTGTAAGGCAACAGGAGTCGCCGGGGCTTGTGGATGAGGTGGATACTCTCTTATCCGTGGAGTACAACGCGACGGACTGAGAAGGCAGTCGGAGAGAGGCTGAGAGAGACAGAGCAGGAGGCGCTGGTGAGCGAAGTAAGTAGAAAAAGAAGGAGAAATGAGCAGGAGGAAGAGCTGCAGGGGCGAGAAAGACCGAGAGACAGACACGTTACATATACACAGGCTGAAAGTTAAGTAGTACGAGTGTAAGAGTACACTATAAGGCCCTGGCTGGTAACACACATGGGTTTCTGATGGTCGTTTACCCGCGGCCCTCGAGTGACGACCCCGCCCGCTTCAAGGACACCCTCGGACACCGCAGCCTCGGACCAGAACCCGACCATCTTCAACGACCGACTGCACGTATGCACCGTGCCCACGATCATCTGGATTCCTCCTGCCTGTCGATGGGCTTCGCTTATCTGCGCTCCACTCTACTGCGCACTTGCGATCCGCTCGTCTCAGGATTGATCGGCCGGTCTAAGCGCATTTTCGTCCTTTTATGGCTCTCCCCTGTCAAAAGGTAGTGATCCGTAAGCGGCGGCCCGTGAAATTATTTTACATCCACGCCACACGTTTCATCACTGCTACGGAATAATCGGTGCACACGCCTTGATAACTACGCTTCCGATGCTACGTACACGTAACGGAGTACGAAAGGTCGGAATTACTTCTGGGGCAGAAGATTTCGTGTCTCTCTACCGTCTCAGCAAAGTCGTCGTAGTGGGAAATAAATGGATATTTCCGTGCCACATTTAATGACTCGTCTGATTAGATCTGCACATAAAACTTGATTGCAGCGTTAACGTTCACGATTTAGAACGCTGGTAAAACTTATTGCGGTGCTCGGACGTCGCAGGGGTGCGTAAACGAATTTAAAATATTCACCGTAAAAAGCGTCGTGCCGCGTGCGTGAGAACATGCGCGTTGCTTGCGATTCACAATGAGAAAGATAATGTGAAGGATGTTTAAAAGGATGATCAGATGGAGGAGGGATACCAACGATTGCGGAATACGACGGATGGCTTTTATAGTAACTTCCGAGCTCGTTCAGTGGGTTATTCGTCTAATAATTATGACGGGCAGCTTGCAATCAATTACAGTGACACACTGCGAATGCCTTAATGGGCATGCTAACGACTACAATGACATAAAGCGCGTATGTCTTAATGACTGGTGTGAAACCGTGGGATGTTTGTCGGGTGCAAAGTAACGCTAAGCTTTCGGGGACCAGGTCAGATTTGGGTTACGTTCGGGGTGGCTTTGAATTAAGCACGTCGTCCGTTCTAATTTACACCCGCGGTTAGTCGGTCGTTAGCTTCAGTATGATGGCGTGGTTAAGTAGACGGTAAATTTTGGATTTTACTCTGTCTTAAACTAGACTAATCTCTAGCGTATCCCGATTTTTATATGCATAGCTTCACGCTTTTCCATCGATTAGCTTTCCGTGTTGTCTTACATGCTCCCTGAACGCAGAAGCCACTATTACGATTCTTAGTCCTACGTGTTCCAAGGGCGTCAGTTATTTCGGAGCGAAGTTCTTAAATGGGTCTCAGTAATAACTCCGAGACTCGTTCGAGCCGTTTTAAAGGTTTCATTGACGAGTTAAACTGAATTTATTTCCAACGTTTTTTGCCGCGCAATGAGAGGGCAGACGTATCCATTTCGTCTTCCTCGCATCGTAAGACTTAATAATGCACTCATCGCGATGCCCATCCTCTCTGGATCACGGATGTCAGTATTGTTGCATTTTCCGCTTAAATATGAGTAAGCTCGAGATAATGTTAATAGTGGCGCGGTCGAGTTATAAAATGAAGATTAGCGGACGGGGTGTAAGGAGATAATGGAGGATGATAGACGAAAAAAGGTGGGTGGGGAGCAAGAAGCAGAGAAAGGGGTCGGGGATGAAGAGGAGAACAAAGAGGAATGACGAGTGGCACAAGGTGAGCCACAGCTGAGCCACTGATTTATATACCTGCGCGATGTTACGAAAGAAACAAGCACGCGCGCAAGAAATAAACCTTTATAAATTCTCGGATCCTAATTCCTGAAAGTGCAGTTTCGGCCGCTCGGGCCCGAGGGATTAGGGAAAGGTGGGCTCGTTCTTTTATTCAAAGGGCCCCTCCCGCTATACCTCTCCCCCCTCCAATTCGCCCCTTTCTTTTTCGAACCTTTTTCTATTTCACCCCCTTCGCCCTTTGCTGTTTTTTTTTGGCCCTCCTCTTCCATTCGCTTCAACCCCTCTATCATTCTCTCTTATGCTAGTTGCCGCGAAATAGGATGCGCATTCTGATAGAGCGCCATCATCCCTTTTTCAGGGCCAACCGTGGTGGCGGTGGCGTCCCATCCGAATCCATAATGGATGTCGATGCTCCTTATTCCCCTCGCGCCTCCTTCCGGACGGGAATATTTGTCTTGGCTTAATTGAAAAATCCCTCCCCTTCTGCGGGGAATCCTCTTAGAGTCCGCGCAGAGGACCCCGCTCGAGAGTGGATTTTTTTCTACTCGATACTATTCAATTTTTATTTACAACCGGTAGCTTCTTTCGTCGCTGATTCGCGGCGATATTTTTACTCGTTCCCCATCGAGTCCTCCGGGCGCTCTGATGGTGTCTTTGAGAAAGCGCGCGTTGCACCGTTATATGCTCGTGACGCACAGGATATACTTAGGAGTAATAATCTCCGTTCTCTTAACGCTGATTTATGGCGGTCAATAAAGAGATCATCTATAACACTGTGCGCGTAGCTTATTAAGCACGCTGCCGCTGCCATAGATGTGTTTACGAAGTCTGTTTGCTCCTTGAGCGAACTCTCATACCATCCATCCCTCTCTCTTTCTCTTCACTGCTTTACCTTCTCGCTCCTTCTTCCTCTCCTGCCATCTCTCCGATTCGCAGTCGGTGAGTTTCCAAACCACGGCCGTCAGCGGCGGTCGGACGAACATTTAAATATTGATTGCCCCCGAGCTAAACGTTATTTACTGTAAATTGAATATCGAGTATTGGAGCACGAGCGATCCTCGATAGGCCTGCGAATGACGTTTATCGGATTTTATGATGTGACTTAATGTGCGGCGCTTTTTACAGATATATCCTTGCATTGATACATCTTCCACCGAACACCCACTTACAGACACCTCTGTGAATACGTTTCAGCACTCATTGCTGCAGGAAAAATCGTTGCCTTACGTGTGACTCGACGTCTACTATCGTCGTTCCAATTCGAACCAGAAAGTCCGCGATTGCTACCAAGTGTGTGTGTGTCTCTATAGAAGACCATGATGATTTGCTCAAATATATTATCTGCTCGAGGATCGTTCGTAGTCTTCGCTACCTCACACGTATACGGAGGGTAGTGCGTACATCCGAGCGCATCTCAGATCGGTATCATGCTTCCTGATTAATTATTTGCATATTAAAATGGGCGTGGACGGTTGCAGATGTAGCGCCGCGGAGTTCGGGTTTGGGCGGGGTTATTGTGCTGAAACAGAGACGATAAATTACAAGTTAACTTAATCGCCTTCCCGTCCCTCTCTGTCGAATTATGGGGCATTTATTTCGCCGGACAAATATACGAGGCTCCTGGCATCGGTCGTAAAAAGTGCTGCGCGAGGAAATTTGAAAGCGCAATTGCCCCGGCTAATTTCCATGTCAGATTCGGACATTTATCGTGTCAACCGCGGAGCGAGTCCAGCGCAACAGTATTCTACAGTGAATTTGATCGACCCGAGAGAGTACACAGACGACAGGCAGCCTCGAAATTTCTTCGTCGCCCGCGAACTTACTCTCGCTATCGTGCGGCCGAAGAGCTTTCCCGATAAATATCTCAATATCACCGCGGGATATCAGTTTGCGTATTTCGCGACAGTGGAAGCAGTTCTTAATTAGTGCAATTTGCACGTTGCCAGTGTCAATTTGCACGGCCTGTCATTACGGCAATTAATTCCCGAAGAAAACCGCCCGGCCGATTAAGCATCCCATTAAGGTGAACGCCCAGTAAACTTAGATCGTATCGCTGCGATCATATCGTACCCGTGGCCCGCGCGAAATGGAAGTCGCTCACTGGCGAGCTGATTAATAACGATTATAATATTAATAATAATGATAACGACGTATCGGGCTTAATCGTTTTCGGTGCACGTTGATGGCACACGTTCGCGTATAGATTGCCTGCGACCGCGGCCATTTAGATTTTGTAATCTAGATAAAAGCCGGCCTGAATTACATTTCTATTATGGGCGCGAACGATCTCCCCGCAGATCGTCGCCGTCGATCGAAGTCTGATTAATTATCGGCAGTAATGGAGCCTCGAGCGATATACGAAACGCACTCGCCACCCCCGCGATCGTGTCCTGCCTTTGTCCTTTGCGTTTTGCGAGAATTTATTGACGGATTAAGATGACTTATAGCCATGGTCCCGCTAAAGCTGAATTATCGACGAACACACGTAATCGTCCGGCCATATTGTAATTACGGCGGTACGTCGTTTTTGGTATACGCGCTATTTTGTCGCTCGGCTCGCTGCTGATTCGCGGCCCGCCCTTCCTTCGCTCGCTATTTATGCACTCTATAACGAGAAGCGTACCGGCAATTTCGCATGGGAAGATTAAAGGATTTGCACTGGTCGCTCGGATGTTTTCATAATTCATTTTGTGAAGGATTGATTTGAGGCTCCGCTTCGTATTTACCTGTACGAAAAACGAAGGGGAGAATCCTTCGAAATGGTGCCTAACCAAGGCTCGGGACCTGTATGCTAAAACCGTGCAAGGGTGTCTCTCTTAATTCGCAAATTTCATTTGTTATACTTCCTACCGCGGCTTATCCTTCCTTTCTCCGCTCACGGTACCGCCCTTTATAACGGATGTCTCCTATTTTTTATCACCGTCCAAGGGACGCTATAATCTTCTTCGCGTCTCTAAAAATATACACAAATAATTGGCTGCCGCCGCTCCCGGTCTTCTATTTTCTCTTCTACCCGTCTCTTCGTCCCCTCGGAAGATTCAGGGGGCCGAAAATATAAATGCGGCTCACATCGAGGCCAATCCCGAATAACGAGCTCTCCTCTTATTTCTTGCTAAATATTAACAAGCTGCTACGTTAAAGCGCAGCGGTGGACTTATTGACTCGTTTTCAAAAACCCAATTTAACTCCCTCTCCATTTCGTATTTTCTCAGCCCTCAACCAAACCAATTTAGAGGAGCTGAAAACTTCTCGTTCTGCACAAAGTATATTTCAAATCAGTGGTTGTATTCTCTCAAGTCTCGACGACGAATTTCGGGTTTTACCGTCCGACTCGTCGGGGAAACGAGATTTTCACGGGTGCTGATGACGTCGAATGCCTCGTTATCCCCAGTGGGGTCTCTTCGTGTGGGGTACAGTGCGGTAGCGTTGGCATCCTGACCCTGAGCTCTTACCTACACGACGACCTTAGCGTGCTAAGGTGATTTCCTGATGTGCCCCTCCTCCCGACGTTACCAGTTTCTTATTGAGATCTGTGCAATAGGATGGTACACCGAAAGGAAAGAGGGAGGGAGGAATCGCGGCGAGGATTTATTGCGTTCTAAGATCGATCATTCGCTAGAAATAAACCTGTAGGAACTCGGCTCGTCGTGTCACTAAAATGTAATATGCTGTATGAGAGAACGATCAACGACCAATCGCGTACACGTGTATCTGTCAAAGAAGAAAGAATTGCATCGTACGAAAAATGATGTCACGAAAAAAATAGGACCTTTTATATATTGCTGCAGTGCCACAGACGAGGTACCTTAAACGATAGGACAACAACTGTGTAATTCATCGACAGTTGTACAATGTTAAAATAGCAAAATGACTCTGAATTCTGATAGAAAGCTACTCTGTACCTAAAACGGCGAGTGGCTATCCCTGAATGAAACAATTCAGGACATTCTGCGATCAAGGAAGCCGAAGAGGACGATTCAGAAGTGAGGATTGGAAGGTTCGTGGAGGTGGTAAGGAAGAGCAAAGGAGAGGGAGAGAAGACGAAGAAGTTGGAAACTTAATGCTCGTGGTACCGCGGCCACACCGTCGCTATATCGTCGGCGAATGGTTATGGTGCCCGGCCCACGCAATCCGTGGGTCATGGACCATGATCTATGGTACACGGCGGAATGCCCCGTTATGCGCTAAAGTGCAAACTTGTTAGTCATAGACTGCACCGGTGTCGATGGGACAACGTTGGTCGAGAGGTGTATGTGTGTGTGCGCGCTCGCGCGCGCGCGCTTAGAGGTCCTTTGGAGAAACGTGTGCAAAGAAACGACGTTAGAGGATTCACGGTTTTCGTCAAGTTCCCTTACTTCGTTTCTGCTCGCTGACTTTGATATTCTTTTATTCTTGTTCTTTACATTATTACTCCCTCCCTGACTTTTGTGCATTTCTGTTCCGTACAGTCTCTTCACCTTCTCTCTTTCACAATGTTCTTCCTGTGCACGTGTGTCAATGCGTACGAACGCAAGTTAGAAAGGGAAGAATACATGGACGCAGGTCTCGTCTTCGTGACACGGCGACCGTAGGTCGTGCGGATGCCGTTATGCCCTAAAGTGCAATTCTCCACCGTTCTCGTTCTCTCTTCCTCTTTTATCTTTAGCCGCTCTCTTCTCCTTCGTTTCCCAGTTTCGCCGGTTCGTTCCTCCTCTCGAAAGCCTTCTGAACGCATTACAATTTTCCCGTCTCGACGTTGGCCGACTTCAGACTCAAGTGCTCTTCGCTTTTCGTCAAGTTGGCGAGATTTCGCGCTGAGCCCGGACGTTAACGTGGCGGGCATTGTTGAGATTTTGATAGCATGACGTTTTACGTCTACTGTTCTTCTGATTGCAACGAGTCTTATGCCGCCTCGTATCGTGCGCAAGAACTTTGCATCTATACATTTTATAAGATAACGATGTAAGATGGTGTGATAGTATCGTTTAACACCGCATCGTTCACGTCACATCTTCCGATATTTCACAATCTGATCCACACTTCCGCAATGGCCACGAGCGTACGTTACAGTGGTTCATTACGAAGAGCCCTCGAATTGTTTATTACCGTGGCGCGCGATCATGAGAGAAGAACTACAAATTGACTCGCTATCGAATCGAGCATCATCGTGCATCTGCCATCGGACATCGATGGTACTGGAGGACAGAGAGAAAGAAAGGGAGAGAGGAACGGAGAACGTCTTCATATAAATTCGCGGACGGCTTGTAATCCAACGAGGGATCCTGTCGCTCGTTTGGCTCAAACGAGTCGAGTTCGTAAAGTAACGCGTGTCTATAGATTTGCCCTGGGACGAAAGGGGGGGAAATGTATGGGGTAGAAGGGAGAGGATACGTGAGGATGAGCCGAGACGAAGGTAGAGAACAGACAGAGTGCCCTCGTATCGTGAGAAGTCTCGCGGATCCGCTAACGTTTGAAGGCGCCTTCGATGTCTCGAACAACTCTCGTTTGACGATCCGACGGCGCCTCGAACGTGAAAGGAGGAGCCACTTAACTGCACGCTCTCTCTCTCTCTCTCCCGAACAAACGACGGCGACGCCTCGTATTGCGAGCGCCGGCTTATTAAGCCTACGTAAGCCTCCTTCGCCCGTATGATAATCACGTTTTTAGTGTCTATCAAAGCGGCATAAACTTAATCGGCCGCTCTCGGCGTCTCTCGAGTCATTCTAATCCTTTTTACCTGTCGAGATCTCTGCCTTTTGCGGGTGGTGCGCGATTCCGCCGACATAGGGACGCGATATCGGGGAAAATGGAGAACGGCGACGGAAGGCAGTCGGAGGAATTTCCGAGAGAGCGTTCACGCCTAACGGACAGCGATCGTTATTCAATGAGCGGTGCACGCGCGGCGCTAAAATAGAGGAGGAAGCAAAAAAGGAGAAGAGTGGCTTACCGGCGTTAATAACAGCCTTTCGATCACCCTTAGCCTGACGTAAGGTCGGCAGTCGTAAGAGAGGCATCCTCCGTAGATGCGAGAAGCGCGGAATGGCGCGGAATGGCGCGGAATGGCGCGGAGGGGTGGTGTATATAATTCCAGCACGCTCCATATAATTCGCTCACGCGGTGGAAAGTGCACTCGCTTAATGTCCGCCGACCGTCCGATATTTCCAGCCTCTCGTGGTTACCACTCGTTCGTCGGCCGAAGTCAACTAAGCTCGAGCTTAACTGGCTCGAGTCCAAGTCAACGAGAACGGTGGTTGGGGCGGTAAGAAGAAACGGGAACGGTGGTTATAAATGAAGAATGGCAGTTGATATCTGCAATCCGACTCGTGGCCTGTCGGCACTACTCTAATCGACACACAATCTAATGTACACTTGGCGAAGCCTAACGAGAACGATGCCGCATGCGCGGACGATAATTTGCGGCCATCGTTTCTTTTCTTGCGTAGGCCAGCGCGGGGTAAGTGCACAGTTTTCGATGCGAATCGCCCGGCAAATGACCGGAGTGTCGTTACTTCCTCATTGTACCGGTACCTACCCGGGGAAGACTTGGAATAAAGTTATTATCGTGTAGCCCTGTAAACACGTAGCTGGATAGATAGACTGAAGCGAGCGGAAGGAATGGGGTGGTTCGGTGAGGCTAAATGTGACGGTAGATGGAGGTATTCGTTAAAACGGATTTAGCCAATCGGCTCGGCGATAAAATAAATAAGCGCGGTACGGCCGGAACGAGCGGCTATCGCGAAATTGGAATATCGCCGACGCTGGCGCCGGTCGTTAACAAAGAGGACTTTACGACACGAGCTTTTACATTGGGCTAAGGTCATCCCGTCGTCTGATATACACCGATGTCCTGGCGCAACTCACTCGAAAGCTAACGGGGGTGGCGTAACTCGTTTCCAGTTCACCTCGGCATTGCCTGCTCGATAATTCTGCCGGCAATTTTTATTGTTCCGCACGTCCGGTAAACAGCGGTCATATAAATGCACTTTGATTCGCACCTTGGGCGATGCCAAAGGTGTCCGATTTCAGTAGTCACGGTAGTCCGTGGGATAGAAAACGTGTTAATCGCCGCCCGCAGCGATACAACCGGTGGTCGAGCATTGGGAATCGCTCTGCATAACGTTTCCGGGATTTGATAGTGGCGCTAATGCTCGGCATTAAATCAAGTCCACGGCGATTAGGACGTTTTATTGTCGGTGGAAGCGCGGCGATTCTGCATTCTCGAGACACTCTTGCACCGTGGAAATTGATATCGACGTCGCGCTTACATCCCTTTCGAGGCTGCAACCTCAAATAAAACGCTCGTTATCGGCTCGGATCAGCTCTCTTTTTACCCATGCACACGACTCTCATACGCCTCCTGCTTCTTTCGTGCACTGAAAAACCGGCCCGATTATCCGTAGTGGTATGAAATCTTATCTCGCAACTACACGCTAGGACGAAAACATTAATAAACAAGCCCGGTAGCCGTTGAATCGTGTAAATGGCGTTGAGCTAAAACAGCGCCCAGACATTCTCCCGCGCTTTGTCGCTCGCTTGTCGTGCCTTGTCGAAAGGAAGGTCCGTCGTTGAAAGAAGCTAACAGTCAAGGGGTTAAGCGCCGACGGTTCTTTACAGCCGATCGAGAGCCCGTAACGGTACGTCGACACGTCGCCACGACCAATCGCCCAAGAGGTCGAAGAGATGGCAAAAGCGGCGAGATAGAGAGAGAGAGAGAGAGAAAGACGAAGAAAACCGAGAGGCGATTGAGGGAGAGGAGAGAAAGCGTGAGACGGCATAGGGGAGAAAGATAGATTTACAGAATGCTTGAGCAGCCGGGCAGATAAAGCGAGAAGAGACGAAGGTGGATGCGGTGTGAGCTTGCACGACACGATCGTGTACAATGTCTAAGTTGGATGGTCCTGGGATTATCGCAAATAATTACTGTGGCTGTGAGACTTCCTTTTCGCGCGCTATTATTGAAAAGCCAAAGTTCTCAATTATTCAATTACTTCCGTGTCAAGGTAGGGTCTGCAGCAAGCATATTGCTGCACATTGCACTGTCCAACCTCGGGATAATTGCAAGAAGATTCGCGATACTTTAGTAGGACAGGATGTGCCGAGAGCTCTGGACAATCCTGGCCTTAAACCTTCAGTGTTTGTGCACAGATGAGAACGCCCACAGCGAAGACCGTGAACATTGTGAACACACTTCCACTCGGCACCTGTGCTTTAAGCGGTGCGACGTGCGACACTGGCGGCGAAACGGCGGAAGGGGGTTACGTCACGAAATCGAGTGAGATGTTACTTACTGTAAATTTGCCACTGCCGTGCGCGCGATGCCACGGGGCCAGGGAGTCAGAAAGAAAGGCTGTGGGAAAGATAGCGCCCCGCTATGCGCGAGATACCATTGGTCGTTTCTTTCTCCCGCGTCTAACACGAGAAAAAGGAGAAAGGATATATTCTCGAAATGCGGTCAAATTAATGGGACATCATCACGTACCGTTTCCAACGTGATGCACACTCAACCCCCGCAAGCGAATGCTGACAATATCAGTGATGCGCTTCAAAACAAATTACGTTGCGTATTACATTGCAAAAGTGGCGGGCTGTTAGTTTCTGAACACCGTATTCGCTAAATTCGCTGGTACTCGCGCCAGCAATGTCAGATGTCGTAATTCGCTCGGGACAAAGTTGTATGTCCACTCCTTATACGCTCGCATTATGTACTTCTATCTCACTGCGGGGTGGAGAAGTACTCGCTTCGTTTAAGCGCGCGGCACCTTATCTCGGAGTCACACCCACGTTAAAGAGCTTCCGTTACTAATCACTGCCCACGCTCTTTGCACGCTCGGTGCTCCTTAAATATATTGCAGTGGGCAATCGCGCCGGTGCCTTCTCAAGCCGAGATGCTCAACGGTTTTCAAGCGCAGAGCGCCAAGCGTCGCGGATCACGTTCCGATAATTATCGATCCCACAGCGAAGACAATTATTCACAGCGGTATCCCGAGTTACAAATCGGGACGACCTGGCTCGCTTTGTACTACATACCCGTACCGCCTGAGTTATGCTCTTAAAATAGTTTGCGCTCTGAAAAATTTAGGGTGGGGGCATTAGCCACGCAAACGAGTGGGACAAAAAGTGTGTAACACGGAATCGAGTCCGTGCGCGCGTCCGTCTTCGCAGATAATTTCGACGCGGCTGATTTATCAGGTCCGATTAAATGGGAGAATTACGTGAGAAAGTAGGGAAGTCAAGAATCATGTCCGGCTGAATTACCGGTGTTCAAGCTCGGTGCGGCCGTGTAACTGAAGATACAAGATGGCTACGCTAGATGTCTGCTATTCGACTCGAGTCGCGGTGGTTTATGCACGATATTTTCGATAACGAAGGAAATATATATCGAGCAACGGTACATTTGATCGCTGGAGCTACGCTGCCTTAAGAGCTGTTCTCTAATGTTGACCGCGCTTAACCGGGATGGCAGTCACTCGTTTGCTAGTTTGCTCCCCCCGCCCCGGCACGTCTTCGGGATACATGGCATTGCATATCGTGCGTAATGCCTCACGTATGCACGGCTGGAACTTGCTGGATGCGAAATTCTTGACCGCGTAGCGAAGGATTACCTGCTCATATGGCTGACACGAAAAATTGTTGCACGATATCTCGATCGCAGTTTTTCATTTTTCACGAGAACGATTATTATTAGCATCATACTTTACATCGCCGTAAGCCCGTCAACCCGTAAGCGATTACCAAAAATAATGATTGATCAGAAATCAGCTGAAGAAATATCCTCAGTTTCTCTTTTTCGCGCACGCTGCTTCTAGTTATTCTTCCGTCTGCATACTTGCGCCATAATGTATTTCGCGTTATTAGCGTTGGCCGGCCGTTATCCTAATTATAACCAGACGATCCCTTGCCGCACATCGCAAGAATTATAGATCGAGAATCGATGCGGCGGGATAGGTAGAACGTGTGGAAAAGAGGCATTCGCGAGCGAGCGGAATGAGAAAGAGTGAAGGAGAGGGGAGGGAGGGTTACGCTTATAGAAGGAGAGTCATTGCGAGAGTGGAGATACGGCTTAAGTGGATCGGCGCTACCGACGATCCAACGTTACGCCTTCTCGTTACAGCGGTTACATCGGAGTTTATCTGACGTTCGGGATCGGCAAGACACCTTGCGATCGATTTCGATCTTCGGCCATCCCGCTCGGACGTTTCCTTTCCGTATCTCCTTCATCGCCTCGCCTGTCCGCAGGTGGAAAAGTGATTTGTCAAAGATCGCGCGCGATCCGCGAGCACAGGCTCCCTAGGTGTACATTGTAACGGGCCACGTTGTTAGAAGACACGCGCGCGACTTTTCGTTTTGTAATCAGCCCCGTCGCGAAAATGCTCGAAATAACGGCAGTTCGTCCGACGGGACTCAGCATGATAAATAACCCCTATACATCACGGTAACAGTTATGATAAAATGCGACACGGCGCGGCCACTGATTTATATATTTACGAGCGAATTACGAGGCCGGCCAAAGTTATACGTTACAGGGCTCGGTTTATCTGCGCTGTTTACATCGGACGTTAAACGTAAATTGAGTCGGCACTCTTTCCGTCACCACAATGCGTCCGATAAATATCCCGAGCGCTTTCTAGCGCATGAGAATCTCGGCCTCGTTTGCCGCTCGGTTAATCATCGCGAGTCAGTTCGTTCCGTGACAGAAGAGAGATCGCTCCTTTGAACTAGAAGCTGCGACCTGCGATGCGGCTAGGCGGCGAGGATAAGTCAGTGTCTTACAAGGACCTCTGATCCTTGACTCGAGACGATGGCCGAGAGCGAGCTTCCTGGTGGATAAACTTGGTGACCTCGTACCTTACGACCGATCAACCGGCATTATCGTAGGTGCGAACGCGAACAAGTTGTAGCCGGTGCGGCGCGAGAGAGTCGAGGCGACTGTCTTAACCCTTCCGATCGTTTCCGTCACATTTGCCATCTCGTAATTCAATCGACCGCTATCATTATATTAAGCGGTTCGTTATTGCGTCGCGATAGTAGCAGTAGCACCTGCACTGCATACCGGCGCAACGTACTGCGGCGTACAAAGTGCAAATTATTGTCTCTTGACGAAAGTTCCTCGTGTAAGCTGCGTTCCAGTAATTATATCTTGAAATCCCGCGACGAATAGTCAACGCGGATGCAGGTTGCGCTCTCATCTTAATTGGATAGCGTCGCTCTCGCTGGAATACCTACTGAAAGGACCGAGTAGCATTTGCTACCTCGTTCCTGCCTCGTGATTATCGGGTAGTCAAAGATGCAACGTAATTCTGATCTGCCCTGTGAGGTTTGTCACAGGCCGCGTAAAACTTCCGATCCGTGCAATCGTACGGTTGATAATGACGACCGTAATGATCGGCCTGCAAAGGGTAAGGCTCGTGCAATCCGGTTGATAATGACGATGTGCGCCGTGCAATCGAGCTGATAATAACGAACGCCTATCGATTGTGTTGATAAGTCGCAGCCTCAGTGCTATAATATGGAGTGGCCATGAGGCGTGACTAAATCGCAACCTAATCCCTACGATCCTTTATCTGGATCCCATATAACCTTTCCCGTGCTTAAACTCGCACCCTTTTATTTCTGTAATGACAACGGATTTACAAGTTGACTTTTTACACAGCTCCTCGACTGTGCCGGCGATAAATTCGGCTCCGGTTACGTGCTTCATTTTTTTCCCCCATCCCGCGCTTGCGGTATTTTCGGTTTAAGTTACAGGTCGACGTCCTTATCCAGACTGAAGCGTCTGAAATATGTATATCCCATCCGGCGACTGATACGTCCTTCACGCGGGCTCGTCACTTATTCATTCGACCATCGAGGCGGGTCGATTTTCCGTCAGTTAAGGTTGACATTCGAGCGCCACTTCGGCGATTACGTGGAAAGCCACATTATTCGAGCGAAAATTTGTCCAACGCCCGATTACGGCTGAAGGTTCTCTCGATCGGTTTTTCGTCGAGTCGATGAAATGCAGTTGTCACGCATCGCTGAGCCGTAGAACATCGATTAACGGAGAACGACGATTTTTGTTGCAGAATGGAGACCTTCCAAGAAGCCGCCGTGCAGATGCTTAAAGAGTTCCGAGCTCTCCTTCAGCACTCGCCGCTACCGCTTCCTGGCACACGACTTCTACAACTTCTCGCGCTCAACATGTTCGCTATCGAGACGACGCAGCTAAAGGGTGAGTCCTTGCACACTCAACGTTTCGCTCAGTTTACACAACTGCACCCATACCTAAGCATTACGATCGATGATATATCACAGATTCAAAGTTCGAGAGGATTGTTAATACCGCCCATGCGATTCTTAGTATCAGTGCACCTGTTGGAACGCATATTAATTTTGGCGGTTACGTAACTTCGATATCGACAGAAAGTGACACTAGGAGAGCTCTTGGAGTCGCGGTATTCGCACGCCTGGAGAAACGCGCGCGCGGTCGCGCGCAGCTGCGTTGATTTTACGAGGTAGAACGGTCTTCGCGGTATTAGTCGATGGTTAAACGAGCCGAGGCGCTCCATTACGGGGGCCCACGACGCTGGCAAGGGGATACTCGGCGCGCGGCAATATTGTTTTCCACGAGAAGTAACTCGAGACCGCGGAAAAAGGGCTGGAATGTTGTTTAGTGATACTTTCGAGCGGGTCATAATGTTTACCGCTCTCTCTCGCAGAAGCCAGCGCGCTTCTCGAGCTTCGCGATAGATCGATAAAGGCGCTTCGCGTGCGTTTCAGCGGCCCGTGGAACGGCGGGAGAGAGGAAGAAGAAAGTTGTTACGACAACGTAGTAACCGGCACTTTAGATCGAATCTCTTTCACGGCCACGGCCGTCTCGTTATTTAATGTTAGTACATGAGAAGCTCGACTCTCCGTCTGGCTTTATTGTTTCACGTCGTTTCTGCCGGTGTAATGCCAGCACGAACGGCCACGCAGTAAATCAAAGTAACGACCCCCGGCCAGCTGCCAAAAGCCGTTTCGAATTCAATCCAAGCCAGTATCTGCAAGAATCTTTCCCGTTTCGGGAGTGAAACGAGACTGAGGCTTTGATATATTTCGGACGCACCCCGCGCTCTCCTGCTTTTTTGCTGGCCCAGTGGCTGAGGGAGTTACATCGTATACTCCATTGTCCGCGACTGACCACGGTTACAGAATTAGTAGTCGGATGAAGGATAGGTTCGTTCTACAGTCACTTCGTAAAATTTCATCGTTATGGTTGGACGAAAAATGATTGACGCAATTTTGTAACGATATGTTCGGCCCGTTTACCAATGTTCCATCTGGAAGTGAGACGTTCTCCTTGTTAAAAGCTTTTGCGAGGATTCGATCTGCGAATACGTTCTCCTTGCCGAATAGCTGAAGGTCCGTAAATTAGCGCGACTAACGTTCGCGTTTACGAGGCGGTTCGCGGAACGACAAATCATGGAGAGAAATAAAATCCGGCGTGAGCAAGGAGTAAGGATAGCTTAAGCGGCAGTAAAACTAATCGCCACCTGTCACGTATCTTGTCTAGTCGGCCCGCTAATCCTGCGCTTTCACTGACTTTGTGGTTTGGTCTAGTTTGCCGGCCGCAGCCGACAGATTGTCTTGTCACGAGGCGAGAAGTCGTAAAATTAATCGGAACGACGGCAGGGTATTTGCTGGGGTTCCTAGTGCAGTGGGTTAGCGGTGTTACGGTGGACTTTACGGTTAGAAGTTCCACATCTGACCGCCCACTAATACGAACATTGTGCGCATAGGTTTGGGACCTATACTTAACTTGCATATGCTTTTAAAATATTTCGAGGAAGAGGCAGTGGCCATTACGAATATTCATTTTTCGCTGTCTTCAATATAATTTCCGCTGGAAATTTAAACACTAATGCCATCGCATCGATTTTCTGTCATATTAAAATGTTCTTATTGTGCTCGCTTTCTAACACATTGTCTGTAAGGAAGATCATTCTGGTGAAAACGGACAGTTGTCCTGGAGAACCAATAGTGTCAGTCTTATACTGCTGACGTGGCAGTCAATGTGTTAATTCCCAAGCAGATTGTCATCAGTGCCCGCTGCATGGGATACTTTCGCACAAATGCACTCTGACTCACCCCAAGCGTGACTCACAGCGCACGACTCTTCCTCTCCAGCCGCAGAGGAACAAACCCGATCGGTGCGCTGGGTTTTGCACCTGCACGCAGGTGCCAGTCCCATATAATTGTCACTAATTCCTGTGCGAGAGCGAAACCATGGTCAAGGTCTCCTCGGAATTCTCTTTGAGTCATCGCCAGCGCTCTCTCTTGCTGTTTTATTTCCGCGGTAAAACTCCTCTCGGAATCCTTTACACCTGCTCGGCCGTTTCTCTTTCCGTCCGTGTTTTGCCCTCGACTTCCTCTCTCCTGTCGCAAACATTTTCGATTTCGCTCGCAGGCAGCAGGATTGATTCTAGGAGAACGGATCGGCTGGTCAGTTGGCGAGAACAGTCTACAATTTTTGTCATCGCGCTGCAGGCCTTCCTGCTGGAAAACATCGTGACAGAGGAGGCAAAGAAATAGCCGGTCGGTGGCTGTGGTGGCAATGGCCTTTGGCGAAGAGGTTCTCACCGTCGAAACTGGACCGTGATTCACCAAAGAGGCTTGTCTTACGCGCTTAGCACGGAGTCACCCGATGCGCGGGACCACTCTCTTATTTTTCCTTGAATATTCAGCGGCCGTCTTCGAATAACATTGCGTCAGCGCCGTAACCCATCGTTTATCGCCATATTTTTTCGTCAGCCAACGAAGTAATTTCATTCTGCGCGTAACGTTAAACTTGCACGTTAGACGTGTCCGTTTTTTGTTGTTTTTTTGTCGATTTCGCGCCGACGCGGACGAGTCGTAAATCCTGGCGAGCGCATGCGAGTATTCCCTTTCCGCGCGCCTCTGTTTGTCTTCGCTGCGAAGAGAAGTGGCAGTGCCGCGTGAAACTTTATACAGCGGGCGCGTCGGCGCGGATGTATCGATGCAGCAATTAGCGTGCGTGGCCAGTATCGAATGCTCGGAGGCTTTGCGTAATCACTGCATTCCTTCATCGACGCGTCGTCTTCGCTGGTCGCGGGGCGAAAAAGGGAAAGCAACGGAAAGCAGGAATGTTCTAGCCGCGCGGCGTGCCGGCGCATGCCTCCTGGTGTTGCAGTAGGCAGGACCTGGAACGCGCGCGGTTAATTTGCAAACGATTTCACGCTTCAGCTGAACGAATATCAGTTTTAAGTAACTCGGCCTCGGTCGTTGCCCGCCGACTTCTTAATGAGGAAAATTGCTTTTCTCCGAGTCTACGGCTTGAAGGGATGGGACGGGGTTAATATTTGATTCGCGCGAAAAGTGTTTCCTTGTTGCAATCCGATAGCTCGGCGGAGCAGGGCGTGGAGTCGAAATCGTCGAACTCGGTGAATAGTTGATCGCTTGTCTTTAGAGTAAGGTATCCAATTTCGAACTAGTTTCTTTTCGTACTTATCGTACGTGGTCACTGTTCAGCTATCTCGTACGAATCGCTTCACTAATATACATTTTACTGTTACGCGAAACGTGTTAGCGTTGTATACGGTGTTATAAATAGCCGCTTTACCGCTGTTTAATACTTATAATTGTCTAGGAGCGTGTAAATGCTTGCTGAAGAAGCTTACGCGTTTCCTTGACAATATCTCCGCAGCTTCTCGCTTCCTCTAGTTCGCTCGACCACATTCTCCTCCGGTCTTAGGCACATCTTCTCAGACTCCGGGAAGATAGGCGAGGCCTTCTTAGTTCGGGCACGAGTTCTCGAGCGATTACGAAGTTTTAGTACCTGGGCCCTTAAGTTGCGTTACCATCACGTGCGGGCTACACACCTGGTACGACAGACGCAATATTGCACGTGCGTTAATCTCCGCTTCGCAGCTTCCTTCCACGGGGCGTATAGGTTTTCGCGGTTGAATCCCTCGCACGTACGATCTTTGAACGAAATTACCGGCGAATAATCGTCGTATTCGAGCGAAATACCCATCGCGCCTGGCACGCTCTTTGAAATTGACGGCGAGAGGTTCTTCATGGACTTTACTACTGTTGCCTTGATCGTTTACTCCTCTTGTGGCTTACTCGTTCAAACGGTATAATACCGGCAAACGTGACGACTGTGCCTTCCTAACGCTCCAAGTATCATCATTTTTATTCTCCCGCCAATTTCGAAGTTACAGCAAGAAATCACATTAATGGCGTTGAAAAGGTCTCTACCTAGGAAGTCGTATCATTCGAATGGAACATTGTACAGTGCGAGTCAACTTGGAGCAGACGCGTTCAATAATGCATCGCCGTCGGAGTCGGACGGTGTCGACGGGATGACAAACCGCCGGTAGTCTTTCACTATATCATTAAAGCCCTTTTTGTTCCGACTTCACGGAAGACGCTCGAACATCCAATCAGCATAGAAACTCTACTCTCGCTAACGAACCAGTCCACACCAGCTGGAGCACGTCCGGTTCAGCTTTAATTATCCCGTTGCCGAGGATCGAACAATCAGACTGCCGATCGCGGATCGAGGATCGATCGCCGATCTATCCCGATCAATGGACGTGCGTACGCGCCTATTCGAAGGTGACGCTTTCACGGGAATAAACCTCGGCGACACGTGATGACCACCTATCAGGTGGGCTGTAATTGAAATCGTAAACACCGCCGGTAATGGCCCATTGAGTTTATGCACCCGTGTCGACACCGTCTGCGGTCGGTGTCGAGGAACGTCAGGTCCTGCCTTCATCATCCTTAAACCGCCATGACACATCCCTGCGGTTTGCTCCTGTCCGGCCTCAAGTCTCGCTTTCTTCTCTTCTCTCTGTCTCTTCTTGGGCGAACGGTGTGGCGAGTTAGAAAGTGAGAGCCCCATGTGTTACCGATACGTCGTCACGCTGATATAGTGAGGTTCACTCGGGTCGTGGGCGTCCTTTTGCCCGGTATCAAATTCCTTCACGCGAGTAGTGCGCAGGATCATCGTGCGCTCTCACCTTTGACGTCTCTGACGACTGGTGTCGACCCTTAAAATACGCTGAAATTCGGTAAATTTGTTTGTTTGCCAAAACGTTCTTTCGTTCGTTTGCTACTCGACGATAAAGAGATTCGCCGCGGAAATAGGTAAACGACCTTCCCCGACGTCTCAGCACAATTCCGAGAGCGACGGGTCGTTACCGATCGGTTGTGAGGAAGATAGGCTCCGGTAGAGAGAGGCTAGGCGGTCGGTACGACGGTGGTCCAGGAAAGTATGGAACGTTGAATTACCGAGATAATTATCTCCTTAATCATCGCCTTCGACGTTTCATTTCGACGGACCAGGAAATGGCACCTGACAATTTGTTATCGACGTGCTCGCAGCGTTTTTCGCATTGTTCCTTGGTACATATCGACAGCCATGAGAATCGTTCGTAAAGTCCCCTTAAACCACTCATCCCTATTATCCGACGTTATTTCCGCGGTAACTTGGCGCGCACCTAGCGACTTAAGCCTTTCTGGAACTACTCATGATCCTGATGGCGCCTGGAACGAAGGCGCGGGGTTGTCGTGTTGTATAAGTCATGCAACCTGCTTCCTATAAATAGCGCGTACGTTCCTTCTTAGTTCCTCTCCCACTCCACAGTCCGCTCTCCCACCTTGCCCCGCAACTCTTCGACCCTTCTCACCCCCATTTCTTGTCCCTCCTCTGCGTACCTCGCGTCTCTCACATACAATACCGGCGTGATCGGATCCGCAAAGGTGATAACCAACGGAAAGAATCGAGATTCGCTCGTCCGATAAACGGTCACTCCCGCGGCATGGCTCCTCCGCAACTTTCGACCGGCGTATCCTCGCTGCCAAGGTCAAGGAACTTTTTTTTATACCTTGCCAGTTACACTCGGATTCGTCGACATTACGATCGTCGGCGATGCTCGATCGCTGCGAGTCGATATCGATCTCGATATCGTTGTTTGGATAATGACTCCTAGGAGTAGACGAGGGGTGAGATGAGGGAGGCTGATGAAGGGGTGTGGGGAGGGGGAGGGGGAGGGGGAGAGGAGCAGTATGGCCAACGGCAGTATGGCCATCGGAAGGATCGGCCAGCAGCCACGTCGATGTTCCTCTAATTACGCCTAACTGTACCGGATATCAGGGGAGGCACCATTTGCGATAATAAGATAGACAGAACCAGGTAATTCCCTCGTCATTTCGTAGGTAATTCTCCGTGCCCTCCCCTCGTTACGTCCGCAGCAAGGCCCCCGACCAACATAACCCTCGGCCGCGCGGTGCGCGCATCTCCGACGAGGTTTCCTAAAGTACAGCTCGCTTTCCAGGAATGATTAAAGAATTGGAGGGCTCCGCTGTCTATATTACCTTTGTTGCGTAATGTCATCTGTTTATCCGCGACCGTCATCTGTGCGGTCTACCGTTGTAGACGTTATGCTGATTAATTTTCCATCGTGAAAAGTGAAGATTAGTATGTGTATAGATATGGATTACGAATCAATTAGTCGACGGATAATTCTGAGTCAATCCATTCAGTCAAGCTCCGGCAGAGCGACGAAGAAAGTAGGAAATATCGCGGGTATAATCCGCGTTTATAAATACTTGGCGAATATATGAATATCAATGCATCGATGCGTAGACGATCGTGATCAAAGATTACGTGCACGCGAGATGGACGGAAAAGTGACGGCGTGACACGATTGAGGATGACGAGGGGAGAGGATAAGAGTCAGACGAGTCCCCGTGACGGGGAAATTTTTTAACGAATCCTTAACACCTGTTAACCGATCGAGAGTATCGAGAAAGCTGTATTTAGAGGAAGACGAGAGACGACGATTGCAGGATCCTTGGAGGATCATCGGCGCCAAGGATGTTCGTGATAGATTGAGTATCTCAATGGGACACCGTCAATCGCTTCTTCTGCATGGATCCGTAAATGACGTAATTTGAATCAATTGCTCGCTTCAAGGAATCATATTAAATTGCAATCACTTATTTTGCAGAAAAATCCAATTGAACTCTAAACGCTAATTTCTAATACCTATATAAGAGTAGAGACGATTTATGCATACATATTCGGGGACATTTTTAGTAAAACTTTTGTATATGTAACTTATCTTAATACTTGTGGATACGGGCTTGTATATATGCGTGTTTATGGATGTACGTACCACGGGCAACGAAGAATCATATGACGCCGAGGCTAATGTCCCTAATGTCTATAATCTCGGATCATCTGCATCCAAGCTCCGGTACCTACTTCCACGGTCCTTCCAATGTGTTTGAATGCACACATTCAATGCACGCATATACCGTAGCATATTCAAGAGAGTGCTTACTAAGTACAGATATTCTCTTTCGATATCTACACGTACATTCTTTGAAATTTATCCCATTTATGAGATATTTGACATCTTTTATCTCGTCATATTAAATTCTTGAGAAAATTGGAGGGACTTATAGGATCATGACTATAGGAAGAGGTGTTATCCGAGACTGCTCTGTGCAGAGTAAATTGAAAAAGGACGTGAAAGAGATACCTTATCCCTACAAACCGCACGCGTGTTTGCCAGACCCCAAATTTCGTATCTTAATACGCGCGGGACAGTATAAGGACAGTCATAAAATTTATCCGAAAAACGAAGTTAGAGACGCCTACGTGCGGATGGAAGGGCAGTCCTGAATTACAAAGTGTATCTTACGATCGACTAAACCCGCTAGATTACGGGAAGAGGACGCAATTCCGGCGAAAAAAGTGTCACTGGCGAATCCGAAGTTATTCCGTCGTGCCCACGTTGATAACCCAGTACCGAGGCGAGAATCGAGTAAGAATCGCTTCTGAGAAACCTCCGCGGAGGCTCTGGGCTTGTTGGCATAAATTATCGAAAAGTACAGCCCTCGAAAATTTACTCTCTACCTTCTTCACTCTCTTCCTCTCCCTTTTCGTGTCTGTACTCAGGCCTACCTTTCGCACGCGTCTCCTCTCCTCTCTTCCATGTCTCTGCAGACCGTCGTCTCGAAATTGGCTTCCTAAAATATGAGAGTTATCGCCTGTGGCACTCGGTCGTTTTCCTTTTTCTCCCTCATTGGTATTCGGCTTTCGTTTCTCTCTCTCTCTCTTTCTCTCTCTCCCGCTTCTTACGCATTTTCTGTCTTCTTTCACCTTTCTCGGACCCATTGATCTTCAAGTCCCTTCCCTTTCTTTCTCTCCGTCATGTATCTGCAGAGCGTCGTCGTATGCATGACCCTTTGGCACGGTCGCGGTTCACTGACCCTTGGACGCTGCATATATTCCGTGTATTCAGGCCGGCGCGGGTGCGGCGTGGCACACGACGTCCGAATATCGGCACTGATTTTCGGCGTGCACCGACCGATTTGCCGGACCTAGCCGATCTCCTATACCATTCCTCTCTTCCTCCATTGTTCTCGTCTGCCTTTTCGTCTACGGCCGTCAGCGTTTCAGAATGACCACGAGCACCTCTCGTTACGCAGTCTCTCGCCGCTTGACACGCGGCAAATTTCATGGACGGACGTGTTTATTCCGTGCCTCGCTCCTCGCCTCTCCATCGCTCTTCATATACGTACATACGCGGCTCTGACTATTTAAGCGGATATCCCGCTGCACATGGCGTGTGGCAAATTTGACGTGCCGCGCTTCATTTCAAATTGTCGCACGTCAGCGTCGAGCCCGCAGCAGCCTCTTCCTATCACGCAGCCGAGGCCGTACGATGCTAACGTTTAAAATCTACACCTATCCGTGCTCCCGTACACGTCACCGCGTCTAACGATCGCCTACGAACGCTGTAAACGTCGGCTCAACGTGTAGATTCCATTGTACACTCTATGATATATTTTGTTCTGCACAACGCGCGTATACCCGAGGTCGGCGTCTACGTTATTATGTACTCCGTAATACAGCTTGTATACTCGCGACGTCGGTAAGCATTATAAATTAAGTTCAGGCGAGAATGCCACACGGCGGAGGAGTCGGATATAGGAGACAGTCGTTTGTAGCCGGTCAAACGTTATCCGCGCCGCATGCACAAGACGCATAGGCTGTACGCTGCGCGGCCGCACGTTTTATGCTCTTACTCCGTACACGCGCTCGCTGACGACGTCGTGCCTGCTTTATTCAGAATTTCCCGTGGCACGGCGCGGTGCGGCGCGGCGCGGCGTCGCGGTTTGAAATCAATAAATGCCGGCGCGGCGGCACTGTTATTTAATACGCCAGTGGAAACGGCCGGATGCCCTGGTCGTCGGGGCCGGGTGAAGAGTCAACGATCCGCGGGTCTCTTCCTCTTCGAGGAAATTCGAGACGCTAAGAACGGTCCGCCTTCGCGCCGCACGAGACTCTCTTCCGTTTCCAGGAATAAAGCCGCGGATGGCTCTTCGTCTTCCTTCGTCTTCTCGCCTTTTTTTCTTCTTTTTCTTAAATGACCCTGGCTCACGCGGCGCTAATTGTCAAACGACGGTTGGTCGCAGCCAACAAAAACATTGAAGAAATTTGTAAGAACTCGCGTGCGTGGGTTTATGTGGTGTCCGATTCGAACGTTGGTCGCGTCGCGAACCATCGCTACTACGTTTGATCATGCTGAGAACGCGGAGAACGGACGGCTTGTAAAAGTCGAACAAGGAACAAGTAAATGTTAGGGGAAATTGGTAGCCATCGAGGCTGGAACCAGTTCAGGGGCAGAGTCTTTCAGGGTCCGGTGGCTTTCTTCCTCCTCGCGATACGTAATCCGCAACGTTTGGTTAGAGCTCATCCGGTTCCTGTACTTAACTCGCGGGCTAACGTGTACTTATGTTTCCAGGAAGGCATATTTGATGAGGCTCGCCGGGTGATTCTATGGAATTTCACTCGCAGTCCGAATGTGTATGCCTCATTGTCCGTTATTTCGTGTTCGTATCGCCCGCAGAGGGTGATTCCCGCCGCGTCGAATCTGTTGTAAATATTCCCGTCTTCTCCATCTGTCACGCCCGCACTTACCTGTCGGAAACTTATCGGACGCTACGAAAATAGCGGCCGTTCTCCCCGTGGAATCGCGGTCCCGATTATTCTCCTGTCACTCGGATTGTCAGTTAGCCGGGAAATTGCGTGGAAGTTACGTTAGCGCGAGTCGCATCGCTCCATTGTCGGAACGTTTCCAAGCCGACCGATTGGGTACAATGTTATCTCCCGGTACTTCTTTTTTCTTCTGCCTATGTCTGTGAGAGAGGATAGAGACGGTATCGCTAGGCGTTTGGAAAAATCTCGCATCGGTCGTGGATAATCATTAATTGTCCGATCATCCTTGTCGTGTGGGAAGATCTTTCTCGGCTGCGTCCTTGAGCGGCAGAAGCTCGAGGTGGTCGCAGCGTGCCTGCATCTACTGAATCCCAGTCTTTCTCCCGTAATTTTGCCTGCATTTGCATACGCGACAGACATAGTTCCGTGCCGCGCGTCACTCAACTCTTGCTGAATATCTCAGCGAAATGGTGTATCAACGTGAGCGCGTGCTCGAAAAAGCAGAGACGACGCGTGAGCTCGTATGCACTCGGCGCGAGTCGAGGAGACTACGTCGGTGGCTCGCCTCTCCTTTGACGCCGCGCTTTTCACGTCGAGCAGCGAAACGGAGGCGTTAAAATTCGCGAATGCCGCTTCACTTCCCGGGGATCCGTATCTGCGTCCGCATCGTCGTGACTCCGAAAGGTCTCTCGGTGGCGAGATCCTATCCGGACGGTGTCGCGCTGGGGTCAGCGGCGCGAACTTTTTGCCAGCACGTCGAGGGAGCAGGACGGGGAATATTTCGACTTCGCCATCATGCCAGCCAACCTGCTCGTCGCCGGCAGTGCAACACTTTGCGAGACGCGCCGGTCATTAACACCTCGGACGAAGGCCTTAAACGAATCTGATTGGAGACTCGTGAGCAACGCCGGCACACACAGCGCCGGCAGAAAAAGGAATGGGGAGGAGGAGCGGGAAAAAAGAACGAACGACGATGGACTACGCGGAGAAGAATGGCCTCTCGAGATCGACCGTGGATAGCGCTTTTAAGCGAGTAAATTGCTCGCCGTGGCGGAATTACGTAAGGGTGACTCGCGGGGTACGAGGGGCAGATTTGTGCCTCGATACACCTCTCTCGGTACGTTTACCCCGAACATTTCTAGCATCCTTTCATTAGGCCGCGCCTCTTTTGTTCCGCACTTTTATTAGCGTGCGAACTTCCCCCGGATTCTAATGTCGTCGCACTACTTTAGACAGCGTTCGCCGTGATTGCAGATGAGTAGCGGATACCAAAAAACAACATGTCATTAAGGGTTCTAAGCTACAACGGCACAGAAGTTTTTTCAGTTTCTTCTAACAGTCCGTGGTGAGAAATAGAATTTATCGGCACATTTCGTCAACGTCATTTCGATGACCGGCAAGTAGAGCAAATCGTGGTAGGTGGTGCGTCGCGTGAGTGGCCATTAAGAAAGCGCCGTGCGGATCATGGCGACGTTCATGGAATTTTTCAACGCGCCGTGCTAGCGCCCGATTCCGAGAAGAAGCCAGCCTTGACAAGGCCACTTAAAAAGCGCCTCCGGTTTCTTTCGCGAATTCTTTCCCCGCGCGGGGAGGGACTGCGCGAGAGTGTAGACGACGAAGAGGACAACGACGACGACGACGACGACGACGACGACGGCCAAGGAGATCTTCGTGTCCGGCGTCGAGGAAGAGGGTGGGGAGGGTCCGCGATCCGGTGCTTTTTGCGATTCCATTTCCTGCAAATAATTTGCTGTTGGATAGGGACAATTAGGGGAAGGGAGACGGGAAGAAGCGGGGCGAGGAGGAAAGACGAGGGCCTTAATGCCTCTCTCGCTGGGGAATACGAAAGAAGGTGTACCCCGCTGATACACCGGAACGTCGACTTTAATGACTCCGGAGCCCTCAAGTAATTATTCCATTCCTTAATACACGTCCGCGGGGTGAGGCGACCGATATGGATGCGACGAGGCGGAGGGAAGCGAGAAGATGCGCGGAATGTTTTTGCGCGACGCAGGTTTGGTGCGCGAAATTTTGCGCCGAGCAACGACAGAGCATAATTGCTCCGCGCCGATCAGCTTCGTCGGCAAATCTAAACTTCCGTCAAACTTACTCCCTAGCCTTATCTCAGCTACCCACGATCCAGGATAACGCCTCACAGTTATGGTAGCCGGCCCCCGCTCGAGATCACATAATCTGCTGGCGGTGTAGAGGCCGTGGCGTACCTAATGTAGTGACATTCGTCATTTTCCCACCTGGCGTTCCTCGCGCCTCTTCCCACAACTCGTATCTACCCACACGCGAAAAGGGGCAGGCGGAGGTTGAGGTAGTTCGGAGAAAGGGACAACGGGCAGGGAGGAAGTTGGATGGAGGAAGAGAAGCAGAAGCAGAAGAAGAAGAGGTTGCGCACCTCTGCCCGCCCGTGTTCTCGTACGGCACGTCGCAGGAGATAGATGAGGGACTCTATCTTCGGTACGGAACCAGTTACGGGCTTGACGAGCTGTGTGTTTCGCGTAATGCCTCGCGATCTTATCGTCCTATTAATAATAAACCGCGAACGGCGTTACAACGCGTTGCCTGCGAGTCTGAATCCGCCTGGGGTCGAGCGGTGGACAGTTTACATGTCTGTCTTCTGTATGCCGTTGTCCCTAGCACGTGCCTAAAGTGAAGTCTGTAGAGGTTCGACCCCTTTCAACGTTTCAGCGTTGTGTAATCAAGTACTGTACGCATGTAAGCTGAATAACGAACGCGGCCGAAAGAACTGACGCTGACGGTGTCTGGTCTCGCGGCAGGATGGGTCTGATTTAGACGTCCTTTTCTACTTGCAGCCCGCAGCCGTTCCGTAATGCTTTGCCATTTGTTTTAGCTCAATAATGCTTTTTATGCTCAGATCTCTTTTGTTTTTTTTTCTATTTCTCAGAGGTTTCAATTTCAGTACATAATTTATCGTAATAAGCGAAGAGGGGATAAAAATAGCATCCTTAGAGATAATCGGGACCGTCAATAGAGGCGGCAGTTTTCGATGCATGACCCGAAATACACAGAATATTAACTAAAGATACGGTGATCGACCTTTAAGCGACGAGATTCTAGGTAAAACTGGTCTCTCATTTTACAGCATCCGGGCACCAAAATTAATTATGCAAAGTAGATGGCCGGCGATTCTACGGAATATTAAGTTAGTACACATTTTACGTGAAATTGCATAAAAGCTCGCGTTAAACGGCCCTCCCTTCGAGTGTCATTATTATCGAATTTGCCTCGTTTAACGTAACGTCCGGCGACGGGTTGACTGAATTGTCATCGTGGGGCACGCATTATCGTTCATACATCATCGTTATAATAAATCTCAATTTTCTCGGCGCGGTGCACTCGCGGAACACAGCTTCTGTCTTCTTAATTGCGGACGGGCACATCCGCGGTGAATAATTCATGCGGCTGACGCGCGTGAGATTTCTGCCGGAACAACGGGAAAAATAAATTGAAATTATGCGCATGAAACTTCCCTT
Organism: Priocnemis perturbator; assembly: GCA_963942575.1. Lineage (NCBI taxonomy): Eukaryota > Metazoa > Arthropoda > Insecta > Hymenoptera > Pompilidae > Priocnemis > Priocnemis perturbator. The sequence goes on from OZ012653.1 coordinate 13,631,115, forward strand.
TCAACGTGAGCAAACGTTTTCATCGGCGGAATTATTGGCTCGCTGCAAGAGTTTCCGCGCGCCTTTTATTATGAGAATTACGAAGCACGTTGAGTTCTATACATTTCATATCGAACTTCCGTCGTACAATTTCCGCGCCATTTATGAAAGCAGTTTTTATTTTCGGATTCACCCTCGAGCAAAATATTGTAAATTAAAGTTCGTGAGAATCCATGCGGCGACCCCATATTTTCCACTTGAAAATTGTTGTGAGCGCGCAGCTCATACGCGTACCTCTTCCAGCTCGCATATCCACGGACGATATTTAACCTCCCAGTGACAGCCCAATCATTCGCGCGGCCACCTAACAGCCTCCTCTTAATTATCATCGGAATTACGGGCGTGATGAATGTGGCGCGTAATAATCGAATTGCTTTGGAGCGATACGCACTCGGCGTATTCGCGTAAGATTCCCCTTTGTTCCGCGTGTGCAAGCCGTTTCACACTTGATCTCCCGCTGATCTCTTAATTAAGCGGGAGTTGTGGGAGTTTGCGCGCGCCAGGCTCTTAGTAATAACTGTATTCACGCCGAAAGTGATAGGGTCACACCGTACCCTTTTATTCCAACAGCGTACACGCCTACACTCATCTGCAGCGTCGACGCTCCGACTTCGACATTCTTCCGAGACATCGAAATCCGCTGGAGAATCGGCGAAACAAAAATGACACCGTTCGTCACGTTTACATACGAAGCTCGTCTCTTTTATCTCCGCCCGCGGGCTTCGTTTTATTGCCCCGACTTTTACAACTTCCCGTCCGCGCGGCGTGCAAGCTTGTAAGGCGACTGATGTTTACGACAGCCTCAGAATAATGAGTTCGGCGGTGGAGAATTTTTAAACGGAAGTAATTCGTCCAGACCCCGAAATATCGTTCCTGTAACCAAACAGAGCTCGCCCGGGCCGTTCTCCCGACGTCGTTTCACCCGGAAAACATTCGTGCGCCTTTTTTACGAGCGACATTTGGCAAACGTTCTCCCCCCTCCTTTTCCAAAGTTGGCTGCCGCGCGGCGCGCAAATTAACGAATTCCTTCGTAATCGAGGCCGCGCCGAGCGACGTAAGAAGAGGCGCCAGGCGTTGCGGGCATGTTCGCTTCTCCGCTTCCTGCAAATTCCAACCTGTCGTGCCTGAGCCGACCCGATGCGAATTTTTCTCACGACCCACCCCCCCTATATCCCTTTGTTACACAATCGCACTACTCAGTTCCGTCAATTCTATCGCTGTTTGCCTTACGTGGGAGGATGACGCGAAAAAAAGACGGAGAAGAAGTCGTTCTATCCGCGGAGTTTGAACGTGAGACAAAGTGTTGCGCGGATGTGTAAAGCTGAAAAATCTGTACGCACGCCGATGGGGTGTCGGTAATTCATAACGGTCCGGGGTCGGGCGCGCGAATTCACCCGGAAAAGATTCGTGCCTTTTTACGAAGGAGCTACTTAGCGAGCGCCCCTGAACGAGGCGAGTGTCAGGGGAAGAAACGAGCGGAAGAGGGAGGGTAGGCGCAGGGCCGTGCCTTTTTACACGTCGCCCCGCGATGCGAATTAACGCATACCTCCGTAAACGAGACGTAACGCCAGGGACGTAACCGCGCGATGGCCTAATGACGGTGGCTCGTCGAGAATGCTAAATAGAATTCGAGCGACGGCGAGGGAATAAAAGGTATCATCAGCGGTCATTAGTATGACCCGCGAAAGGCGCATTCCTCGGCTGTGAGCTCGAGAGAGATGGAGAGAAAGAGAAAGAAAGAAAGAAAGAAAGAGAGAGAGAGAACGCGGAACGACAGGGCGAGGGAAGGCGCGTTGGGTATGCAGCGCCCAAATTTTTTCGTCCTCCATTTGTGAGCCGGCTACGATTACAATCAATTATATCGTGTTACCCGTTTAAAGAAACACAAAAGTGAGCGCAGGGAGTGAGACTGGGCAGGAGATGAAATAAAAGAAATGTTTACCGTTTCGCCAGGTCGTCAGAGGGAAGGGAATAAAAAAAGGAGAAAGAAAAAGAAGGGCGAACGCTCGTCTCGGTCGACGCTCGTTACGGATCGAGCGTGTACAATTTTGGAGCCCATTGCGTCTAAGTACACACGCCCCGGGGGATCGTCAGTCTACGTGTTCGACGCAGATAATTCCTTTGCAACTCGCGAGATTCAATACGTTGGGGTTATTGACTCTCTTCACTCGCACTGCACTCCGCTGGCAGAAACGATCGCGCTGTCAAGAGCAGATTCGCAGTCCGCGAGCGTGTGAATAAATCCGAACTGACGGTTTCGCGGCACCAGTTTCAAGGCTCGCGAACTTGCTCGCACTGAATTCGAGTCCCAAATTAGCGTTTAAATATACTTGTTCCATCAAGATTTCCGAATTCTTGCTACGTTAGTAGCGGCACAAATTGTTTCAGATGCGAGGCAAATTGTTTAGCGACGTGACCTCGCCGGTGCAGGATATGATTCGCTTATTTGGATTACTTTGCCAGTTTTTCTTCCCTGGCATCGTTTATTGCCTACCTTGTTGTCGCCGACCTCGGGTGTTTATTGCAGTGTAAAACACTGGCGATCGCAGCAGTAAACTAATACTTCCAGCAACGATCTTCCAGATTCACTGGGCAAATGATAAAAAGAGTATTAACAGTCGGTCAATTAATTAGCCCGATAACAAGCTCAAGGGTTCCTCCAATTAAGCGCGCCAGGTTTCGCGTTCCGTTATTTCTGTCAATTATAGTCTATCACTCTGTTGAACAAATCCTTGAGCCTGTATCCGGTCAATAAAAACAAGAGGAAAAAGCACGAGCGGCGCGCGTTCGCGAGCATACATTAATTTCTTTATCCGCCGATCTCGATGGGTAATTACAGCTGCGAAGATTTCGGCTAATTGAAATTATTGCCGTCCGCAACCTGCAGGATGCGTGTTTCTGTCATTCCGCCGTCACTTGCAACGCAAATCCGGCAATTAGGGAACGGAAAATAATATTTCTGTGCACTTGTACACCAGCCTGCTGTATTTCTCATCTCCGAATGTACAGTTAAGATGAAAGCGATGATCCTTTGACGTCGTATTTTTGTTCGTCGTCATATCTGTAAGAGTCATCATTCGTAGAGTCACGTACGTTGGATCACAACAATCGCGAATGTAAGGTGCACGAGCGCATTATCGAATATCATTAATTTACGCGGATGGGTCTAGACTTCTAGACACCGATGGGGAAATCGAGTCTAAATTACGACGAGGCAAAAGAGGCGGACAAGAGTCACGCGCGCGCGCGCGCGCGTTGTGAGCCAGCATAACTTCCCCTATCGCCGTGATCTTCGAGGCTAATTATTCACATTGAAATATTCAGCTTGGGCTTCGCCCGTCCGCGGAACCGATCGATACGCTGGATCCCGCTTATCGATCATCCTACCTCCGGCACCAGTCGGAGTCATTAGGTGATAAACGCCTGGCTCCTGCCGCGCCTGGGGCCACCACGGAGAACCCGAGAGCATTTACGAGTCGATGATCGATGCTCCTTAGCTCGGAACGCGGCAAAAGTCAATACCGGAGCGAAATGCCTCCTTCCTTTCCTCGTTCTTTCCCCGTTCGAAACGCGTCTCGCGTTTCCTTTTTCGCCGCTCTCTTTCTGCACCCTTTTCCTTCTACCATTTTCCGAAGATCTTCCGCGTGCGGCGACGGCCGGACACGGTAGCGGTGTAAGTGCGAGCACGATGCACTGGTTATAGGAACAGGCGTTAATGATCTCGGGGCCCGATACTTGATCTTATCCGCAAGTGCCACTAAATACCTGAAGATAGTTATCCCCCGAGGCGGCGCGGTACCTTCCGAGGAAGTCTTGAATTAAGCCTAGTTTATGCGCCAGTTTATCGCGCCGCGTTAATTCAACGTTGTCACACAAATGAACCATTTGCGCTGCGTAACATTAGTACGCGGGCACGTATTTACCTACGGGGTGCAGCGTACAATCGTGCATCATTGTAACGGCCATTCTGTTATCGGGGTTGCAGGTTGCTTACGAAGCGCTAGGCCGCATCTCATTTTTTCTGTGTAATGATCGATTTATCGGTGAAATCTTCCGTCTTTACGATAATCCCTCGAATTGCTCGAGTCGAAGAATTCATTCAGAACACCCCGTATACAGTCTCACGTACACTCCTTTCCGTCCCGTCTACGTACAGCCACCATGTTACTATATGTTTCAGAGTGTTGGTATTCATATTCTCGAGAGTGCGCGAGACGGTACCTTCCAGGCTGGTAACATTACGAGACGAGCTTACACGGGCCATTACTCGCACGTAAATTGATTCTACGGCCTATGATTCGCGTCCAGGCTAACGGCCCCGCCGCACTCTGATTATATTCGTCCGCGAATCATAGTAATTAATTATCGATGTAACTCTAATGACTTCTCAGGGCACTGTCATTAATCCATACCTCCTGACTATTACCCGGTCGGATAATGTCCTCTGTAATAAGTACGGCTATAAAATGCTTCCTTGATACGTGGCTGGACACGAAATCCGGACGACGATGAGGTTCACCGCGCATGCGTTTATGTGTGTGTGTGTGTGTTGCGCGAGGAGCAAAAGTCGTGTACTTGATATGCGCCGGTTTTTGCCACCGACATCGTTTCCAACGGCACAGGTGCGCCGCGCGCGCCGGCGCGAGAGAGAGAGAGAGAGTTACGCTCGCGGTGGATATAACTGTCATCAATTTTACACCGCGTTACACTCGCCGGCGAGCCAATGACAATCTCGTCGAAATGGAAGCGGCTTCGATTCGCGCACGTGTTTGCGCGCGGTTTGTTGCACGTTTCTGAAAATGCCCGGCAAAACAGGTAGCTCCGAGCGTAAAACAGGTAGAACGAGGTATATAATCGAGGCCGGAGCTGTATAACTGGAGCTTACCGAAAGCTCGTGCGCCGTGTACGATCGCAATATCGAGGCTGCGTAATGTGCGTCGGCCCTCTCGCATGCTATACGTGGCAATCTCGAGCGGGCAGGTACAAAATTGCACGTGTGCCAGCGTGCAGCCTCCGATGGCTAGGCCTTCCTGAAATTCATCTTTGCATCATCCTCGTCGAGGCTATGCGTAACGTGCGTGGCGAGCGTGTACGGCGCTGTTGGTTTCTGAAAAACCGCCTTCGCCTGCGTTTCCATACAAGCGCGCCGGCCGAGTACGAGACGTACACCGATACTCTACAATGTTCCGCGCGGACGGTGCCAACCCAGTAACGAACGACCGCCGTCCATCATGTTTTCAATTTCCTGCGCCTTTATGATCCTCCCTTCTCGACTTATAATATGTATAATAATAGCATATCGCGTACGTACGACTGTCGTAAATAGCGTGTCAGGCCGTGAGCCTCGCGGATGCATAAAGTTTCTCTCTCCTCTAAAGACAACTGTCCAGCATCGGTCCCCCCCGCAGAAAACGAAAACGTCGAAGCAAGAGAAAAACAGAAACGCACGCAGTTTCCGTATGTTCGGAATGTCGACATGCGATAAGAGAAATTATAAGGAGAGGAGCACGTAAAAGACGAGGACGCGGATGATGAGCATGTTCATGAGCGGAGGAGAGCGGCTTGCTCTCGCGCCATCGAATCTGGCCAGTGTGCGCGAGTGCGTATGGCCGGTGTTTGTGGCCAGACCGAGTGCGGCAGATTAATACGATAGCAGAGCGAGCGAACCTGCGGAGAAATTGCATGTTATAGGTAATTGGCAATTTCAGTAACGCGATACCGCTATCATCTGTCCGCGAGTGCTTCACCCGCGGGTGTTGGCGCTACGCGACGGCGTTGGGGCGGAATATACGAATATCCTCCTCCCGCCGCCCTTGAGGCCTCCTCCGCGGCAGAGGGGAAAAGAATCCTCGAGATCGGTATTCCCTCGGCACACGTAATAATGCCAACACCGTACTGACGCACGGGCAAATTTATGTAGGCATGCAAAGTGCCTCGTGTAAGGGACACGCTGATGCTCGCGACTGTTTCGATTGTGTGCGGCAGGAATTCGAAGACGGAGGAGGGGATAGTGGTTTTCTGCCGTGGTGGGTCGGTAAATCTAAACATCCGTGGCTCTAATACGCAACGTCACGTCTCGCGCGTGTAGGCTGCGGCTAATTTATGCGCTTAGCTGCATCTTCAATTTGGATTTTTGCGGTTATGTAGATTAGACGTTCGCGAGCGCCGAGGACGGGAGGACTATTTTCGAACGGTCGCTTGTTCGGTCTCCTGCATTTCTTTAACATCAATCGATTCGTCGGCCATCGACAACGTCTTCGTTAAACAGTCTCGCGCTCACATCTGCGTTCCCCGACGGTTTCGTTCTGTGTCACACCTGACGGAGCTTGCGTTTCCATTAATATCATTCGCACATCCCGCCGCGCCGGCAAATTTATGCAGATATGCCGAGTGCCGGCGCTGTACGCGGATATGTGCGAGTGTTGTTTCGCGAGCCGGTGAATCGTAAGGGGATAGAGTAAACGGAGAGCGGCCGTTGGCATGAGAAAAGGGGCTAAGGTTCGTAATGAAACCGTATAACGTGATTAATTGACGCCTCGTGGGATCAAGATACGGCCGGGAGTGTGTAAGGAAGTGCGCATCTTTTTCCGCAAATATCTTCTCGAAGACCGCGCACTCGAGCCCTTTCCACTTTCCACTCCTGGGGGTGTAGCCGCGTTCGTTATAACGACTCGCCTTTCCGCCGTCGGATGACCGTAAAATCAATGTTAAGTTGTGCTAATTGAATGTACGCACACCCGGCGGCGACCGTTTCGCGGGCAAATTTTTAACGTGATTCGCCACCCTCAGTTCCTTTTCGAATTTCGCCCCGCGGACTTTCGTCACGAGGGTCTAACGAGGAAATTGGACGGTACGCGGGTCGCCCGTATCTGGAATTTAGATGAGACGCATGCACGCGCACCACGCCTCCGCCGCATGTACGATTTTGCCAGATCGTGATCTCGCTTTAGTGCTCTTAATTAGGTGTATCGTATTATTTTGTGCAATGAACAGTATTCAGCCCGCCATAACGAGGATAATAAAGATAATGATGACGTTGTAATGACGATAATGGGGCATAACAGTCGTCACTGCTACTGCTATTCTAATGAATACTGACGTTAATTACTAACATTAATGTTGACGGCGTTGGCGCTAATGACGTCGAGGTAATGTGAAAAGCGCGAATTACTCGCTGCCCTCTCGACGTGGGCCAGAGAGTGCAGTTTGTGCGCATCGGGGCAATAATTACGTACGCACCTGTCTGTAATATTATTTTTAGCATTACAAAGTTGCTTCTGCAATCTCCTCCGGCTATCTTTATATCTCTTATCTGGCTAGCAAGCCGGCTGGCTGTGAGCGCGGATCGAGAACGACGATTAAAAATAGATCCGGAAAAGATGTGGGCGTTGATTACCGGCTATGATTATCACGCAACATTATTTCACCGGGGCACATTGCTGCTTCGCACAGCTACCGCGTTTGCTATTTTATTTCATCCGCCTGATACATCGTTTACGCTACACTAAGGTCAGTCGTGAGCCTCAATACCTTGTTAGACGTAATTTCGCGAATGCGCAAGCGCCTGTGAGTATAATTTGCGTCGCTTTCAAAGTTTTATTTCGCTAAACGCGAATTATTCCGACGCCAGCGGTTAGTAACGCGGAGAAGTTACATCTCGCTACATCGTTATATCGAGAACATACATAAAGAAACCGCATCGAAGGCGCATGCGTGTCATAGCCGTTCCGCTAAGAGAAAACGAGCATGCACATATACTCCGCGGCCACTTAAGGCTAAAATAAAGGTAAGCGCGTAAGTTAGTTCTTTTTGTGGGAGCGGGCAGAGGCTCGAGAATCGTTGGAATTCGCCCGTCTTACGCACCGTACAATGTTAACTCGGCGTTGAACTTAATCGCATGCGATAAAGCGCGGAACACGTGGCGTCCTCTCTGGTCCCATAAGGGTGGCCCTGGGGTGAGAATTTTTCCGGATTCGCTCGTCTTACGTGCCCGGCCGTAATCGTCTCGCAATTGGCGTACCACGAGGGAGGACTCGCCGGTGCATCGCGATGCACCGGCTTAATGCACCGATATAAATGCGCGTCCGGTATCTGGTTCTCCGCTCATGCTCTCCATGGCGGACATAGCGTAATTTAACGTCCGTACTCGCAAGCCCGATATCGCCTATCCCAGGAAACTCCTCCGAGTGGCTCTAATGAACGGCTTTCGCTCGGTTTCCGGTTAAGGGACTCCGCCGCGAAAAAGTCCACCTTAAAACAGCACGACCATGTCGGCGGAATAACTTTCTCCCTCCGGTATCTGCCTGCGGTATCAGGCCGAAGGGGCAGTAAAATCGATAACCAACTTATCGTCGCATAGGTATAGCTTCGCGTTCAGCGAACAATTCTATCGCGGAAAAATGTTACGGCCGCGATCGATCGGACGCGCCGGTATCGAGTGCGGTCTCATAATATCAGCTGGAAAGTGGGGCGACAGAATTGGATCGCTTGTCGAATGAAAAATGAAGGAAGGCGGGAGGGGTGGGGGAGAAAAAAGAGAAGCCGGTGCAGTCGAAGGCGGGGCGAAAAAAAATGGGCCAATAATTTATCGGTCAGATCGGAGCGGCGTTTTTGCGCGATACCTGATGATATTGAATGTGCGTCGTGTTGATGACTCGCCGTGTGTGGAGGCGCAGGAAACGCCACGCTGCCGCCGGATCCCCAGAGGGTGTCGGGAGGATCTCGGCGAGAGAGGGCTATTATTAAAATTGATGTTGCAATGGCAATAAGCGGAATTGCCGGGTATTAAATTAAATTATTTTAATGCGGGAGCGGGGCGACGGGAGGATGCGAGGGGGGTAGGGCGATCACTCGAAGGCGCGGCTTGTAATATCCACCGCGGATCCGAAGATTGGACGTATACCGGCATGGAAAGTGCAACAATTTTGTACACTTTGATATACGGTGACCCCTTCGACCCGCAACGGCGTAGGTATCTCACGGTCTCCTCTGGAGCATTAACGGTCGGCATTTGCAATTTTCGTCCGTAACGCAAGCCGCATTTTTTCGGCTTCGCCCTTAAGCGAGCAACCCGTTCCGGCCATTGCGCGATCATTGCTTTCGTAAGGGGCACCCATTTCACGTTTACGCGATATCGGTGTTTGGGAAATGAAGTCTTCGCTCGGGATCTACCCTCGTCGCCGCCGCCGCCGCCACGCCGGCAGCATATCTCATCGGATCCAATTAACCGCGAGCGCGAGGAAAACGCTGGACAAGCGGCGAAACGCAGGCATGCGTTGTAAACGATGCGAGTTTACATAACGTAAATTCGGGAAAAGGAATTATGACTGCCAGTTCGCGCCGAAGTGGTCGCCGCTATCCTCCGCCTCCTCCCCCTCTCCTGCTCGGTGGAAGGATCCCCGCGGCTTAGGGCCCCTTATCGAAGAATAATCAAGCTGTGACTTAATGAAGATAGTAAATCAGTCGTAGGGACGCATTCTCCGGTCGGCGGACCACGTTCAACAATTTAGCCAAGTTATGTTTTGAACGCGGCCGCTTTAATAGGCTGAGAAAATATTCGCGCAATTAAAATTCGCGCCGCGTACAGAGAGACAGAGACAGAGAGAGATAGAGCAGAGAGCGTTTGTGCGCGAATGTTGAGAGTAGAGGCGCGTGCGTATCTTACTCCGGAATAGTGCGTTGGCCGGCGCAACTATGCGTTCTATAATCTTAATTGTAATTATTATCGTCGGTGCCGGCAGTAACGTATCGTCGCGTGCAACGTCGCCGTACCTTCCTTCAACGATAATCAGCGAACTTCTCGAGGTCTCTATTAGCGGCAAAAGTTAATTAGCCCGGCTGATTTTTGCGCACCGTCACCCTTCTTCGGCCACCGCCGCCTCTTGAATATTTTTCTCTGCGTCCCTGCCAACTTCCCCCTCACCCCTCTCCTCTCCTTCCCTTCCGTGCCGAGACTTATCTTAATGCCGCTCTTACGGCCTCATTATCATTATCATTAGTCTCGGCGTGCAACCTTACGCGCGTACTCGGTAGACAACGTACCTAGTTCCCCGTTCTATGGCTCGGGAGCACATTTAAAAATCGCCACGAATGAGTACTTCGCAGCCTCGGGCAATTTCGAGCCTTCCCTCGCACGGATATTAATGTCACGATGATCGCTTCTAATTAACCGATCCGCGTTGCGTTCTATCGCAGCTAACATGCGTCGAATTAACACGATTTCCGCGGCGTTTCGCCGACTGCCTCTTGCCTGTTTCCCTATATTCACGCTCGGGCCAATTGATTCGATGCCTTCCGCTATCTTAATGCCCTATCAATTAAATTCTTTCGATCGCGCCCCTCAACATAGTGCTTACGTTCTCCTTCGCTCACCGGCCGCTATCGGCGTCGTCCATTTCAACGAACTAACCGGTCATTGAGGCAACTTTTTCCACCGGCGCGCGGCGCGCGGCGCGGACGTTAATCGGCGAAGAACAAACAGACATACGCCCGTGGCTTATGCCGGTCGTTCGACTCGTCGATGTTTGCGCCGTCTCTTTGCACACTCTTCGAAACGGCGAAACGGATCGCCCTTGGGAGAGATCTTCACGCGGCCGTGAAAGCAGAGTCTCTCTCTCTCTCTCTCTCTCTCTGTTGCGTCGAACGCAACCCTCTGTTTGCCATCGAGGCGCGAATTACGACTCCCCAGTGTCAATACGCCAGCTCGCGGATATTTCACTGTCTTCTTCTTCCTCCGCTTCTTCGACTACTTCTTCGTCGTCGACTGTCGCCGGGCGGCACGTTCTTTCGCTTCTCATTCTGCGCCACTTTTGCACATTAAGGCGAGTGGCCGATGCATAAAGTTTGTGTGACGACGCGAAGACGGTGCGAAGTTTTTCAGCTGATCGAGACTTCGTCTCGAGGACAGAAATTCTTCACGGTCGAGTGTCTGGAATTATATGTAAACCTGGAGGTTAACTTTGACGCTCTCGGGTTCGAGCATATGGCGATGACGGAAAAGGGCTGATTCGAATCCCTTACGCGGAATGCAGATATTACTTTATCGCATCGTTCGCGGTACATCAGTGTCCATAGATGCAGAGGGCCGAAGTTAATATCAGCATGCTTCGTCCAGGTAGCGAGGGATAAAGTAGTGCAAATAAACAGCATGTCCGACCCGTGTATAAATCCGTGGCGGATTGACGTCCGCGGTAGTTAGATCGCGTGAATCTCAGAACACATTGCACAAAGTGACAAAATCTGTCTACTCACGGCACGAAATTTTCTCCTCGTTCGACGGAACGGCCTGGCACGAAGAGCATGGCCGCCGGGACGTACGATAATGCGGCCGTTCGACACTCGAGTATCCTTTTCAGCGACAACTACAAGCCTCCAGTCGTCTTTACCCTTTCAAACGACTACATTTCCAGATCGGCGATCGTCCGTTTGCACGTCAATGCGCCCGCTTCTTCTCCTTGCCTCACGGGCATCGCGCTCCACTGGAAGGGAGTAACGAGATTCTTAGGCGCCTTTGGAACTATCCAGATCTACGTGTCCCAAGACTTGTATTACCTACCCACCGTGTACCGCCTTGAAGGCTGAGGCGCAATTCGAAGCTATTATTCGCCTTCCCTCCTATTCCTACTCTTCCGTCTCCTCCGCCTCCTCTCGCTTCGCGTCTCCTCGGCTTCTTCCTCTTCGCTTATACCTGCCGCGCACATTTTTCGGCCGCGACTTCTGGAAAGCTATATCGTCACCGGGATGCACCTGTCGGAACAGCGCAACAGGCCGAGTCCTTCGAAAGGAAGACGAGAACGTCAGGCCGGACACGTCGATGAATCATTGTGAAACGGGCATTGGAAACGTCCTCGAACCTGACGGTTGCACGTAGCCGACGTTAGGTGTGGTTAGGGTAAAAGGGGATCGTATGGTACTTGTCAGCGTGCACCACGCACGGTGGTCGATGTCATTCGATTCTCTTTTTCCTGCATCCTAACCCCCCTTCCCCACGGCGCTTCTCTTTCTCGCTGTTTCTTTCGCTCTTCTTCCTTTTTCTTCCTCTCTGCCTCGCCTCTCCCTCTCACCCGGGAGAAAACCCGATGAGTCTCTGTTATCGGTACGTGAATCGATTTCCGATCGAGTATATATCCCTCTCCCCTCGCCTCGTTCCTCTTGTCATCCACCTCCTGTTTCCTCCTACTCCTCCTTCACTCTTCATCCCCCGCTCCGTGTGTCGATAAACTATTCTCGCGTGCAAGATCGCGACGTCATGAATTATTCCAACGACTCCTGGAGCCAGGCGGCTCTCAGGGACGATCTCGTTGTCCTGCTAGAAGAAGCGAACGGGGGAGGGAGAGAAGGAGCGAAAGAAGGGAAGAGCATCGTCGTTTTGCTAGGCGGAACCGCTCCAACTGCAAAGCAGACATTGAGCTGCGAACCGATCGATCGCTCTTGCCTTCGATATTTTCGTCGAACGGAAGGATTCGATCGTTCGCTTCCACGCGTATTTCTCACTCCTTCCGATCGCCGGCTCGACTCATAAATTCCCGAGTTTCGCCAAACATCATTCGCACTCGACGTACTCGAAGCACGACGGGATATCGATTTAATCGGAACGATATCCCCACTCGCTGCCGAACGTTGAATCGTATAAAATTTGCCGGGGATCAAGTTTAACGCGCATCAAATGAATCCGAGGCTAATAACTATTAAATTTGATTGGCTACTAAATCGGATTACAAATCCCTTAATACACGATCCAATTCCTATTTTCATCTGTAGGCGCGCAATTTGTAGGTGGCTATCGCGTATGTTCTCTCTAAGTGCATTACACGATCGACTACGCAATGGCTCGGTATGGCTCGATACCGAAACTCGGCCTGGCGTGGAACATGCATGCACACACGGGGCCGAAAGCTATCTGGCGATGCCTCCGGGTCGTAATAAGGGCGCTCGACGTTACATACGCGCACTGGGTGCATGGGCGCGGTTTGCGGAGCTGGCTGCTTGCCTGCAGTCGTCGTCGTGGTTGATTCTGCCGGGCGGCTCTAAGGTGGAGGGAATAAAAAGAATAGGATCTCCCTCGGGCGGTCGTCCTTGCCCTCACCGGTCGGCCCACGTCAAGGCCACCTCGCTCCGGGCGCAATGCACTCGTCTCTATCTCCTTCTCTCTTCCCGTCTCTCATCTCTCTCCGATCCCTCTACCTTCCTGTCTCTCCGTCTCTCTCCCTTCTGGCGACTCCATCGCCACGCTCTTTCTTTCCCCTTCTCTTTCTGTCTACATTGCCACCGCTCTATCTTCTCTACCTTCTACGTTCTCCTTCTCGTCTAATATACTGCATCGCTCCACTTGAACTACCCTGTGCAGCCTGCTTGCAGCCCCCCTCTCTCTCGCTCTCTTTCTAGCAGTGCAGGTTGCACAGTTACAGGCGTCGCCTCATCCGTTGATTCTTTCCCTCCGCGTCATGGTCGTCGTCGTCCTTCTTCCACCTTCTTCCGCTGCCTTCGTCCCCCTTTGAGGAGCCCGCGGCAGTACACTGCGCGACAGATATCGCCTCTAGACTCCACCGCCGCCCTCTCTTCCTCCCTCAGCGCCCCGCTCGTCCCTTCTTCTTTCTGCTCTCTGTCCTCCCGTTCTATTTTTCTCCCCCAACCTCCCACGGTTGTCTATAAATATCTGGCGGCGTTATTTTTAACCGGGGATTGCGACACGCACGACGACGACGACGGCGACGACGGGGTAGTGTTGTGGCCGGAACGCGGGGAGGGCTTGAGAGAAGGTGGTCGACGGGGTTCGATACTTGCGATACTGCTGCTGGCGGAAACGGGTTTCGTCGCGTAATCCCGATTGCGGTTCTGCCACGCGATTGCACACGCCCGAATTGCCGCGATAGCGCAGGACGAATTGTGGGCTTTAGTGGAAATCGATTTTTATCTTACCTACCCCCCTCCCGCCTTTTATTTTCAGCGACTAAGTGAATTGCGAGAGGATTAGATGCTCGATTTAATCCCTTCGACTTGGCGATCGGGAAGTTTTATGGTTACGTAAGTCGTTCCGCTAGGGCGATGGAGAGAATTTCTTCTGTCCAGGGGCAAAAGACTCTCTCTTTCTCTCTCGGTTTCTTTCCCTCTAGGTCTTCTAGCCTCTTGTTTCTTCTCGACCTGAACGAGTGTGTCTGTTCAGCGGCAATCCAGCCAGGTGCACGCTCGCTATTACGTTTGATTATCGGCGAAAGTGGCTCGCGCGTTGGCGCCGCTCGCGGTTCGCTATAAATATCCGAGGCGGTGTTATTTTTAACTCACGGCACGCATAAACGACACGCAGGAAGAAGTCAAAGAAGGTATACAGATCGTCGTGAACGGGCGAGAACGGGTTTGTCCGGACCACACGTAATCTTGCATGTACCCACACGCTCGAATCGCAGTCTCCATCGTGATTGCGTTCCTCTTTACCTCTCTTCGTTGTCTGCTTCTTTATTCGAGCGTGCGATTACATCTCGTGCTTCGATTACATGCTCGCGATCATTATGCGGCTCGCGGAAAATTCCGTGTAATCTTTAATGACGAAAATCATAAATTATGAGAACATTTTCCGGTTATGTATTCACAGTGGTCTCTCAAAAATGCTACGTAATATTTCTTGACATTTCACGTCAAGCAAACGTGAAACTCGCTTGCCACGGAAAAACGCGAGACCACCGTCTCGCCGAACAAAGGAGAATACTGAATATTAAATTGACGAGGGAACAAAGGGCTCACGAATTACGTTGCCTACGTCCTACGGAACACGTCGAATTACGTTACAGCGGCGAGATATTCGCGTGCCCCGGTATGACCATGAATATTCACGACGAGTACACAACAATGTACCGGAATGCGTAGACGCGCGATATCGCGAGCGACGCGATCGGCAGGTCTGGCTGATCAGCTCGTCCGAGCGAGGAGCCAGAAGTAGACGGGTTGCGCATCCTTGACTGATCGAATGGTAGCGTCGTCTCGTTCGCCTTCTTCCATTCCGTCACCGTATTCGCCCCCGCGCAATGAACACGCTTTCGAGAGAAAGAGAGTAAAGTGCTTTCCGATGAGTAAGGATAAGACAGATGTTGTGCTCGCCGGTCAGGATAATCGAACCGAAAATGCTATCAAAGTTTAATGCTCGGTAATTTTCCGGCCGTACCTTATAGCCCCAACTCTCTTCTTTGCCAGCTTACGCGCTCTCGCCCCGTCTCGTGATCTCTTTTCCCCTCTCTACAAGCCATTCCCCTTCAGTCAGATCCTCTTCTCCCGTTCACCTTTCCTCGCATCCTCCTCGTTTCACCCTCTCGTTTCTCCATCTTCTCTCTCTACATCTGTCTCTCTTCCTCGTTCTCTCTTTCTTCGTTTCTTCTTCCTGCTCCGTCTCTCCCACCTCTCCCTCCCCCTCTTCTTTTTTGTCTTCTCGCTGCAAGTGTTCTCTGGAGCATGACGTCGGGCGTTGATTAGACCTTCACTTCTCTTTCTCCTTCTTTCCCTTTCTTGCTCTCACGCCTTCCTCTTTTCTCTCCTGCCCTCTCTTGCTCCCTGGGCTCTTTCACCTTCCACGGCTTCTGCTGCTTCTGCTTCTGCTTCTGCTTCCCTTCTTTCTATCCTTCGCTCTGTGACCTTGCGAAGGTCGGGTGAACGAACAGCAGATGATGCCGCCGTCGGAGTTGGCCTATCTAGACGGCGCTCTATACGCGTGCAACGAGAATTCACGACGACGAATCTCGCTTGCGAGCTGGAGAGAATTCGTACGTTGCACAGAGAGCGTCCTTCGGTTGTAGTCGGGCTTGACATTTGATGCTTCGAACGCTGGATTTATTCGCACGATAAAAACCGATCGAACGCATCTCTGCAATAAAGCGAACTTCTCACGTTTGCGCCTGGCTCGCTTCTTCCGCGACTTCCGCAAAAGTGTATTTGTGTAATGGAAATTCCGTACGGTTTGCCAGTGCCGCACGTCCCGCAATTAGCATACAACAAATCGTTAGTCCCAACGTGTTGAGGAAGTTGATAATCAGCGGATAGATGTTGAGGATGGGAAGATGCAAGGAGGGTGAGGAGAGCGGACAGGTTCAGCTGGGAGGGGATATCATGTTTCGTCACGCAATACACGATACGCGATACCTGGACACATTAGCGGAGCAGATCGACCTTGAAATTAAGGTTCTACGTAAATGTAAACGATCTTACATTATGTCTTATCGCCGATGCCTATCAATTGCGGACGGAAAGTATACGCTCGAGCCTATCATTCATTGATGTGTTTTAATCGGTTGCGAGAGGTCGAGTTTGAGCCGATAAATTTGAACGAGCTGCCGGGCTTCCGTCGTTTTATTAGCGACAGTGTGCTCGACGTCGTCTCGTCGCGAGACTTTCTTCGCATGGTAGATAAATTCACGCACACGAAAAATGGTTAATTGTCGCTTTCGACATGTGTAATCGTCGAAGCATCGACAGCTTGCGAACTAGTCGACAGCACCTTCGTTTAATTACCCATTTCCTCGCGCTCAGGCTGACGTTTTCAAACGCATCCCGTGCATTGACCTGCGATCAATGTTACGACGCCACTCTTCGTGCGCGTAGCGTGACGATTAATCAATTAACCCGACGAAGACGCCGGTCTTCAGTTTATGACGACCGGTATGACGGATGACGCTGCCACGGCGTGCGCGAAGTAAACGACAATTTGCAAATTAATGGCGGCGCCATTAAGCGGTCACCGCGTAAATCGTGAATGTCGGCTGGCAATCAGCAGGCAACGGGCGGCCCTCCTCTCCGTCGATGCGCGCCCGGAATAACGATATACACCTCCTCCAGCAAGAAAATGCCATTCCTTGGGACGAGCGAAGAAACTCGCGCCCGCCGCAAAAAGTGGGGCCCGATTGAATTCTGAAGACAGATTTCCCAGGGTCGACTTATGTGTTAGGTCGTTTACCTTCCGTGGTGGTACTTCTTTCGACTTCATAGACCAGCACGTTTTGCTTTGATGCATCGCAACTCAGTCACTTCAAACACTGCATTACAATTCAGTTTACCGAAATCACGTCCAACTATTTGTAGGACCGAGCGTACTCGACCTTCATATCCTGTCCTAGTTGTACAATAATCACGTGATTTATGTAACTGTGACTTAGCCTTTTGGAGAATGAAAAGGGGTAAAAAGAGTTTGTAAATGGGTGTAGCGGTGATACTTCGAAGACTGAACAATGCGTTAGTTGAAATTACACTAAACCAGGTTCCCATGTAAGACACGTTACCACTATCATCATAAGCGTTCGCAGAGGATCTTTTTACCCGAGCGCGGGTCAATCATCGTGACAGAGGCGTGCCTGGCGCGAAGCTTCTGCCATGCGTGGACAGCATCGTAGCATTACGAGCTTTTAAGAACCGTCGCGCTATGACGTGCCCGGTCTATCGTCCATTCGTTAACTCGTTTCTCATTAGAATCCAGGCACGCGTGTCATTACGCATCCAGCGCGATGTACGGCACGGAGCGAGAGCGGAGTAGCGAGGCGACGTCGAATATAAATCGCAAACTCACGGGGTTTTAACCACGAGGAATCGACTAATGACGGCGAGCGCGAAGTACTCACTAGTGTTGCGAGTGGTCGGAGTGCGTTACGGACAGCGACGGGGCTACCGTTCTCCTCCGCCGTCGTTATGCCTTTTTCAACGTGGGATGCTACGTTAGATGCTTCGTAGGGGTCGCCACGCATTGTGCCAGCCTAAGGACGGAATATTTTGTGGCCTCCCCTGCAGACGCGAGTGCGTCTCTTCCGCGGTTCTTCGTCTCGTGCACGTTGCCCTCTCGAGATTCCGCTTGTTATTAGCGTTACTGTCACTTTTATCATCGAGCCGGACCTTCGACCCAACCGCGTCGCCGTGCGGATGATGCTCGTTGCAGGCGGTAGTAACGCTTCAATATGCCCGCACGCGATTGAAATTCCGCAATTGATTAGCCATAGGAATCCTGCCGAGGAAGTGTTTGTTTCGCGTGGAAAATATCGCTGGCCGGCTCTAATCAGCATTCGGTTTTACGAAGTTCCTGAATCGTATATACTACAAAGAGTATAATCCCGCAGAGTACCACTCACGGTCAGTTGCACGTTCGTAACTCTCGCACTTTCGCAGACTCCGTACCGTTCTTTTTCAGTTGGCCAACTGGCGGTAGCAGTCCGCGTACTCGCATATGTTATTCGTCGCTCGTCTCGATAATGATCGCTCCGAAAATTATTCCCCGTCCCGACACCCAGTGCAATCGGCGCATCCATCTCGTCTGGTAATCGTCGCGACGGCCGAAAATTCCGTATTCGTTCTGACTCGGTATGCGGTTCCTTGAATTCCCGTCGGCCCGCAATGGGTTATTTTTGGGCGGCCCGACTGGTCGGGGGCGCGAACGTACACACTGTATTGGCAAAGTACAGGCGGTCGGGTACGTGATCTCGGAAAGCTCGGGGCGTGTGCGTCACGCACGTACGGCCGGCCTACATGCCACTTCGCACGATCGCGATCACGTATTGTCACGCGATATTCCATCGCGTGTGTGCGAGCCGTGACGTGTGCGTGCACGTCGGGCAAGTATTTCTCCTCACAGTGGCTTGCAGTCCAGGGCGCCGAGCCGCGTACGTATGTACGTACGTGCACGATTATCGAGGCGCGACGCGTCGGGTACATCTTGTTTACAAGTCGACGCTCTTTATAATTTCGCGTATAAATATGGGCGTGCGTGCTTTATTCGGCGTGCGATGCGCGTATTTCGGATAGGATGCTTTTTATGGGACGATTTTGTCGTGAATAAGCGTGAATAATTGAGGCGGGAGGATGCCGTGACGGGGGACGCAAGGCGACACTCTCCGACGATGTACGGAACACGGATGGAAAATGTTTTCAAAAAAGATCGAGATCGTCTGTCGGGTCTTGGAAAGCCGTTTTTATCGTGTTACGTGAAAATATACAAGCGTGACAGTTCGTTCTTCCTATCGGGCGTGTACTTCTGAGGAAGAACGGAAGTTCGAGCGCGGTTCTGCAGTATCTACTTTCATCTTCTTTCATCTGCCGGCACTCGCGAGGAGGGCCGCTCGTTTCTCGCTTTTCAGCTGGCGCAAAATAAACGAGCCGGTCGCTTCGGAATAAGCCGTAATTCATTTAGTCAGGAATGGCTAGGAATAGCAAAGGGCTTAGAGCAAAGACCCCCGCCTCTATTCTTCTGCCAGCACTCCGCCGTTTACTTCTCCGCGCTTCCTATTCTCATCGACTGCCGGCCGCAACAACGTGCATTTTTCCTCGCCGATGTATAAATGGTCTTACGGTACTCGGTTGCATAAGCTCACACGAGCTGTTATCAAAGAAGTGCCTTCGACATTATCCCGTGTCCGGTGATAAAGTATCAGAAAGCCTGTTCAATCATCTGTCCGTTACGTGGATTATGATGCTTTCCAGACTGAAGTTCACTTGAGAACTTCATTGGCGGGATCGTCGTCAGGAAATTGCTGGCATCAATGTTTCCTTAGTAGGGAGCTCCGTAAAGACCTAAATTGACTGTAACAAAATGCGTGCACACTTCGCTACAAAGTGCTGCCACGCGTATGATAAATGACTCTCCCGTGTAATCAGTTGGGCATTTCATTCGTGGAATTTCTACTCCGAGTCGTCAGGCTGTCTGGAAAATTGTGCCTTCTTACAAATCTTCCATTCGAACCTTCATTATCAGTATGAAGTATTGCTGAGGCGTATGGATTACAAATCGGCAATACTCTTGAATATGTATCATTATTCAATTCATTTAGATCAGGCCTGGGCAACTGGTGGCCCGCGTGCCACATTTCCCTTCTTCTTCCACTTCTGACTGACCCCCACCTTATTCTATCTTATCATATATCCGGTAAAGTATCCGTATTTTTTATATTATGTCGAATATCCGGTAAAGAGAAGGGGAGTATGGCCCGCGAGCCACCAGTTGCCCGGGTCTGATTTAGATATCTTCTTATGCTTACCAAACCTAACAACAAAAGCTCGATGCAACTCGAGCCCTTAGTCAGTCCCATTGAAAAGATTCATTGATTACGTTCCCACACTCATCATCGCTCGTTGCATACGTCGACCGTTAACGAATCCGGATCTTCCTGTGTCCCGACGGGCCCCCGAGCTTTCCACGGACTTTTCACTCGGAAATCATGAAGGGTAATCACTGGCGTTCAGCTTCTCGCAAGGGGGAGGTGGTCTCGGCCGCGGAAAATTACCCCATAAATTCATCGCGTCGGTGCGTTCGCGGCGTTGCGTTGGTCGGAATACGAGTGTTCCCGTGGTCGTTGCACCGGTGCACCGTCGCAGTGACACTTCTTCATAAACGCTGGTACTGACTCGGAATGATGAAGGGCGTGGAGCAGAAAGCGCAAGAGTGGCGAGACCGAGGCAGAGAGTAAAACAGCCGAAGGAAGGGGTGGTGGAGTAAAGGAAAAAGGAGGGGGGGGGGGGGAAGAGACGCGTTTACCTTTGTTATTTGCATGAACGCTTATAGCTTCGGGCGGGCATACACCTTTTGCCGTTCGCGGACTGGCAAGAGCGCGCGGGCTCTTTACGACCGTTAAAATATAACTTCCTGCGAAGAAGACGCGGATAATAACTATGAATGCCTGCCATAAGGACTTGATCTGCCGCGGTGCCAGGGCCGAGGGCATTAATGACGCATTCCATTTGTGTGTACCTACGAGGAGGGCCCTCTATAACTCCCCTGATTCGCCTACACCCACTGCGCGCGCTCTGCTCCTGCGGCGCCAGAATCTCACCGCCAGGATTGTGTCAGTGTCCTCGGTGCTCCGCGGCCGTGTCCTTCGGTGATAAATCGTTATCCTCCACGTGGGTAGGCCCTCTCAAGGCTCAACGCTTCGCGCTGCCCGCGATGTTGGCCGTATCGACGTCACTGATCTCAGGGGGGTTGATCGTAACAAATTGCCGCCGCGGCCTGATCGAAGGATCTCTCGGTCTCGGTGAAAGGCGTGCACGCGCCGGAAAGAAATTGGCACGGGGAGGAATGATGATACGGCGAGTGGAGAGAAAGGAGAGATGAAAGTTTGATGAGGGTGTCTTTCTTTCTGCTGCGCCAGAAGAATTCATTTTCATTGCATTCTTCGCTGCGGCATCGGATGCGCGGCGTGTAATGCGGTCGGTAATGATGTTGCGGTTTTATGAAAAATTGGAACGTACGTTTATGTAAGTTTATGTGCATAATGAGTACGCTACTATGTACAAACGATATAGCAATGTACTAATAGTACGGTAGCACGGTAGCACAGTATAAGTTGCTGCATCAACTTAATGTCAGGTCGTTGCATAAATGTATCAGAGAAATCATACATAAACGCGCTAAACACCGATATTCCCAGGCGATGGGGAACGTTGCAACGTTGTGAACTTCTTTATACCGTGCACTATCAGAAGGAAGCTGCTGAATTATATTCTGCGCGATCGCATCGACTGTTAAAACGAGCATGATGAAGAACGAAACCAAATAGGCTGAAACATGACGCTGGTTTGCACGTCGACGCATTCGCACATCTTTCAAGTCTTTCAAGCATTGTTATGGGGCTGCGGAGTGTCGGAGGGTGTAAAGATCGCGACGGACGATTTAAGCTGTCCTCTCGGACAAACGTCTCTCAAGTGCATGCCACGTGCGTGATCGTCTTTCAGCATCGCATGCTCCGTGGTTCGATGATGATCCATTGAATCGAGCAGCCCAAGAGTCGTGTTCGCGATGCAAAGTAAGGACAAACACGACGTCCAGTCATGAAAGCGAGACGGGACGATATCAATTTTGTTGGCGAACAAACTATTTTAAGATGGCGTAACAAATTTAGCAGTTTTAACAACACCGTATTTTTGACGTGCTACACCTGTAAGATGATTACCCGTACACCCGTTTTCATTATTGCTCTTTTTCGCTCGTTTTCCTTTTCTCTGTGCGTCCGCGTTGAATTATTCATGGATAACTCTTTGAATGCTCAAGCCCAGTACCGATAAATAGCAGCGAGAAAAGGATGTCCGTATTGTAAAGAGGCGTTGGACAGAGGTCGGACCGGTCAGGCTGTCAGGATCGAGAATAAGCGAGATCTATCAGGCTCGTTTGGCTACCGGCAAGAGTCTCGGGCTGCAAGAGAATCGGTATTCTCCGACTGCCACTCCTGTTGGGCTTCAGATTTTCACGAGGTATCAAGATGTTGTCGCTGCTTAAGTTCGCTCTCTTGTCTGGCGACGATACCTCGACGCTCATTCATTTCTGCTCTTGTAACGCAGCCATATGCGGTGATGAAGTGTCAGTGGACGGAAGCCTTGGCATTTGATAAGTATTCCCGACTCTACTGTTATCGTGCAGGGTATGATGAAGCTAGTTACTCTCCATTTATACGCTTTATTACTCATTCTTCTTCGTTAGGCAGTACGCACTTCAATCTTCCGTGATTTTTCTCTGAAAATGTCAACTTTGTTAGTACACATACAGTATGCTTCAGGCTTATAGATCTACAAGTTATCTGCGGCAACAATTCTGACGGACAACTGATTTTAGCCCTTTCATTGTAAAAATGATTTTACGGCAAGATCCACATTGATAGGCATTTCGAATGTTGATGCGCGGTTTTGCGTTAACCTTGACCATGCGGGGGTGATCAAACACCGGCAGACGAAGACAAACATCAGAAGGCCTGTCCGTGACACGCCTAAGCGGCTGAACGGAGGGGTCTCGGCATTGCATTTCGGATGAATATGCATGAGTCGACGAGCACTTCATAATATCATTCTGCCATACATCAGCCGCAGACCACCAATTTACTTTAGCCACTTACCACAGCGGTATGTGCCACGTACGTATCGACTCTCGTCCGTACCACCAGCGTTCTCCGTCTCTCTCTCTCTCTCTCTCTCCCCCCCTGCCTTTCTTTCTTTTCAATCGCATCCCTTTTCTGCATTCGTACGCCTATCATTCCCTCCTCACCATTCTTCGACCCTTTTCTCCGGGACCGCTTGCCTATTTACATAAAGTTTATTTACGACACGCTGATTTATCTTCCGCGCGATCGCCCACTTTCTTGGGCGACCGCCTAAGTGGTTTATGAGAATTTTTCCGCGACAATGAAGGAACGATTGGAGACGACGTTCCGTTCCCTAGTGGGGCGCGAGCGCGAGCGCGAGCGCGAGCGCGCGCGCTCTCGGTGGTAACGACTGGTAATGGCGATGGGCGGGGGACGACTTTATTGCCCTGTCGACCAGGACTTACGACCTTTGCCCTCGCTTCCGGCCCGATCAAAGCATGGATATTCTCGATCTTCGCCTCCGGGGCAATCAGGTGTCCCTTTGTTGCGGCGCACATCATCCGTTTGTCCCTTGCGCTCCGCCGGTCGCGGAACGGCCAACTTGGATATTGATTTCACTCGGATTCCAAACGCCCCCGATGTTATGGGGTCATCGATCGGGAAACTGTTTCCGTGCATCGCAAACGAAGTGGTGTCGGGGGTCTATGAACCTCCTGCGACCGATGGAGTTTGATTAAATGCAAAGTCGCCGAACGTGCGACGATACGGCTGACATTTGCATCCGTTTCAATTTCAGCGTGCGCCAGATAGAGCGTTGCATTCCGACAGGGTAGAGAGTGAGACGAAGCAAACGAAGAAGAAGAAGAAAAGTTCTTTATAAGTATAAGCACTCTTAGGTACATCACCGCGCGCATTTGAAGTTTCTGCAAATCTTATAAAACGAGTAAGACCTCGAGTGATAGCAATTAATTTACCTCGATGTTCCCGCGCAACATCCCTCCGCGCGAAATGCACTCTAGTTTCTCGTGGGCCTTCTTATTCTCTCTCTCTCTCTCTGTCTCCCTCGAGCCGTGCGCGCCGTCCAATCACACCTGCTCGATCTTGGAAGGTGCCCGCTACCGCTGCGCGCCGTTCTTCTCTTTTGCCGTTTTCTCTTCTGGCTGGCGACAGAGCCGGGAGGAGAGTGCAACAACAAATCGCAGATCGTGTGCGTGAGATAGTTTGGGGTGGTCACGTCCTCTCGTCTACACGGTAGCACGGCGGACCCATCATGGCCTCCGCTCGTGCAGAAATCCCGAGAATTGAATACGCCGTCCTGCAGGCCATGAAGGGCGGATGAAGGGGCGAAAAGGGACGGCAAAAGAGACGGAAAGGACGAAATGGGAGGAGGGATGCTGCGGAGATTTCCTTCCGGCTCTTCCCGATTCTGGATCGACGACCGCTCGGGCAGGACTGCCTCTCCGTCGAGAGATGCTTCACTCTTCCCTTTTTTTTTTCTCCCTTTCTCTCCCCTTTTCCGCCCCCTCCCCTCGCGCACGATAATGGAATTCCCACGGTAACGGTAGTTTTTTCAACGCCTTACGATGATTGATGAGGTTTTTACCGATGTTCGAAGATTGCGGAAGACACGCGTCGCGAGACGCCTGGTTTCAAGTCCCGGTTCTGAGGTCTCCGCGAGGTTGTCAAGTGGTATGAGACAAAGGCATCCGAAGAATGTGCTGTGCGTTGTACGCGCAATGGACTCGTGTAATTCACTCGGCCCGCACGTCTTTGTGCGGTAATATGCGATGACTTCGCCAAATGGATAATACCATTAAGTTTATCTATCGGCGACATGGGCCGTAAGTCGTTTAAGTGGGCGTTTACCTGCGGCCGATGAAATGCGACGTGCGTCGATTGAATGTAGTCAACAATGGAATTCGCGAACGATAAGATTGCCCGCACGATTGCTACATCTCAGCGGTTAAGTATTTGACGTGCTAAACTATCGATGTGTCTACAAGGTAACGTTATAACATAAGTGCCTGATTTATACCTTTCCTTATTACTATTCCGATTGCGCTGACTACCGCTGCTCCAAAATCCTAATGAACGAGACATTTTTTCCACCGCTCATCTTACGCGCTTAATGACAGGTATTCCATCGGTTACCAAACGAGTACCGTACGGTTTCTAGAAAATCAGCCGACGCCAACGAGATATCGTTAACTGCTTTTCCCCAAATCGAGACCACTCGCCTTTGTGCTCTCCCGCCTTCGTCGGACGCTCGGAGATTGAGATTTCGACACGTGTGACGTGTTTGCCAGGACACACGCGGCAGTACGTGACCATCGGAGCATTGATCTCACGAAAGGGCCCTCTTCAAACTTCCAGCGCGTTTCAATCAGGCGCCTTTTTTTCGTCTACCTTTCCGTCGTGTCGACCTGCGCCCAACGGTATCGCACTTTTTTACGTCATCCCATCACATTCGTGTTTGTACGCCCAAAATTCTTCTGCCACTGTCGCTCAACACAAGTGTAACGGTAGAATTTAATTGACAAAAGCCCTCGCGTTTGACGGAGGTTTCAAGATGTTGCCCGATGTAACATGTTGTTTCTGATCAAGAAACACCGTCGTTTCGATGATATTTTTTCCGGCTGCACTGCAATGTCTTTCTCTCCTTACGTTGGTTTTCCTCTTTCTCTCTTTCTCGGAAAATGTCCAGCAAGCAGCTCTTCAACGGTCCCTTTGAAGGACCCTCAACAACCGACCATTCTCGGTGCTCGTCGTCGGCGAAATCGTTTCTTCGTCTGCCCGTTCCCATTTTATTTTCCGCAGAGTCTGCCGAGTGGACGGAAGGAATAAGAGAAAGTAAGAGAGTGCAAAGTTGGTCGGCAGGAGAGAAGCGGGAAAAAGGCAGAAGTTCGCGACCTACCATAACACATCTTTATTACAGTGCACAAATTGGGAGGTCGAGAATTCTGAATCCGTGCTCTCCACCAGTTTCTCGCACGTCCGACCGGCAAGGCGCCATGCGAGGCGCGCGTAACGAAGGGGCATCGGCTTAAATGGAAACGTCGACACGTAAAAAATCCGCCGGCGCTTACCGGCGAAATTTACAGCAGCCGATTATCGTATCTCTCCCGCCACCCTGGCGCGTTAATGTTCCGCGGGGAATTCGTCGTTACCGGGTATCTCCCACGAGCCGTGTCTCGCGCAGAAACCACACTCCCGTTTCTTCGTTCATATTGCACACTTTGTGCAAATCTATTGGACAATTACGTTAGAACATCTCCACATTTTCATCCCTACGTCTCTATCCCGAGGCTATTCTCGGCTCGCGCGTCTCAGAGTCGAAGGCTGCTTGGTTATTTACGTGCTGCATTACGTCCTCTAACGTGTCCGAAGTGGGCCTGGCGCGCAAAAATCCATTGAACGTCTTTCGTTTTCGCCGGGGTAAAGAAGAAAAAAGGCGGAAAAACGACTTCTCGTTGGAATAGCGCCCGCGCGAGTACCGTTTAATTGAAAGTCAAATGACTGGTGCGTGACGCGACTGCCGGAACTCTCACCCTCGCGTCGTCCGTGTAATTCCCCATTTGTTAGCGGATTATTTTCGAGGCACGTCGCTCGTGGAATGGCTCTCGTGCGCGGTGATCGGCCGGACGATCGAACGCGAGCCAACCCGGGGCCATTAGCGGAACGTGGTAATATCCACGATCATTATTATATCGGAGTATCATTTCCCGCGATGATTATAGGAAGCTCGCTCTTGCTCGTTCCTACCGGACCCCGTTCCTATATGAGCGAATCAAGAGGAAGAACACGACCAAGAAGGAGACGGTAGAACGAGAGGAAGAAGGCTAGGCTTGCGTGCCCCTGATGGCGTGATGCAAAGATCTTTTTTGCCGTCGTCTCGTCCTCGCCTTTTGTTTTTCACACCTGCGCAATAAATTCGTCTGCAATTAAAGAAGTACGATTGTGCGCGTCGCGAAAGGGAGGGATCTCGGCTGTTGTACGACGTGTGTCAGCTGGAAACTTGAGTCTGATGGATGACATCCATCTTGGCTGATCCACTCGTCGTGATTTCTCTGATCGTACAAATTCGGGGCAAGACGAAGTGGAATGCGTCGAATTACGCGCTAACTTGACTGAGACGGACGAGTGAGCGTTCTTTCTCGTTCTGTTCTCCTCGCCTCTGACATAGAGGCCCACGGAGACGTTAAGGCATTAACTTCGTCGACGTAAACAGGATTTCACGGAGCTCGTTAGAGCCGGCATATAGCCGTGGCCTTAGATGCGCGCAGATTACGTATTTGCGCAGTGACGGCTTGTGGGAGATTCAGGTTGCACGAAAAGAAAGAAGGAAGGCGTTGGAGGAGGCGAGGAGCGACGGGGGAAGAAGAAGGAAGGCGTTGATAAAAATCTTCCGGAGGTAGCAGTAGTGGAGGACGCGCAGGATGATGATAAGAGGTGGCACCTCGCGCGCTCTCTCACTCTCTCTTCTCTATCTTCCCTCTCCTTGCCATCCGTCGTACCTCTCTTATCCTCCCCCCTTCCCTCCTAATCCCACCGATCTCTTGGTCGGTGGACAGGATGGAATCATGTCGGCGACCTCGCAAGGCCTCGCCAAGGTCGTACGTTGAGCTCAAGCTGCCAGCAGGAGGTGTTCGCTACCACCACGATAGTCAGAACTAGCAGAAGCTTCACCACCACTACCATCAGCCGTGGCCGCCGTCGCCATCGTCATCATCGTCCACGCCGTTGCATCGACTTCGTGACTCATTTGCCGACGAATAGACGCCCTTCGCTTCGCTCGCCTTACTCGTCTTCGTCTTTTCCTGCCTTTTCTTTTACGCGGGATTAGGGATATCGATAGCGACCGTTTTTACTCATCCGAACGGATGTCGGGTAATGCTGGAAGAATTTCTGAAGTGGTCGTGCGAAAATCGTGATGGCAGCATGTGATCTTCCGTGCACTTCTGCGGAAGAACCTCTACTTGCAATCGGCTCAGAGTAGTGGCCAGTGGGAATCGCTTTTGGTCGGTATCCAACTATTAGCAGTATAAGCGTTAGAAGTGCAATTTCGTGAGCGTAGGGAACCCTCTATTTCTGCCTCCCACGTTTCCGTTGCTCGAATCGACTTAAGTTCGACCACTCGTAAGGGGCCAATATCGGCAATCTTGTCTAGTAGACGATCCTCGGGAGCACTTTCCCAACTGATTCACGCGTGGTCCTTCCGAAACCCTTCTCAACCGTTCCGTTGGGGGTCATCGGCTCGGATCGCCGTTTCGAAGAAATTTATCTCACCGCCAGCGTGGCAAAAGGGGTTAGAGCTTGACTAGGATCGACAAGGTGGGGGTATCGTAATCGGATAGCCGACGCGCCAGTACTGTGGCCTGGCGCCATTTTATTAAATCGCCCTGACACTACATTTCCTTTCTTCGACGTCCGAAGTAGGGATTGCCAAAACAATCTAGCTCACGATTCTTAATTCTACTCTAACGGAAGTGAAGCGTCGCAAACAAGAATCTCCCCCCAAAAATGCAAACCTCTATATTACGCTCTCTGTTACATTGTTCATTCGTGTCAATGTAAAAATCAGATAATTTGGCGAAATAGTTCTGGCCGGCACGTTGTGAACGGAGCCTTATGGTTCGTTCAGGCGATGAGGATGAAGAAGACGACGACGACGAAGACGACGACGACGTTCTCGAGCGTTCGGCGCGTCTCTTGGCGCCAGGCGCCCTTCCTCTCGCAAGACGCTCCTTCGTGCGCGACTTCAATTACCTTACGCTCGCGAAAACGAGCTTCGTTAATCAGATTTAATCTGCCGGCGGGATATAGCCGCGGCAGCGCGAAACTGACCGGCGATTTAGTGTTCCAGTAATAATTAATATAACCCGGTAATGGGGTTCATTAATAAAAGTCCGGTATTCAGGGACAGTGGGAATTATGATGTCGACTCGGCTGATTGTACTCCCGGCTTTTCTGCAAAACTTGCATATATCTCATGCACGCCCAAGGCAGCTGTCTTCCATGCCGGAGAATGTACAAATAACGAGACTGGAAAAAATGTCTTGTCCCTTTTGCGCATCTCGCATTATTTGCGCGAGACATTCTCCCCCTCGACTATCGCAATTAGCGGACTTAATGTGTTGTCGATTCGAATATGTACCGCGGGCAATATGTTAATAGCACCGTAATGCGACATGAACACGGCGTAACTTCCAAGAAAATACCACACGGGCGTGGGCTAATAAAATAACTGTTTCACGGGGCCGTTTAATGAGGAGAACCCATAAATTGTCGGCTACGACTCGAGGGGGATGTAAACCGTGCAATTCCGTGCCGCGAAGTGACCAGCCTGCGAGGAGGAACTGGAATAGAGAAGGCCGATGTAGAATCACGAGGGACGACGCGATATACAAACGCGAGTCCGACGATTATGCGAACGGCGTGTGCGATACGAAGGTTCGATCCGCAGCCGTTAAAGGCATCGATTCGTGTTCTTGTCCATCGATTTCCAGAAATGCTTCACCGAGATACCTCGATATACACCTTCCGGCGAAAAAATCTCGCCACCGCCAACTACCACATTCCTCGGAAACCTTCGTCTTTCGGAATATTTCCAAGGGCTACCCCCGAATTTAGAGTTCGCCGCCGATCGCAAATCATTCCTTAAGTCTCGGCGCTGGCACGCATGACCGGCTGATCTTCGTGTGACTTGAAATCGTACACGGTGAGAAACATTCGAAATACTCGTTTTAGCGTCTCGACCCTTAAAGCTCGATCTTTTATTCCAGCGCCAAGCCCGTCTGTCGTCGACAGGCGGATTCCTTTTCATTCTTCGCACGGATTCCTTGCAGTTTCGTCGTAAAAGTGCCTCCGGTACGGGTAACATAAATATCCGCAACGAAGGACGCGCATCAGGCTCCGTGTTAAAGGGACGAGCGTTAAATCATAAATCCAGTAAATTGCCCCCGAGCCGCGTCTTAAAGCCTTGTTCGCACCTATATAGAGAGAGGGAGAGAGAGCGAGAGTGAGGGAGGGAACGTGTAACTCGGGAACGTCGAGAATTTCATCGCGGCTTTCGAAGGATCTTCGTCTTCGAGCGATCGTCCATTCGAGTCTCGCACCGAGAGACGCAGAGAAGTGAGAAGCTCCGAATCATTTCTGTTTGAAATTTATTTCGCTCCATGACCTGCTAAGTTAAACGCGTTACTAATGACGAGCTTGCTACCTGCTGATGTACTCTAACACTGTCACTTTCCATGACAGCAGAGACCACCCTAGGCAGTCCCATAACGTACGGCTGTGCGAAGTGCGGAATTACGAGATGTTAGAGACCGTTAAAATATGACATTATTAATTTGCTTATTGTCGTTGTACCCTCTCACGCTGTGCAGGAGGCGGTTTGAGCGTAATGTAAGAAGTGCTTCGAGCGGTCGCGGCAGCCTATCGACAAGGCCGCTCCCTCTGAATAGAGAGATCTCAGGCGATCGGGTGAGACAGTCGAAGTCATTAAAGTCACCGGCGCGCGATTCCATATTTCGCGCTCGGATCCTGTTAGCGCGAATTATAGTTACGTTTAACGACACATAACGCTTCCCTGACGGCCATTAAGCCGTGATTACCTTCAGACAATAGCTTTTTCATATTCCGCGAGTCGTTAGAAGCGAATGGCGTAATAACTGAATTAACGAGTGTGTACGTGCATGCCGGTGTCCACGTAAATTTACGAGGCTTTTCTCAAGTGGATACTCGAGGGAAGGAGTGAGCCACGGATAACAGCGATAAAGGTGAAGAACTTAATATTACCTGCGGCTTTTAGCCATGACAGCTTTACGAACGAACAAGTAGAACGTGTTCCTTTGACGTCTTTTTTAGGTCAATTCGTTACAGGCGCCGCTTTTTGCTGCAGAGACAGTTCTTGAAGTACGAGTTATAGCTGAAGTTCGCCTGGCCACCGAATATGCTAAAATTGTCGAACGATCCACAAAGCATTCTCGCTCCTTGCCGGCGAGGGGAGGGGTCTCGGCGGGCAATTCGGCATTGAAGGGTCCTCAATTTTCATCGGCCAAACGAAAGTCCCGCTAAAATTCGTTACCGGCCTCTCGCGCGGACTGCGAATTCGGGCGAATCAGAGGCGTGTCCCGCCAGAATCGATACTCTGATCGAATTAGCCGCGCAGCTGGCTAACTCAATTCCCGTCCGTTTTCGCGAGGTAATCGCGTTAATATCGCTTCTGGAAACTGGAAGGCCGACCTCACCCCACCGACTTCATTAAGCACTACTGGCTGCCCGTAGTTTTACCACCTCGAAGGGGGTATACACCCCTTCCTCTTCTACCCTCGTCGAAGTTCGTTAGACAAGGCCCCCGATAACGGAGAGGTCGGGCTATCCTCTCCGAGCCCCTTCAGTCTTTCGTCTCTTAACGACCGGTATCAAGAAGCGTTCTCCGTTCTCAACGGCGTTAATTGTCCCGTCGTTACGAAATTCACGCAATCTCCGATGGCATCTCGAAGCCCACACCGCTCGCCTAAAGAGGGTAATTGAATTTCGGAAGGCGAGCGACTTTTGTACTATTGTGCGCCGCGCTTATGGATATTCATCGGCGTGGACGGTAGATCTGGCGTGAAATGAGAAAGTCAGCGAGACAATAACAGTGAGCGCAGAAGTAGACGGTGGATTGGGCTCGGTTCTCCTGATGAATTCAAAGTGCGCTGCTGAGTGATAAATTGTTTGATGAGGCCGTCTAACGACGCATTGTCTCTGGAAAATATGGAATGGAAGTTGGGCCGAACGGGAGAACGCGCGGAAATCGAGAAGGAAGTCGACAGACGATACGTGTAATCCTTGCTAATGATCGCATTGGCAATTAGT
Source organism: Priocnemis perturbator (assembly GCA_963942575.1). NCBI lineage: Eukaryota > Metazoa > Arthropoda > Insecta > Hymenoptera > Pompilidae > Priocnemis > Priocnemis perturbator. The sequence goes on from OZ012653.1 coordinate 13,662,818, forward strand.
TGAGGCCTTCCTATAAATCTCCTTCTAACTAATTACCCTTTACACTCCCAACCCCCGAAGAAGACCACACGGGCTTTCTCGGTCCGACCTCGCGGTTAAACGCTAATTATTATCCTTGTCCGCGATAAATTAAACTGCCAGACGCCACGGTATCGTCGAGTACCTTTCGCATATGCGTTCGCTTATACGCTGCTCAAGTCTGCGTCGGGACAGAGGACCACTCGCTCGTTGACTTTTCACTTATTCGATTCGCATTAAACAGATGCACATGACGGCGCCCTTCATCTTCAATTGACAATGGGTCGTTGATCGTGCAAATTCAACGTCAAACACATTTAGACCCCTACGAACATCAGTGTATAAAGTATTATCGAACAATGCGTAGCGCAAAACGCGACAAGACGGCATGACAGTCGTGTTCTCACGCTAATCACCCGACGAATGACTGCCGTCGATCGGCCGAACACTGGATAGACCAGCGAACATTACGCCGCGGTAATGTCATCCTAATTGGCACGGCCGCTTCCTGCTAATAAAGTCGTAGCCAATATCCGCGAGTTCATTGCTGACGACTCGCGGCGTTCGCCTCGAGTATTTGCAGCGTTTATAGCGAAGGGCCAATGCGGTTCTGGTAGCCGGGATGAAAGGGACCGCGCAATGTCGCCCTCGTAAAGTAGCCGAGGCTCTCTCCTACCATCCACCGTCGAGTTTCGATGTACGCTATATGCTCGCGGCACAACTATCCCTCGGCCCCGGCCTCAGCTCCGGCCTCGTTCCGAACCCTCTTGTGGAAACGACGCTGAAATGTTGGCTATGCCGATTACCGACGATGGATATACGAGATAATGAAAAGCCTCGTCTTTCTGGTGCCTCCACTTCCGCGTCCCTCCTTCTTTCTCCCTCACCGCCCTGTTCGTTTGCCGTGCCTTCTGCCGCAGCAACCTTTTCTCCCGTGCTGCGCGTATGCGCTCGAACGATACACGATGCCCTCGTGTCGTTCCCGTCTTCCGCGGCTCCTCGAGAATCCAGCGGGGAAACCGATGATTTCCACCGTGCGCCCACGTACGTAGTACGTAGGAGTTCGTTATTCTAAGGTCGAGGGTAATTGTCGATTTCTTGGAAGACTCATCAGACCTTGATGGACAACTAGTTCTTATTACCGTGGTCGGTGGCTTGTCGAAAATTGGTCTCGTTCTCCCACGTTACAACTTGACGATATTTCACGAAGGTCCGCAATGGTCCATGAGCAAACGTTTCGTTGGCGTAGAAAGGATTAAACGGGGCATCGGAGAGTATCGCGCATCTGGTCGGCAGAAGGGCTCGGAATATCTCGTACTTTGATCTCCCTTTGCGTCATCGTTCGCGCACGATGTGATTCCACGAAGGAACAGAAAGGGATCCGCGCCGCGTGTAATGCATCAGTGGCTGACTTCTCGGAACTGATCTCAGTCATCTGCTTACCGCGCCGGTATCCGAAGAATTTCGCCTCCGAGCTCTCCCGTCTACCGCGAGCACTGCCTCGACCTAATTATCCGTATAGCCGAGAGTCAAGCTTTAGACCCCTAATCACGATGATTGTGAACGTACGAGCGATGATTGAACAAACGTCCAGTTCCCGGTGCTGTCTCTCCCGGTTCTTGCTACTTCTGCGCGGAGCTTAATCAGCCGCTCATCTCGTTTTTCGTATCTTTATCTTCAATCAGTACACTCCCTTTTCACTTTTTTTTACTTCCAGCTTCTTTCTACAATTCCGACTTCGCTAAAGCGTTATCTCAACCGTATTTCTATGAAGCGGTGTAGAATATCATCTCTTTTTAAAAATTGATTATTTTTGCGTCGCGCACTTTTCTGCACTGACCAGATCTGTGTGGCGAATTCGTAGAGACAGGAAAAGGTGTCGATCCGGAAGCCATTGAGGCGTAGAGTAGTGTAAGGTCGTCGTATGACCCCCGCTTCTTTGAACCCGCCGTCTGGGACTGGCGGCCCGTCACGTAGCTCCTGCACGACGCATAATGACAGCTCCTGTGTATAGAAAGAGAAACAGAGATCCGTACTGTCGGTGGATCCGGTCTCGGCAGCGAATAGATTGCCCCGTGCGGCAGAGGATCATCACCGAAACGTGACCGCTACCGGCATTCTGTTTCGAGAGATATTCCCTCGTCGATGCAACAATCATCGCGAAATTGCCTTCCGGACATTGGCGTCTTACCGATCGGCGACTCGACCCTGACGATTCCCAACGCAGACAAACATCATAATGATACGATACGTTTAGTCCCGATGCAGATTCGAGGGTGGTCTAGTTGCCTTAGTCATTATTATGCGGGGGCCAACGAGAAAATTGGTGTTTGCGATGAGTCCGCTCGTTAGAACAGCTACTGAGTTGGCACATTTTCCTCGTTTGCAGATGCGCAGATGGAGCAAGGATACAGATCGGAGGTGCAGGAGAGGGCATTGGTGGTGTCGTTGCAGATGTTTAGCTTAATTCTGGAACGGGGGGTGCAGTTGTTGAAGAGTCAATTGGAGAAGAAGGAGGATCCGAGATTGGTGGTCAGCGAGGATATGCAAGTTCTTCTGCCAGCTATAAAGGTAATCAATGTACATTGCTACTTTATGTTATAAATATCGAGTGGCTTCAGCCGGAGGCGCCAGAATTTTTCCATTGTCGCGTCCGCGTACCTCGATCCGATTCCTTCTCGTTTCTGTCGTCTCTCGTCCCGCATGGATCCAGCATGCAAACGCGCTTAAGCGCGACGATTTATGAAGCGGCACGGGCTTCCCACCCACGCAAGGTCCGCCGGTGGCCAGTGTCAGGACCTGGACCTGGTTCGTTCGTGTCTCGACTTATTATGCAACCGCGCCATCCGCGATTAATGCACCTATCGCACGTGAGCTATGCACGCACATTTTATCGATAAAGGTCAGCCGATGATGAGACATCGGAATCAGCGCGCCATCCGTTCTTCCTGGTTCTACTCGGCGGATTTATAGTTTACACTTTCTACTGTTCTGTTGTCGTACTTCACTGAACCGTCAGACTTCGCGGACAACGAATTCGCATGGCATTGTGGTTGTAAATTATATTATAAAATCGGGCGCGTAGCTGTATCGAGGCACTATCCTCGTGGTGCCTTTGCATTGGATTTGATAACAAGGATTCCGATCGAGTTCCGATTGTTGTCGGAATGCGAACTGGTGCACGTAATACTGGCGGGTGTTGCGCCTTGTGACCGAGCTCTGATCATTAATATAACTGATAAAGTAGACGCGATACAAGACCACTGGTATACGATTCACTTTCTGAGGATGGATGGACCGACGGAGCGGAAAAGTTTCCCAGATAGACTTTCTATAAATAGAGAACTTTTTTCCCGACACCGTCTGACAGCTATCTTTCATCTTTGTTCGCAGGTCTGGTGCGACTGGATGCTTTGCCACAGTACCGTTTGGAACCCGCCACCATCTTGCACAGACTTCAGAGTTGGGTGAGTGCCTTAAAAGTTTCCTGCCTTGACTTCACATTACAGTCTTTCTCCAATGTTTTTTTCCATTCATCATACAGTCCTGTGGATGCGTTATTCGATTCCTTATTAAGACTGACACGTTTTCGCTTCCTATTCTATTCACTAATTCGCAGTCCGTATTTACTGTACGAAAATCCTTTCTATCGCAATGATTTGTCGTCAACCGTAAGTTCCGTGGACAGGCGTGATTTACAACAACCGGACCATAAATCTATCTAATCCCGCTTGTTTTTGACGTCCGAAACACGGTTCACGGGATGTACTCGACTGTATTATCGTGTGCCTTTCACCTTTTAACATCCTCGTAACACGCACGCCATTCACGTTGCTCCGTCAATTAAAAGTTTGTTCGTTAGCTTTTTCGCTGGCTCGGAAAGGGCGTGGGCCGTGGCGTTGACCGACGTGAATCGTCGGAAAAAGAATGTTCGATAGGTCCAACTCCGGTGATCCGACCGCGGTTTGCGGTTTGCGGTTTGCGGTTTGCGGTCTCACGAATCTGGCTTCTGCCATTCTGGTCTCTGTAGCAGTAGGAGGCAACCCGGTCGGTAACAGTGCGATACTTACTTTCGCCAGTAGATTACGCTACAGCGGCAAATTATGTCCTAGGGGTGGAAGCGGAAAGGGTGGATAGAGGAGTTGGAGCGTCGTACCCTAACGGTCAAGGGGTCTGCGCAGGATTATCTTGTAAATTAAAACGCGTTCGGACAAAGGGACGTTCTTTGATTGATTCCATTACAATCAACCGCACCCTTCGATCAGTGCAAATAGTTACACGCATAATTATTTCTTTCAATTTTAATTTGCACCATTAATCGCATCAAAACTTCAGATCGCAAGCAGTCGCTGCCACCTTGATTCCCACCGATCTAGTGGCGCATCTCTGAATTCGAACATCTAACAGACGTCAAACGATATTTACCATCCTTGACATACATTTATTTTCGTCCGTCTTATCGTCTGAACGGGAATATAAGGACCTTCTTCCGACCGGCACTCCCGCGAAGGACATTATTAATTCGAGAATAACGAGCGTTCGATAGTCTTAGCCTCGAGGGTCTTGTTCGGTATGACTCGTTCTCGCGAGCGGAGAACGCGATGTACTTAGTACCGAGCGTAATCTGCCTTACGCCAATCGACCTTGGTGAAAGCGCTCTTCAAAGCCGAAGGATCATCAACGCGTGAAGAATCGCCGTTCCGAGGTGATGACCTTTCCGCTCTCCCCAGATCGCTGCATATTATCGGCCAGGGGATCTGACATAATTGATCGGTGGCGTCAAATTTAATCTGATGACGCTGATAATTGATTATCGATGTTAAAGATCGGTGCCCGCGTGAGATGACATATCGACGATTTCGCAACGTCGCTAATACCATTGGCAGAAAATTATCTCCGGGTATGGTGAGACAAGGATGCTCATTTTTCAAACGCCCGTGCTTATCTATTTGCTCGTGTGAATAACGGTTCGACGGTGGTCTAACGTTTCGCTTATCGGAGAGGCCTGTAGCCGATGATTAACACATTGACTGCCATGTCTGCCGCATACGGCTGACTATGTATGGAGGTAACAGGACGGCCAAAGTTGAAAAACTATTATTTTACGTGGCAGTCGATGCGTTAAAGGTATGGATACGGCGTCCTGTGCCTTTTATCGCATCGTTAACTTGATCTATCGTCTTGATCGTCGCAGCAACTTCTAGATTCTTTAGATCTCACCGTTTGGCATTGTCATAAGTTACTGTCGCTTTTTAATTATAACATTCTAATTTCCTCTTCCGACGCTGGACATTTCTGTTTGACTTTTGTCGTACAGATTAATCTGCAACTACCCCATAGGTGGGCGCGTGAAATAGAAAGAGAGATTTACACGGTCGGTCGTGGCTCGCGAAGCCAGAGATCGAGCAACTTCGAGGCATTCGGTTCCGTCCCAGCTGCGCGCGACTATTAATTTAGGTTGACACTTTGCGTGTTTTGAATTATGGCTGTTGTGTTGAACTATTAATTTTCTCGGGGTGAGAAACTTCGAACTGTCCAGTGAAGACATCACGATAGTCACGATGAGCGGGTATCTTCACACGTGATACCGAGGTTGAAGTAGAAAGAGAAGGTGAGAGAGCGAGCGAGCGAGAGAGAGAGAGAGAGTGAGTGAGTTATTTGCAAAAAGAGTGTAATATACGCTACGGTGGCTCGTTATAGTTTTCTATTATTGCAGAATATTATATATTATAACACATCAGGTACAACATCGTAGAAATTCATAGTATCCCTTACAAACACTTATTATGATTCCGCGGCGAACGAAACGTAGAATCTTCATTCAGTTACGAAGTTTGCCCCTCACAGCGGGACAACGGAAGAGATCCGTAAATTATATTTTATTATTCCACCGCGATCGGGCAAAAGTTCGTTGCGACGCGCGCGTTAAGATAATTCTTTACGAGGGACGGAAGTTTCCTTGCGGAACACCCGAGATGAAGTCACCTTCCAGAACCTGTTTGGCTCACTCGAAACCTAACGAGTGCCGGCGAGTGTGACTCACCGATATAATAAAAACGCTTTAAAAAAGACAATCTCAGGCAGTGAAGTTTCGCGCGAGAGTCAGGCGCAGAATCCACAAGGAAAGGTTGAGCTGTACGCGATTCTGGTCCTTTTGCATTCCTGCCGATGATTGACGAAAGGCAAGATCAATGCGGACTCATCCCTCGCGGAACGCCTTCCTGGAAAAGGACCGCAAGCACGTTAAGTGACGCATTGAAGCGCAGAAAAAGTGCGGAAATGTTATTTCCTTCTTGCCCGGTTGGCCCGAAGTGCGAATTAAGTTACACACGCGGTGCCAAGTATTGCACATTATCGCAAGAGCTTCGACGATTGTCCGCTGATCACAAGGCTTCCACTTTCATGCGCCATTCGAGTTACGTGACTCAAAAGGTACACTTACCGTGCACTTCAAGCATTGAAAATTGATTCCTTCGGAGTATACTTTTTATCCGCCACCTCGGCGCTGTAGACGAAGAAACGTTTTAGCAGATACAAAAGACATGATGTACGAGCGCGAGAGAAATAATAACGCGGCTATCTATCAAAGAGCGAGTCTCAAAACGTTATCAGTCAAGGAACGTCACTCGAAACACGTCCCGCGCAGTCTTCCAACTCGACATGAAAAAACGCTCTCGTCCTGGGGCGGCTCAAACTCGATCTCACGTTTGACTTGGAGTGCACGAGGCCATACGTTAACGTGTCACTGTCACGCAGAAGAGGAGAGAAGTACCCCTGACATCTCGAACGTTCTGACACGCTAGAAAGGGCCGCCGTAACAGGGCATGATTTTGTACTTTGCCCCGTACCAAAACGCTGCGCGCCGTTTCGACTGACGTAGGACGACAAAGAAAAAGACTCCAACAAAGAGTATCGATCGAAGAGAGAAGAGAGAAGAGAGACGCGGTATCGTTCGACCGCTGCAATTTATCGTGCGTTCACCTTTTGACGGAGTATCGATCGTGACGTCGTGATATTTGAGCTCTTCAAAAGCTCGCATAGTTTTGTCCCGAGTTACGTTGTGCTCGGAAAAAGTAAAGTTACAAACGGCTTCTTCACTCCGACGAACGTGAACGCGTCTCTTTGCGCAACGGCCAGCACACTTCTATCCGGCTAGATAAGTTAATTATTGTTGCTCGTTAGCGATCAACTATCACGTGAGTCAAGCGTTTCGTTGGCAAGGACGCCACGCAGCGAGAGCGATCGGATCGACGATCCGATCCACGATCTCATAGTCTCCCACTCTTCATTTCTCTCTCTGCCCGACGCGCGCTCTCGCTCCGTTACTCACTTTGTCTTTTCTCGTCCCAGCTCCACGCATCTACCCCTACTCTCGCTTTTCCGTATTTTAATATCCGCCTCTCCACCTTACGTTTCTGATTACCGTGGATAGAGTGCTTTGTCGAACGGACGTTTACGAGACGAGTCGGGTAGCCGGTGCAATTAACCGATGACCTTTAATGACGACGATCGATTATTCGCGCCGGAAACCGCAATGCGTATGCGTTTACTCTTTTAAACGTACCAACGATCGCCTTCGATCTCCGTCGATCTTTCCCTGCCTCTCTCTCTCTCTCTCTCTCTTTCTCTCTCTCCCTCTTTCCCTCGGCCTCGCTCACGGCGTCGAACGATTCGCGGGAAGACAGTATCGAGTGATCGATTGCTTAGAAAACGATCCTCTTGCATTGCCATTCATCGCGGGGGAATTAATTAATCGCGCGAGCGAGCGGGAGACTCGCTATTTACAGTAATACGGAAGTGGCAGATGAAAACGCGCGCGGTTAAGTCGTTAATATCATTCAATTTGCTGCGGCACTGGTAAAGGTGAATAGGCGATAGTATGCAAAGATTCAATACGACGCGAGTGCCATTCGTTTAGAGTGTCACTTCGACGAGGGCGCGGGCGACGATTTCGTTTTCTTGCCATTTATGTCATTGTTCATACAGCCGGTACACCTTCGTTGTCTTTTCCATCGTTTACGGTGAGCGGTATCGGTAATTGCTTCTTCGCGTCTGTTTCCTTTCGTAGACCGAATGTAGGTTGCAGACGGTTATATTTACACGGTATCAATAGTAAGAATCGAACTTTCTTGCGCGGCGATTCTTGAACGTCGACTTGCTCCGATGCCTTTAGCGTGCCGATTCCTTCACGGCGAATTAGTGTCGAAAGTGAGATGCGACTGCATCGTGGAAAATAGTCCGCACCTGAGCTCCTAAACTTCCTTCCTTATTTATGTCGGTCTCACGACGGAGAGGCGAATTCGTCCTGAATCACGGCGGAATATCGATTGTCGATGGAGGTGGACAGCCACTGCGATTGGATCCGTTGGGTCGCTCGTAACTCCGCCATCGTCTTCGAACCCGATTGTCCACGATATTTATTTCGATCGTAAACGTATCTTCACTGTGTTACAGGCCACCGGGAGACGCTTGGGGCAGATTGGCGAGCACCGTGAACCTTTTAGAAAAGCTCAACTACTTGAAGATTAATTTCGTCCAGGGGAAGGACGTAGAAGGTCGCGACGATGGTAAGCAGAAGCTTTTCACCCTTTTTTTCTCCGATCATCTCTTCCTGTCTGCTCCGAAGCCGAGAGCGTGCAGGCTGTTGATATCACAACGTGAGCTGTATATCGATACTATTGACGATGACGCTGTAACACGCGAAGACTGCAGATGCAGATACGAGATCCAATCCGTTTCACAGGATTGACGTGTTTGTCGCATTGAATATCGTGTTATTCAAGACTTCCATCCGTGCACATCGATCGCGCTTGATTGCAAACGTTATCGTCCCGCTCGCAGGGCCACGTATTTTTTTTCCTCCCCCTCCTTTCAATAATCCATTCCAGCCGTGCGGATTTCAGCGTCAGACATCATCCCGAAGCGTTCCTATCGAGAAACGTCATAGCTATGTCCTCGGGCATTAATATTGCGTACACTGAATTCGGGCTGGCACATTTAATGGGTTGCGGCCCTTACTGTTCGGCTCGAGGGCTCATAAAATAATCACGTCGCTCGATCGACATGGCCGCGGGACGGTGGCGGGTCGAGACACGTGGATCGCTCGTTTGAATTCGTCTCGCGTCGATGGCGTAATTAGTCGATTAGGGATTGCGGCCGATCGTATCGTCGGGGATCGACCGCGGCAAAGTCTCTCCTCGTCGTCGCCTCGCGGTAATCAGCATCGGTTCGATTAGTAATCACAGTAATCCGCTTCCCCCGATCGCTTTAAAGTCGCGAGAAAATCATGGGCCGATTTATCCTGGCGGGGTTGGATACGCAGGAGATGGAGGATCGTGGGTTGGGGTAGGGAGAAGGAAGCGCGAGATCACTGGGATCACGGGACAAGTGGACTGGATAATCACAGTAATTGCTCGGCCACTGATCGGCTGTCGTCCATCTTCGATCCAGAAATCGGCTGGACGCCGCGTGAACTCCTTGAATTACGAGCACGAGAAGAAGACGCGCGCGATAATATTCGCCGTTTTTAAAGCCTTTTATTATTTCCGGATGAAGTATCGATTCGTTTATTACCGCGCTTGGTACGGACGGTTCTGAGGGTCGCGGGTTTAATCACTTCTCGACAAATTTCTGCCGAGCGAATGCAATGACAGTTTAGCTTTTACGTGGGAGTTGCCGTTTTGCCGTCTAGCCAAAGCCATTCCTTCCGGCCAGACGTGGAGCGGCTTGATCGAAAAAGCCGAGTTCTTCGAACGGTGAAGTCTCTGCGGCCGTCTGTTGACCCGCGTATAGTCGGCGGTTGCGTAACGGTGAATTCCGTTCGATGTGACCACTGCAGTGCCATACTCTTACGACCGTTTACAAGCCGGCAGCCAATGGTCTTCCACTGTGTACCTGAGCCACGCCGTAGCGAGCTACTGTGCTCTCTCTCTCTCTCTCTCTCTCTCCCTCTCTGTCTCTCTGTTTCTCCTTCTCTTTCTCTTTCTCTGCATGCATCTTATGAATACTCAAATTACATTGCCCCTGGAGCCCATTCACGTATGTGGACGGACAGCGCAAAGTCGACGATCTGATGACGTATGATGTTGAACTTGATCCGCCTTCTGATATCGCTCTGCACTCCTGTCAACTACCTGTTGTCCTGCAACTCGTATTTGCATTCCCCGGCAACGGACAGCAATTTTTGCCTCATGCGAAACTCGTTTGAGATTGTGCCTTCTGACGAACGCGCGGTTCATTGAAATTTAGCCTCGACATCTCATTTACCTCCTCGCCTTTTAACCCTTAAGAATGTTGCAACGTGACGCGGGCAATCTGCCATTAGCATTGAAAGAGGATCGGCGATCGAAAGGAGGGGTGCGCGAAACAATAGAATCGTCCAATTTTCGTAATACCGGCCACCAGGAAGCGATTGAAGGCGTATAATAAATAGTCCCCCTCGAATGGCACCACTCCGCTCGCGCGATCATGCATCACGCGTCGTCGAATCGACTCATCGGAACAACGGCCAGAACTGTTGCCGCGGCCATTGTATCAGCGCTCGTTCGACGTATGCGACGGATTTTGAATCCGTGAAATTGGCCCGCGTCAAGCCTATTCTCTCCCGCATCGGCTGGATCTGGGTCTTCCAACGGATCCGGACGACTGGAAACGAGCGTTCCAGTTTAGCGTTGCGTCCTTGCTCGTGGTACACTTACCCGTCAGCTGAGTATACTTATGCCCCACGATGACAGACACGTAACTCATAGAATACGTTTGCACGTGTCCGTAATACGCAGGGCTGAGCGGAACTCGCGAGCCTCAATTATTTCGACTCTTTAATTGAAGCCCTCCGAGTTTTGCGCAGCAGCCGGGGCAACCGGTCGCGTTTGCATCTGGACTAAATTTCGGAGCGATGCGTCATCCGAGGCGAGGCTTCGTTCGAAACTGGATTTTCCCGTGGGACTCGGGCGTGCCGTGTTAAAAAGCGAAACAAGAGCATCGACTCGTTTAACGTTCCTCCGTTAACAAGTATCGGCCGATTGTTTGCCGGAACGTTTAGAGTGAAATCCGACGACGTAAAATACAGCGTTTTTTTCTGTTATCAAACGCGGAACGAATACCGTAGAATTAGCTGGTGCTTCGTGATTCAGAGAACAAAGTTTGCCGACCACGCAGGAAGATACACACGCTTCCTGACTATCTTCGCTCGCCGTTCCGATTGCTTTACCGCCCGATAAGAGTAATTGTTCCTGACCGTCCGCGAAGATTGGTCACACGCCCACGCGTTCGAGTGATAAACCACGGTGCGTTTCTGGCGGATCCCGTACACACGAGCGGTCGACGATACTATTTCGAAAAAGAACTGAGACAGTAACGGTACCGGCGAACAACGTGTGCCGTAATGCCAATTTGTTGGCTGCGTTCAACCTCCTCCTCTCTCGCGCTTTCGATCTGTCCTTTTTCACTTCGAGTACCTACGTATCCCTCTGTCTCCGCTTTAAACTATCTCGCTTCCTCCCTCTCTCTCTCTCTCCCCCTTTTAATCTATCGCTCTCCTTCTTCATTGTACTGAGTCATTCTCTCATTCCTTCCTCACTCCTTCGCCATTCGTATACCTGCACGTTACACCTGAGGCACAATGGATAAATTGGACAAAAGGTACAAGAGGAACACACTGGTGGCTGCGTTGGGCGGGCCACGCCATTGCCAAACGTGCGCAGACCCGACGAGGAATGTTATTGTGAGGATCGAGCGAGGGTTTCTCTTCTTCCCTCCTCGTCCTTTCTTCTTTTTTGTCTCTCCCTCTTTTTCATCCTGGCCTTCAGCCACTCCGAGATGATCAGTTCTTCGCTCCAGGACGAGTGGAGCGAGGAAGAGTCTGTGAGTCGGCGAGCGAGAGGAGAGGAGAGGAGAGGAGAAAGAGAGAAACAGGGGGTATATCGGACGTTTCGTGACCGCGGCCAGAAAAGAGTCCGGCTCTACATTATCGAGTTAACGGTCTTCGCTTAACAATAAATTCCTGAGCGTAATTGCGATTTTAAGTAGGCAGTAGAGATGATTATAGTGTCCGTCAAAATTGTACTTTATCGTTGGTAAATTATTTCGCCGGGCGTCGCGCCCCATGCAACGCCGCGCGCGTACCCTCGTCGTGTGCGTGAAACGGTGTATGGATTTCACGTCCGGACCGATGATTTAACGTCCAGACGTATTTTCGTAAACGAGATCCCTTTATTCACTCTGCGCGCCACGTCACTCTCGTTCGCGGAGCCGTCCGACTAAAACGCTACATTGTACGCTGTGTACGGAATTGGCCGAAAACTCGAAACGAGATTCTTAAATGTTTGCGCGGGGTCGATTGGTGCAATTGTGGATACCCGTTCAACGTCTGCATAGCCGTTGTCCCAGGTCAGGTTAACGTCCGGAAGTTGAAAAAGTCGCGGAAACGTGATAATAAACTTCGATCCTAAACACGTAACATAAACCCGAAGATTGTTGCCGGTAAAGAGCTTCCTGACCATTCGCACGTGCGTCTTTACGATGTGGTCTGGATCCTTTTACGTCGTTGCTGGGGGTTCGTCCGTTGCAGATGACACGTGAGATTCAAGGTCAGTCCCAGCCCACTTGCGGTCTCAGAAGGATATGACGTTGGTCTTCGCGAACAGGAAGCGTTGCACTTGGTTGCGGCAGGTGTGCGCGTATGTCATTCGACAGGTTGAACGCACTTCTTCGGCCTTCGTTGCAAACAATTATATCGTTGTCGCTGACTTTTCATCGATTTACGTTGTCGTCGACTGTCGTTAAGGTAAACGAATTTGTCCTTCTTGCAGAACTTGAACTTATTAAGCTGGCAGAGGACTCAACGTTGGCAGGTTTTACACCCCTCATGTCGAATCCTCAGGATCCGTGCTACGTGGAAAAAGCTGTGGACATGGTATGCATCTCACATCGTAAAAAAAAAAAGGAGATAATTCCATGAACACCGATGCAGATAACTACATTGCGAACGATAAAAAATGAATTTCAGGAAGTGGCAGAAGTTTGCCTGAGGATAGTCAAGATCCTCTTCTTCGGGCAAGTGTTCCTCTGCGGCCTCGAGACGCCCGTCCTGAAGCTGCAAAAGAGCGAGACCGGCGTGAACGAGTACGTTTCCGTTGTCGAAGCGTCGAGCACGAGTTCGCCGAGTTCTCCACCGGAACAGGTAAGACGTCGTCGCTTTGGAAACGATCCTATTACTTCGCCTCGCGTTTCCCGCACTCCGTCACCTTCGATTGCCGACAAATTACGCACGCTTGTCGGCGAATTAGACGCGTGTGCGTGCAGACTCAGTTGCACTAACGTCGTTGAAGCACGTTTCTAGGGAAACTTTGACACGTGAGCGGAAACTAGATCAGCATCGTGTCATTGATCGTTCGGATTAATGTAATTACGAGATTAGCGATGTGGTGCGACGACGTTATAGTTCGTCGGAGTAAAGCGAATTCTGGATCTGTATAAGGAAATCATTGGGACGATGGTTGGTGGTTTTCTAGAGTGATTCCGAGCTTCTGGTGGAGAGTTATAGCGAGGGAGAGGACGAGCCAACTCCGACTCTTAAAAGACTACCCTCGTGCAGCGAGGTGTCGGATGACAGTTCGGGAACAGGTCAAGCGGGAGAGATCAGATCATTGATCGAGAGGAAAGAAGAACTGGAGAGGCGTAAGAGGAAACAGGATCGTCATCGAGAGCGGATTCAGGTGAGTTTCATGACAACATGCATATATATATATGCTAGAGTAGCGATATAATTTGTCGAGAAAATAATCTGGATCGCTGACTGGAGATCGATCGGGAGCCCATTTCGAGTCAGAAATGTTCTCCTTGTGAGAATCGTAACTGAATTGTCATGCCGCAATAAGCGTTCGATACAAGTGAACCCGTTGTGAAATATCCCCGCATGAAACGTATCAGACCCTGAAGCCTGTGGCTACCTGTTCTTATCGGCCTCGCTTCGATACCCTTCACGGTGCCGTTGAATTGATTCATTATCGACGACGTTAAACGGACACTTTATATCATCCGAACACGTACAATATTTTCATATTAATTGCAGGTCTTTTTTTGCTACTCATGTTACGTGCGAATTGAACATGTTCTTTGTCGTTGCGTACGACGTGTCACTGGCGAAAACGCATCGTTTCATTCTCCTCAGAATTAGTTACTGACAGCGGCAGCACGGTTACCTTATCATTCCGTAAAACAGCGGTCTTCACTCGATAACACCGTCTCCAATTTCGTAACGCGACATGTGCATTCAACCTGTCTCCCTTTTTTCCCTCCGACCGCTCTCCCGTTCCCAGCTCTGGCTCTATCGACTCTCCTCGAGTCGATAAATAAAGCCCCAGCCGAGAGTGCACATAGCGGTATAAAAAAGTCAGATAACGGAGGCTCGTTTTCTCTTGCCGAATAAAGTTGCGTACGCGCGAAGTTACGACGACCTGCCTTCTCCACCCTCGCGATACTTGTACGGGAATGGCGAGGATTCCGAAAAAAGAAAGGGGTTGGGTCGAGTTGGACATATAACGACGACTAGAAACTCTTGCCCATCGTGGTACCCCAAGAGCAACGTTCAATTTATAGGAGTTGAAAGCATTTCGATACTATCCGACCTGCTATACCTATGCTCGAATGCTCAGTTTTACTTTAAAGTAAACCCTACGGGCTTGTCGAAAATATACATACGATCATCGAACATGACTCTTTTATCTGCTATTCTTGACTTCGACGATACGGGGGCTATGAAGTATTCGACGCTTTTATTTCGACGTTAAGAGGGTCAACGAGGTCGCTATATCAGTATACGGAGTGATCGGAAATTTTCGGTCGGAGAAGAAATTCCTGAAACACAGCACGCGGGCGGGTATCACACGCCAAGAATAAATTTCCGGCTTCCTCTTAAGAGGCAATTGAACCGTGCAGATATCCCTCGGCCCTGTCTTCCGCTCCCGCTCCCTTCCAGTCGACCCTTTCGTGGATTCGACTACCTTTCGGGCGAGGGAAAGAGGAGGTGTCTGACCGAGAGCAGTCGAGGGGAGAATCGACATTTCCAAATTTAGTCGCGCACCATCGGTCGAGCCTTCTATAAATAGAGACGTCAGGTCGATATCGCGGCCCAATGATTCTCTCGCCGCGATATCGGCTCCGTTCGCGTTCCCGACTCTTCCTTTTTCCACTCCACTCGCCCTCCCCCGCACCACCCTCCTCTAAGTTCAACCTTTCGCCTTCGATAGGGCCGACAAAGTACGCTGGCGAGACACGTTCATAGGGCTAAGTCGAACTAAATCAAGAGATTACAGCGACAGCCCGCTGTACCGTGGACCAGCTTCTTCTTTTCTCAATCTCTTCCTCTTCCTCTTCCTTTTTTCCACATCGTCCTCTTCACATTTCACGCGTTTTTTTTTTCCCCCTGTGATACGTAGTATTCCTTTCTGACTAGTCTCGTCTTTCTTCTTCATCTTCACCCCTGCCCTTCCTTTATTTCGGCCTCAGCTCGTCGCCTCTTTTTTCCGAAACGAACTTCCAAGCACGCGAACTTCTATCCCCCTCCTCTCCGGTTTTTATTTACGGCATCGAGGGAGGAGAGACGCGCGCGATTCTCCTTTTTGCATATTTATTATCGGCCCGCCACGCTCGGTCTTCTCGAGTTTGGCTTTCGTGGGTACCATCGCGATCGAATGTTCCCGTCGTTCTCTTTTTCTGCCCACGTTTCTCCGTGTTCCCCCCCGCTCCGGGGCCGGCTCGAAGTGCGGATACTTTTCTTGGGTGGGAAAAAAGGGTGGCCCCCTCCGGCCCTCGGCAAAAGAGGAAAAAGGGAAAGAAGCTCAAGTTTCCTCGCCGCGGAGAATTTATGCATCTCCTCCTCGTCAGCCCGCCACTCTCACCTGTTCGCCTTTATTTTTCGTTCCTCCTGGCTCGATCGGGTCGCGCGATCTTTTTCGGGATGGCAAATGCGCGTGAATAAAAGCACCAACCCCCCAGAGGGTTGTTTCGCCACTCTGTTCGCACCCGACTTCCATCCTTTGTTCCCACCGTCTCCCCGTATCGCCACTCCTCGTTTTTGCCACGCCTCGACAATGGTCCGGGTTAAATAAATTTATAGGTATAAATAAATTAGACCTGTTATCGGGTGCCGTCTTCTGTGGGCGCGCTATCGCGAAATTCGGTAGAAAAATGTGCCGGTTGCGGGTGTAAAATTCCTGCCCCGTCCCAGGACGAGTCGTTCCTTTCCCGCTGGTCGGAATGACGTTCTTCTCTCTGTCGAAAATAAATATGTTCTCCGATATCGCGACCGGTAGTTGTGTTCGACGCTGCGAGATACCTTTTTATCGCGACCCCTCTTTCTTCTTCGATGTCCTTTGCCCTTTTTATAAGGAGTGGTTCTTTCGGCGGGTGTTCCTGCTTGCTATCACAAGAACGAACGACTCTCACCGGTGATAGTGAACAGCTTGACAGCTGCGTGAATCGGTTCCTAATTAAATTATATCGACCGTCAGCTATGTCCCTATCTTAGAGCCGAAATGCGGATTTCTGGTCTTCGTTATCGGTTTTAATAACTTGACTTATAAAATATCAGTTACGGTTAAACGACCTGATGAAAGGCCGCTTAGAAGAGATTACGGAAACATTACGCATTTCACCGACGACAGAACGTTGCCCGTTGACCGGACGACTTCACGAATAATTTCATGCGAACCTGGTTCCGATTTTCGTGTCCACGAGCGAACCAGTTCCGGTATCTGGAACGTTCACCTCCGTTACAAGCAGCAGCAGCTCATACGTCCGCGTCCGCAGGACGCACAATTACATTAACCCGGGCGTAAGAGGCAAACTTCGCGTACGGGTACGTGGATCCGTGCTGCTCTCTTTTTCCTTTGATCTTTCCCGTTTGGCAGGAGGTGGGTCTGGAGGCGTTTAATTAGCCAAACGTTAGGCGCCGAGGGAATTTGCACGTCCGGACTATAGCGGCAGTCCCGAGAGTTTACCGCAAATCCCGAAACCGGCTCTCCAGCCTCTACCTGCGACCCGACTCCCGACAATCGGCTTTTAATTTCGCCTTAATTCGAGTCCCCGTAACCCCGGCGACCGCCGCTTCAAGGTAAAGCGTCGTGGGTCAAAACGCAGTAAAGGGTCGACATATCACGTATTCCGCGTGCATCTCTGTCTCTCGGCGCGCGTTAACGCTTCCGTCCTCTCCCACGGACGTGATTAGAGACGGCGAAATGTAAACGGGGACGACGATCACGCCCGCGGAGGCGTTTTGCACTGTCCGTTTCTCGCCATTAGCCTCCTGTTACGACCCACTTACAATTAGTAGGTAGAAGCTAGGAGAGGCGATGGGCAAATTGATGGATCGAATTGTGGAGCCCGCTAATGACGGTTCGCGACGCTTACGTGTTCATTAGTCTAATTTCAGGCTTCTCTTGTATGCGTACTTTTTTTCCCCTATTTTTTATTTTGTTATACGAAGAGCGGTAGTGGATTGATGAGATGTATTAGATGGCACGAATGTCGCACTCGTCGTCAAATTCGTGCCCATCCAGTCGTTCCGTGTACTTTATTCCGCATTAGATGTCACATTAACTTCGCCGAAACTAACTGTAATCCCCGGAGTTCTCGTTCCGACAACGCGAAATTGCCGTCCTTGATCTTAATTTTAAGTACGATTAGGCTTCGTGCGGCGGTCGAATTAAATGAGGAAAAAACAAACTCTTGATCGCGTTCCGCGGGGCCAGCGAAGACGTTGCAGGAAACGGCGTGCTCGTCTGCCGAATTAACGGAGAGCCAGGGCATCGGAGCGTTTTTGCGCCGAAAATTAGGCTCGTGGGTACGCGGGCACGAATATTCATACGAGAAACCAGCGCACGACGTCGGCTTACCCCTCGTCCACTCGCGGATCCTCCGTTTTATTTACCGCGTAACGAGTTTTTGCACGGTCCGTTTTTTGCGCCGGCTACCGAGCGAATAATCAAATTCGCATTTCGTGCCCGCGGTACGTATTAATGCACTGTGAAGAAGAAGAAGAAACGGCGGCGATTAAAATCATATTTTCCCGACGCTGTGTGCAGGCAAGCGCGCGCGCGCGCGCGCTTTAGTTTAGACAAGAAAAAACATAAAACATCGGCGGCTCGCGGACGAGAGGAGAGAGAGGTGTTAGCGGCTGGCAGACGAATAAAAAGTTTTCCTGAACTAGACTACCGAAAGCGACGACCCTGTGCCCGTGCAATGGCATCTGTACCTCCTCTTTGTACGTGCGTTTGCATGCTCGTTACCCACTTGCCGAAGGTTGCCCGGGAGCCGACTCCCAAACTCGCTCGCCTCTCTCTATGACTAATTAAATCCTACGCCTTCATTATCCGTCGTCTTTCGATAGCGATGCTTTTTTCGCCCCGGCACTTTTTCCTTCGCGCGCCACAAAGTCGTCACGCTTGGTCGATGAACCTTGCCAGAAGCAAGCTCTCGGTCGAAGATCCGGAGCAAGATCGCGGCTCATACAATGTCCTGCCACGACGGTGCCGGTCCCATTACGGATGACTTGCTCCGAACTCGCTGTACAATACGCGTGGACCATCGCAGCTGTTCAAGATATCTTAGCCAATTTCACTCGCAAATGAGCTGGAACGAACTCTCGTCGTTCTGCAATTTTATAGGGAGAAGAGTCGACTTTTTTCCGCTTCCCGCGACGACATTGTCTCTCGTTCTTACACACTGCTGATGAACTTCTGTGAACGATTAAGGAGCGCGCGCGCGCGTTGAAAAAGCTTTACTTCGCAGTCGGTCGCACGCGAGAGCGTAAGGGACATGAATTTATCAGAACTGCGATCGGGTCAGAAGGCGGAACATGGGGGCGTGTTAAGAAGGACAGAAATAATGTTCGGCCAGACGGGATGGACATGGGCACGTGTCGCACGTACACACACGCGCACGCACACGGTCACGGTCGCTCGAGGCCGAAAATTATTACGCAAGTAGCCCGCGATCGAAATTTTCCTTCGACACGGTCGAGATTAAATTACCGGCGTTTCAAGAAGAAAACGGTAATCCACGCCACGCCCCTTCCCATTTATCGATCATGAAGCGGAGAAAGCCAAGAGGGAAACGGAATGTGGATGGCGAGGGAGACGGAGAGCGCGAGCAGAGGCTCGTGTACAAACTTGTAATTGGTCATGCTCGCCCCTCGCGGATGAAAACCAATCTCGCGGAGCATTTGTTTATCGTCTGTTTCTTTCTACCGACTACCACGATACGGGGAGAGAAGCGCCTTCACGTGATCCAGATACGGCGATCCGTTAGAGGATCTGCGCGGCAAGAAATTCAATAAGTTTTTTACGCCTGTCCCCGTGAGCCGTCGAATGAGCCGTCGAATGAGCCGTCGAATGAGCCGTCGAATGAGCCTATCGGGAACTGGTTCGCGTCCGTCGATACCTCGGGTGCAAACTTTAATCTATCAATGTAAAAGGCACTCTCCGCCGGCAACGGTAAAACTCTCATTGTGTCGATCTCGCTCTTACGTCGATTCGGTTTCAATCGGCGTCCCGTCTGTTGCTCGATGATCGGCCGTAATGAATAAAGCGGAGGACACTGGTCCGTTGAAGATGGCGACCTTCTCCGCTGACGAGCGTCAATGTGACTATCGGCTGTCGTGACTGGCGATTTCTCTGATCCTCTCGAATCCGAAGAATGACCGTTTACGGGAGAAGCTTGTACGGATGTCCTATCGACGGTGTATCAATAAATCATATCGTCACGATGTTGGCCGGTAGTGCCGGTAGTTCCGAGAGTACGACACGGGCTGACAGTGCAACTCGTCGAACGTTCTAAGCAGCCAGGTTTACATCCCCTCTGGAAGAAAATCCGCCGTCGACGTATCGACGTATCGAAGTATCGAACGGGTTGGCTCTCGTCGCGGTTGAACGAAGCGAAGGTGTCCAGGCGCAGACGGGTGAAAAAGAACCAAATGAATTCCCGGGCGCAATCGCAAGGGCCGAGCTAACGGTAACCGCCCGGTGATAGGTAGGACGTAGGCCCGATGAAAAGAGTTCATTCTCCGCTGCCGCCGACGACGCTTTTTATTCTCGAGAAGCCTCGCGCAGGAGGATAAATTTCTTCGACTTAGATTCGCCTGATGTTCGGCTCACTTTTTGAATCCCTCGTTAATCCTGACTTTATGACGCGCGTGAAGGAATTTCCTTCCCATCGGCCGTTCGGAACGATCACGGATGCGCGCGTGAGAAACTATCGACACTCTGGCTGTGCGGCTAGATCGAGAGTCATATGGTTTTCATGCGATCCTGAAATCGACCGTTTGACAGGGCAGCGATTTACGAAACAAAACCTTGCAGCGCCGTTCTGCGATAGTCGCTCTTGTGCCATATGCGGGGCTGGGATTCTTGGAAACGTGGAGGTTGAGAATGTGCGAAGGAGGAAGAAAAGAGTGCATTCTCGTTAGAGCAGCGTATCGTATCCGCACTTTTATTCAACATAATACAATGCTGTCCAATCTGTGTCTGTAACGCAATTTCACATCATTAACGTTTCATAAATATACTAATTTCCGTAGTGAGCACGTGCCGTTTATGTTAATAATAACCGGGAACATTTAATATCACATAAAATCACACGAAGAATTTTTCAAACTTCCACGCGACGTCAAGTTCGTAATTTCATTCGCGTATCGCTTCGCGCCAAAAGTCTCCTGTTACACGGCATCCTCCACGCGTTTCTTTTTAATCGTCATGCTCCGCGCACGCCTGCCTATGCGTGCTCGTAGTTGAAGCACCGTCTAAGCTTGGCGCCGAGCCTGAGAGCACCGGCAACGGAGGCAGAAAACGGCTCCAACGACCTCTTAACACGCCATTCGCTCCTCCGCGCGAGACTTCTATTTAAGGGTTTATTATGCCAATTAAACCCGGTTCATATACGGAGCTCCAAGTTGAGGTGCTCGCATCGTGAATACGGTCTATGTCCTGGAATTCATTCTGCGTTAACTTTCAACCAGCAGTGATGACGTCAATTTGACTCCTTTATGTTGCTCTCGAAAACCGCGAGAACCGATTGTAATTCCAAATCTAACATCTGTATTCCGTGCCGTCGGAGAAGTAAGGGGTAATGCACTCTATTCTTCGCGAAGACTACGCTCGTCTGGAGGTGCGCTTAATTAACAGATCGGGATGAGAGTTACAAACCTCGGAGGCGAACTTGGAAAGAAGTTGAAGAAACGCAAAAAACGACGGGCACGAGTGAAACGGTGACGGACCGTTTGTCTTCCGTCATCCGGACCAATTTGTGGACGCTTTTTCATTGTCACGTTAATTGGAATGCCACGCGATGATAGTCGGTGCATCATAATAAAAATATCCGAATAAAAGCTGCGAATGAGTTTATGGTTTATTGATGCTCGGGCGATTGTAATTTAGACGTTGGAATTATGGCTAATGCGTCGAAATGAAGGTGATAAACGAGTGGCCGTCGTTCAGCGATTTTTATTTCAGTACTAAAATTTCACGTTTGCTATTCTACACCGAGGTGATTAAAATGGACGTAAAGATAGTCCATCGGTTAACCTTCGCGTTTGGCGAAGTTTTACGAACGAAAATTCACGTTTGTTCGGGTAAGAGGCAGAGTGGCTCGGACGACGTACCGGAAATTATCTCCGTGCAAGAAGTGCTTCGTCGCGAAGGTATTCCGCCGATTCTTAAGGCCTCGCGATTAAAATCGTTTCCAGCGTCGACGGGCAAATTTCGCTTGTCTTGCCTCGAGAAAGAGTGCGCCGCGGCGTCTCGCTGGAATTTATTCGCCTTCGCCGACTTTTCTGCTCCATCTCGTCTTGTTTTCTGCCTTCCGTCCTTCCCGAATTCGCTGCAATTATACAGACATTTGACGTCGTCCCGCGATCTTTCAACTTACAAGACGCCATCATCCGGATGCCTAATTGGACCTCGGAAATTTATGCGATAATTAAGACGCTGTTGCCGATCTTTGCTGAAATCTAATTAAGATCCGCGACCACACGGCTGCGTCGCGTACCCTCTCCTTCTGTCTCTAAATCTTCTCACTCCGCCTCGGTACGCCTATCTCTCACGTGAGACGCAACTTCCAGTACCTCGTTAATTACCAGACGATTGGGGTGAACATCCGAAAATTGCTACTCTGAAAGCTCCTCAATTTCTTCCCCGTACTCGTCCGCGCATGTTAGATACTCTAAAGACGTTAATTGGGACAGCGGGTAGGGTACTTACGTCGATCGAAATCTTACATCGAATTTTCAGTTTTGTTCCCGTCGCAAGCACCGGCGCGCGCGCCGGCACAAACTTTACACTCAAGCCAGGCGCCTTAAAAGTCGAGCACTTCGCAAATCTTACCGAAGTCGCCGAGGGAACGGGGAGGATGACGGCCAATTAGGGCGATCTAAATTTTACGCTCGTTCCCCCGGGTCTCTCTCTTTCTCTCTCTCCCTTCCGGTTCCTTAATATTTCTTTCGGCGCCGAAAGCAGTAGATTGCCGCCCCGGGGGAGTCTTGCACGTTGCCAGGGGTTGCGGTAAAAGGGGCGAGACGCGCGTAGCGTGGAAGAAGGGCATCGTACGGGGAAGACGCCGAGAACGACGTCGAGTACGGGAGAGTGGCAGGGGTGGAGGGGCCGGAGGAGAAGTTGAAGAAGGACGCTCGTGAAATACGAGGAAGGAACGCTTTGCGGTCGATGGTCGAATTTATCGTCGTTCGGGGGAAGAGCTCTCGCCTCGCCGATGGAACTCGATTATTGGACTGTCAATTGAGAGCGAACGGCAGAATTTTTACATCGCCCTCGGAATCGCCGACGTTTCGGGGCTTTAGAGAATCCCGCCACCACTGTGTCCCGGGTCGAAGTCGTTTTTCCACTCGGTAAAACGCTCCGCGACAGCCATTACGTCTTACGCATGATGCATCGCTTACTCCGTAATGTCTTCCTGGCAGGAGTGTAATTTATAAATGACAACGTTCGCCGCGCGCACTGTCGCTCGATGAAAAGCAATTACGCGTCCCTCCCGATCTTGTTTCGGGGATTTTCCGTTCTATCGTGCGACGGGGTCATTTGCATATTGCTGAACAGTTGCTTTCTGCGCAGCGACGCCAACTTTTTTCCGCTCTATCGGGCGAACGACGCGAAAACAGTGCAAACGGAATGCGGCTCGCGAGGTGTGACACATCCTCGTTATCGATGAGCCTTGTTAGCGCGCTAAAGTATATTTTTCATAAAGGAATGAGAAGAACGCGTTGCATTACTGAACTTGACAACATTCGTGCGAATGATATCACCCTGCGCGCTCGTTCGGAGCGTCGCGATTCATTTCCAGACACTTGCTAACTCGCCACTTTGTCCGGATCCTCAGAATTGTTGCGAAATTGACTCGTAGTCTCGTAGTAGTTGCCTTAGGCAAAGACGTCTAGTCAGAGCGAGGTGAACGAACGAAGTCACCTTGCTAATTGTGAATAATGTCTTAAATAAAGAGTGTCGCTAGCCGTTCGCGTAATTATTGTCCATCACACTGTTTGCTCACGGGTTAGAGGAATTCTCGTGCGCCCTCGTAACACGAGTATATGTCACGTAAGTTCAGTGTGGATAATATCAGTGTTCTGGAGAAAATAGGAATCTTACGTATTAAGTCAATTGCAGAACTTTCTTTTTTTTTTTGGCGAAAATTACGGCGAGGTGTACGGCCCAATATTTTTATGGCCATTTGAATGAATGATATTTCATGAATTCTCATCCAGAGAAGCGTCAGCTCGATCCCCACGCGTCGTGTGCGTAATACAAAATTCAGCGTAAGCCCGAACGCACGTTACTCCCCATTATACTGACGGATTTACGATCGGGAGACAACGCCCTGCGTGGATAGACGAGCTAGGCTCTTTTAAAATTAGTCATTCCTGCAACGTGTAATTGTGTAATTGTCCCGTGTTTCCGTTCAGCAGTTCCCTCTCGGTCATTGCTCGAAAGTGGACATTTTCAAGGCCGCCTCTCTAACCCTGCGAGGTCCGCACATAGTTCGCCGTATCGTTTGAATTCCTCCGAACATTTCGTCGAACCCACCTCAACGCTCGACTAATTCAACAATTCCGCAATATTCGTTTCGGCAAGTTATTGCATAATACTTAATCCTTTCTCTGTAGGTGCGAAACAAGTCGTTAAAATGACAATTAACCAAAAATCCTAATGATGCCGTAAGAAGAACATGATATAACGGAATTACGTAAGGGACGTCTTTAGTGACCGAATTAAAAGGATCGTTGCGTGCCAGGATAGCACTCGGCGAGATTTGATCCGACCGTTTACACATTGTAACGAGCTTTCCGCGCGTCGTATAGGAAAGTCGAGAGAGTGATCCTTTAATCCAGAGCCGGTGATTGTCTTAGCGCGATCGTATTTTTCCTCTCGAACTTGCCTTCAGCTCGGCAAGGCAAGAAGGCTAATTGAACCGAAGGGTAATTACGCTTTTGCGGAGGATCATGGCGGGACAGGGCCGGGCAGGAGAAAAGGAGAGTCTAGAATGAGTGGGCCGAGTGAAGGGATGAAGATGGCGAGAGGAGTCGGCCGGCTAATTACTCTAAACTAATTATCTTCTGTTAGCGCCGCTCTCGCGCCGAGCGGATGACCGCGTCGGCTCAACCCGAGGCCCTTCAAGAGGTTAAAGAGGTCCGCTTCTGGTGTAACCGTGCGTTTCGCGCCGGGCTCGCTTTCAAAGCCGTCTCTTTCCACATTTCCAATTACGTCAGTTTCGCGTTTGGTGCTAATATTGCGTTGGTTAAGGAGAAACTCGATTATGCTCCGCACAAGTGTTTCAAAATCTGCAACGCGACGAGAGAGAAGCAGGCCAGAATCCGCGATTAGATAAATAGCTAAGACAACTCCCGTTTCAATCAATTCGGCCTCGCCAAATAAACGGGAGTCCGGCTTGTCCCGGCGCCGATGAAAATTAATTGCCGCCCTTCCGCGGGACAATTAACGTGTCCACGGTAGGGGACGTTGCACGCACCATAAGGGTGTTGTTCCCCGTACGGCGTTCCATAATAATCATTATTGTTGTTGTTAGCCGTTGGCCAGCACGTTCCACGCCGACGTGAACAACCCCCACGTCCACGAACGAGCACATATGCGTGCGCGTGTGTATTATCAGGGTAACAACGGTTCGATACGGAGATGTAGGGAGCTGCGGTATACCAATAACACAGAAGTATGAGTATGGGAAGAGGCAATCGATAGCTCGCAGGTTCGCGCGTTCTCCGCATAATGGATAATTTATCGTACATTCGGCGATTCCGTGCAATCGTTTAGGCAGGTTCGAGCTGCGAGCGGAATATAAATGTCGAGCCGCGATTCCCATGTAAAATGCATGGGACGCATGGGGTACCGGTGGTGGATACAGGGCGCGGCGGGCTGAAATGCAGGCCCCTGCCGGCACTGTTTCGTTCGGAGGGAGGGGGTTAAATGAGATCGTTAATAAACGATACGCTTTATTGTGATTTACGGCCCGCCGCTGCTCGCTTCTCGCTATTCTTCAACGTTCTGCCGGCCCACCACCTGACGTGACGGAGGATGAACATGCCGCGCTTTCGGGGAAAATAAAATTCGCGCCGTTTCGTCGGACGCGAACGGAATTGGGTTAAAAAATGAGACTTCGGATTAACTCGCCCTTTTAACGCATTAAAGAGGATTCGAAGAGTCTCCGAAAATTCGCGACGGAGGATGACAGAGTGACAACGACAGACTTCCCTCAATGTAAACAGTAGGTTTCATTCATATTCAGGCGTTACACCGCCGGCTCTGTCGCGAAAATTTCGCACCTTTTTCGCATTATTAAAACGTCAAGGCGGTCTTGATTACTATTACTAACTCAGCCGCAACAATCGCCGCTGGTTTTATTTCCGTTTATCCTTTCTCCCGCCCTCTCTCGCGTTCTATTTATTTTTTTTTCAGTCGGGGCGCGCTGACGTGACAGCGTATGAATAAATTGCGGGCAGCGCGGAAATAAAATCCGCGCGATAGGCGCTGGATGAACCGGGTCGAGAGTGTGAGAACGACGGACACCTGTCGTAACGACAGGCAGCCGGGATAACGTTCCGCAACGCATTTTGCATTTTCCACTATAAGCTACCGGAACCTTCGCGTCTGCTGTAAATTACCAAATATACCGACGACCCACGCATTTTCGCCGATAAATTTCCGCCCGCCGCGTGTAAACCGCCGACAATGTTCGGCGATAAATTTATACGTTACGATTTCCTCCCTCATTTCGAAAAGCACCCGTTTATTACGCGCGCGCGCGCACAGTTAATTATAACGTATGTGGATCCGTAATCGGGAATGGAGGTTAAACGTGAAGCAGGGATGAAAAATGTCTGGCTCATCGCGCCGGCTCCCGCGTTCCTTCGTATTTATTCAGCCCGTATTTATTAATCCGCTATAATGTCCGAGACAACTGTCGCTTATCCCCAACAGTGAGCGCGGCTTAACACCCAGAACGGAATGGGAATAACCAGTCTCCCCGGTACTTGCACCAGGAGATACACAGCGGATTTGAATAGAATGATCATATAAATACACGGGCAAATATATACAATTAGTACCGCGCTCCACGGTACGTTCCTTTTTGACTCCGACCCTCTTTCGCGAAAAAGGGGATGGTTTTGTTCTGTTCTTCAGGCTATAGTGCAGCGAACGGAAGAGAGATAGAGAGAATGCGTACGGGTGTCTGGAAATGCTCGAAATTAGCAGGGGGCGAGAGATAGCGTAACGAAACGTCGCGCGAGACTCGAATTATGCAAAGTGGCGAAGGCTAGTCAACGAATTGTCTACCAGCGGCGGAGAGGGTGGAAGGGGGGTGGTGTGTAATATAACCGACAGATGTAATGGCCTCCGCCGGCTCGATTCGCCGCCAAGAATCTCGTTAACTTTAATCGTCACGGGGCATTCTGAAAGATCCACGAGATAACGACTATATGCTCACGAGTCTGAGAACAATCACGACGCGCTCCGTGCTCGAAGCGAAAGTTCCGCGGGAGAGAAGAGGACGGTGACGGGAGAGTACGATGGAGAGACGGAGAGAAGGAGCTGGAGCGTGGAGGGAACCAGTTGAGCGCCGACCGCCGACCGATGCTCTCTTTTCGTCCCTCCGGCAATTTAATTTCAATTAATCAACCTCTTACGGTATTTCTCGCCACCGTGGGCCCTTAATGATATTTTACGTGATTCTCCTTGTCGCTCGGTTTGCACGTCGCTCCTATATCGGGTGACTCTATCAAACGAGATCGTCGTCTCTCTTTCTCGGGCGCGCAATTTTATTTATGCCCTCGCCGATCGTAATCCGCGCGTCCCCCAACGTCGTTGCTTCGTTACATAGCTGATATCCTGATCGCGTGGCGAGAAATTTAAGCGTCATATAAAAGCCCTTGTAATCGTCGCTCGGCCTAGCGCCGGCGCGACTCGTCTGCAAATATACGCGCCGGGATATTTACGCCCGAAGCCCGACAAAGATTTTTGTTCGTCAACGGGCGACGGCCTCGTATTGATGGTGATTTATTTTATACCGATGCGGCGAATATTTCGTAGCCAGTGTGCCGTGCGCCTGCTCGTAAACCGCAGTGCTTAAAAGTCTCGCTGACGAAGACCCCATAAAGCCTGCGGTATGTTCGTACGCGGTGGCAATCCCGTATATTCACCCTCGCGCGGCCATTTTCCTCTTTCTCTCGCGGAGATCCGCACCCTCGTACACTGTTCCGCTCGTTTCTCTGTTTCTCGTTTTGCGCCAACCCTCCTGTTTCGCGTCGCGGCCCGCACCCGACGCTTTTTTCCTACGCGTAGCGTCGAAATTCAGCGGTGTCAAGCAACCATTTCCAAAGAATCGGCGATGGTGCCTTGTATCTCTTGTTGCTTCGGAAATTGATTCGTTGTCACCCAAATACGCACGTTCGTTTTTAACGAGTCGCGTCCACAGAACATCTACACTTCTGCCTTCTGCATCCTAGAAATTCTATATTACCTTTTATAACACGTGAACCGCGTACTCCGCAGAATAATCTCTAAATTACAGGGCGCACAATAGATTTCGCAATGCCAAGCCCACATTTCCTATTCATATCCGCCAGAAGCCGGCCTGAGCCGGAGATCGCGGAAGAATGCTCAGCCTTACTGAAACTAGCGCCATCCATTCTGAATATTGTACGCGTAGCCCCACGAATCCTGCCTCATGTTAGACGCGCGGCGCGGGCGTTCTCTAGCGGAGGGCCCTCATATTCAAACTTTTATGGTCGAAATATTACGAGCGCCTGTCCCACGGGAGCCACACGTGGTCGGGATTCACCCTCGCATCATCTGCAGGCCCGAGATAACGTTTCTCCTCTCTTCTGTCAGCCCTAACGTAAGGGGTCTGCCGGCGACGAGAAGGACATTGTGCTCATTGTTCCCCGATGGTGACGCGGGTAATGGTTCGCCGGACCCGAGTGGAGAAATCTTTAATTTCCACGATATTAAGAGGACACTCCTATTCCCCGGGGTGTCGTGCACCGTTAGCTGAAGCCTCTCTCCTGCTGCAAGCCAATCTGCTGAGGGCTGAGTCATGCCCGTCCCCGTACTTCCCGTACTCTTTTCAGGGGGATGCTTTCTCTCCAAAGGTCGATACGCAGACCTTTGAATGCCGTGACAAACTGGTGCGCGGTGAACTCGAAAAGCGCTTGAGGGACGACTGATTTTTCCTCGGATTAAATGTCGCCTTTTATGGACCGTGTGCGTGTGTGTCGGTGTGTGTCTCTCTCTCTCTCTCTCTCTCTCTCTCTCTCTATTTCTCGTCTTAACGTCGGCAACGCCGAGGCTGAACAGCTGAATCCTGCGCTAGCCGTGCAAAAATCAAATACATCTAGATTCTGCACTTCTGCGCGTACCGACGGTGATTGTTGTCGATTTCAGTATACTCTTGCTTCCTTCCACTTCAAAGAACGAACGTGCTTTTGCTTCGTACAAAAGACACAGAGCTCCCTGTGTCTGACGTCTTCCTTGAATAGACGGGAGCCGTCTTCACGGACATCCTATATGTAAGGTATGTACATACATAGAAGTCCGTTCTTTCCCTTTTCCGAAAGCTTTTCTTTCGGGCACAATTTTTTCCGGCGGCACGAGCGAGAGAGAAAGAGAGATGCAGGAGACTCTTCAGATCTCTCCACTTCAACGTCTGGCCGCGCATCGTTCGTTTTCGTCCGATGTGTACATAGGTAACGATTTACCTTTTTCCCCCATGCGCCGGAGGCGAGATTTTTCCTTCCAATTCGACGAACATCGACGTTCGACGACCTCGGGATAACGTCGTATCGAATATGTACGCCATTTTCCGTCTGCCCGCTTCCGTTCCTTGAACTTTCCAATTGACGCTCCGTGCCGCAGCCGGCTGAAAAATATCTACTAAACGAACCCCGACAACTTCGGCGATCGCCGGAATCGTCGTGCTCTTATATACCAACCGCCTGAGACGATCGAGCGCGGGGTTTCACGACACCTGGAATTCCTCTTGGAACTGGTTATATAGTGATCGTTGCTCATCGTCTCTATTAGTTCAGTCATTGAGTGTGCAAACACTCTCTCTCGCTCTTCCTCATTCTATCTCTCGCTGGATGTACTTCAGACCGAAGATTCTCCCTTTGCGAGAACGGGGAAGGAGAGAGAGAGAGAGAGAGAGAGAGAGAGAGAGAGAGAGAAAGAGAGAGGGCCGAACGAGATGAAGATAGAGAAACGGAGAGACAGTAAAGTGAGAGGAGCGGAGACGGGGAAAAGGAGAGTGCAGCTCGTGACAATGTCAATGTTTGCGTCGTTGCACCGAGCACTCTCTCGCCGGGGCTAGAGACTGAGTGTCTTCAGGTTGTACAGGAAGGACGGATTCGTGTCGAGGGTCCGTAGAACCAGTCGCTCTTTGCGGGGACTACCTCAATGAACCTCCATTAATTTCCAAGCCTTCCTCGAGCATTCGCACACAGCTCTCCGCCCCTCGTAGGAATGTTAGGCGAGTGTTCCCTCCTCTCCTAGCCTTCGTCATCCTTCTCCCCTTTCTCTTGCCTCCCTCGTGTCGTGGCCGACTCGTTAATAAGTCCGCCGGCCATCGTTTCATATCCTGCAGGATACAGGATCTCGCATTCTACCGCTTCGCGGCTCTTGCACATGACGATACGAGGAGAACGACTCTCTTGTGATCTTATTACGAGGCAGCCCTTTGGAGATGTCTATCGGCTTGGCAGTATGAACGATGCTGGGCGTTAGCGGATTCTTCGGATCGTTCGCGGCGTTGCTGTTGATAAAGGACAATCGCTGCGGAGTGTATACCTCGCTCACGGTGCGCACGATGCGCTGCGGCCAGTAAGAACATATGCTGAATAAACAAAAATATCCGTTCGATCGGAGCACAGAATGTGCACCGAGAAACTCCAATACCGAGTCCATCATCGTGCTCGCATCATCAAACTCTCTCTCCCTCTACAGAATCGGCCCGCAGAATTTCGCGTCTAATACGATTCTGTAGCCGGCGGGCAGCGCTCGTCAAACGATGTGCTTCGAGATGGCGAATGTCTTGGGGCCACGAGACGTCCTTGTCCTGTAACAGGTCCTCGTATAGGTGGCATCAGGCATCACCTGGTGCCTCCAGCTGTTCCGGCGGTTGTCGTCGAGACGATCCTTACGTGGGAGTAGTTTACGGGCGACAGGGTGGCAGAAATCCAAAGGGATCAGGAGGACAGAGGGGGGGATATAGTGGGACGACGGCGGCGGCGGCGGCGGCGACGGTGAGAAGGGAGAAGGCTCGATCTGATTTGCGAGCGCCATTACACGCGGTCGGAATCGCTGTAGCCGCAACTGTTGCATTTATGAATGTGATTACCCTTAATATATCGCCCGTGTAACCCGGATCGCTAATTCCAGCGAGATGGAGCCGGTAATAAAATCAGGATGGAGTTACGAGCTTCTTCTACTCCTTCCGCGCCTTTTTACTCGACTTCTTTGCTCCGGCTCTTTCGCCCCCCTTTCATTCGTCCGCTCACACCCCGTGCGCCGGGCATAGTCGTGTCCGTGGCAAACTACTTCTTTCGAGTGCAAGCCGCCTTTTAATCGCGATTGCGCGAATTAACGCCGCATACCGTCGGCTTGTCGAAAATTCCAAGAATTTCAGCGAAAGCACCCACTGCCGGAAGCTGGGAAAAAGTTGCCGACCAAATGTCTCGCTTTTTTTTCTTCCCTCTCTCGCTCGCTCGGCAGGAGTCCTTCACGCGCCCAGCATTGCGATGGCTTTTTGCGCGTTCTCGGGAGACGACAGAAATTTTTGTGGGGAACGGCGCGGGCTTGCAACAGTTTAAAGTTAGTTGCTCTATCAGCCGTAACGGGATTTTTGCGTTTTCCGCTCGGCGTCTCTGATCTCCACAGCGCGCAGCATTCGAGAAATGTATAAAGAGTACAAAGAGTATAAAGTGGAATGCAGTTGGACATACGGAACGGTGAGTGCGCTTTATTCTGCGAAGAATAAAGTAAAGTCGCGGAACGCAAGCGTATATATAAGGCCGAGTTGTCGTCGGCCGACGCGACGATAATTGAAGTGATAATGATTATGGAGTAACAGTTGTAACGATTATGGAGTAACAGCTGCGTCGCGGGCCGGCGGCTCTCGATCGGCGAGCGTCCATGTAAACCTGATTTATGACACCCACGATATCCGCGTATCTTGCATAGGGATCGCCGGGAATGAGTCAAGTTCAAGCGTTCGATCGAGTATGGTCTTCGGCGACTTCGATAGCATTTAGACTTCTTCCTCTTTATCATACCTAATCGAGAGTGCACAATGAATGTTTGTGAACGGCAGATTGAATTCCTTACCTTTGCTACCGCAGAATCTAAAAAATGGGTATACCGCTGGCATAATTCAATAAACGCGCACACGGCGGATTCTCACGTCAATGGGTTGGTCGGACGGCGTCGTAATTGAGTCCGTTCGTACGTCAACGTACGTCAAGGAGGCGCATAAAATGGCAACTCTTGAAATATTGAACGACCCAACACTATACCTAACGAAGGACGATGCTTTCCCGGTCGCTGATATATTATTTCACAGCGACTTCTGCACGGCAAGGCTCCACACGCTCTAACTTCGGGACACTCTTATCAAACTCAGTTTATTCGCGACCCCGGAGTGGAAATACCAGAATCAGCTTATCGTGACCCACTTAAAC
The DNA here is from genome assembly GCA_963942575.1 of Priocnemis perturbator. Classification (NCBI taxonomy): domain Eukaryota; kingdom Metazoa; phylum Arthropoda; class Insecta; order Hymenoptera; family Pompilidae; genus Priocnemis; species Priocnemis perturbator. Next base: position 13,695,078 of record OZ012653.1, read on the forward strand.
ATCGCTATTTTCGTGGCGAGTGACTTGATTGATGTTTTCGATGCATTCTCTATGCAGTTTCGATATACGCTCCTAGATTGGAGCAGGGTATTAGACTCCGATCGGAAAGTCAATTCGTTCGGGGGGATTGGTTTAAGCGTAATTGATTCCCGCCCATCAATTAAGCCATTAACATCATCCTCACCGACGTCCCTGACATGGAATTCGGAATTTTCAGCGGCTCGGTTTTAAGCTGGCACGGCTTAAGCGTCGATCCGCGTCCGTTACCTTGATGGCTTAGATTTTTACATGTCCGGCAGATTGATCGACGCGCCTTTCAACGTTTCAAGCGAATCCTCGCGCGATCGGCACAATGTTGCGACGTGTGGTTGCGTAAGAGGAAATTCTTCGAGAGGTCGATCCTATTAAACGTACGTGCCGCGCGACGAGACAATAGCGTAATCGCTGTTTGGTGTGAAAATTATTCCCAACGCACTATGCGCCAATGGAAAGCTTCAGTAATTGTTTCGATTTATCTTAATTACCGTGCGCATGGTATGGAATTAAAATTCATACAACGCGCAAATGGAAATGGCCGTTCGTAGAATTAACTGCGTTTGTAATATCAAGCGTTAGTCAACCGTCTGACATGATCATACTGCATTCTACAGAAACAGATGATTATGAGCGAAGTTGCTTGAAGATGAAGGCAAATCGGCGATCGAGGAGCGCGCAAAAAAATAATTTCCGGCAGCCCATTGAGATCTCTGGTCTCTCGCAGGAGTCGCAGGGGAGGAAACGGCTCGCGGCGAATCGACAAGTGAGATCGGTGCGTGCCTCGTCTCGTTCTCGGCCACTCGCGTCCCGCGTCAAGGCGTTCCCGCTCGAGCTGTGAACCTGTCCCTAATGGCGCGAGTTACGTTTCCGTGAGCGTTGTGCATTTACAATGTTGTCAGCGAGGGTGTGCGCAGTCGTAGGTGTGCGCTTAATATGCGCGAGCGTTGGGCATCGGAGCGCGTGATTCAAGGCGGGTTCTCACGAGCTGGACGACTGATCCTCGATGCCAGAGGGGCGGCGGTGTGGGAATGGAGAAGTGACGAGGACAAAGCGGAGAGCAGCCGGGATGAGGCGAGAAGGGACCGTTTCGTTTGCAGAAACGCACAACGGTACATCGGCGCTTCACGAGGCGTTTAGGAATTCGCGGATCTTTTAAATCGGAATAACCGAGTGCGCCTGTCATCGGGACAGCGAACGTTGGATGTTTTAGGCTTGAGAAGGCCTGAACGCCGCTGACTATGAGAGAAGGTGATGAGCGTTTAGATGTATGAGTTATAATGGACAAGAAGAGTGCTCCTATCATCGGCACTTCTCCGATCGTCCTGCCGCCGGCTGCCGCAAGCGATTTTCCCTTTCGACGACTGCACGTGTCCCGATCGGCCGGATTAAAATCGCCGTCCTTCGCGAGCGGCACGACTTGCGTACGACGCTTATGAATATATCAGACGTGCCCACCTGAATATCGAAGCAGGTGTCCCCATTCATTCACGAGTAGCTGTCTAGCCGAGCGAGCGCTGCCCCTAGCGAGGTATTCAAGTGTCTCTCGTGCATGATCAATCGACTCGCTCCGTATGATTCATTATCGTTCGGCAGGACGGGACCTCCGCGTCTAGCGATTTTCCGGAAATAAATTACACTCCGGAACGTTATTACGGCTCATTAATGCTCCGTAATCCGTGCGGCATGTGTCCGTGCGCGTCGGGTCATTTGATTATTGCGAATTCATCGCACGACTCTGCATGTTTCGTGGAGTTAATGCCGAATATGTAATAGCGGAGGACCGTCGAAATCACGATTGCCTCTCTCTCTATATCGCGCGCGCGCGCGCTATTTCGGCATTACCTCCTGCGGAATAGGAATTGCGAGTAATAGTGTTCGGTAAAGGACGATGCGCCGAGAATAGTTGAGGGTCGGGAAATGCCTTGAGGACTCTCGAACCTGCCACGTTCCCGGCAAACGGACAACGACACGTGTGTCACATTTGCGTACTCTGCTCTCTCTCTCTCTCTCTCTCTGTATGCGCACCGGTCCCCTCACTTCTGTATTCCGTTGGTGTACTCCCACGAGCAATTAAGCCGGTCGTCAGATTCCTCGCGTGCTTTCTGCCAATCCGAGGCGACGTGGCGTGTGTGGCGCGAACGAGATTTGCCTTCCATCCTCGATAAGACCCGCTCAATGTCTGTACCCGACGAATGCTTTGCGGAGACACGTCGGCGGCGACTCGACAAGTCGACTTCCGTAAAGCGTTAACCATCTCACAAAGTTACGGCCGAGTGTCGCCGTGAGTTTTATGAAATCGTAAAGAGTACTGTTAGAAGAAAATAGGCAGCGGCGTACGTACGAAACCGCCGATTGCCTACGCGGGGACATCGGAATGAAGTAAGAGTAAGGCGAAAATTTGTAACTGGACATTTACGATCGCCTCCAGATGGATGGTAAAATAGAGATTGTCCGTGCAAGAATGTGTCTTATGACAATTCCGTAATTTTACGTCGCATTGTGACTTACGTCGACGTCATAATAAGTATCGAGTCCCTCTGCAGACGGACGGAGGAAGAGAGAGGCTGAAGTGCGTCTCGAGTGATTCTGCAACTGGCCGCAGCTTCCGAAAGAGGCAGATTCCGCGAAGTAGGCGCAACAGCAATGAGCTATCGTTACTTCCGCGAGGGTGGTGGCTCGACCAGAAGTGGAACTTACCGACTCGGGCAAGTCGAGACGTTAGCCGTACGTCATCGTTAGGTCCAGTTACATACTTACATCCTTCGGATAAGCGTTATCTCGGATACGCGGGGGCACCACAATGGTCTGTGAGACTCCCGGCAAAAGCGGCGGGCCCGTATATCGATCATCGTCCCACGAAGCGAGGCAACATTAGGGGGCTCATTACCTTCGTATCCTTTGTTGCAACAATGGCTACTTGACATTCGCGTTATGCCGCCAAGCCGACATTGTTCTCCGCGGTGTGCGCGACTGTTTCGCGAAACACCGTGCGCATACGTGGGATTCAATTGGGGGTTTATGCGCCTTCCGTTCCTGTCCTAAGCGCTCGCGCTCTCACTCTCACGAAGCGCAGATGCGTCCGTGTGCGGCTGTGTGCCTGTTACCATCGGTCGCGTGTGATCGGATATAGGAGAGCGAAAGGGAAATGGGAGAGAACGGGGAGAAAACGTGTAACGATCTCCCGTCAGCGATCGGGAGCAAAGAGACGAAAAAGAGATGGGCAGGATGAAAAGGATGAAAAGAGTGTCGGTGGGGGGGAGATTTAATCGAAACGTTCCTCGCATTCTTTTTTCCAGGCGATTTTACAAAAGTCCTCGGTATCGGTGGAGATCGAAGTCAGACCCAGGCAGCTTGTGCCGGACACAAATTGCTTCATCGACTACCTGCCACAGCTGCAGAGCATTACAAAGGCTACTGCCGGTGCTCAGCCGATCTATACGCTAATGGTGCCGCTAGTGGGTAAGTGCAATTGATCATTTTTATCGTGGCTGCCCGATTGAAACGGGGAGTCCTTATTCGCGAATCCATTTGAGAACATGACAGCGACGCGCTGCCTCTCTCCTTCGTGCCGAGATTAAATCCAATAATAAATGTCTGTCGTCCGCCGTAAAGACGTTTAACGCAAGACGCGCGTTCGAGTTGCAAATTTCAGAGTGTGGATACAATTAAAATTCCTCACGGGGTAGGAGAGAATTGCGCGTCCCGTAGCGACTTTTATCTAAAGAATATGAACTTTACGCTGAAGAGATTTTCGTGCCAAATACGACGTAGCATTGTAATGCGGCTTAGAATGGCCAGGTACCTAAATCGAAAGGACGTAGAGGATCGAATGTCCTGCGCATCTTTCCATCGCCAGAAGCAAGCCTCGAACCGATTGACCCCTGACCGGGAGTCGCATTTTATCCCGTGAAGCTCGTCGATTATCCCGAACACGGACGACGGGTCCTTCTCGGCTTTACACCGTCCGAAATAATACTCCCCCGTCGAAAAGAACGCGCGAAATAATCGTCGATAAATAACGACGCGAGAAAGGTCGTATCTCCTGCTCGCCCTTCGTCGCTTGCTCTTCTTTTCTTCCCTTCATCCTTTCTCCGTTACTCCTTGAATTTCCAACGAACATATCGATACGATCCGCGATCGTCCGAGAGGTTTGGTGATCTCCAGCTCGAGGAAAGGGCTGATTTTAAAGGGGTCAAGCATTTTGTCGCAGCAAAGTAGAATTTCGACGGTGCGGATGTAGCGAATCGAATGAAATAGCGTTCTGCGGATCGTAAAATCTTTCCGGGCGTCTTTCGAATTTACTGCACGACCGCTGACAATGCGCCCGGTGTCCATCGTCGCCGTTGATAAAATACGATAGGGACCGCGGAGGAAATGGGATTTGCCCTGAGAAATTTCCGCCCGGTCGCGTCGTTCCGTTTCCATTGAGCAACCGTGTTTCTAGATCGTTCTAATAACACAGCCTTGCGAAGTCAGAAGTGATCCGTTCGATTCGTCCACTCTCGAAACAGCTGATACGTGTTAAAATGAAGGTATAGCCCGAGGCCGATCGTGTCATTGGATGAACAACGTTAAGAGGTCACATCTGAGGTTAGAGAGATCAGGATGCGCAAACACCCGACTCACCTTGCTCGGCCAATCATCATGATGACGATGATCATCATCATCATCATCATCGCCATCATCATCATCGGCGTCATCGTACTCGAGTAACGTTCGATCGACGTTTCGTCTATTCCTGCCACGAAACCGAACGATAGTTCATTGGGTCATCGCCATTACGAGTCACCTTCCTCCTCGAACTCCGCACCGACGTTCGTTGTCCTCTTCTCCGTTGTCGTCCTAGTCGTTATCATCCGCGATCTCGTGAGAATGAACGGCTACGTTCAATTTTCAGCCCTGAGCGCCTCGAAGGACCTCGATCACTTTTTCACGCCCGTTCGATGATCCCCGCCGATCGTTTGCCCCGGTTGCGCCAACTACTGTTCCCTATGATTACGTGGTATTCTCGCCTCTCGAGGTGTCCTAATTAATCTTTTGCAACGCCCGGATGGAAACGTTTGGTTACGTGCGATTTATCGTGAGAGGGCAGGCAGTGAGCGTCGTCATAAATTGGCGGCCGATTTTTATGCTCGTTTATCGTCGAGTACTTCTTTTCGCTCTTCAATCCATGCGACCAAGCTGAATTCTGCTGTGTTTTCCGATCGTTTGCAATGTTAATTTGAGGATATGCTTAGTCAGCAAACCGTTTTACTCCGATTTCGTCGTATGCTTCAGACTTGCGGAAGGCAAATACGGGGTGCTGTTGTCCTAAGCCCTAAGCTGTTGATATATTAAAGGTTGTAACGTGAAGGAGATGAAAGAGGAAGGGAGGGATCAGAAAATAACACACTCGCGTGCGTATATATGCATATCATTGATCGTTCATTATCGATACGCCGCAAAAAGCGGGCTCGATCATCGCGAAGGACGTTTGAAAATAGATTCCCAATTTATTCAATTGAAAAGAGTCCGCGGCGCGTTAAGGTGCAAAATTGCTAGCTGGTGATTCTAGACGCTCGGTCCGTGGGTGTAGCCGAGGTTGGTAATCATCCGTACGCGTTAGGTACGTGCCGATACAGTGATTACCCAATTACGGGAGAGTATGCAAGTGCGGGAATGCTCTTCTTGTTGGCAAAGGTGAGAAACGCTTTGAGTAACGAGGCATTACGTGTCGACCCCGGGTGAATTGATCCCAATTCCCGATTCGGATCGTTCCTGACATTCATGATCTTCAGCACATTAAATCCAACGACACTAAAAAATGACCGACAGTGTAGTGAATCGGAGCAAAAAGTTTGTTTGATGTTTTTCACAAATTTTAAGATATGTTCTGATTTCTTATTTGATATACCCCAATCAAATTGTACATAGTTCAAATTATGCTTAAACTCTGTGGAACCCTCTCGGGACTCATGAGACAAGTCTAATTTCAATTCTACTGTACCAGGCAACTGCCAGATGTTTTTCACTGACGTCGCCAAACTTACATTCCCTTACGTTTGATCACCGCCGTTGTCGCGTTTGCCAACTATTTTTAACGACGATAATAATCCTCAAGCGCGCTAATACCTTAAACGTGGGCATTCGATCGATCAACGATCCACGTATCATGCTGATAATCCCCATGAAGAGAGGCATGAGCGGGAGTCCTTGAGAGACGCGAATGCTCGTGACTCCAGATTCAATTCAATTACTACCTGTTCGAAGCAAACAAACAGGCGGATCAGGTGCATTGAATCGTGATAAGATGGCTTGACGATAAGATCGAATGGGCTTTATGCGATGATGCCACTGACTGTTCCTGTCAATCCTGGCGAATGATGACAGTTTGCCGATGACGTACGCCCCATCGACTCTTTCTCTAAATAGGCATGCGATACGCAACCGACGATAAATTTGCCTCGTGTGTTATATATGTACGTCGTCACCGTCCATGTCACACACACGGCACACGCGTGTCCCCTTTATTGTTGGCGTTTTGCAGGTGTCACGACGGGAATTCGTGCCACAATAAGTACGTTCCGCTGTATTCACGATGCGGCGCGCGCGAACGTGCCACCTTCATCTTCTTCTCACGGCGAAAGGTTAATTCCACGCATTAAATGTTGCGCAACGCTATCGCACTCAATCGGGTTTCGTTGAAAGCATTGTAGCTAGATTTTCATATCTGACAAATATCTACCAAGTCCTCCGGTGATTAACTGATTCCCTTATGAGTCATGCATCATGCTTGAATACGAGCAAACCCGTGCTAGATAGGAAATCACGTTGCATAACGTTCATATACAGCGTTACAAATTTATCATGTTTTCGAGAACAACTCGAAAAATACGACAGACCTGTATCTTTCAATAAAGCCCGAGAAACCAACACTGTCGTCTGTATAGAGCTGACGCGGCAGTCGTGTTAAACATAAATGACGTTCCGCGATCTTCCGGAAATTTGCATGGACGATCTTCATGGAAGAATTATTCTAACAGGTGCTTGCTTAAGGATAACCCGCGGCAATTGTGCCGGGCAAGGACGATTGAAACGACCTCGGGGAATTTTGACGGCGAAAGTGAAGGTTGGCCGCTTGAGGATGATCGCACGATCGGCCCTGATTGGTCGGTCATAGTTCGCCGGATTCTGCCCAATCCCATTAACGCGATTCTAATGAGTTCGAAGGTGAAACCGGAACGAGATCAAACGTTCAGAAATTCAAACTACCGTGACGATAAGTTGTTTGGCCAGCTAAGCGATCGGCGGTATTGCGTGCTTTTTGCTACTACGGCAGCTGTTGAGAAATTCGAATTAATCGAAAGACACGTATCACGGCGCGTGGACGTATGTTTGAGATGGCAGTCTGCCGCTTATACATGATAAAGAATCGAAGCAGCGACTGTAAGTGGGATATTGAAGTAGGGCGGACTAATGCATACGCAATATCACTGAAAGTTCAATTGAGACCTCGAGCGGGCCAGTGGTCCGAATTGTCGCGGCAGGAGTGTATCCTGCGTCGACTCCGGGGTCGTGCAGGCGAATATCGATTATCGGATTTCGGCCTCGGAGCGTTGGTAGGCACACGAAACGGGGGAGAAGGAATAGAGTCAAAGAGCGAGGGATGAGGGCTGAGAGGATATAGAGAGGTTCAATGGAGAGGGAAGAAAAACACGTCTGCCCGAAGCAAAGTCTTCTAAACCCGCGGTGGTCGAGCTGCGTCTACCGAGTCGGTATGTACGATTTATTCGGGTAAGTGAGGAGACTGCCCTCTTGCCCTTCGCCCCCTCGCGAATCCCGAATCCACTAGAATATGTATTCTTCGCGGAACTTCGCCCCTTCTTTCGCCGTCAGCGTGGAAAGGGGATAAGGCTGGCAGACGGTTAATTTATCGGGACGGGGGAAAGTTTGCCGGGGCGGCCATTTGCATTTTCCGCAGAGTGCGCGGGACAATCTGCGGCGAGCGTAAGCGATGAGACTCTCGATGAGCGGGCTTCCACCGAGTGTACCTGAGCTCCGTAATTTTCATTTGCCGTCGGACGCGGCGCAATGATTTCTTGCCCACTCGCGATAAGGAGAGTTGCCGGCGGTTGAATGTGATTAGATCGTCGTAGCCGGCATCAGGTGGATGTATTAGGGAATTTGAGAGCTTATTCGCCATTTGCTTGGCGTGATACATTGCGACGATCCTTCCATCGGACATTCGATTAGCCGTCCGAATTCATTGCTTTCGAAAGATTGCGTCGCCGGCAAAGATGTAGGCAGGGGGCTGCTTTCTAGACAAAGCTTCGCCGTTGGCGGTGTTCGTTCATCCTTTCAGCATTCCCCTTTCCTTGTCTCCTGCGTTTCTTTTCGTCGTAAGTGCGTCCGTGCGTCCGTGCGTCCGTGCGTCCGGCCGAGGACCGAAAAACGAAAGTGCGCCTTCATGCAAAATCGACTGGCGTTGCCCTTTGACCTCCGCGGGCGGCCACGGTCCGTCTGGCTTGGACAACGGGCAACGGTGAGCGTTCACAGTTAGGTTCTCACGGCTCATACATGAATGCATGTATGCGGCCTGAAACGCCAGCCGATTGGTCGGTCACGATCGGTACGTGGGCGATGCCCGTGATGCCGATGTGCATGTGGTCGGGCTGCCTCGGTGGTAGTGGTCGTCGAGCAGAGAAGAATGGGTTTCGACCCAGTCTGTTCAGTCCAACCACCGTCGTCAGCGTCGCCACCCCTTTCCAACGACGCGGAATATGTGCCTTGATCGCGTCAAATAGATTGCCGTGCTTTCGCTTTTTCAATACTTTGCCGCATGCCACCCGTGCCATACGCAATGAGATTTCATACGCTGTAATATGCGACGGACCACTCAGAATTACTGTGCTTTGTTGAATTATCGCTAATGAGAAACGGGCTGATTCGGGCTTCAATCAAATGTGCGTAATTATATTAGCTCGCGGTCATGATCAATGCTCGGCTGATAACCTCATATTACGGCACACGTAATAATTAATAGTTTAATATGTTCACTCGTCGTGCCCGATCCATCGAGAAGACAACGTAGATTGACGTTGGGCAAGCGTGCTTATAAGGACTCCGAAGAGTTCATATATAATTCCGCTAGCAGAAAGATACCCGGGATTCTTACGGGGTCGAAGGTCGCGGGGGGGAAGGAGAAAGGCTGGCAAATCCTTCGAAGGATCCGACGAAGTCTGCGCGGGGCAGGAACGATGAGGTTCCCCCGTGCCATATCCGCAATGTACAAGGGCGGCTTACGGAACACGTCCTGCTAACGTTCCCTCATAGAATGTTCCTTGCAAACCGTGTCGGTGGAAGTACGAACTTCCCCTGACGTAATCCCTTATTCTCCCGCGCATACAAAGGAAACATTTTCAATATAAACTTTTCCGTATCATGAGGTTTTGACGGACGGTCTCACGTCCGCAGTACAATACTACTGACAGCAACTTTTCGAACGTCAGACGTGTAACATTTGTGAACGTTCGCACTTGCGTTTTTGTCCCCGACGAACGGCATCGCATTTTCTCGTCCTACTAGCACCGTCCGATTCTTTTGTCGGCGTAGATAAAGGAACGAGGATGGTGCGCGCGGTTGGGGTTTATTAAAGTGCTCCACTCTCTGTTGCAGTTCTGAACGAGTTGGAAGGCTTAGCCAGAGGCGCCGACGCGCGGGACTGTCCTCCGGCATCGAGAGCGGCTTTGGATCCTGAACACGTAGCTAGGGTGGCGGAGAGCGCCAAGACGGCGCTCGCCTTTGCCAGAAGTCGAAACCCGGCGATACGTTGTCTTACCACCAGAGGAACTATTCTGACATCCAGCACTTTCACGGTGGAGGAGGATGTCGATAAGGTACGAACGACAATGTCGACCTCTTATAGGTACAGCAGGCTACTCACAGGGTGAACACTTATTTCTATTTTTCATTCTATTCTATTCAATTCATTGTGACGCTTCGACAAGCACGTAACTTAAGAAAATGATACTTTGTTAACGGCGACGTGGGAAGAAATCCATAGAAAAGGAATTCCGTTCTCGTAAGAAGCCGCGTTGAGGTGATCGTTTAAGTTCGACAAGAAACGAAGGAGCTAGACGGTAGGCGGAGAAGGAGTGTAGCGAGAGAAAGGCCGGAGAAGGCAGAGAGCGATGGTGAATGATAGACTGAGATCGGTGGGGGACTGCGCGTATTGGCCGGTGTTCATTGAAGCGCGAATGTTATGATAAGGGCTCGAGTCTCCGTGGAACCCCACCACGTGCTGCACAGATAAACTCTTCTCCCGGCGCAGGACGCATCCGCCAGTCTAGTTTATCTAGTTGGTAACGCGTTCGATACACGGATCGGATACGATCGGAACAAGAAGCTCGATCCGCCGAACGATCGATGACGCATTCAGATTTTCCACCCTCTCCCACGTACCTCGCTTTCTTCACCTTCCCTGCGCTGGCTTCAATTCCGGAAATAACGTGCTCACTGGTCCGGAGAGTGGACGAAAAGCCGATTGATTGCCTTCGCTATATTGCTTTCGAGGATTGATAGGTTTCGTGAGATTTGTGGCTTACCTAAAACGCGAGGGTTTGCCGTACGTTCTTTCCAGTCGGACGGGTCTGATAACGAACTATGTTAATGAATTTTTACAGGACGGCTTGACTAGGAACGACGATAGGATTTTGGCCACGTGCCTCAGTCTTTGCAGAATCAGTGGCAAGGATCAGTCGAGTACAGGTAGATAAACCTTCCCATCTTTGAACCCGCTTTAACTCTAACGATTTTCGATACACGCGATTGAAGCAATATCCGTCAGCGAAAGCGTAAGCTTTCGCGAGCAATCGGGAAAAATAGGGCAAAGTAAATTAGATGATGCACCGCAATCGTAAGGCATGAGTGGCAAAAGATTTGACGAGCACATGGTTGTGGGTGATAGAAGAAGGACAGCCGAGACGTCTGAGGAGAGAGGTCGTCCTGCTGACGGAGGACCGGAACCTGAGGGTGAAGGCTCTTGCCCGCGACGTCCCCGTGAGAGAGGTGCCCGACTTCATGCAATGGGCAGGCCTCGGCTGAGACAAGCCCCCCTCGGCCGCCAAGTATTCCCCGCCGACGCAAAATCCCCCGTGCCCCCGACATTCGCCACGAGAAATCGACCAGCAGAAGCAGCAGCAGCAGCAACAGCAGCAGCAGCAGCAGCGACAGCAGCAGCCACGACCAAGCGTGACGGAGAACGGTGAAGAGGAGACTGACTCGTCGCGCCGTTGTCGCTGGACTAACTTTCGTCGCACCTTCATCGCGGCCGATCACTCATACGTTAGAAGGACACCACGTAAGTCTGTCCTTCCGGCTATCAGGCGCTCGCATCGCAATGACGCGCCGTCGATGCGCTCTTGTACTGAGAACGAGAGTTAGAAGGGGAAGTGGGAGGGACGAGATAGTTGATATAAGCGATTCCGCTGATTGATACCGATAACCGATTGATCGAGGATACGCGGTAGGCGAATCGATCAGCCGAAAGCGGAAGACGAGAAACGGATTATCATGAAGTTTGAGCAATTACGAGGAAGGAGGAAAAACGAGGTAATAGAATGGGAGCTAGAGTACGGAGAAGAAGTCGATGGTGTTTCTACATTGCAATTATTGTTTAGCTGCGTTTATTATTTCAAGGGCTATCTATTGAGGCCCGCATTTGTTGTGTATCCCTCTCTTCGATCGTGTTTGTGAGAATACATATTTGTACAAATTCCCTCGACGGACGTGCTATGTGTAATGGCAGTTTCTTCGTCGAGACTTACGTCAGAACGTTGTCGCACTGTTTCCACGTTTTTCCTTTCTTTTTTTTTTTTTATTCGTCCTCTTTTAATCAAGTCTTTGATGTGCGCGTGCCAGCGTGTCGTCAAATCTTAATTTTTTTATCATTTTAGAATTTACATTATGTATGTGTACGTAGTAAGTGATTAGTGTGGCGGTTCATCGACCGTCGAAGGCAAAAGAAAATCATTTTAATTTCGTGCCCTTTGTAATTTCCTTTTCTTTTTGTTAGATTGCGTTACTTTTTAGCGTACTTTTTACAGAGTTAATTTGTAGATCTTTTGAAGTTCATCATTAAAAGGCCACGGTTGAATCGTTACGTGCATGCTGTTGCAATGTATTGCGATGGGCGACCAGGAAGTGTACAAGTATTTTTTGTGTTCAACGCTAGAGCTAAGCTAGACGGTTAACTCTCTTTCTTTCTGTTGTCCTACATCAGAAAATACTGTAGACTGCCTACGCATAAGCATCGTCAATTCGTTGCCCTAAGAGCGTCGAGAAAATCGCGAAAATCAAAATGAATCATCGTTCATTCTGAATCGTTTCCTGCAAATCGCCAGGATAAGTATTCGTACACGCCAAAGAGTTTTCGCATCATCATGACTCTCGATCATTCCCATTTTGCACACGCCCTAGACAATACTTTATCCTCATTTCATCCGTGACCGAAATTCACCACGAACAACCGCGTGTCGAGTACGAAATTAGTCGACGAACACTTTGACACATAACGTTCTAGAATCATGCAAGATGGACACATCCGCGAGCATGGGCTCTAATTGCAGCCATAAATTCTGTATAAATTACCGCGGGTTGACTACTGCGAATGAAAGACATTCAGAGACGCGCCTTAATGACGGACATTGGAACTCGGCGCAAGGACGTTCGCTCCTCGTTCGTTGACCGGAAACGGAACGACCGATCGTTTAAGCAGCCCCGTAATCGGCAATCTAGACTGCCTTTGACTGCTCGTTGTATCCGCAACAGTTAGCCACCGAGCTAACGCCGTAATGACAGAGCTGATCATTGCAATCACGTACGCGGACACACAATTACTGCACATATACACGTACACCGTTGCGTATAACGAACATAGACACTGACACACGTACACAAGGACAGAGACACACACAGGAGTGCACTCACTCGGTTCTTCTCGGAGAGATGACTTTATGCGTTATCGTTTTAAGACTTAGTCGTTAGGATAATAGTTAGTGATCACCTGCGTGTTGATTTTATAGGGCCACCAGAGTGTTTTGTTCATTTTGTATCTAAGAGTGATGTTGAGTTCTCGAGTATTCCTCGGATCATTGTATTCACGTTTGTTGCTCACTAATCGGCGACGTGGAGAAGTATGACTGGAAATATTGGTGAAAAGATCAGGATTACGAACATTCCGACTGACGATCGACGTTCAATTAGTTGATAGGAGCGCGAAACTTACGTTGGCTTTTCTTTCTACGAAGCGAGGACGGAATTCGGACATGATTTCAGATCAGTCCGATGATTCATATATGACTTAATCGTTTTTGCAAGAGTAGAAGACGAATTCGAAAGTTTCTGAATGTCAAAGGGAAAAACGTCACGTCCTTATGAGATCGAAGAAAAATGGGGATAATAACGATATCCAACTCTTCTTATCAGTTTTGCAGTCACCGAACTGCCCGACTGTAAACTTCTTGGACGCGTCTCGAAAGCTGGACGAAGCGGAAATAGGCACACTATGGCCCCTCGCGTTGACGTCTTTTCCTTCGTCAAGGCCACCTCCTTCAATTGTCCTCCGAGCCCTTCGTCTCCCTCACTTCAATATCTTTTTAGCTCCATTTTGTAGCTAAACTCCACGAGGAAAGAAGCAAACGAGCGTCTATGTCCTCTTCATTTACGCCCACCCACGAAGCACTCAGTGCAAATACATGCACCGTTCATTGTTTTCATTGTTTTCTAAGCGTAACTCTCAAGTAGCTTTTAGATATGCATATTACATACGTACATACATATAAACGAGTATTCAAAAGAACGACAGACGCGGATGAGATGCGTAGAGATGTAATAAGAGGATGAATGAGAATCTTTTCAGCGTGCAGAGCGGAAAGGCAGACAGAGACGGACGGTATGAGCGAGAAAGAGAGAATGAGTGAGAGAGAGAGAGAGAGAGAGAGAGAAGGAAGGAAAAGTAGAAAAGGATCGCCTGTAGTAAGAATCAGTCGCGTGAATGAAAATCTTGGCGCGTACCGATGAAAAGAGAACGACAGGAGGACGGAGAAGGAAGAAGTGATGGAAAAGTAGAAAAGGATTGGCTGTGGTCAGAATCAGTCGCGTGCGAATCCCGCGGAGAACTCGGGGCGACGAGCACGGACGATAGGACGTGGCATTATTTGCGATGATCAATTTATTTTTCACTGAACCACACGATACTCTCGACAGACTTTTTTTCCCCCAACCTTTTTCCACCTTATCTGTACAATCCCTATATAAGGTAGACGCAATCATCGGTGCAATAGCGCAACGTGCTCGTCGTCGTACGACAAATTCCGTAAATTGTCCTTCCGTTGCGATCGATATCACGAACGATCGTTATGACGAGCAAAAAAAGGTATGCCGATGAAACCGTTTATTACCTTTAAGAGTAATTCATTTCCTCCTAGGTTCATCGTTTGCCCGATGTTAATTTTTCGTTGCCTAGAGACGGAAGGGCATTTGCGACGCGATCGTTTCTGGGGGGGCCTGCGAAAAAAAAGCGAAAAAAAAAAGAGACGGTTTGAATCGCCCGAAATATAGGTAGACAAATGACGTAGGTAGACGGCGGTGAGAAAAGGACGTCGTAATTCTTAGGGCGCGATAAACAACCGGAAGGGGAGAGTATAGGTGTCCCTCCGCTTCCGGCGTAACTCTTACACCGTAAGTGTACCTATACATACGTGTTAAAAGAAAATGAAACAAAAAAAAGAAAAAGTATACATATATAAATAACGTAACACTCGTCACCGATTTTATTCAAGATGCTCGCAATATCTATATACATATATATTACGTGACAAAGCAAGAACAGTTCATTTGTATTTTGTCTCAGGAACAGAGTTTTACTGATACGATTATGATGAATAACGACGACGACGACGACGACGATGATGATTATGCTATTGATAATAATGACGATGACGATGATACGATGCTGATGATACAACAGAAGTTTTAGGATAATCGTTTATTACACTTATGAAGAAATGTCGCTACTATAGTGTTACCACTTTGATTATTCAATAAAAAGTGACGTTGACGACATCGCCTACGGAATGTCCCGCACTTCCTGCTCTCTCCCCCCCTTCACTCCATCGGAACCCTAACGACGCAAGAACCGGGAGAATCGTGAAATAATAATTGCGATCGAATTAGCAGCAGGGGCCGAGCCTGCACCGTTAGACTTCTGGCGTGACGCAATTACTCTCGTTTCTCATGCCATCTGAACGAAACTTTCTTGCCTGCGCACATCCTATTAGTCTCGATTAGTAGCACTTCTGGGGAAGCGGTCGGGATAAGTCCGGCAGAACAAATCGCGCTCACGCAACTTGCACGGGCTCGATTACTTCTTCCTCGCCGGACAATCGGAATTCTGCAGTTTACGTGCACGCCGCATACTTAGCCTCCGATTTGCCCACTTGGCGATATTTAACAGCGCAAAACATGCGGACGATCGTCGTTATGGATCCTGGTTATGTTCGGTCTCGTTACGTCGTCGAGGCTTTATCCAGGTAAGAGTTCATATATTTTCGCGATCGTATCTGAGAGAGTATCTACATATTGTATAACGCAATTCTATGTACGTGTTTACGTCTACATTTCCCTATTCTGTGTGCATTATAATGCAAATTCGAGAACGGAAGGCTTCGCGAGCCGATAGCTGAGTATGTTATGGGACGCGCGTAAAAGAGTTGATACTGTCCAAGCCGGACATTCTACACAAAGTTGTCCGCGGCGACAAGCCTCGTGTCCCGTGTATGTACTCTGGGTACTCTTCTTGCATGAGGCACAGGTATCTTTTTTCGCAAAAGCGAACCGTTATGGCTGCCTTCCACGTGCCCCGTGGAACGCGCTCCTTGTCATGAGCGACAAATTCCGGTATTTAGTATCGATATCTCGTTGAGATCTAAAGCATTGCACGAGAGAGCAGAAAATTGTGGCTGCTGCGGAAGTATTCGTTGTACAGTGACTGGGTGCGTCGTCGCCAAATACGTAGCGTGGGAACAAGTTTAATCTTAAGGATTATTCTGTCTAAGAAAACCGTGACGAGCGCACGAATAAAGATGGAAAACTGCGAATATTATTTAGCTCGTTTAATGAGAGAAAAATGACGGCGCACGCAGTGAAAACGATAAAATGCGCAAGACGAAGAGGGCAGTAAGACGCGGTTTTCTTTGATACGACGCTCCAATGGTTACTAACTCGTCGAAGCGTGGACTGTACCGGCAAGCGCGCACTGCGACCGGCCCTCACTGTCCACCACTGTGTTCCCGTCGCCTCGTCCAGCGATAGTTCTGACCGATCGTTACGACCCGGGGCGATCGATGTGGCCCGGACGAAGTCGATCTTCGAGTCGTCGAAGAACCGAAGTGGCAAGCTCTCACGGGTCAGTTGGGGAAAAGTTGGAAAAATGAAGGCGCGTCGCTCCAGGACGATGGATCGAAGCGATTGAAAGTGGAGTACGTGCGATTTCAAACGGTGGACAGTACATTTCCGGTGGGGTTTAGCCTGCAGAAGCAGCAGCAGCAGCTCGCTCCTTCTCTCTTTCCCCGTTCCCATCTCTCTTTTTCTCCGTCGTCCTCTCTCCTCCCTCTTTCTTTCTCTTCGACCGGAGGGTTCGCCAAGCCGGCTATTTTTAACCAGCCAACCTTGAACTTGCTGCTGCCACTGGTGCTTGCTGCTGCTGCTGCTGCTGCTGCTGCTGCTGCTGCTGCTGCTGCCGCTGCTGCTACTCCTGCTCCTGCTCCTGCTGCTGCTGCTTGGGATCCGATCACCAATAAAGGAACTTATCTAATTCTGAGAAAGGCGATCGGCTCGCTTCGGCTAGAGGTACGTATCTCCGTTGTATTCCCATCGGCAGCGTACCCTCGATACACGTTAATGCGCACACACTGCGTGCCGTGCCCGGTGACACGGACGAAGGAAACGACTCCTGCATCCTCGATATTCGCGCGAGAACCATTTACTCCGGCCAATCCTTATTCGCGCTGATAATCGATCGAACTGTACGCCATGTGTCACTGTCTACCCATTTTTCGAATCTTTCAAATCGTTCGAATTCAACGGTTGACACGCACCGCTACGTTTCATAGCGTCCGCATCGAGCTCTCCGCGATATCTGCACGCTAAAATTGAAAAAGATCGAAAAATTAGAGAACCATACCCTCACGTTTCCGAGGGGAAAAAGTATGCGCTACGGTGTGGGGTTAATTGTCTCGCAAACTTTTCATCTCCGCCCGTCCACCGCCATTTCCGCGAAGCAACGATCAAGCCTCCTCGCCGAGCGAGGAAGAAATCCTTCAACCTAGTAATTCCGCGTTGCGTACCGCCCATATTCGTTGGGCATCATCAAGATCGACATTCTCCCGACTCCGCGAACTCGACTGCCCTTCGTTCCGGGCAGAGACGGGACGGGATCCAGGCCGCGTATTAAGATCACTGGCGTGCGTAATAATGCGATGCTCTCGGTTATCCGAGATAGCGAATTGGGTCTGTGCCAGGGTCACGGTGTAGGCATCGCCAGATCCTCGGTCCTCGACCTACGTCCCTCTCGACAATATAACGTTCCAGCGCACGCAGACGTCGTTGAAATTTTATGGCGCCAGACCCTTCGCCGACAGCAGCACAGTCGATGTTTTGCGCGCTCGCCTTTCCCCACGAATTTTCTTCGCATGCGTTCCACGAGGGTACGACGTAATGGAATCGGGGAGAAAAAAGGATTTAATCTAGGGAACACCTAAACACAGACTCCGCGCACACGACGGTGGAATAGAATTGGGCAGAATGGGGAATGAGATAGGAACGGTACTATGCTGTGTACGATGAGCAGGCTTGACGTCGCATGTCGGGCGCGGAAGAGAGGAGAGCTGACACCATCCACGGCGGACATTGTACGAGAGGTCTGCTCGTTCGTTCAGTCGTTCGCTCACTCGTTCGCGCTGCTTTTCTCAAGAGTAAGTGCCACGAAAGTACTTGTACACGCCGTACACGGTCGCGAGAAGATCGTGCATACGGTGCGTATGTACGAACCGACGGAATGTCCGTCCGTGCCTCTGTCGGATGCCTCGTGATAACTCTCTGCCGCGAGAGTTATGCGGTAGCCGCCGCGAGATAACATAAACTCGCGCGCTATCTGATCGTCATACAGGGTGTCTCGTGATTTGTGGACTGGCGAACGGGGTGACCTGCATACCGAGATACTGCGAGTACTCCAGGTCGCGGTCGTGTCGAGAAACACTGGACGAAACCGACGACGCATCGATCCGCGGCTCCTAAATATAGCGCATAGTGTGCATATTGTGCATCTTAAGCGAACTCGATCGGGTGGTTGATTGAATCGGGCAAATCGAAGAATTCGTTTTTTCAAACCTACTCGCTTACAGTAGAGACAAGTTTGAGCCCATTGTAGGACCCAGTACGATCATGGTCCATTGTTCGCATCGGGCGCGGGCTCTGCTGTGATTTGTGCACATAGAATACCGTACCCAGTCCTCGTATTGATCGGAAACAGATTGGGCATTGATCTGTGGTCGTGAATGAGAGGGTGCTTCCCGATTTACACATCAAGTTAGTCGATGTCTGAACTACCTAAAGGGTAGAAACTCGCGTCTACGGAATGGTATCGCTGCCGATTTGCCGAAAATAAATAATGCAAATTGCGTCTGACCGTGAACGCGGGGATATGATTTGTGGACGAAATAGGGTTATGCCGGAGCGACAGAGAGGTAGAGAGTCTATTCCTCTATTGAGATGATTGGTCGACTAGGAACCGTATTGACCCTCGCTCATGAGTGAAACGGATTGTGTACATCGATCTTGTGTTGTCAGCGAAACGGATACGAGATATCGTGATTTGTGGACCGAATTAACCGAATCGCATACACAGATGCATCTTCCGTTTGTTCGTATCCTGCGGAGAACATTGAACGGAGTCGGTTGCCTCGACATCATGGGAAACGTTAAAAAGTCCAATTAAAGAGGCACTCAATCATTGTCCCCGACGAGAATTCAAGGCACTACCCAATTTTTCGAACGCTCCCTCTTCGCATTCGCCTCTCGCCTGTAATTCGCTGCACTCCTAAGCATTATGTTTACAGGGGCACGTAATCGCATTCGCCAGGAGTCTGCACTTGTCTGACAGGACTATAAAACCGGGCGGCCAGGAAGAAGAGCCGGCGTACGCTCGCATGTAAAGGATCGCGCGGCGAATCTAAAATCTAGCCTGCGCAGCTAGTTTTGAGGGTAGAAACGTTTGCCGAAGAGAGCTTACGGCCCGCCAGATCCTGACACGCATGAAGGAGCGCATATGCTGTCGGCGGAGCACTCGGCCAAGACTCGGCGGGCACGGAGGAACGAAGAAGAAAGTATAATAAAACATACCGTTTCCTGGTAGCAATTAAAATCGGGCACATCCCCGTTTGTCTTCGCCCCCCTCGTCACGACTTATTCATCGTCGACGACGGCGACGTCCATAGCCTCTTTACGCCTGCTCATTATTCTCCGCTCCTACGTCGTCGAAAAGAGCCTCCTCTTTCCTTTTTTCCGCCCGTTTAACGACGCTTCGACGAATAAGCATGGCGCCGCGCCGAATACCGGCAAGTTCAAGATCACGAGGTCGTTGCACGTGTATAAGCAGGCGTGTGCGCTTACGAGCGCACACACACTCTCTATCCTCGCAGAACGATCGCGAGCGTACGTAACGTACGCGGACGCAGAATCAGCTGGCCACGAGCCAGACGCCTCTTTCGGGCGAAAAAGGGCCTATCGCGTGCCCCCCCACGGGGAGAAAGCAGACAAGGAGACTTTCGTCCGGGTGGCCTTTTCGGACGTTAAGATGGACGGGAAGATTATTTCTTTATTGTTGGGCGTGCGCGCACTCATATGCGCGCGTCGGACGTCGAGATAAGCACACAAGCGTGGGCGTGCGTTGTCCCTCTCGCTTTTGTCTCCCGTCCGGCAGAAAGCTGGGGTGGCCGAACTTTCTGCGCGGTTGGCCGCGTTTAATCTCGCGCCCCCTATCGTTCAGCCGCGCACGCCAACGCGACTAACCACTTTGTCATGCTCGGATTCGTCCTTAATTCCGCGCCCGCAATGACGCGACATTTTTCACTCGGAACGCTCGGGGACAGTGGTTAGGCGTCGTTAGCCGAAAGACAGTTACCACTGAACGGGCCGCTTCCACGAGGTGCCGATCGAATGTGGCCGGCTGATAGGACTGATTTTACGACGACACTAACAGATCGCGATCGTTGCGCGGGATAATTTACGGCGCCGCGTATAATTGTTCGCCGGACTGATTTACAATTGGCTAATGCGTCGCGTGACGACCGCGGTGGCTCGTAAATTCTCGTCTCAGTAGCATACTATCCATCGATTTGCCGTGATCAGCTTTATTTCGCGTCGCTAAAGAGATTGCGAGAGCCATTAATGACAATCGTTGGAAGAAGATCTTCGCCCGGCACTTTGCTGTCGTCTGTTAAATTCGATTAAGGCTCGCGCAGCCTCGTAAAGTTTACGCGGGCAAGCTGTTCCCGCGGCAAATTATCGGTCGGACGCGGACGCGGACGCTTGTAAATTTAGCGCGAACTTGACCAATAAGGCGTCGCTGGTCCGCGTATCACGGGTCACTTCACACGACGTAAGTAGACGATAATGCACGCCCTGTTCACATCGTTTCCCCCATTGTTCGATCCCACGCGTTCCATTCTTGAACACTGTTGCGCAACCGTTGCACAGCATTGTGGGCAGGCACCGCGATGCAATCCAGCCGGACTGGGCTATGTGCAGCCCTTACAACTCGAGGGTCACACGCACGAGGAGGAGCAGTTACGTACATCACGGAATACGTGGGACATTAGTTCTCCCGCCGACTTTGCTTCGCAAGATTTGCATTTGTCTCCGAGCCCCTTCCGTCTAATCTTATTGTGAGTCCCGCCAAGTATCATGGCAAAGACTCGTGTTAAAAATAAAAATACGCAGATCCCCCCGCCGTGTGTTGTGACACGTCTGCAATTTTTGCCTCGTCGAAAGATATTTCATCTCGTGTCACGTCGTGTTACCCGTCCTGCTCTTTCGGTGACTCGTAATTTTATGGACTCCCGTTTCGGTTACGCGATGCTTGACATAGTGGTTTGCTTATTCAATCCTCGGATAAAAAGAGCTGTACAGACGACTCTTCATCCGACGACGATTCAGGTCTCAGACGTTTCGCGCGGTCAGTCGCCCGCTCTTTCAGTATTCGTCGAGGCGCTCCAACCTCGTCACGGGATTACGAAATGCAAGCAGACGTGCAGCGCCAATGCGGTAATCATGCATTTCCCCTCGGCAGTCCGAAGACCCGCTTCTCCGAAGGATATAACCGATCGAGAATGTGACCCACGTTGCTTAGAGGACGATCAAGAAATAATTGCTATGCCGCAAACGCTGACCTACTTAACCGACATTGCATTCTGCCAATATTTCACGTCTGAAATTCATTTTCAACTTCATCGTCTATCGCGTACAATTTGACTGCAATTTTTCGGACGCATCGAGCACTGATTCGTCTAACTAGTATGAATTTTGTGTTTGCTCTATCCGTTAATCCTCGACTTACCATCGGGAAATGCCCGAATGCAATTTGTCCTCGTTAGCGAAACTCTCAACAAACTTTACGGCAATAAGCACCGACCGAATTGGCGTTAACGCCGGACCCTTCTGGCAAACACACGGTTCAGTTGTGCTCACAAAAGTCACACTACTAACCTTCTCCCGTTGTTCCCCTTGGGCCGTGTACGTCATGTACCGTGTGTTAAGACTTAAAGCTAACTACCTCGTGCGACCAGGGGGTCAAACCAGGACCACACCGCCGCGGTCGTAACTCAGACCTATTATATTTCGCAGTTTGTTACTCTGCACGTTTCTTTCCCTCTTCCTACATCGTATCTTCCTGTTCGATGCTCATTTTGTTTGAGACTCTAAGAATGGGCGCACTCGACAACTGTTCTTAAATTACGTTTGCAGTCGGGACATCCTTTTAATCAAAGCGGTACTTTACCCCTTAAATCTTAGACTGGACAGATATAACAAAATATGTCTTTCAGATTTTCTTACGTGACAATATATTTGAAGGAGAAACAAATCCGTCCCAAACACCTTCCTGTCTTCCCTTGTTAGATTACGACTTAAGTACAGCTACGTCCTTTGTCATAAATGAACGCGCCGCAATGGAATTACCCATTAGCGATGCTTCGTTCGGTTAATGTCGATTGACGACAGCTTACCCTACACATTATTCCAGCGGAAATATTTGAGATCCTATAAGCCGGGAACGGTAAATCGAAGAAATGGACAAGATTACGCTCTCGTCGTCACAAATTTCTCACGATGCAGGAACTGTTATGCGACTCTTGAACTCGGCCGTTCGGTCTTGATATACGAATGGATGACCGATCTATCGGCTGATGTAACACGGTAGCAGGTACGCGTCGGTCGAAAGACGAGCAGGACATCGATAAACGTCCGGATGAACTCACGGAATCGCATAATGGTGGATATAGAACCGGCGACCTCGTCGGTTAAAGAGGATACTCGTCCGCGGCGATCGTTATCTATGTAGGAAGTCATCCACTCGTACTCCTCTCTGTCCACGTAAAGAGATCCAATCTTGGGTGCCGTGCGTTAGGTAATAGCCTCTCGGACGCTAAACGCATATTGTCGTGCCGTTGACTTCTTCCTTTATCGGGCACCTGCGCACACCACCTCTTCGGCTCGTCCGAAGAATCGACGGAATTTCTTTCATTCGAATTCGTCTGCCACCTTGCCCGCTCTGCACCTTTTCCACCGCTCTCTGTTTCTGTGTTCTCATACGTAGCACGGCACACGTATCTGCCAGAAATGACGCGACACAATGATGGCGAAGTAACAATAGCCACGGCGACCGCAGGTTCGCCAGGATCATAGAGAAGTATCGATCCAGCGTGAGTGCCGGAGGCTGAAGTTTAGCGAGCGTCTCGGCCGTCCCACGTCCCACGACAATTCGCACAAAGGCTCGCGCGGTGCCCGACTGGCCGAGCGAGGCAAATGGCGATTAATCGGCTAGATTTTGCCGTCCCTTTGTCGCGCGGACTTCCTTACCGGAACTCGATCAAGGCGTAACGCCATCGTCGGGTGGAAATGCGCGGGCCCGAGCGGAGAGTGACGAGTGCCGAGGTACAGGATACGCGGATCGGGCGAAAAAAGCCAGTCAGACAATCGTCCCATTGGCGACAGGATCCCCGCGCGAGTCGATAGCAAGGACGGGAGGAGGGAGTACGGGCGGAGAAAGAAAGAGGGACCGTGGCCGTCGCCGTCGCCGTCGCCGTCGTCGGGGTCTTGGATATAGCCGGCCGAACCGATCGAGAAAAAAACGGACTCGGCCGCGGCACATTGTTCATTCAAGAGGCGAGCGCCGTGGCCATAAGTCATAGATTAGATTCAGATCGCTTTGAGCCATTGTATGCGTATCGTCCGGAGACAATGCCCCACTGAATCAAGCCTACGATCGCAAAAGGCCGGGGAATCCCTCGTCGTCGTCGTCGTCGTTGTCGTCGTTCTTCCTCCTACTTCTCCTGCCCTTCCTTCGTCCTCCTCAGCAGACTCTTCTCTTTCTGCTCGCGAGACCCGGTGTTGAGTCCAGAAGTAATTGTCCGAAGGGGAGAGTAGTTGAAAAATGGCAGCGGGATGAGAACGGGGGTGAGCGCAAACACGGCGCACTCCCTCCCGAACGGAACGAGGAATGATGCTTTTACAGGAATACTTTTATCGCAGCCCTCTCTGCCTCTTAATCGGATCTTCCGGTGACCGATGAAATTTCCCTGCCGCTTAATTGGAAAGCAGCTGAACGAGCCGACGCGACGGCGGCGGTAGAGCAGCGGAGCCGGTGAACCCTTGCGGACGTAGTGGCGCACACGGGTGCAAAGGTGTCTATTAATAATTTATAAACGCGTGCGAAGAATCGGCCGAGGCAATTAGCCGGACAGAAGAGGAACGAACCGGTAACTAAGTACGTAGGCCAAAGCCACCTTCTTGGGCGTTTAAGTAACGGTGATCGACGCTGTCACGCACGTACGATGCGAAACTTCTTCCAGGAACGTGTGTTTTTCAATCCCGAACTCGCACCTCGGGGGCACGCGTTTCGCGCCCACAATTTCGCGCTTACATAATCTCGCTCTCCGGACCTCGGCTCCGAATGTGTTGGTCGGCCGTGAGTCACGCTCGTAACCCCCTCGTGCACGGCATCGTGAAGGCGACCGTAATTATACGAGCATCGTTAATCGTCGGGTGTACTCTTCATTCGAAGACGTCATCCGCGGCATATCCGGATTCTGGCCGTGCCGAGGTGCCCAGTGACGTAAGCTCGCTCGTACACCGCCACGTTTCGTCGCGTCATCCAACACTTTTCATCGCGCATATTTCGAGTCGGCGAGTCTCTACTTATCTGCGATTCAAATCAAATTCAATTTGTTACAAGTATATGGTGAACGTGCGATGTTTAGCGACTATTTGACATTGTCACTATTT
Organism: Priocnemis perturbator; assembly: GCA_963942575.1. Classification (NCBI taxonomy): domain Eukaryota; kingdom Metazoa; phylum Arthropoda; class Insecta; order Hymenoptera; family Pompilidae; genus Priocnemis; species Priocnemis perturbator. The sequence continues at coordinate 13,719,711 of OZ012653.1, forward strand.
TCCGACGATATCTTGACGACAATTTGTCACTTTCATCCGTAAGAAATTCATTATTCGTTCGAGTCGTTTGAATGCACGAGTCCGTCGATCGCCGTGTCCGGATTGACGAAAAAATGCCTGCCAATTCGTCGAACGGGCGAACGTTACGATTCCCATGAGTCCGTCCAGACTCGATTACGGGCGATTACGTCGCCTACGCGTGTATAACGACACTCGGGCTCGGACAATCAATCACGTAAGCGGCTGTTTCGTGTCCCGCGTACCAACCAGCGTTATTTATTTATATTGGCCAGGTGGCCAATTCGTTCACACGTGATGGAATTGCAGGCGCGAGGAGTGAATTTCTGACCCGTTCGAATGCTGTCACTAAAAGGACGTTCAGTACCCCTTCCCATTTTCACGGAAAAAATGAAGCAATAACTATCCTAAAACAGTTCCTCTATTAGGAGATCGAATGAAAAATGCAAAGATTTCGATAAGCCTCAATTCCCAGGAGGCCGCGGATCGGAAACAGTTAAGTGCTCAGCGTGCGGTTATCTTTAATACGACTTTTTAACGTCGGACGCATCCATGCCTCACATTGTACCAGCACAGAAACACCATAACGTCGGTTGAAATCCGTGCGAAAACGATGTACGCGTCGTCAGCGAAGCGTTGCCACACACTTCCTTCTCGATGCCTTAAGGGGGGAGCCTCATGTAGCTGGTTGAAAAAATCGATTTTTTTTTTTTTGTCTCAATCGTTTGTTTGACATCACGAAATTATGCTCCCAAAGCCGCAATAGAAAATTCATAAAAATGAAGTAGCTGTAGCCGGTTTTATCTCGAAGCGCGCGGGACCGCTATACCGAAGCAGGTGTAGCGGTCCCGCGCGTTCGTATGCCCATACGTGTCTCTATGTTACCAATTCCTTCATGACAATAAGCCCTGTGCAAGTACATGTTAGTGAATGCAAACTGTTGGAAAGTGTGAGTATCTTTGAAATATAGGTTTAGTATTGAAAAGAAACACATGTCATACAATGTTGCATGAGTATGAATGTTATCTCCTAGATAAGGTTTGGCTATCCTTCTGTTTCCTTCGCGCTTTTCCTAATAAAGAAATATAGATTAGGATTTACAAATGGTTCACGAAGGTGTAAAAGGACGACGAGAATTTCAGTAAGTTCATTCTTCAGTCGAACTTTACGTACTTCACAGCGAACCTTTAGTGAGAGAGTTTTGTAAGAGATCAGCGTACATACGGAATAGGGATTATTTAACGTTTTAAGTTTTGTGTGCGTATATTTATATTGTGTGCTGTTTTGTTTATTACAAATATAGTTGTTTTAGTTTGCTTTTTAATTTTTCTTATATTAAATATAAATATTTTAGTTTGCTTTTTAATTTTTCTTATTTTAAATATAATTATTAGTTTACTTTCTAGTTTTTCTTGTTTCAAATATTATTATTGTAGTATTTCTTCGTATTTCGATTGTAACCTATTCCATATCTACGCCTATCATCAAACAAATAGTACAGTCTCATAAAAATGAGTTCCGCGAAAGGAAGTAGAAACGACGTGTATCGCCCAAATAGGCCGCGTCGAAGAAAGTTCGGTGGAAATCAATTTTCCGAAACCAATCGCGAGGAAGGAATGAGTGCATCCGCAAAGAAATTGAAATCAGCAAGTAGCAGCGGGGTTATCGTGACTGCAGCTCATTGCTACAGAATTGTGGAATTTATTAGTGTTTTTAGTGCTATTGCTGACATGGTTCTTTGCAAAGTGTGTAAGCAAAAAGTGTCTTTTGACGAAAAAAGTAATCGTGGCCTTGGTTTTAAAATAACAATCAAGTGTAAGTGCGGCACATCAGATATAAATTCCGGTCCTTTTATTCATAATAGCTACGAAATCAACCGAAGAATAGTCTTCGTTATGAGGCTGTTAGGTGTTGCAAGAGAAGGCATCAACATTTTTTGTGGTTTAATGGATATCGGACAAGGATTGAGCAAAACTTCGTATGATGCTGCTGTAAAACATATTCACGAGGCGTCAAAAATGACTTTTGACTTTATCTGCAAAAAGGCTGTCCAAGAAGAAAAAGACGAAAACAAGAAAAATGAAACAACCGCAGATTATTTTAAAGTTTCCGGGGATGGTTCTTGGAAAAAGCGCGGCTTTTCTTCACTGTTAGGGGTAACTACCCTAATTGGATATTACACAGGCAAAGTTATCGATCTTATCGTTAAAGGGAGTTATTGCCAATCGTGTACCTATTGGAAGCATAGGAAAGATGGTGAGGATTATCAAGTATGGATGGAAGACCATGCCAACGAATGTCTCATAAACCACCAGGGCTCGGCAGGAAAAATGGAAGTTGACTCCATGGTGGAAATGTTTGCAAGATCGCAGGAAAAGTATGACGTCAAGTACAGCAACTATATAGGCGACGGAGATACCAAAACTTTCAAAGCACTTTTAGATGTACAGCCGTATGGCACTGACTTTCACATTGTTAAAAGTGAATGTGTTGGTCACGTTGAAAAAAGAATGGGAAGTCGCCTAAGGAAAGTAAAAAAATCCGCTAAGCTGGGTGGTAAAGGAAAATTAACCGAAACCCTAATTACAAAAATGACGAAATATTATGGTCTGGCCATAAGACGAAATTCCACGTCTGTGAAGGAGATGCAGAATGCTGTGATGGCTACTTTCTACCACATGAGTTCGACAAATGAAAAGCCGCAACATCAGAATTGTCCTACAGGGTCCAACTCATGGTGTAAATGGCGCGTTGCAGAGGCTAAAGCCAACGTAGAACACTACAACCACCCACCAGCACTTCATCTGGAAGTACAAAAGCATATTTTTTCAATCTACAATGATTTGTCAAATCCAGATTTATTGGAAAGATGCTTAGGAGGCCATACACAAAATCCAAACGAGAGTTTCAATTCCACAGTTTGGCGATTGGCTCCTAAACACTTAAATTGCGGTCTAAAAATTGTTGAAATCGCTGCATTTTTGGCTGCTGGCATTTTCAACGAAGGATATAGTTTTCTGCTTCAAGTCATGGAAGCACAGAACTTAACAATTGGACGGCAGTGCAAAATATTTGCCGACGTTTATGATTCCGAGCGGCTTAAGCGGCAGGAGCGGCGGAGCCTCAGCAGTACCATGGAGGCAAGAACAGCCCACAGAAAAGAAAATCAAGCTTTATTGGAACAGTTTGAGGAAGAAGAAGGTCTAATGTATGGGCCTGGCATTGCAGATTAGAAAAAAACAGCTGTGAGTTCCCCAAAAGTATTATTTCTCTGCGCCGAAAACTTTAAATGCGTTTTTCTCGAAACCACATTTTACAAATCGGTGTGCAAGATAGAGACAAAACTACTCAACCGATTGAGCTGGCCTTTTGCACACATGGCATTGAATATTTTATGGATTGGATGAACCTTTCTTTGTGTTGATATTATTTGAATAAATAATTGTTTGTTTCAATTAAGGCAGCAATTTTCTTCAAAAAACTGAACTGTTTGAATCAAACTGCTACCAATTTCAGCATTTTGTCGATAACGACTTAAAAATAGGTTCATTCACTCACGGCGTCTTTAAAGAAAAGAAAACTATCTGAATTTTTATTTTCAGATGACTACAGCAGGCCCTACATTGCACACCGCCAAACACTATTATCGAAGACGGACTGGGAATCAGCCCATATAACTCCGTTATAAACAATCTATTTTCGTTCCACCAAATTTTTTTGTATACTAGAAGAGTGTAAATAAACAGCCTCATAATTTGAAAAAGATCGGTTCAACAGTTTTTTTTTAAATAAATCTCGAATATTGCCCCATTTTAAGCTCGCTACATGAGGCTCCCCCCTTAAGTCGCCTTATCGCCGCTCTAAATCGGCCTTATCGATGTCGATCGACGTTACCGGCCACACACTCGCGTGTCCTTCCGTCGTCGGGACCCGAGAACATCTTACTTGCCCTGTCAATTAGCGGCGTCGCCCATGCTGCCCTGTTTCTCGGATGCTATCTCGATTCTCTCGCCATCCCTGTTCATCATACCTCCATTCTCTATCCGTTACTCTCTCTCACCCCGTTCGCAGCCCCCCCCGTTTTCCACCAAGAATCTCCCAACATTATGATCGATGTCCACGGGCGTAGAACGGCTAATGGAACGATTCGCTTAACACGCATTGACATTAAGCGGGCTATCTTGTAACCGCGATTACGCCGTTAGACGTCCCCACGGTTCGCTTCCTACATTATAATACATTATCCTTGCTCCCCGCGAAACTCTTCATTTTCCGCGGGAGATCTATCGGACCCGATAGCAGATGTAATCGACCGGCTTACTCGGCCGTGGCGAAAGCGTTTCTCTAGATGCAGCTTGTACCGTATTTCGTGTTGCGTGCGTCCCGCGAGTTACGTGCTGCGCTCGACTGCGAGTCAAGTCTGTTTCCTTTCCACCCTTTCCCACACGTTCTCACCCCCTTCGCTCCTTCTAATAAAACCCAGACCTACTGCAATGGCCCATACGATCAATCAATCATTTCCATCGATCTATAAAAAGAGTATCTATATCGGACAAGTCGCACGCATAGAATGAGTAGCCCAGAAATTTGTCGCGCTTCTCGTTTCGATCCTCACCCGCTGGCGGTTGGCCACTCGCTCGAGTTCGCGGCGTGGCGCCAATAGAGTCGACGGAACGCACGAACGGCGTTCTCACGAGGCGTGCGTGCGTGCTTGATCGCGTCTAGAGGCAAAGAAGCTCGAGGCGATGACGAGGAAGACGAGCGAGGCAAGGAGAGAAGGCGCAGTGGACTTCCACGGGGCAGTGACGCGTGAAGGGGCATGGAACCACAGAGTCCGCATGACAACGCGCACGGCGTCTGCACTCGTTTAGATTGACCGTCGAAGTCGATCTCGCCTGAAATAATGCCGATGCCTGCTCGTCCACAGTCTTCCCGCTACTCCTCCCCACATTCTTTCCCGTCTCTTTCTCGCTCGCAACTATACAGTTCTTCTTCGCCGTCTTCGCACACGTCGTGGAATTTAGGGAGGAGGGTGCGGTGACTGGTGAGACTCTTGAATCGGGACGCTCGCGCGCAAGGTGAGACCGGCGTGGACTCGGGGTTAACACGATGTCGCGTCGCCTCAGCCATGAAACGGGATCACGCGCTTCAACGCTTTCTCTGGAATCGCAAAGGAGGACAGGTCGGGTGTCTTCTAGAATAGTTCGAACGCTGTAGGACGCCGGTGACCTTCGTCGCGCGCGTGGGAGTTCGGCCTCGTTACGTCACTCGGTAGTTCGACGTTCTTTTCAGCGTGACTCGGATATCGTGCGACGATCGTACGATGATTTTCTCAATGCATCGTGATACGTGGACGTGTGTATTTACGCGGCGAGCGTGAAAATGAATTTGCCAGCACTTGTTGCGTTTCCTCGATTATCGTTTCGCCGATCTATCGACTGGCAGTCGCGTTTGTCAGACGAACGGGACCCGGTATTACCGTGTATCCGCGACTCGCGTGACTCGCGAAATGCGCGTTGCATCGATCGGCTCGCGTATGGCCGAATAATAAGCGGGCCGAGGACGGGACAATTGGTCAGAGGCTCTCGTGCACCGAATCGTCATTTAGCCTCGTCGTCCTTCGGGGAATCCCAACTTTGTGACGCAACCGGGTTCTACTCGTAACAGTTAGAACGCTAATCCGAGGCTACTTTGCATCTGGGTTAAGTGCGCGAAACTCGCCACGGGACACGCGCGCTATTTGCGAAACTCTCGAGCGACGGACCCGAGGCGGGCAAATTTGGCGAGTCACGTGGAATTTTTCGCTTCATCCAATCCCTCCGAGATCGTTGCCGCTCACCGCCGGTATACGTGAGACGTTTGCCCGCGGCACGAGATTCCCAGGACATCTTTGCTCATTTTCTCAACATCTGACGTCGTAGCATGCATACGGCGGCTTGATGCATACGACACTTCTCGGCAGTGACACTTCGACGCATTACGATAGTACATGGCCATTGGACTAATCTATGAATATCGTCGTTCGCGGAGGACCACCTACGGGGCCGCTTCTCGTTATTAATGCCATTAGACGTTTCGTCCTCGACGAACAGAACGTGCCGAGGTTAACGGTACCTCAACCGCAGTGAGAGAGCGGCAACCTTGAAAGAGACGCGGAAGATGTTCGAGATGTGTTCCGTTTCTGAATAGATCTGGATCGTCGGATTCTCTCCGCGCTGAATGCAATTCACGAACAAGTTTGTTAGCGAGACGACTCCGGATATCTATTGTAAACAGATACGGGAGCGGCATATAAAATGCATGTTTACGATATTCGCAGGCATCGGATGATCGATACTCCCTGCGAACGATGCAGATACGCCTTTTTCAATGCCGCCGTGAAAGTAACAATATCTTTAACTCCCGCGATCAACCACAGCCGACAGAACCGACTCTGTCCCGTAATCCCGTGCCGTCGAAAAAATCTCCCTTAAAAGGATCAAAGTCACGACGGTCTAAGAGATTGCGATCCGGATAAAGTGCGGTAGGCACCTCGTCAGGAAGGATACCGGAGGGGACACATATCGGATATCCATGCCCGACTCGTTCCCGGGAGATTTACGTCGCTTACGTCAATTACGCCTGATGGAATCTTCCACGCCTCTAGGTGCCATCGCCTGAGTTCCGACTATTCGACTGTATTAAGATCCAATTTGACAAACGCAAGATGGAGCCGGCTAGTCGCCGGGGGTGCTCGACCCCGTATCCTTAATGGCTGCGCACGATGAAATGGATATTTATTCCCCCGTCGTATAAGAAGCTCTCGTTGGGAGAGGACAACGTCGCCAGATCGATCCGTGGGCCGCAATCCCTCTGCGACGGGATAAAACGTCTTGGAGGGGTTGCCTGGGTACTCTCCTGATAATATCGGCGAGGGTGAATCGTCTCGAAGGGGACTCTCTCTCTCTCTCTTTCTTCCGTCTACGCCTATCTCTCTCTATGTTTGTGCAATCTCCCTTCGAGATCCCTTCTCTCAACTCTCCTTCCCTTTCGCGTTCTCTTCTGCATCGTGAGCAGGACAAATCTTTGCCGTAAGCTCGTACAGAAACGTTAGAGCCTCGTCTTAAAACGTTTTAGTCCGTTTAACCGACGATTCGTCGAGCGTCGAGCGTTAATTCAACAACGACTCAACGCTCAATGGCCGTGAGAATGAATCTAGTCGGCGAAATGAATTTCGATCGAAGAAGCGTGGGGAGGTGAAATCGAAGAGAACGTTGTCGGAAGCCACTTGCAAGGACCGCCACTCAAGTTCGCCGTAGAAAATTCGAGTCTGCAAAATGTGTCGAGGAAAATCGCGTCTTGCTCCGAGACTTCGAGTCCCCAATCGACAGGACGGAAACATCGTTAATGACGAATGGCAATGAGGTAGCGCGAGGTGAAACATGATGTTATTCGTGTTCCCGATTGACGGTTATCACGCCGCGTCTACGCCCATCATGCAAATACGAGATACGCTGGTAGCCTCCTCTGGGTTGCTGGAAAACCTCTGACCGCCGCTTCCCATGTACCACATAAGATAATGACGTATCATCCGTGGCATCGTAAACCAATAACCATCGTATACGTAAGAAGCACCGTCCCGGCTCCGGCTCCGGCCCCGGCCCCACTGTAACCACCTTGTTCGGGACCGCGATTTTCAGCCAGCGCGCCAGCGGTCAGGCCACGTTACGTGTCTGCTGTATGGGAGTCTCCTCTCGCCGTGCTGACGTTGGATTTTCGAAGGAGAAAAATCAATGGGAATAACGGTGACACGCATGGGTCAGTGCGTTTGTAACCTTTAAGCTCTCTTAACGAGTGAAAGAGACGGCGGAGGAAGGAGAAGGAGGAGGAGGAGGAGAGAGAAGAAAGAGACAGGAGGGAAGAGGCACTCGAATGCGAAACGGTAAACGCGCCTAGAGAGTAGGATATCTCTCTTGACGTAATTCCATTCGACATTCTCGCGCGGTTACACCGACTACGTACGTTTGGAACTCGCGAGGCGCGAGGTCGCTGACCCCCGCTTCTTCCCCCTTGTCGAGAGGGAAAAATGCGGATAAGGTATTTTCGTGTTACTGTTCAATTACTTATCCTAACAGGATCGGGCCCGGACGCGTCCGAAGGAGCGCGAGGAAGAGGCGATAATGTGGCTAAGTTCTAAGTACAGTTAGCGCGTCGTTCTTCTATTTCAGATGTGTTCTATGATTTCCTCGGAAAGTCTATAAACCCTTGTGGCGATGCACGGATGGCACGTATGAGGAAAGTAAACGAAGAGGTGCTTCGTGATTTAGCGTCTTCTCGCTCGACGTCCTCCTGCGATTTCCAATATTTAAAACTTTGTCTCGTAACTCCGTACATATTCCACGGCCTCGGCAGATATAATACATTACCGCGGACAGGAGGTATCCTCGTGATATCAGCGCTTTCGTGGGACACTGATTCGATACTGTTCACCTCGTTTCGTGAATTCGCTCGCCGATCACGATCGACGACACGTCTCCGTCGAATTATCGAAATACTTCGTACGATCACCGAGAGAATGCTAATACGCGGCCGTTCAGGACGTCACAGTCGAGGCAGCTCGGATCCCGCTATTTTTAGGCTGCTGCACGCTATTTCCTCACTCACGAAAAATTTCGCAAAGACAGAATCCTTTGAGAAGCCAACAAAGATGCTATTATTAGCTGCAGAAGCGACGATCCGTTTCAGGCCATTTTTTTGCGGAATCGTCGGAAAAGCAAATATCTATTACTGTTTCGCGTCACTGATTTATCCTTGCCAGGAAGCGCAGTAAAAAGGTGGTGCGAAACCCTTCCGTCGCACGCGGATAATTCAATTTCTCGCAATCTCGTTGCCGCAATTCTCGGTTACGGCCAGCTGCCGTCCCGTTGGGCGTGTCAGCTTGACATCTGGTTCAGGATGATTTCGCAGGTTCGGCTAAGGCGACAAAATGACCGACTCACGCGATCCCACTGCTATCCCTTGGTTCTCTTCCCACTCCGCGTGTCCGATCGGTCGATTATACGATCGATATTCGTTTCATCCGCGAGTAATATAGAGGATGCTAAATATCGTGGTACCAGAGTGTAACATCTCATTGCGAGGCGTACATTTTTCATTGCGTATCCAATTTAACGTAGCGGAAGGCGAGTGGGGAGCGAAGGAGAGACGAAATTTGGCCGCGCACGAGAGAGAGAGAGAGAGAGAGAGAGAGAGAGAGAGAGAGAGAGAGACGGAGGCAGAGACGATGCAGCCGTGGACCCCCATCATTACCCGCCGAACCCTGCGGAGGCTCGAACATGCATCAATTATTTGGTGAATCGAGAAGGGACCAGTCCCCCCCTTCCGTTTCCCCACCTCTATTTCAAGCCATTTGCGCCATACATCACATCGGCACGATATTCGCCATTATAATATCGGAGTACAAGCACTGCCGGCATCCAGGATGCGGTCGAAGCCATCGCACTACCGCGAACAGGGTGATTCGACTCGAACGACTGAGTCGATAACGTGAAGGAAATCGTTCCACCGAATTTGTCATCTCTGCTCCTTCAATAGATTTCGACTTTCCGTTCGTCCTGCTGCTTTGTTACACATATTCCTTCCCCGTTCGTTTCATACGGCAACTCGATCTCCCTCTTTCTCCCCTGCAGAGAACTCTTCTCGTTTTCGGACGGTTAAGCTGGAATGTTTTAATTGCCAGTGTGCATACGCAGAAAGAGAATAACGCTGGAAGGTCGTGTCGTCGGCGGGATAAAGGGAAGATGGGGCGGATGCCGTGAGAGGCGAGCAGAATTTGCGGAGAATAATGCCCCGGGAATGAGAGAAAGAGGGAGAGAAGGAGGGAGAGACACTCGAGAGTGAGAGTGCTCGCGCCTCGCGCCTCGCGCCTCGCGCGACGACGATACCCGCTCGAACGTGGCAATTTCATGCGGCATCGCTTTTTCCCGCGATTTGGGTTAATCGAGCATGATGATCGCTCGATTATGTAACGAAGTGCATCGCGCGCGGCATCAGCGTTGAGAACGTGAACTGAACGGCATGGGTTGATATTGAAAATTAACTTTATTATACACGAATACCCACGATCTAGAAAATGTCTTGCGCAAGCAATAGAAAGGTAGGGTACATGCAAATGCAATCGATATTACATTGAAGTACTATACAGAAGCTCGCGTGGACGCGTTAAATTGAATGACACGGAAACGTGGGTGGTCGTCGCCGCAACAACATGCGACCAGTAGACAAAATGGGAATTTTCATCATTAGGTACACTCCGAACACGCGTTCGGCTTAGAAACGTCGACTACTGGCAGCGGTTAGAAAATCTATTTGACCCTAACATCTCAGAGGCAGCAGACGTCAAATTCGAGCCGACAAGCGTGATCACGCAGCAGCGAGAAGAGAGGCACCGCGGCGACCTCGCGGCAGTGAATTTACTTTCGACGTACCGGGCGCGAAGGCGGTAGCACGCCGGCATCGCGGCAGCGACATGAGCTTTTCTTTTCCGCTCCGTAAAATACACTCGTGGCAGCGGATCGTGCTCGCGCAGTATTTATCGTCCCCGTCGACCTGACCTCTCGCGTTTTCACTGACGTTTCATCCCCGCACGAGTCCGCCTTAATGGGGCACGAAGTCGCTCGTGAGGACGAGGCGGGAGGACGACGATGAAGGAGAAGAAGAAGTCAGTAAAACGTGGGGTGCGCATTCGCGCATGCGAGGATTCCGGTCGTGAGGTTCGCGCGAGAATGAGAGAGAGAGAGAGAGAGAGAGAAAAGACGCCATGGCAACAACGGACAGGCAGCTCCACATATTGTATTCCAGACGGGCTACCGTCTAGACACCATCGCCAATGAGAGCGCATGAATGCACGAGTTTCGTTCGCGAGGAAGCCGAGGGGAGAATGAGACGCCGACCTTAACAACGTCGCCGGGTCGCCGCGTATGTATATATGTATGTACGTACGTACGTACATGTGTGAGTCGATACGTAGCGCGCATGCGCTCGGGCGAGAGCGCGGGCAATTGGCGCCGCCGTCAAGAAGAATGTCGAGGAATGCGAGCGGGAAAGAAGGATTTCAAAAATTCGCAAGACATACGCTCGACTACGCCGAGCAGGTACGCTTTATCGAATGCCTGCAAAATATTCTTCCCCGTTGCCGTTCGCCAAAAGTCACGTCCTCGCGCTCTGCAGGAACTTCGGATGATCGGTTCGATGTTAATGAAGACACTGCCACTGCCCTCGAGACAGCGATGAAACTCGTGTATACGCATGTACATTCCATAATTGTCCCGATGCGAATAGACCTCCAGACACGGCCGAGCGTATCTTAACCCTAGACTATACGTCTGTAAGCGGATGCGATAAGCGAAAAAATGAAGTTTCATATGCGATGTACATTCGGCCGCGGTTCGAATCGTGCCATTAGCCGGACGCCGTATCGGCAGACCGAAATTACAAGTGCGTAAGTACAAGGAATTGTAATTGACCGCGCAACAGTGTAATTTCGACGCGCGCCGTGCGTTGCAACAATTTCGAGAACGACGAGGCCGATCGAGATAGGCGGCAGAGAGAGAATAATAACAGCTCGAACGTCGAATCTCCATCGGCGTGGTAGACGGGTGTCGGTCGTTCGATTCGTTCCACTTACAGCGGCCATTATCCCCGGTTTTCACGGCAGTCTGATATTTATTAGGCCAGACGAGTCGGGTGGACACCGTGATTTTTTAATACCACGTTCCGCGCGCCCCTCTCTCGACGACGTCATTGAAGAAAAGGAAGGGTCGAGGTGTTGATGACCGTTCCAGCATGCGAGACAGATCAGCTGATATATTGCAAATTGATTCGTTGATTGTACGATAAGAAAATAGGAGGGTAATGGGTTGCCAAGAAATCGCTGTCGTTTTTTGAGCTAGTCGTGAGAGGCTGTATGGAACTAGGCAGCAGCTGCGGTAAATAATTTGAAAACGAATTCCGAGCCGTTGTTTCGAGTCGATGCATTACCCAATGCCGAGAGTAAGCTAACCCAGAGAGAATGTTAATCCCGTTAATCTTGAATTCCGCGTTCGATCGTCTGTGTAAAATGTAAATCTCTGACTCATCCGATCGGTAGCCACGCCGCGGGGAATTTCCAAATTTCCATAAACGACAAGTGTAGACTTACGACTGTCTGGGAATTATTCACACGGAAATCCTATCTTCCGCTTTGCGGTCTCGTACACGACGCGCATTTTCTTCGATCGGACCGCAAGAATAGAACTGCCGTGCGTAAGTAATTTACCGCACAGTTCTTTTACTCGGTGATGCAAACGTTGCGTAAGTTAACGTCATGCGGATGCGAAAGAAACTGTTACGCGGCATTATTAAATTTCAAATTACAAGCTCCCCTTCGATACTTCTTCACCGTCGCGTCGTTGCGATACTTTTTCCTCCAGAATCTCGCTCGGCGGCCGGAAGAACGATCTCGTGATGATAAAAAAATGAAATAGCGCCATTGACTAATCCGTCATTGGCAATGGCGCCTGGATGCTGGATGCGCTACGATAATTATTCCGCGTGTCGATAGAACTCGGGGTGGGAAAAAGCGGCGCGTCATCGTATATTAAAATAGCGACAGAAAGCGGAACTTCCGTCTGTCGAGCGTGCATCGTGAAAGGAGTAAGTCCGTCAAGGTCGCGGCTCGTGGCTTATGTTAACGTATCCGGTCAGCCCGACAATTGAGGGTGTCGCGAGTAAGAAATTTATATGGCACGCGAAAGAGGGAGAGAAAGAGAGAGAGAGAGAGAGAGAGAGAGAGGCAGAACAATCGGAACGATATTAACGTCGATGCTTCGTGCTGTTGGTAAACAGCGAGCTCGCCATTCATACAGGCCAATGCACCTAATCCAACGACACCGCAGGCGTGGAGGCGATTATGCGTTCCAAGGACGACGTGTTGTGTAACAGCTTGCATTTTGCCGTGGGTCGCCATATCGGCCTCGCCTGGAATGCCAACAAAATGTTGCTGCGAATTTCTTCCTTCCGCGGTGCGACGGTGGCACGTGAGGCATTCGTGAACTAATTCCCAGATGTAACAGCATCTCGTCCGCAGTGCCGCTGCGCAGAGACATTTGTTTCCATCGTAATATCCCGGCACCGGATGTACTCGCGGCGCTATAAGCGCGCGATGAAACCGAAGATAAGTAACCGTTAACATATACACACTCGCCGCGGAACAAACATTTTTGATTTGCAGTGCGCCGCGGTGCCGTTGTACAGTTACGATCTAGTTGTGCTTTAGTCCTGTTTTATTACGTGATGTTTAAAAATACGAGCCGGCGGAGATCGTTGAAGCAGACGAATGCCCTCGCGAGCAGAGGCAGCATGTTCTAGCGGCGGTCGTTTGAAATTAGACGTAAATTATCCGGATGCCTGAAGGAGCCGTGCCATTTTATCACCACCATTCATCGAGCCAGGCGTTAACCTCTAAATAGGTTGACTGTAATTGGACGCGCGATATTCGTTCCCACCTGCGATCGTCGTCGGCCGTATGACTTCTCCTCAAATGCTTCGTTCTCGCCTGCTCCCTCTTCCACTTCCTCTTTCCCTGATCGTTCCTCAGACTCGTCGCCGCCGCGTCGTCAAAATTTAATTACCTCTCAAAGCACAGTTCGATGACCCAATCGATCGCCCGGATACTTCGATGAGTGGCCGTTTTCAGGTCGCCGATAGCCGCATCCCGTTTCAATTAGCCCGTGCGAATGTAAAAAAAGAATGTATCGTCGCGACCAAGACGGTGCCCCGACCGCCGATAGAACGCGTCTGATCAATACCGACCCTCTCCACTGATTCGTATCGCCATCCGTATGCCACACAAAGTCCGACAAAAAATCTACTCTTTTACCCATTTGTCGGTTTGCTCATATAGTGGTGCTGGATATCGATCAGCGGAGTAAACTTGTTAAATATCTCCGTTATTCCGTTGGGGAGAACAGAGGACGGTTGGCCTGGAATTTTCGCAGTTTGCGCTAGTTACAGCGCCGCATATGCGGCATATAGTTATATCTGTTCGCGGTTATTTCGGAAAGTGCACTCCACCGTGAAGGTTTAATTTCGCGGAGGAACAGGAGACCGGGTGTTGTTGACCCGAAGCGGGCGGGGTTATCAACCTCGTTAAAGTTAACACGCGTAATTAACATATCCTGTTAGGTGCCGCGTGTTTCGGAAATGTTGCGATAGGTCAACACCTTCCTCGACGCGTTCGATGCACGCACCGGTTCGGCTAGAAGAATAGCGGGCGTTAATTGAGAAACAAGGAAGCGCCGAGGGGACATGTTTCAGTAAGTGCGGCTAACACATCGAACGTCGCATCTCTTTAAAGTAGATTACTAGATGAATCCTGATCTTCCTGGGAACCTTCATCGCCCGCAAACTCTCATCGTACATTAGTCGACATTATGCACGGAACGCTTTCTGCACATCGGGAAGCACATATTTCCCTCTCCGTCCCGCCATCTTTTCCTCGAACCACTTTCGGCGGTCCAGTCCCGAGCAATAACGCGGCGAACGGCGCGCGCCCACCTTGGCGGAAAGTTTCGTACAGTGTCCGCACGATAAATCTCCTACTGGGTAATGAAAGAGGTGACCTTCGACCTCTGAAATTCGCCCGGGCAAATCTGTTATCCGTGCGAGAAAGGCCGGCCAAAGGTTCGCCGCTATATTATTTCGACCGCAGCAGGACCTCTTCCCTCTCTCGTGGCTCGAGTCATTACGATTTAATGGCCCGGCACCCGTTAACGAAATCAATTAACGACGGGGCGTTTCAGGAGCATTGCGTTAGGTCAACGTCTTAACTTTCCCTCCGTCTCGGCCGTCTCCCTTTCGCCGCTGCACGTCCTCGTCTCTCGTCTTGCTCGACTCATGCGCGTATATCGCTCTCGACGGACATAATTCAATACCTCATTACGGGCGCGAGGATCCAGGATGGGCTTCCTCCTCGCCCTCTCGCTTCAAAATTAATTATCTGCCCCAAAACGCGCACCCGAACACCGAATCCCGCACGTCCGCGAACCGGCACGCATCGACGTTACAGCGCATGCCGGTGCGCAACGTTAAATTACTTAGTTTTCAATGAAGCGCGAGAGTTCGTTAGGTATGGCGATCTAAATTTGTCGACTGCCGAAATAGGAATTCCCGAGAAGTGTTTACACGGAGGGGCGAGATTGGGCGCGAGGGGTCGAGAAGAAAGCAGGGAGGAAGAGCATCGGGCGAAATGATGTCTTGAATATGCAGAGCGTCATTACGAAGGAATGCGAGGCGAAACTTACGGGCGAGTTAATAGAAAAGGGAAGAAATAGGGCACCGGAGAAGAGCGGCGGGTTCTCGAATGTATGCGTAATATGCACGTGGATGGATGTGTGAGCAGGTGCACCCTTCACCCCCCTCCCCCTCCCCTCTCCTGCCCCTTGACCACCCCAACTATTACCGCAACTCAGCGGGACTGTCGAACTCATTATGTTTAACAACTACCATTAACCATACCCGCGCGCACGATGGCACGTATGCATTTGTATAATGCTACCATAAGCATACATATTTATTATAATATCGTCTGCGGTGGGGCGCCGGGCTCTGGGCCGAGTAATTCGTGGCCAGCCGTCTCCGAAACATAACCGCGCGAAATAATGGAAGTGCCGCGCCGGTCAAATGGATTAATTCGTTTGCCGACGAAAATTGACATAGAGATTGATCGGAGCCCGGGTATCGCGCGAGGAGCGCTGGTCTGCGAAATAGCATTGACAAATTTCGCCAAACCGCATTCGATTACGTGCTCGTACGTGAAACGTTTAAGGGAAAGAAGTGTAAGTACTTCGGTGAAAATCATTACTGCGAGGCTCGTATATGCGAACGACACATCGTAGGTATCCTGAAATTACCAAGAAAGGGCATTGGCCGTCCGATAAATTTGAATTGCCGATAACGCTTGCCCCGTCCCACCGAATCGTTATAATATGTAAAAGACCGTTTACGATTCGGGACCATTTTTTTTTTCTCAGCGCCGCACCGCGCCGGTCGCATCGTGAGCACAAGCAATGTCAGGAGATAAACCTTCTAGGCACCACAATGTTGCCTCGTTCATGGTAATACAAGCTCACCGGGTACGTCGGTACGTGATCCAGGTTTGAAAAATCCGTTTCGGCCTGCCACATTGTTGGCCCGGTGGTATCGAGCGGGCCAGAGCACGGAGCTCGATATAAGTGCGTCCCGTTCTCACACAACATCGGGAATACCACCACACGGAAATTACGTGATGAACCTTCGAGAATTTCTTATTTCGCCCATGCTCAGAGAGATGGGCCCATCCTCCTTTTTTTTCCCCTCCCCCCAGTCCGCCGTTCTTTTTCGTCGTCGTTCACGAACTGTAAGCAGCGCCGAACACGAAATATGTGTACATTGTAATTCTCGCAACACTACCTCGCTCATTGTAATACCACCACTACGTCGCGATGGCAGGCTACGTGATGTACCTTCGAAAAATTTATTTCGCTCGTCTACATCTCACTTCTTGCGCCGTGTGACATACGATGCCGAGATACGCGGCATTACGGGAATCGCAATGCCGGATGTGAAATAATTGATGCCGATCGTTTCGTCTCCGTCGAACGGAGCCGTCTCTGTTCATCCACTTCTCCGCTCTCGTTCCCGAAATATTCGCCGCTTAATGCATCGATCGCAACGCTGACCTCTTACAAATTACGTACGTTCATACGTGAAATATCGCTTCTGGCCTATAGATATTGCCTGACGTATTAAATCCCGAAGCCGTACTATTTCGAGAAAACGTAAATTTCCACCCTACATCAAGTCGATCGCTCGCTATAGAAGCTTATGCATTTTAAAACTATTCATACCCCGCCCTCTCCATACCCACGTATCCATTCCCTTTTCACACCCCCGTCCCGGGATAGAATATTGGCGAGATGGCAGCGGAGGTGGCGTGCAGATGCGTTCATATCGTCGAATCGGCAGCGGCGCAGGCGGCAGCGGCGGTTCCCACAACGACTGGCAGTTCCCAAAATACCCAATACATACCTCTCTCCTTTCCGTCGGCGACCCCGCGAAAGTTTTCGGTGACCTCTCACGTGGGTGGGTCGAAAGTCGTATATCGAGAACGATCTCGCGGAGAGGGAGCCCATCGATTTTAAGCGTCGGACCAAGTGTCGGGGAGGAAGGAGTCGAGGGAGGCAGAGGTGAAAAAGGGAAAAGGAGAAGAAGGCGAATGGGAGAGAAAGGAAGGCAGATCCTTTAGATCCTTCAGCCACCCGAGGGAGAGCGAGAGACAGAGAAAGGCAGTGTGGGGGAGGACAAGGGAATGCACCTAAACATCGAGTACCGTGGTCCGCCCTTCAAAGGGCTCGGTTCGATAACCGAACCGCGCGCGAAATTACCGAAATTGCCGGTCGACCGAATCGAGTACTTGACCTCCCGTGGCCCGTGCACCTTAAGGGCAGATACGAAAGGTACTTAAGCACACGGCTCCGACCGCGAGGAGTTTACTGACTTACCGTGGGATAAACTTTGCTCGCCGAATCTTGTCGGATCTGCGCGGCGGGCTCTCTCAAATAAAGTCATAAGCGCTTCGGGATTCGGGCCCGACCGGACCCCAATTTGTCTCCTTTTCTCCACCTTCCAATGTCCTCGGGTCAATAGCATGTGCCGAGTAATTACTGTTGCAGCGCGACGACCGCTACGATGGCCGATTATGCTCGATTAGGACGCCACGGAGTGGCGCTTCGATTAATGTATGTTCTATTGTTCGACGATTGTGATTTATACCGGTATTATTGCGAATTATTATCGGCGGGTTGTGTTGCACGTGAAAGATCTAATTAATTGTCGTGATTCGTGATCAGAGAATATTCTTTCTATATACGACGTGTGCTTTACTGATACGTTTGGGGTGATCGGGTATGTCCGGGAAATCGATACTGAAATGAAGTCATAAGCGCTTTCACCCTTTGCGGGTCAAGGGCTGATGCAGGTAATTCCTCTTGTATTTCGACCACTAACGCCGATTATCGCTTATACGTATAGCTTGAGCATCTCAAACGGTTACTTAGACGATTACAGTTTGCGTCGAAGAACTTTTACGATACGTTCTTTCAGCCTGCAAATTCAGCTGCATCCGTGCGAATTCCGCGACGCATTATGATTTGAGAAAAGTCTCGCGAACAGTAGAGATGCACGCGTGTTAAAAAGTTTCCGTTTGTCGGCGAGTTCAAGAAGCGTACAGCCTTTTCGACGGACCCGTCGACCGTTAGTAATAAAAATCAGTCGATGTACAGTTGAACTATAAATTTAAGTTTATACGCCGTTTACTTAGCCTGTAATACATGCTACACGCGACTGAACCTGTTAGATCTGAACGTGGTCCGACGCGTTTCCAGATCCTTTCTCATCGGTTTCTGATTACGACGTCAGCAATTATCATCCCTAGCCCGGCTCGTATATTTAGCGGCGCGCTCGTAAATGCGGTAATATCATTGCGCAAATCATAGCCATTTTTCTAACGCATCGACGGCGGCCATCCTTTTATTATGCATCCCGCGAATTTGTGGAGACAATTAAACATGCACACGAATATGAAAGTACACTCGCATCGACCGATTGATAAGATTGTTTCCTCTGATCGAGACGAAAGTATTCGTAATCGAAGATATAATCGAATCGACGACAAAAATTAGTTACACAATTCATATGTAAAACAGATCCAAATCTCTGAACAACCATTAAATGCATTTACACAGACATTAGCGAAGCGCATGTGTCAGGAAGAGTGTCGCGCCGGACGGTGGATTGGGGAAAATAAATAATAGAGGGATAGAGATAAGTAGTGTATATGGCGAGGAGAAAAGAGGAAAAGAAGAGAGTAAGACGGCGGTTTTCATGGCGAGGGAACGGCGATTAACATAATCCCCGTGAACTTGACACGTCGTTCCGGCAGAAAAATGCAAATGCCCGTGGGATCGAAGACGTTCACGGTCACCTTCCGGGTACGGCCGAATCGTCAGTGCCGGATGAAGCCGTGCGCACCGTTAAATCATTTATTAAGTCCGCTAATTAAGGCAGATTCAGCCGACGATACCGGGTTGAGCCGCGAGAGACGAGCCTTTGCCCGTCACAGAAAATAAGCATATGTTACACAACGGACACTGCCTTTTGGCCTCCGGGCTCGTGCCCGTTACTTTTTGACAATGAAATGAAACAATGCACGGAAGGCTTTGTTTCGTCCGAGAATATTCGTACAGATATTTTCGTCCGGTTACATAAATTGACCGACACATTTTTGATGATATTACTAATCTGCGAAATCATGTGCGGACACTTTTCCAAAGAATTCTTGGTGCATAATAATACGCGCTCGAGTAAACTGACGTCGTTGACAAACCGCTCGGTATGTCGGTCATTGTCGATAGCGTAAAAACTTCCACCTGCGCGGCAGTGCGCTGCCGACGTGTACGATATGCTCGATTGTTCTCCTCTCGATTCGATTTACCGCACGCCGCGCCATTTAAACATATGATTAGAATAAATCTGTCTCGCGTGATAGCCGATTCGATCCTAATTCGACACGACCGACGAGCCTTTTCTTTCGTTGCCGAGGCAGCAGGAAAAGAATCTCGCCCTGGTAACGGTGCCTTTTGCACCTGCCAGATAAGTTCAGCATCGAGGTAACTGACACTAAAGCAATATCTCACGTGCGAGCTTATGAGAAAATGATACGTTCTCGAAATGATGGCAATTAGCACTCTGCGAAGGAACATTCCCGCTAACGAAAAATTCATAAATTTGTTGCGAGGCATGGACTATCAAGATTTCGTCCTCCTGCATAACATCAGCCATCATATTTCGACGAAGCGTCGTCTGATTAAAATCGTCTGCATTCTTGCGTGAAGTCTTTCGCAATGCCGCGCTCTAACAGCCGTTTCCTGACGTTGTCGGCAGGCGCAACTAAACGTATCCGCGCAATTAGGTTGTTTTCCATACCGAATCGCTAAGTATCCATTATCGTGCTTACATTGTACCACAGGCGAAGGTTCTCAAAGGAGGCAAGGTCGCGGAGCAAGGAGAAAAGCCGCAGAGCAGTACGAGCCAGAGCCAGAGGTAATAACAGGCGAGCCGAGTGTCTTAATAAGCCGGACAGAGTGAAGCCTGAGCGTATGCGACCGAGTTAATAATTGAATTACAAGATCGGAATGGCACTAATAACGCACTGTAAACGGGAAGCACAATTCTATCTCGCCGAGTAACAACGCCTTCCGGCAACGCTAATTGTAACTGCAACGGTAGCACGATAGTACGCTTGCTCATGTTTCCAGCGAACGGTCGTTAGTCGTTTGTCATCGTCGTTTTACGGTGCAATTTTCATTCGAAAACTCTTTTTCATGCTCTTTCGATGAGGCACGCTGACGTTTACTTTTTATTACCCGAATCGCCTTTCCTTGACCGTTGCACAGGGATAACGTTCGATGTAAGAGACGCAGAGTAAGAGTAAGAGACGGGAATCGTGCGACGAGACGGAGCGTTGCCACGAAAGAGTACAGAGAATTAACGGAGTAAAATTTTATTCGCCTCAGAAGTTTTTCCTAATCACGATGTACCGTACGACGGCTATCAGGCATAACGTTGTAACGTATAATTAACTGTTTGTTTACGCGGATCAAGGCAGATTCTCATGCGGCGAACGGAATTGAATGAACCGACGAAATGCAAATGCGGATTAGGCGTATTACCATAATAACCGCGTCAAATGGCTGACTCATCCTAATGATTCGCCGATTAATTACCCGATTATGGGACCGCGATGCGCGACGGTACGTCATGCGAGTGAAGCGCACACGGATTTTCGCCTGTGTGCCTCGTTACGCGAGCGTCCGCAAATAAGAGTCGTACGTGGAAAAGAATGGCGCCTATTGCGCAAAACCGACCGCGCGCTCGCCTAAGGAAAAATCCAACTAAACGCACGATATATTACTGATCGCGTGCGGATAGAGCAGCCGTTTCCGAGTAATGCACCCGCTGAAAAAGCGCGGCGATACGTGAGTATGATTTACAAGGATCGTAAATAACTGTCTGGATGTGGGAGTCCTTTACGACTAGTCAACGGCATTGCACGCTTGAGAAGCTTCTATTCCCTATAAAACTGCACTCTTTCGTCAAGGCTTCTAATGACCTTTGCAATCAGTTACAACCGTACGCCGTTCAATTGGTCCTCGGTTCTGAGGCTCCAAAATTTTCTGCAAGTTCTCTGCTAATCCTCCCAACTCTCCGTCTCTCGTCTCGTACCTACACACTGGCAGCCGTTCGATACTCTAAACCTAACTCTACGCCCAAGTAGGAGTATTAGCGAGAGAGAGAAGGGGAGCCTTACACCTCGAGGCAGATTTGAAATTCAAATCCCGCGCGATTGCATTTCCCGACGAGGGGCGACCTTGCGTTGCGTAAGACACGCCACGCTGAGTAAACGCCCCCGTGTGTAAATTCAGCTCACTTTCGGCAAACACGGCTAAGCTTTCGAGTGCCTCTCGCTCGAACGTCGCTTAATAACGTCACACACGTACAGAGTCGGGCGTGTGTCAGTACTGCTAGAACGGGGCAACGCGTTGAAGTAAATGCACTTAGGTGCATTATGACGCCAATGCGCTTGCCCTTCTTCTTCTTCGCAGAGGATTAACGATGATCCGAGGCACGGTAACTATGAACACGCCCCCCTCGCGATCTCCCTGGCGTCTGACGAAAGCTGTTACCGTCTAAGAACTTTCCTCAAGATTGCCGACAGACACCAGGCATCGCGCGAATCCGAGCGGATTTGCAATTCCACGATTAGTAGGGGGAAGCACCACTAGTCGCATGACATCATTTTCAGCGCAAATTATCCTTTATCCCTCTATGAGTCTACGCAATGGTACGGATGCAGTGGATGTAAAGTTTCGAAATTTGTTATTTGACTTCTCTTATTCCCAGACAGTTCATGCAGATTTTCCGAGTTTTCTTATCTTAATGATAGTTTATATCAGAGGAAAGTTGGAGGACTTACGTCTACGTGCGGGGTACGTATATAGATGGTGTGCGTACGCGGACCTCTATGACGTTGTGTTTGACGAGAAGGAAGAAGAAGAAGAAGAAGATGAAGAAAAGGCATACACGACCGCAGGTGTCTTCTGCCATTTCTATATATAGAGATTACATTGCGCGATCGTCAGTAGATAGAGTCGGCAATAAATTCGATAAATCGATCTGCTCAACAGCGACGACGAGGTCGTGCAAATCCGCATACGTACGCGCACACACGTGAGCGTCACACCAATTTATTAAACTGCATGAGTCGTACGTGCGCATCAAATGTCCGAACATACGCGTATGAGTCCGTTAGTGACAGATACTGTGAGGAATTCCCGAGAATGATCTAAGTGTTTGAGATTAATTATTTTGTTGTGTCTAATTAACGCCCACCGATTAGGACGCAATTATCGCGGAACGCGCCGATAGCGGTGTCTGCAATCAAAGGCACAATCGATTATCGAGGCATTGGAACGTTGACGCGGTCACGACGGAGTATTCGGGAAACCGCGGGAAGCGGAGAGATTCATCTGCGGTCGATCGATCACTGATTTCGCTTCGTGATAGCCGATGCAAATAATCTCGTTACCGTTCCGAGCAGGCACGTGATTGAAGTGCGCGAAATTATTCCGTCAGTATCGCGGAAATATCATTGGGAGGTGATGAATGAAATTATATCCTCTCCAGATGAATTAACTCAAGCGTCTTCGGAAAGTGAAACGACGCATGTACAGGTAAATGAAATTAGCAGTTCGCACGTAGAATTCGCACCTTCGTTAATGAAAAGCAACTCGGTTAAGTCGCGTGCCCGATACGGCGCCAAAGTTCGATCTAATTTGTTCCCGGTAGGTTGACATTCCTGTAAATGGAAATCCGGTACAAGGTAGTACGGTATTGCAATGCCATAAGCACCCGGATCGATTGTCACGATTCGCAGGTGCCCCTCGAGGCCTCGGGGACTTCGCCGCTGGCAATCGTAACGTAATTAATTGCGGTTAGAAACGTGCAATTTAGTTGCGCGCGACGTTCCGGCTCATTTGCTGAGACCAGTTATGTCGACCTTAAAAACGGTAGCTCGTGGCGTCTCAATAATGTCTCACGTGGCGCGATGAGAAGTGCCAATGGCGCGCCTTGAGAATTGTCGGACGGACCGACGGGAGAGAAAGGAGCGCAGAAAAAGCTGCGACTGCTCGAATGGCGATAGATCCTTTCATATATCCGGCTTTTAGAGAATTCCGGCGCGTACGAAGAGTCCGCCTTTCACGAGTTTTACCGCAATTTCCTCTGCCATGAGCCGACTTAACGGCCGTCCAACTAGCCTGCCGATGTAATCTTCCGGATAATCGAGCCACGAAAGACTTCTTTGTCGCTCTCGCTCTGACGGCTTCGATCGTGCGGCTCAACGCACGCCCGATAGAACGCAAATTAATTGCATTACGCCGCGTCCACGGAAAAACCTCTCACGTTTCTTCGGCCAGCGAACACATCCGTGGCAATGTGAAATGCTCATCATTAAGCGTTGTCGTCGCAGGAGGAAATTGACGTGACGATAAGTCACTTTTCGAGCTGAGGTTTTTTCGCGCGCTACCTTTCGAACAATCGTATGCGTTGCGTGAGACTTTAACAAAGCGGATAAGATCGGCCTGCGTTCTGTTACGTTGATTGCCCGCTCTCGACCCGCTCGAAATTCCCGCGCATCGTAATATCCTATTATCCTAAATTCGAATCCTGCACGCCGATCGTTTGTAACGATTTCAAATCGCCGATATACGAGCGGGACCCACTCATACGTGACCGACGTACGTAGACGCGCGAACGATGTTAGGAGCGTAAGGGGGCGCTTGGAAATCTTGCAAATTCCAGTAAGAACGAGCCGTCGTCCGTGCCAGAGGACGAGCAGGAAGGTTCAACAATCTCCTGGCAGCTCCGTGGCAGGAATTCACAATTAATGGATTTCACGGCTGTCGACCTACCAGAATCTGGCTCCCGGTAACAGTGTTCCCGCTGTTGCACGACGCTCAATGAAAAAAACAAAAAAACAACAGGACTCCGAGTGCCGATTGAAAAAAAAGTGTTACAGCGAGGATAATCCCTCGCCGTCCAATACGGTGGCCATTTTCTCTACCTGCGTGCACGTAGGCCGCCCAAGAATGGCGATTGATCCTCATCGAATCGATCGCGATCGGTCGGACATTCTTGCTGGCAGAAACTTTTTCGCGTCGTATTCTTGAAGGGCCTATACATACTACGTCGAGCGGCACGGGCGACATTGCCAGATCTGCTACAGCGGCAGGCCCGATAAAATTCTATCCCTCAGTTGGCGCACAAATTCGAGACGATGCAAGACGTATCGCACGTCATACGCTCTACTTTCGTACGATAAATATGAATACGCCGGAGGAGAGAAGGTGGCATTTTTTGACGGAAATAATGGCGAGATATCGAAGAAAGTCGGCGACGCGACGGAACAGAAGTACCGACAGCGAGAGTATCGCAGAAATTCTGAAAGGATTCCTGGCGGAGGAGGGGCGGCAAAAAATCGCCCAAGTGTCCACGGTTCGGAAACAGTGAGGAATGTGGTGCCATTCGATGCCGGTTCACCGCCAAGCGAAGAAGAATCCCCTCGACGCAATCCTCGTCGCAGGGGCCTGGTATATGTTAATTATCCATTAATTGTACCCACCGCGCAATGATAATCAGCGATGCCCAGGCCGGCCGATCTTCGCGCTATTAATAATTAGCTCCTAATTAGTCGGCTCGTAAATAATTTCTTGTCGGTCCACGGTCGGCGAGTCCGTTGGACGCGCTTCTTCGTCCGCTCACCTTTGACCCCCTCTATACCGTTAAGGGATTCCGCGATGCAGAGACATGCGACACTGCAGGCGACAAACTGCGACTTCGAAAATCCGAAGCGTACGCCGCGCGATCGCTGGCTCGCTGCAGGATGAGGTATGAATATCGCGGAGGAGGTATTATATTTGAGGCTTTTACAGTGTCGGGGAGTATCAATAGAACGTTCCACGTCACCATTCCTGACGCCAAACACTCCACCCACAACGTCGCAACTATCTCATTCATCGCAAGATTTTCAAAGGGAAGACGAGCCGATCGGCCCTCTACCACCCGTGGCTCGTCTCAAAGACTGAGGAAGAGTCGGCGACGGTGACAAATCATTCGTCGATCGGTCTCCGGAGATACAGTTCGCGAGACAACGTTACAGAATGCACACATGCGCTCGCCTCAGTTTGTATGCGCCTGCACGTACGCTGGGGGCTCACGCCGGGGCACAATAACCTGTCATCGATGACGAGTCGATCGATAACTCATGCGGCCGGACACAGGACGGTCGATTAAACCGAGCATTCATTTCAGAACATTCGTTCGCGTGTGGAGAACAAGATCGGAATGGCGCTCGACGCCGATAATTTAAGCTGAACGGAGCTGAACGAATATCGAACATGTGTCGGATGCAGAGAGTCAAAAAAGAGAGGACTGAAGCGGAAAGAGAGTCCGATAGGTTCTCTGCTCTCGTGACACTTCTGTTAGTGAAACGGCCTCAGTTCACTACTTGCCAGAGTTCAGCCGTTATTACGCCGGAGAATTCACCGGGAGCGCGTGGGAAAGAATTGCGCGGGTGGGCAAGGGAGGAGAATAAAGGGAGATGAAGGGCGGAGCAATGAAAGCGCCGGATGATAAAGTTTCGAGTCGAGATTGCGCGGAATGAAAGTCGCGGGTAAATCCGCGGTGGGAAATATCGCGCCGAACCGCTGACTTTTATTCCCCGTGGCACGAAATTTCATTCCCGCCACTTGGCGTACTTTACGTTTCTCGATAGAGGACCGGATGACAGATGCTAATAGAACATAAAAACCTCCCCTCCCCGATATGACGAGAAATGGGCACATCGGAAGACATGATAACTCAGCGTATATATAAGTCCGCGAACAATCTATCGTATTCTATCAACCGTACGTTGCTACACTCGACTTTACAATGGCAACGATGCATCAGACTCCCAGAGCAAATCCCCCCCGTCAATCCAGATCGCACAAGACGAATTGTCACGAGCGCCGTCGTTCCGCCGGGAATAAGTCCGATCTGATAACATGGCGAAGTATCGAGACGTAAGTCGAACGGATCTATTCCCGATCCGATCATCGCAAGAAATCCCGAACGAGGCGCGTCCTCATGAATCCGCTAGACCGAAGTGGAGGGAGCGCGAGGGCGCAGCGTCAGCTAGTTAGTTAGAGGCCGCATTTATACGCAATGAATTAGCCGCTATGGTCCCGACGTATAAGGGAGAACAGGTCGCCCACGCCATGTTGCGGCAGCTGCTCCCTATACCCCGACTTCGCTTTTCTGCCATATAGCCTCGACTCTTTCGCCTTAAGTCGACTTGCCCTTTGGAGCGCTGCCTCGTCCATGTTTTTCCATTCCGTTCTTGGTCTCTTCACTATCTACCCGGTCCCTGCTCGCGCTACTTCCTTCACGAGCCACGAAACTGTATTCATTATTTCTGTAACTTGAAGCTTCATTTAAAAATCACGTTTTGCCCGTCGCCTAGCGGGTGCCATCGCGTATCGGCATTAAGGGCCAATGCACTTTTGTCATTCTTCTCAATCTCTGATTGCGAGTGCTAGAATTGCCATGATATTCTTTACGAGGCATCATTACACTTTGATCTCGCCTCGGTCACGGGCCGTGATCACAAATGAAACTGACCCACTCTCGGCTCTAATAACCCAAAGCCGTCGGGTCTGATTACCGTTCGGACGCGAACCAATTCCGGCCGCGACTCCTTAATTAATCCCGGCGAAATTCCTCGGCGCCGCGCCGCTTAGCTTCCTCGTAACCCCATCGCTTTACGATAACGCCGGGCAAATAGAATTACACGGCGAGCGAGCGATAAATCTCGCGGCGTCTTGCCCCCGATGAGAGTGTTTACGCGATCGGTACCGTCCAATAACGGTACGTGTAGTACTACTACTACTGTGTATAAAGTGGCTCCGGCATCAACTCTCCATCGGCAGCGCGACGCGCTAATGCCAGCCGCTGTAATTAACTACCGCCTCGTCATCGCGCTCGTCTATACGCGATTATCCCACTTTCGAAGCCGCGAGGAATCGATAATGACGGTACGAAAAAAAGACGGTGATTAAACGTCGCGACGCCGGCTGCGCCGGAGGCACGGGAGAAAGGAGGAGGAGACGAGAAATTCCATGACAAACGGACGGGCATAAAGTTTCGCTCGAAGAAAACGCGCGCACGCGATTAAATAAATTGTCGATGCATTTATACACGGGAGCGTGCAACTGCTATAAATAGCGCGGCCGATGGCGGGGACGCGTGCCGGGGGAACGAGCGTACTCGTGTTTATACTAATGGAACCGGATATGCGCGAGAGTGAATCGATTTTCGCTGATTTAATATGCGCCCCGCGAAATTCGTGCCGTCCGTCTCTGTCGCGCCGCGACAATCTCCCTTCGCCGCCTGTTACACTTTCCTCGTCGTCGGCTAATACACCCTCGACCCTCCGTCGCTTTTTCTAATCAGCTTCGGGCGCGCGGCGTTCGAAAATTGGGGGTGCACGATCTTCGGCTGACTGAATTATTTTGGGGGAGCCCTCCTCGGCAAAGTGGATTTGGAAATGTTTCGAGGAGCCCTGCTGTGACGTGCGCGAAGCTATATTAACGACTGCGAGATATGAAATATTGCGTCTCGATACTGCGTCTTCTTTCCACGAACAACGATCTTCATTATGATTCATCGTCAACGCAACATCGATACGCGCGACTCACGGCTCGAATTGATACATTGCATAAACGTGCAGGCGTAATTCGAGGCGCAAACGTAATCGGCCGAAGTAATGATTCGGCGGTGAGCGGTAATTTGGTGAGCACGGCCCCCGGGGCCATTCGTGCTCGTCGGTATCTTTGGCGATCGAGAGCCGATCCGTCGATCGACGGATCGGCGGATCGTCAGGTGCGCCTCTCGAGGTACGGAGACACCTCAAGGTCACGCCTTCTTCGACACGAAGAAGATGATCGTCTCGACTGAAATGACGTCAGCTCGCCATGACCTCGCCGATTCCATGGGTACACGGCAATATACTCCGTCGTAATTCCGATTCCAATGAAATGCCAGCGCCAACTTCACCGTTTTTATTATTATTATTTATTGCGCCGCCACGTGCTGCGCTGGCGGTTTAGAGTTAGAGAGAGGACGAAATAATCGGATAGGCCGTAATGGATGATGACGAAAGTTGTTAATATTGACAGGCGAGGAGTGTGCGCGCTGATAGAGGCAGCCTCGGCAAATAAAAGTGACGACCGTTGTGGCTGACACTCCTTGCCGGAGCTGACACGATTAACTTGGTAACTCGGAAAAATTCGCAACCCCGATTTCGATCGTGCGACGATGTTGTCGGTCACGCGGTACATCGTAAATATCGCTAATTAACGCGAAAAATCCATGAACCTACCAATATGGATCTGCCTAACGCTTTCCAGTTTTTCGGTCGCGCGAAAAAGATGTATCGTTTTCGCAGGATGGCTGCATTTCTTTTCGAACACGCCATTACTATAATTATTAACGCTTATAACAGTCAACGTTTGCCTAATGAATTATACTCATAACCAGTTAAATAACGATTGTACATTTTTTGCACCGATAAAAAATAGGATTATCTTAACGACAGGATTCTCTGATGATTACGCGAATAAAGACATCTCGCGTGTTCTTATTTCTCAGTCCGCTGGCGAAGCAACTATGGCTACCGGCAACTAATTAAGACGTTTTACTGCCGCACTTGGAATAATCGAATTCCAGCGAACGGAGAACGTTTGAGCGCAGCTGCGCAAAAATGAAGTTGTCCCGACGTCCGAAAGTCCTCGTTTCTCGCGATCCTTCGTCCGAATCGAGACTTTTCCCTTTTTCATCGGTGATCAATGAGCGGGAACGATAGATCAGCGTATCGCGCTTGATTAATGGCACCAACTGTTTCCGCTTTGTTGGCAGAACGTGTCATTGGATTTAATCGGACATCGAAAAAGACAGAGACGTAGGCGGGCGGAAACACCGAACAGAAGTTTGCATTCACGCTGCACTTGTCAGCTTGTTCGCCGCTTATAAGTGAGTTTACAGGTGTTCACGTTACTCGTACAAGCCCAGGCGACATCCAGACGCACCGTACGTACAAATTGAGAGTTACTGAACTCAAGGTGGGCATTACCGCTTCACGGAAGCATCGAGGACACATCTGTGTGGCAGGGCAAATAAATCATCGCGCGCAATATTAATATTAGGCACGATGGCCCCGTGAAGATCCTATCGAAGAATCCCCAAAAATCTATTACGTCATTTCGCCGGTGGCTGTACGTTTCGAGTATGTTTGCTTCCTATCTCGCGAGTGTCCTAAAGGAAGAGAATTTCCGACGAGGACGTCGCGAGGATAAGTGTCCGCAAATATTCGATCGTCGATCAAAAACTATTCTTTCACCAGAAATACCTGTTCTATTCTCGAATTCTCCGTTGCATCGCATAAGGCATTAAAATCCAGTCCGACCACTTGAGCTACTCCTTTTATAGTTCACCACCCACCATGTCTAACCTTTATACATTATACATCGACTTATTCAAGCGTGACCAAGATCCGATTACAGTCCTTAGAATACCAGCGCGCAATAACCGACATCCTCCAAAGGACAAATTGCAACAAATTGTAGTTCGGCCCGAATGGAAGTGCACAGTCTCCCGCGGCAATTGAACATTTTCCTTGAGTTCGATGCCAGTGGTCGCGAGGAGGCTCCTTTCGTGCTTTGTCCTTGCAAGGACGCGCACCGCCCCTTCCGCACCTGTTCTCCTCTTGCACGAGGGAAACGCGCGAGAGGAGATCGCGCGTTTACCAGTAATTGCTGCCGTTTAATCGCGCATAATCGTTACTAATCGCCCGCAAAGACGATTGCGGCATCGACCACTTTATTATTACGACAGCGCGGATAAAGACTCGCGATTTGTCACGCTCATTGTGCCGTGTTTTCTGCCGTTCGGCCCCTGCCTAACGGATTATATATCGATCCTGATGGTTATGGGCAATATTAACTGGAATTAGATGCTCGTTCCTTGAAATACGATATAGTATTCCATGGTGGAAATACTACTTTGCCACATTGACTGCCGCGTAAAATAACAGTTTTCGAACAGTGGTCGTCATTTTTGTCAATACTTGTCATCAGCTTTGATAGACTTTGCCAGCAAACGACTGGGGCCATTATCCAGCTTTGATTCCAAGTGCGAAGCAACACCTTCATGAATAGCGAGCGCCGTTGATCCCAGTAGCTGCCATGCAAAGGCCTGCGGTGCGCAATAAGTAACGAGCGAGGCGAGAAGGTAAAACACGACAAAAATGTATATCAATTAATTTTCTCACGGCGGGGCGTGACTCTCACCTTCTCAGCGTGGCTCGTTACGCCAAGGCCAGGGCCTTCGGGATATCGTCTGGCACTCGCTGGCTTAATTCTGCAACCACATCCAGCCTCCATGTGCACCCCTTTGTCTCTCTTAGTCCAGCACCTTTGCTGAACCTTCTTTCATTCCCCAACTCTTCCGTCGACGAGAGTTCCCGGGACGATAAGCCCCGGATCCCACCTTTAGTCTCGTGACAGGTTAAATCCTTTCATCGTGTCGAAATAAAAAAACCGCCCCGGTCGCGGCCGCTCGTAAACCGAGACCGGCTACGCGCTACGTCCTGATTTAAGTATAATGTTGTAAATGGGTTTTATCATTTTTGGTGCGGATAATCGTACAATGACGGCACCCCCGGTGACAGCAGCGCGTGGCAACGCTTCCCTTTAACGTCTACGACTCGCGCGACATACATTATCAGGACGGATTTGAATAATGCCGACGGGGAATCGCTGAGATCGCATTGAACGTGGTATACGGTTCTGCTACTCGATCATTTCTCATCTTCTCGGTTAAGCCTTGAAACATTTTTGAGGATTCATTTCAATCTCAGCTTTATTATTGTCGCGAGTTTAAGAGATCCTGTGACACATTCTAGCGAACGATCGACCTGACGCGTGACGTATGGAAATGCAGTTCGCACGATCTAAGACTTATGCAGGCCGTGTTATCTGTACCGTTCCGCTCGTGCCACTGGAACGAAAGGCTCGATTTTTTAATCGACGTCAGTTCCTCCATCCCGACTTCTTCGTGGTACGGAAGGAGTCGGCGCCTGTCTCCCTTTTTCTCTCCAACACCACTCTCGCGCCCTTCTGTCTCTATTCATCCTCGAACGGCAGTTCTCTCGTGCACACTCTCTCTCTCTCTCTCTCTCTCTCTCTCACTCCTCGCTCCTCTATTCTCTGCGCTCCCTCTGACGACTCAATCGCGCCCCGAAGCCGACGAAGAAAATGATGAAGGCCCGCGATAAAATTCATGAGTCGAGCGGGTCTCAGCGAGCACGCGAGCGATTAGCATAAAGGAGTCTCATTAGCAGCGCCACTCGCCAAAATGTCAGGCCTCGTCTCTCCTTCCACCCGGAACTATCTGTAAGTCCCGACCTGCTAACAGAAGATGGCCTCTTCGTAGTCGCGTCCAGGTGGTATCACCTTTGTCGTCGTCCTCATCGTGTTCATACGTACGTGACGTAAAGTGCAGTTGCATCGGTTGCATCGCGGAGTTCAGCTATTACCATTCCGGTGGAAAATCTTATGACGTTCCGAACGACGCCCTTTCGTCGGCCGTACAGCACGGAGCGGGTCGTACATTTTTAACGAATTACCTGCCAGCCGCCTTTCCGGCACCCAAAGCAGCATTTGCATTTACGCGAGACGATGCGTTACGGCGCGTCCCGAGGCAGTGTAGGGTAAAAATATGGTCCCATAACCATATAGCGATCGAGAATATTCAGAATCGCGCCCCGTACCCGAGGCCCGTCGACCGACGCGGAGCGCTTTAAAAAGGGATCCGTGAGAAAGAATCCACAACACGTTCTCGGTAGTTGGACGTCGCCGGGGATGCTTGGACAATGAGTAATGCGAGTGCGGAGGAAGAGAGGAGAGTAATGCCGGGAAAGAGGCGACGGCACATTGATTACAAATAACTACTTTCCTCTGGCCGTCTCATCCGCCGCGATACTTGGAGCGGCGAATAAAATCTGTCGGTGGTCGTAATCTTTTTGCGCACGCCAGGTGAGATTTTAAATATGACCCTGCGGAACACGACGGAAGAGAGATTCGATCGTTTTCGCCGATGTGAGTAACGTCCAGTGCCGACGATGAATCAAGCGGGCTCGGGCTCATCAGGATTACGCCGGAGGGCACTTAGTGTCCATTCGATGCCGTCGTAAGGCCGCCTTTCCCATGACGACTCATTGTTACGGTACTCGCCCGCGACTTTTTCACCCTCCATCGCTTGCGAGCGTGTCAGAGTGCAATTTCGATGTCTGACTATGCCGCTCCGCAACGGAGACGACCTCCTATATCGTGGCATCTCATTGTCGACGATCTGCGTCGACAGCTCTTCCTTCCACTGCGGATCCTGCGATACTGGGTCCGTCTAATGGTTCCGACGTTCTCGTAACTGCGAGATCAGAAAATCTTCCCGAATCGTATGCACGTATTGTGTGCGTGCTCACAGCGGACATGCCATGAGTGGAAAAATCATATACCCACTATCACTTTCTATACCGTTATAAATTGACACCAACGCCATTGAGGACAGTCACACGTTTTTCACTTGTTAACGTCGTGTACAACATCCTGTTTCGATAGTAGTAACTCTATTACACGTTCAGCTGTCTTCCCACTACCCCTTTCATCCGGACTCTCCTTATCATGTACTTAGATATTCTAATATATATACATCTGTATTTACAGTGTCTACAAGCATCGTGAGACAAGCTCGGAAAACAGAATCGACGAAGGATGGTCGTTCTCGGATGTTCTCGCGCTATCAAGGCTCGGATAACCGTAAAGCAGAATGGGAGTTTATCGACGTTTTCTTATCTACGCTGGCCCGATTGTCCCGTTTACCGTATTGTGATAAGGGCATTGTATCGAGAAGGAGAACGATGTTGCGAAATCGGTACCGCGGCACAACGATTACAATTATTTACGCGTCGCCGACGCGCGACGGCTAGTACTTTTAATAACTGAGGAAGGTTGAGGCCCGACTAATGATTTATCGATGATTGCATACAATAATCCGGAGAAAGGGTTAAGGTCGTACGGTATAGCGACGTTCACCTCGCTTTCGAGGAATGCGGTGTAACCGGTAAAATATTTACACTCTCATTACGTCAGCGTTCCTTTAAAAGCAAACATCCAGGCGCGTCGGACTCACGCTCGCGATGAATTAGAATTTCATTTAACGATCGTTATGTCACGTGACTACTCCAATACCGTAAATTCTTTTCTACATCTCGTCCGGCGAAGAAAGCCCGCGAGAATTCCGCCGGCGGTATTCGCAACTCATAACAATCGACTTTCCTTTCCCTCGGAAGCGTACAAAGAATCCTGAATATCCGAGCGCGGCCCCCTCGCGCTATTCTTTCCCGATACCGGCGCGAGATTCCATCGGAATTCTTGCCGACGATGCTGCCAGTCGATCTGCCACCCCTTCCCAAGCTAGCTTCCCCATTTTGAAAGTGCCCGAAACCGTACACAAAAATTTCTACGCAGGTAAATACGTGCCCTAAATGGAGTATGACATTGTTAGTCAGCCGTCCCCACAGGTGACATTTACGAGCGAGCGGAATAAGCAGCGGAATGAGGCGGTGCGATATAAGCAGTAGGCGATCGTAGGACGTGGAACTGTCACAAACGGTCGATCAATAACGCGAGCCAAGAGGGATCGGCGTATCAAGTCGAGGCAATATCGGCGCGAAATTACATGCCGCCTTTACGGGGTATCACTCGGCAATATCTTCCCTTCGCAGAGAGCGGTCTCGGTGACTTCTTCCAGCGATCGTAAACTCCCAATCTGCGTGCTAGACTTATCTGCCACGGCGAATCACCTCGCAACGTCTATTCGGTACTATCAACCTCCGCGACGCCCAAGGGCGTCTCCCTCTCTCGCTCTCACTCTTCCTCGGGAGAACATCGTTACCGGACGGAAAGTGGAATAAGTCAGCTAGGCAAGATTCAATTTGCCGCGCCACTTTTTCCGTCCCGCCGACGAATGGCAGCGAATGCGAGACGAAGCTGATAGTCGAGGCGAGGGACGTTACGCCGATCCACAAGTCCGCGTACAGGACTCCTACAGGACCTCCAGGCGCGAGGTGCTTCTGCACGCGATCCCTTATACCGATCTGCCGTAACGTATCACTCACTTGCGCTCCTCCGTTTTCACGAACGACAAACGTGCGCGGACGTTTAGCGAACGAGCTAACGACGACTTCTATTACTGTGTACAGACTACATATTGCGCAGGGAGCGGGATGATCTAGTGAATTCATTCGAAAAGGACGACTATCTTGTGAAACTCGATCTCGGCGTAAGGTGATTAATACGGATTCTTGTCATTCTTATGTGTTTTCAACCCCCTGTATCTTCTGTTAAAAAGTAACTGTTATCAGAACAGTGTTTTGAAACTCTGCCGTATATAGAGAATTTTGTCCGAAAGGTATAGGTGTGCTGTGGCAAAGATGGCGGCCACTTCTGGGTACAATAATACCCGTGTCAAGTTCCTGGTCACCGCTTAACGGAGAGTAAAGTAAAGTAAAGTGAAGTGTGTCGGAGTTGGAGGCAAAGTGCGTGCAGTTTGAACGACGCTCACAACGACATTGTTGCGATGTCTATGGCCGCATGTCGCATTCGACATCTCGCGTGCGTTTAGCCTTGTGCGTTACGTGCTTCGTCGCTCTCCGCCCACGCGTCCGTGGGTGTTCGAGAAGTGTTGAATAATGCCAAGTCGAGAGCACTCGTTATTACGTACGCAGATATTCGGATAAGACGCCCCGTGGACGAGCCTTTCCTCTCCGGTCCCGGTCTCCATTGAAAACAGAGTATCCGATGGAATCCGCTCCGACGAGAGAGAAAAAAATATCAATGTATCGTATCTGCACTTCAAATCCCCTTTCGACTTTTCCCTATCTCCCGTTACTTCTCTCGAAATTCACCTATCCTTACATCCTGAAGCGTGCTGACGCGGTCATGTACTGCGCTAGCTTCGCGCAAACTTCTCGCCAGTAATGCCAAGTTATCGTACAGAGATGCTAAGTAATAATGCGAAGTTTGAAATTGCTGGCGAGGTCAATGTGACTCTGGAGTAAACTGGAAAGCAACGGTTGCGGTAATTGTCTATGTCTTCTGAAGTTATGTCTCTTTGCGTTATTTGCGGAGTTCGCGTTAGTTACGAGATATAAGATAAAGATAAGGAGTTAACCGTTAAGAAATATTGATTGATGTATATGCTATGTCTTTGGGTTATATTAGGCTCCTCGCTGATCCGAGAGATTGACAGATGCCCCGCTCGCTCAAACATCGCTTATCCCACAATTCTACGACAGGTGTGTAACGTGCGAAATAATATTATCGATAATATTCCGTCGTACAGGAGCAAACGGCTAAAGGAGAAATCGAAGATAACACGACAGGGCACTTTTGGATCTGATGGCCGGGAAACAGCAACGTACGCTGCACACTCTGCGAATATTTTCGGCATCACGTCGCTTCCCATTGTATTATCTCAAATCAAAGTGCAAGTATCGAGAAAATGTCGTTGTCATAAATAGAAGAGATACCTGGATTTAAGTCGGAAACCAAACGTCATAATATTTGACATCCAGACTACATGAATGGCTGTGACAGCGTTTATTCAGTCTAAATGATCCTCCATCTTCCGTTCCCCACAGTTGGACGGGTCCGTTCGAGGTCAGGCTCGCGTGTCTCGGAAACGGATGGACGTCGATCGTGAATTTTCGATGTACGTATGTAAGGCGAATGGCACCAATAAAGGATGAACAGGGCACGCTTGTAAATTCCTGCGTGAGTAGCGGCGGCTACTCCACTGACTGGAGAATCTTCACCGTAACTCGTTCTTCTTTGCCATTCAGGCTAAGCCCTCGCGAAAGAGAGAGAGAGAGGGCGGGACGGTTGCGGAGAGAAGAGAGAGACCAGATCGAAGATAGGGGCGATCTACAACCCAACCGAACAGTAAACACTGCTAGACTCGGATTCTGTCTGTCTCTCTTCCACTTTTCCCTTTTGCCCGGATCGATACTGTGGCCGCACGTTGCCGAGCCCGCATACCGATGAGTGATGAGCAATGAGGAAGGAGATACTGAAGAGGAAGACGGGAAGGACGGCTGAGGCTGATCGAATGTACTCAGAGCTACTCCTGTCGCTGTTTCCATTCGAACGCTGCCCTCACTTTTTCTGACGGTTTCCCCACGCTGCAATAATATTTCTCGAACGTTTGCTGCCCTATTTTTATACTATCCACGGCTACGACTTGGCAGAACATCAAAGGAGATCAAACAGAAGCTGTTTCAACGGAGCCAGAACCGTCGAGAAGACCTTTCAATTTTCCCCTATGCCCGAAAATAGATGAACATTGCTCGAAATTTTGTATATTTAAGCGTCACGACAGTAATTCGGTCGTCAAAGGTCCGTCATAAAAGGACAGGATCTAAAAAAGAGACTCAGAGAAATGCAAATTGCACTACAAAATTGTCAATAGTTCGCGAAATATGGTCAGAAAGAAGTGACACATATGTCGCACCAAAAATCGTTCAGACTACTAGATTCAATAAATCTACGTGAAACGTCGTAGAACATTCGCCGAGTATGCATTCGCGGTATTGGACGATTCCAACATCTCCGAGGCCCAAGTTCTGCGAATGAAGGAGCCTCTGGTACAAGGCGGCTGCGGCGGACAACCGAAAGGTAAATCAGAAGAGCGGGGTTGTCCAATTACAAAACGTTACGGTCACTGAGTCGTCGGGAGGGTCAGCCTTTTGCCCTTCGTTATTGAACTCAAATTCTTCCGAACGATCCCGGAATTCCTGGCTAATTGTGCGCGCGATACGGAATGCTCATTGTTCGGTGAAAAGGGAAACGGGGAAGGTTTCCATCGGAAGTGGACTGTCCGGCTTCTGGAAGACTCGAATGGACGCGTACATCGCATACCGAGTTCCTGCCGATCGATGTACACCTATTAGGCTTTGATTTTCCAACGAACTCCATTGCGCGTACAGCCGGAGAAAGAGAGGAAGAGGAGCGCGGAGGAAAGAGAACGGAAAAGGGACGATGGCGAATGTGGTAGTTCGAGGCTTCGTGGAAGAGGACACGCGAGTATGTAGAATGATTCTGTAGAGAGACGGAAGGGTTAATTCTTTACAAACACATTTCTGTAGCTTCAAACTCCTCTCACTTTAATGAATTCTGTATTCGTTACTCGGGAAAAGTCGGGAAGAATTTAGGGAGCTCGTATATTTCCATCGTACCTAACACTTGAGAGGTTTCATGCAACAGCGAAAAAGTAACGACGAAGGAGATAAATAGTGTCCGTCTATTTCTACTCGTTGAGATCTTATTCTCCCAACTCCGTACGCGAGAAGAAAATGAAATTGGAACAAAGTTCCACTGTCTATGCGAAACCCCGTCACGGAAAGTCAATATGAAGAGAGCGTCTACGAAATGACTTCGTCGAGTGCTCAAGAAAGAGTGAGAGAGAGACGGAGAGTGGTAATTCTCTTCAAACTTTCAAGTGGTGCTACATTCCCGTCGTTCTCTTTTTTCTTCTTTCGTCCTGAAAGCGCAGCATTGTTAGATGCATTAACCTGTAACCGTCTCTTACCTCGCGTCCTCGTTCTCATTCAAGTAAACCCTCGAAGATACATTCTCGACCAGTATTCAGGTTTCGATGTCGCTGAAAATTCACGTTCGCATTTCAACAAAAGTGGAACGTTTTAATGTCGCAACTTCGGTTTTCAAACTTCCCCACGACGCTTAATCGAGTCCTGTACGCTCTTTCAGCAGCGAAAACGAGTGATCAAATTTAAACGAGCTCCAATTTCACTGTAGCAAGTGCAGTTGGTTCGTGACGCGCATAAAAAAGGGGCCCATGGAAAAAAGCTGAATTACTTTGACATCGCGCGGTGAAGGTAATTCTAGAGGCGCTGGCTCTCGATTTCCTCAGGAGAGTTGGCGCTTTGTCAAGCCGTTCTCGCCGCTGACTTTGTCTTCTGTTTTCTTTGAAGTCTGGAGTCCATTTTAGGGAGATATGACGGGCTGCCATCGAATCCTCCGACGACTCACCGTCGGTACTTCGATTTTCCATGAAAGACGGTTGATGCGTCGAAGAGCATCTCGAATACGTGAGAGCTGACGTCTTGAGTATCCACGAGTATCCGATTTCTCGCTGCAACTTTGTCACACAAGAATGCGACCGAGAATTCAACTCAGGTGAAGTCTTTGCCAAGGTGCTCGGCAAAGATTGACTTCCATTCCTCTTCGTCTCTTTATTTTATCTGACGCCTCAGTCGCCGACGCACTCGACCGTCCTTCCATACAATAGAGAAAAAACGTCGCCGTCTCTCTCATTCCTCTCTCCCATGCCGGCGCTGATTACTTTGCTTTCCTTCTGCCTCGCATTACCGTTTCTTTTTCATTTGTATTATTAACTCCATCTCGTTACTGGGACTCTTTTTCTTCGAACGGCCCCCGATCCCCTCGTGACAGAGTGCATTCTTCGCTCGGTGTCTGCAGGAGGTGAGCAGCTAAGCGGCGCGGGCGACGGACCTGTACGGAGAGTAATAAATGCGCCGGTACCGTAATACGGAGACTCGTAAAATTAACAAATCGAGCGATAAAGCGAACATTTAGTGCTCATTTCTACCCGCGCCAGTTAATAAAACAGGCCGAGCGCGCCGAGCGCGCCGAGTGTCTCCTCTGACCGAGTGCGCGCCACGGTTACGATTTTCAGCGCACTCAATCTACCCCGTCGCTGTCTTGTAATCCGAGCGCGGTCCACTTTTTGCCGGAGCCCCAGCAAAATGGCGCCGGGGGCGACCACACACTTGCAACCCGGCGCGGCGTCGAGAAAGCGCAGCTTTGTCGGGATGAATGTGACAGCGCCTTGAATCCACGTAAAGACTCTTCCGGGGTACCGTGGATCTGAGAGAGTGGAGAGTGGAGGTTCGATAAGCCCCGCTCGGAGGCTCGCCTCGAATCCCGGCTCCGTTATCTCTTATCGTCGGCCGATCCGGCCACCCTCCGCCTCGCGTTTCTCTCTCTCGCCCTGCGCGAAAGATCGAGTCGTAAAGATAACGGGCGTCCCCGTTGTCCTCCCATAACGATTACGAGTCATTGGAATCGTTATCGTATATATGCCCGCGGACTTGGGCTGCGCGCAGCGTGGAACCTGGAAGCGTCATGGCGT
The DNA here is from genome assembly GCA_963942575.1 of Priocnemis perturbator. Taxonomy (NCBI): domain Eukaryota; kingdom Metazoa; phylum Arthropoda; class Insecta; order Hymenoptera; family Pompilidae; genus Priocnemis; species Priocnemis perturbator. The sequence goes on from OZ012653.1 coordinate 13,759,230, forward strand.
GTCGCCGCTCGCCGCACCGTGTCAGACCCTTCTCCCGTTCCCGTTCCCGTTCCCGTTCCCGTGAGATACCGCGATTCCGAGGATTTGCCGATTTCGACTCATTTTACGGCGCTTCGATCTGGAACGATCCAATCTCCGCAGACGGGCCCGCTTCGAGTTCTTCCGCGCCGGAAGTACCCTACGGTGTGGCAGTTCGCCGAGACGCGCTGTACTTAGGAAGATGCTTCGATCGGCAGAACGGAGGCCTGGCTCAATTTTTACGCCCGTCGCGTCCTCCGCGTACGACGGGCGAAGATATGGCAGACGAAACTATAAGGGGAAGCGTCCTTGGCGCGCAGACGAGAGATATGAAGGACTCTCCCATTGGAATTATATCGGAGATGAGGCGCCGAAAGCGGCGAAATAATCGGGTCCGTGGTCCGTGGGCCGTCTCCCGTTTGGACATTCCTCTCTAATAATCGGCCATTGTCCTTCGAGCGGCTTAACGGTCCGCTATCTCGCGCCAGTGCGAGTCTTGACTTTTCACCCTGAAAGGAGACGAGGGCTCAGGCGGGAGTTGGCAAAGGTCACGCGGATCGTTATTCTGCGGCTACGGCAAATCGGCGTAGGTCAGTGAATCGCGAATCAGCAAAGCGCCGTCGTGGCAACGGCAACAGCAACGGCAACGGCAACGGCGTTGGCGGCTGCGGTCGGGGCTCGTGCAAATGTCGTTGACCCGCTTTAAAAGGAGTTTAGACGCGATCTTTGAAGGGGGATTGGTGCAACGTGCCCATCGTCGTCAGCGGGAGGACCACGGCCTCGTGTGTCCTCCGGCCATTCTCACGGTGCGGTGATTATCCGCAAAATGCCAGTTAGTTCTTCGTCCTATTTTCATCTTATTTCCCTCATTGCCCGGCTGTCGACCTCGGAGCACCGGTTGCCCAGGAGGTGATCGGACCTGCATGCTCCTTTAAGAACGGACCTTTTATGCGATCGGGCGCTAATGTTTATTTCAGAACGGCCGACCGTTATGCGGGATCAAGCCGATCGCCGATCGCCGATCGCCGAACGGCCCCGCCTGATTCTACGGATATAAACCGCACGCTTTAATACGGATCTGTCCGAAGTCGGATCTATCATTAGAATTGAAGAGGGTCGCCCGCCGGAATGGCGAACGGTCCGAGGGCTCGCTCCCGCGAACAGAGGAATTTTCGTTTAATTCTAAGGCACCTCAAATCTATCGCGCTGAGCTTCCTGCCCGTCGAATTTCCTGGTATCGCATCGATCGAATCACTTACTCTCCCCGGATCATCGTCGAACTATCAACGTGCCGAGGGAGGCCGTGAGATGCGGCGCGGCGTAGGGGCCGGTAATTGCGCGGCTTAATTACATAAATTTATCTCGTCTCCACCCTCCGCGCAAAAACGTCGTTCGCCTTTGACAAGGAATCCGAACGTTTCGCGATCGGAATTCGTGCGGTGGCAAAAAAGTCCGCCTCGCTTCAATTACAAGCGGCCAATTAATTAGGAACATTCCGACGCATAATCCTCGCCATTAACATACCGGATGTAAATATGCAAGGCACGACGCTTTATTCAGATCCCAGTTAGAAGTCGCTCTCTGACAACGTCCGACCGCCGAGTCGTCGATCCTTGCTCCGTCGATCGGACGTTATCGATCTCGATCTCGTGCTACGTACGACGCCCAAGTGCGTGTATAACGTCGCGCCCTCAGCACGTAAACTGCTCTTTACGACCTGTCAAGACCTCGCCTTACCTCAATCATCTGGTTACCGGTAATTACGCTGGCCGATCGTCCGGAACCAATTACCCCGGCTATTTTTACAGGTAATCCGATCGCCCCACGAGGATCCACGCTATGCGTGGCCAATAACCGGCACGAGTTACATTATGGCGGCTCGATTACTCACTTTTCGCGCCGGAACGTCAACCGGCCGCGCACTTGTGTCCCCGGGGAAAACTTATGCACTGCGCTCGATCGACTGTTCGTTCCGATTCACGTTCCCTCATTTGCATATTACGGTTCGAGAGTCCTACTGCTTATTAGATGATGGTCCCATTTCTTCGCGGTAATGTTGACATGCTCCTTGCAGCGTGTTTTCCTGTCGCATCGGGTGTCTGCTCGACGAATTTTTCAAGCAGCCATTTCGGGATTCCTCCGGCGGGGAATGTTAAGACAAACGAAAACGCGTATGCCGCCACGCATGAGATAATACCTGGAGTCTTCAATGTTTGAGGCAAACATCGAACAAGGCGGGACCGTGGCCCATATGCTTTCTCAAATATTGTGACTCTCCCGAGATCCCAACCGCGTACTCGGCCGAAGGAGAATGTGATTGCGCGATCCTCGACAGAATTCGAACTTCTCACTTTCCACAGCGTTATCCTTGAGATAATTCCGTGTAATTTTTACGCCAGATCATCTCGGCTAATAGTAATTGACTCTGCGCGTTGTCTTCCTTTTTTTCTCCTTCTTCTTTCTCCCCTCCGCCCCAGACGACTTTGCATAACACCGGACCAGACGTAACGAATTCCTGCAGCCGAAATTATTCTCGGTAAGCCGATCTTTGTCCGACGTTATTCTCCGAGCGTACCACGCTCGCAATTATACAATTTATTCCGACGCGGTGTACGAACTCCGGATCATTAAAAATCCATTAAGGTAACTCGAGAGCAAAGTCATCGATAGTGAGAAGGCCGCCTGTTTGTCCGGCCCGTAATTTCTGATATGAACTTGGCTCAAGTCATGAGCGTATGTCAAGTGTACGGTTCCATGCTGATCTTTTGTGAAGTGTAGAAAATGGGATAAGTAGCCGAGACACCGTGCGTAAGAGACCCGACGATTCGCCAGACTACCGTGCCTCAACAATGTAGCTGCGAGCTGAACCACTAGCACAATTAGTTTCTTCAACGGCAATAAACCAGTCGCCAGAGACATGCGCCTCGCAATTGGTAGCGCCATTAACGTGAATACTTAAGGCCATTTTCTCGCCTCCGCCGCGGGACTCTTAACAATGCTCTTGAAACGCGGCGCAAAAAAAAGGAACCGATAAAGACTGGAGAATGGGGGAGAAAAATAGGAACAATCAGTGGCGCGAGAGCAATTTCAGCCGATAGATCGCTGAGGCGAGGGCGCGAGGAATGAAGACGAAGGGAGATTACTCTCGCTGGCCGCGCTACTTGCAGTTTTACACTCTTCGAGTTTTGCAGAAACGCCGCTTCTCAGGGACACTGCTTTTTGCGCGGAGGACGACCTTTTTCACGCCGATGTTCCTCTCGCGCAGTACTCACAAAGGCATGTAATCTCAGTGCCCCGCCTTCTTACAATGTTAGTGGCGATTGACGCGCGAGACGAATTTCGTTATGCCACCTTCCATGCGACAGCCACCGTGACTCCAGGGCCTATCTCCGACATCTTTACGCGTCCAGCAGGGTTGACTTCCACCTCTCGGCTGTGTCCGAGAGTCGCTCTATGTGTCTCGTTACGGATTGATTGCTTTCTTTCGCGGCTCGATTTACGCGCAAATAATCCTTGTTGCGGATCCTGACTGGTCCGTCACCGATTCGCCACCGAAAGTTGACAGTATTACGTCTGTTCTGTGTGCAGAGAAATCGTCCGATCGTGCAAAGTGATACGCGCGTTTAAGGACTCGAAGCCACTCGAACGGTTCGCAATATTCGACCCTCGAAACGGAACTAACGACCTGCGTAGCCGCGCGGCCGTGATGGGTCCATCTCAAGGCCATGCCCATTAAGACGTTGTAGCACCTGTCCGCCCAAGTATTTTCTTGGTAAAAGGACCGTTTGTCTACGTCCCGCGTCTGGATAAGCGCGGCGCCCGATCCTCCGAGGATTTCTCGCGCGAAAGACGAGCAAAACAGTGAGCAGCGCGCGGTGCGTTCCGTTCCGTTCCGTTCCTCGATGCCATGCCGGCGCGAGTAATAATAATCGTTCATTTTCGCCTCGCATCTCGCAGCGCCCGCACCGCCCATGCTCCCGCCGAGTATATCATTACGCCCGCTCAAATATTTAATTCCTCCCGACTCTAATAACCACGAACGAAAGTGTTAAACAAGCGGCCGGGAGACCGCTCGTTGTTTGCTCCCGCGAATATCGCGTGTCTAGCTACGTCTATTCTTCTCACCTTCGCCTCGGGTTCACACTCGATTCGACGAAAATTTCAGCTGGCAGAGTTCATTGTCCTCGAACCCGCCAGCACGAGCCACCGCGGATTTTTACCTACGACGGCATACGTCATATACCGTTCCGTGCCAGAGTCGATGAGGACGGAGGAGGTGTCTCAGCGAGTGTGCACAGAACAAACAGAAGATGAGCGGAGCTCAGGGGGAGATCGTTTCCCAAAGCTGTGACGAAACAGGACATTGACATCGGACCGGATGACGGGGCACTTTCTGACCGCGGAAACGGAGAGTGTTGCTCCACTACGCCGTCGTGTGGCCCGAAAATGAAAATCGAGTGGACGTTGAAATTGTTCCGCGCCGGGTGGTAAGACGGGAGAGTTGAGTGGATTAAGGAGAACGGAGTCACCTTGCAGACGAGCGAAACGGGCAGGAGTCGATGGGCTACCGGAAGTGCCTCGTAACGTACGAGTTCAATTATCACGTGGTCGTAAAGCGCGGGCTTCCGGTTAATTAAACCTTACTGGCGCGAGCTCGCCGATTACCTAGAGAATGTCCCGGGAGAATGAAAAGGTGGAAAGTGACGTCGTAACGGAGGGAGTGAGGGAAAATAATGACGTAACCCACGACGGAGTAGTAGGGAAATTGTGAGTGGTGCAGGAAAAGCGTGACAGGTGGCAATCGAAGAGTACACATACGGTCGGCTCTTTTTGACGCTATCGAAAATGATTTACGGTTCCGATTCCGCGCTCCGACGACGTATCTCGATGCAAGAGCCCGTCGTGTCAACGGTAAATATCAATTAACGCGGTCAACAATGGGCATTTTGTCTCGCAAACATTCACCGCGCGAAATTTACGACACCTACGTATAAATCCGATGAATTCTGATCAAGGCTGATTTCAATCTCCCTCCCCTATCACGCGCTCATCTCGTATAAACTCATTTACAGTGACCGTGCTGTTTCGTGGCGGCGAAAAAAAAAAAGGAGTTTAATTCTGGCGTATTACCCGAACGCTTCGGTCGTCCGCGAGCAACGCGAAGGCAATCACGCAACAGGACGGGTACTCGCAATCAAACGGACGTCCCTCAATCGCCGACAGAACACGACAAGCAAGTATCGCGGCAGGAGACGGGCAGGGAAAAAGAAAAGCGAGAGGGATCGAACGAGAAGTCGAGACTCGTCTGAGGGAAGAAATTGAAAGAGGGGCAACGCGGGAAACGGCGGCAAGAAGCGCGAGGGGCAGAAGAAATTGAGAGAAGATCGACGAGGGAGGGGACCGGGAAGGAGAGGAGGCGGAAATTAAGCAGGACCGTATCATTCGCGATTCTCGGTAGCCGGCGTCGGCGAGCAATCTGATCTCCGGACAACGGTTCGGAAGCATCGGTTGACAGTAAAATATCAGCAGGTACTACTCACTATACCGGCGATAGCATCGACGAAGGAGTCAGCTATATAAGTGCACGTCAACGCTCACACACATTATGCTTACACTTACGCACGCACACGTGCGCCGCGTCCCGCGCGGGCCGTGTATGTGCACATGAAATATATGCATACGCGTTCACACGTACGTTATCCTTGGGAGGGATACGCTATCCTTGGCAACAGTCCCCAGGGTACTGTTAGCCGCCGATGAATGATAACCGTATCGCGATATGCGCACTCTCCCCGATACAATGGAGAGTAAACGGAGAATGTATTGGTCAGGAAGCCGTGGCGGCTCTGCGTTTCTGAAATAGAATGCGTATTGGAACGATAATTCACCGGCTTCTCGACTGACTACTCGCCGCCGGTGTCAGGTACCTTAGGTGATTGAGTACTTCGACTCTCCGCGTACACACAGGCCCCTGAGCTTGCTTCTTCTCGCCAGCTCCGAGGTACTCAATTCAAGGAAGTTACTCCCTTCGATAGCCCTGGCCGGAAAACGCACACCCAACATTTCGACAAATATGCTTTCATTTAATTAGCTGTTAAGTCGCCCTGAGGGATTTTTCGGTGGAAAGAAATAAGTAAGCGTCGGCGAGAGGATTCCATGGGTGCAGAAATAGCACGATCGCGAGAAACGTTCACTCTTACGAACTTTCTAGACAATCTCTAATGAGCAATCAGACTGCGTTTGACCCCCGACGACAAACACCTCGCGACTACGTCTCCCGGTACACGGAGGCACGTATGTTTACGAGCGTGCTGTCGATCGAACAGGTACAACGTGCTACCTCGATGCTGCTAACTCCACCACGAATCGCAAATCCTGTCCGCAACATCCCTGCCTACACCAATCAACGAGACGTGTCGCAGAAAAATGCCGAAAAATTGCTGTGTCGACAGGACAACCGCGTTCGTCGTAGAATCTTCCGGTCTCGACAGATTTATCCGCATCAAATCCGAAGAACGTACTGATCGAAGCAAACGCACTGTGAGTCGACGCGCGTCAGTGGAAAAGGGGAGAGAAAAAGTGCGTGTCTGTGGGGAGAGACAGTTCGTCTACGAGCTCCGCATAATTACGAGATCACGTTCACGCCCGAGACGTCTTCGTCTGGAGCGCCGAGACACTGCGAGGGATCTGTTGATGCAACCTAAGGGCTTCCTAAGTTCATTGTCACACACGTGTGAGAACGGTTCGCGCAGAGGCCTTTGTTTACCACTTCGGTGTGCCCTGAAACAACGGCGGTTGCACTTTTATCGAGGGGCGGGATCTGTACGGCGTGCGGCGTCTCTCTTACGCTGTCTGCTGGTTAACGAACTGGGATCCTTCCTCTCCTATCCGGCGATGGCCTACACCGCTATCCTGCCCGCGACAATTCTCCGCTCCTGCCTCCTCTTCTTACCTTACCTACGTTCGAGCGGTAACTCCGCTCGTAATTAGGCATTAAGATCCGATTATCCGATTGTTCATCGCATTAAGGGGCACCGCGGCATGCGCTCGCCCGCTTTCATTTGCGCGTAACTGTCACTCAGGATCGTATTTATAGTCTCTTTAATATCGGCCGCTACGCTTGTTCCGAGTGCGGAGCTTCTGTTCGGGATGGCTTCCGTATCATGGTACCGGCGATGAAATTTAATTCGTAGTTAAAGTTGACTGTTTGAGTTAGTATAATTGTCTGCGGAAATTTAAGTATCGTCAGATTATAGTGCGACAACGGAACGGGGTCGTAAAGCAATTATTACGCGCGGCAGTAATGGTAACATAATAACGCGGATTACAGTTAGTCGGCCATAGTTATTCGATGGACTCCGATAGCATTTAGCGGGGATTTTTGCCGAGTCATCACTATTTTAATTAGAACGATTCCCGTTGAAAATTTACATACGATCGTGACGCAATTATAGCTTCGAACGCCGGAAACGCGTGGAATGATAAAAAGAGTCGGCGAATGATGTTGAGACGCAACGATGAGGGTCAAGTGCGCCGTGAAAATCGTTTCTAACGTCTACATACTCTCAACATACGTAACGACCTGGATTTGATATAACGGCACGACCAACATATCTTTCCCACTCTATTCTTCTCTCTTCTTCCTATCCCCCTCTCTCGATGTCTCTTTCTCAAAGGTCCGTGGCGAGGTCTAACGGGTCGAACGCATAGATTGCCGGCGATTTGCTTGCATGAGCGCCTCCGATAAATAGGCGATCTTGATAAGCCGCCGATTGTAAATTCGTGTCTCGCAGGTGCGAATCAATCAGCTCGGATAATTTCAATTTGAATCCTAGCACCGTGGGAATTAACTCGTCGCCCTGAAGCCCGGAGGGTGCCGGGGCGTTAACAACTTATTGACAATGATTTGCATATAAGACGTTCTTTGTTCTCTTGCACGTTTCTCGCTCGATCGGCCTGTGTGTTTCGATCGCCTCAATCAGTCCACGAAGGATCCATTTGCATGTCATTTTCTCGGCGCGCTTAAATAATAAGCGGTCGACATCGTTGGCCTAATCCATTCTATTTGTCTCCTACTGCGCTGATACCTTTTTGCACCCCCGGTAACGCGACGTGACGTCCCGTGATCTTTCAGTGAAGCGAGAAAGTCTCGAGACAGCCCTCGACCGCTCCGATCTCGATAGGGGCCCCGCTTTAAAAAGTCGAACGTCATCCATAACAGCTTAGAGGCTGATGCACGAACTTTGCGCGGCCTACCGTGAACTTGATGCAAATACTGGTCGACGTGAGATTTTAAATTGATTTTGATATATTGACATATACTCGAACGAAGTGATGTTCGGCTACTTTAATCCTGCGCCGGCGAGAATCGTTCGCTTCTCGGGATTTTCCCCTCAAACTCGTGATCAAGACGCATAACTCGATGCTAAGAAACATCCGTAGACATCGTAGCAGGACGATTATAAACTTCGCGAAGTCAAGCGGTTTACAGGACGCGATACAAGCGGATTATTAGCCGCAGTAAACTTCGCTCGAGCCATTCGCATTGCGTTTACTACTGACGCGATGGATTAGACACGCTGCAGGAAGTTTCAACCTGAACATTACTTCGGATCTATTACATTGATTCCGGCGTGCTCCACCGCTGGTCGTAGCACGGATCGGTTCACATCGGCCGACGGTGAAAGGGGTTAATCTACTTCATATCGTACAACTACTGGCATCCGTTAATTCTGCATCTATCCACGCATTGTTTCAACCATGCCCATTGGTCCGCGCGACTTCACTCCACGATCAAACACAGCACCCTATTCTATATTTCAGATTGGTAAGCCAAACTGTATAAATGATATCTAAATATTCTAAATCGTTTCAACAGAAATGTCACGGATTTGTTTGACGATCGACTTCGGCAGATAATAATATGTACGGTACAGCAGCGAAAGCAGACTCTGCTCAGGTTCACGATTCCGAGACGCAACAAGAGGTGACCACATTCTCCGGAACCTGCTCATATCACCTCTTCCCTCGACTTAACCCACGACGACCTTCCAACTTGTTTGCCAGCCGATTGATTCGTCGGAGCGTGATACAGATTTAGCCCGCGCCGCGTTATATTTAGCATGGGAAAGATCTTATCAGGACTGGTCAGACCGGCGCGTTCAATATAATGATTATGAGCCGTCGCAATCGGAAAAATCCGATTCGGACGCCTTGTAAACCGGCTTCGATAAGTCGACAGAGCCGTTTTAACGGGGACGCCGGGAGAGCATTCATCGTTATTCCTCACTGCATTCCTCCTGATTCTCCTCGATCCGCGCGCTATCTTCTCGTTTTTCGTTCACTGAAAAGGCTTCCCAAGCAATGCCGTCGTCGATGCGCTCGTATTTGTTCGGAGAAAATTAGAGAAGTCGAAGGAGCGTGAGGACAAGCGAAGAACGTGCTGATAGCGAGCACTCTAATATCGTCGAACGTGTTGAAGTCTATGTTTATTCCGGTTGTTGTTGAGAAAGCATCAGCCCGGTCAGGGCGAGAGTAAGGATTTCTTGCTCCGACCGCACGCTGCAGTGTGTGTTCAGTTCAATAATGTCAATCGTGCCGTTTTTTAATTGGCCCCGACACTCATCGCGTCGAAAGCGAATGACATACGACATAAGTGGCAAGGAAAAACGGCTGCAGCGACGGTTACTCGAGCCTCGCCACCGCGGATGCAACTTTTTACCATTCGCCGAGCGCGCATCGACCGATCTTCTTTTAATCGACATACCCGCATCAAAGTACCAAGCAATCCCGCCCCGTGACAGAAAGAAACTGACAGATTAATGATCACTCAGCCGAGGCTAATTGATTTTAATTTCAATCTCGATTGCTCCCGTCTCGCGGCGTCAGTCGTGAGCCGCGTGTATATAAGGCTTTCCATTATTTCCCTCCTCCTCGCACCCGTTACATTCGCCTTCTTCCATTCGCGCCGACGTCGCAAATTATTTTCCTAACGACCGCTGCGCTGCCGCCCGTCGCGAAAATTCACTCCACTAAAATGGCATTTCGCATAATTATTTAGTCTAGACGCGGGGCCATGAGAACGTGCGGGGCAAAAAAAAAAAAGCAGACAAAAAAAGATCAGAAAAGCTGGGCAACTGGAAGACGTGGAATCTGGACGCGGATGGAATTAAGCTTAACAAATGTGGGAGCTGGTGCGAGGTTTGCGTCGCGACGTTTTATCTGCGCCTGACGATCGGTCCCGGTTCCCGAATTTGGCGGCGCATCAAACGATTCCAATTTCACAGTCGATTAAGGGAAAATAGTGCACGAGGCGGAAGGATCGAGAGAGGCTGAATAAGGGAGAAGGAGAATGAACTCTCTCGGGCGCCGAGCGGTGTGAATTTCGTCGAGGCGTTAGCGCGAATATTAAGTAGCCTGTCGGCGGGACTAATTTCTCGGCTGATCGAGCACCGCCCATAAACGTAAAGCGTCCCTGTCGCGATCGATCGAGGGCGCGGCGCTTAAGGGGAAGAAGGTGAATTACGATTACACGCGGATCCAATACCTTCGGACAGGTATCGCGATACCGATGCTGCGATTATCGCTATTATCGCGATGTTGCATGATTCATGGTTCCGAGAGTTGCTCGTACTACATACTTTGTTTCATCCGACACGTCCAGCCGACCTCTCCTTCTTTCCATACAATTTACATCGCCGGCTTGTAGTATGAATATAATCCACAAGCCAGTACCATAAATTCCTAATTCCTTTGATTACAAAGTCAATGCTTCTGTCGAACCATCGCGTTATCTCACTTATTACATCCTACTCGATGCCCCTCGTTTCCCAGTGCGTCCGCAGCGTACGCCAATCTCGTGGAAGAAACACATGTCCAGCAGCGAATGTCGTTCAGCAACATACTATTGAAAGGTGAAGTTCGGATCCATTGAAAGTCGATTGCGAGTGAAGCGGACGAGGAAGGACGTCGGAGAAAAAGGCATTGGCGGCAAATGAAGTGAAGAGAGGAATCGCGGGGTAGCGAGAAGAAGAAGAAGAAGACGACGACGACGAGGAGTAAGACGAAGAATAGGAGGGAAGGGGGAGGGGAACAAGAAGCCGGGATGAAGGAGTCGGGGCGGTCATGGTTCGATAAGCGGGAATCGCGAGGCTCTACGCACCGGGGAGACACTTTGCTTCTCGGATATCTCGTCTAAATATAGCTTGAGCGGATTCTAAAACCACCGACCACGTTATCATGGTTACCCGCGGTGCCACTGTGCGTGCCTATCCACCGCAGTGCCCCGTTCACCAAACGAGAAAAGGTGAAGTAAAATGGCTAATGGCCAGACGCGCATTCCCGATTCAATAGGTGGAAAAGACAACGAAAGTGTTTGTCGAGTGTCTTCTGGAGCCGGCCGCAAAATAGCTGCTGGGTATTATGGAGTGATATTGACTTGATGTAGAGACCCTTATTATGGCTACTAACGTAAAAAAGTCAAATTGGCTAGGATGTGGACGTCCTGGGCATACTACTTGTTTCGATAGAAAGCGTGATTGCAGACTTGTTCGCGTGCGTCGAAATTGTACATTTTTCGAACGTCGGGTGGTCTGAATTAGGAAGTGACATACGTTACGAAGGGAGATGGAGACGTCTGCTGATATTCGCCATGCACCGGCGGCGGGACGCTTCGACTAAATTTGCTTTACCGCAAACGGCGTTGCAACGACCACAACGAATTAAGATATCGGGACATTGCGTTATACGACGTGAAAATAAATGGTCGCTTCATTAAAAGTGGCGGCGATTAAAACCGCCGTCTGTGCTGTTTCGTTCGAAAAAAGTGAAGACGATAGAAGAAATTACGTTAGAATATGTATATACCGAAGCAGGCGTAGTCGGTTCCACTCAATGCTCCCGCGAGACATTATGTTAAGTGAGATTGTACGTAAGCTCGCGCCATCGTTTATTGTACGTAACAACACGCAGTAAAAAGTCGTCCGGCAATGAGATTTACACGACATATGCTGTGAGACGAACACGGGCACCGGCTCACACAAGATACGGGGTTGCGAATCGATTGCCGGTCGATTAACGTGCGTGGCTGCAATTTTCTGCAGTGCCGCCGTTGCAATTTTCTGCGTCGCTTAATGAAGTAGGCAGCGAGAACGCTGGTGCGCGCGCGCGCGCGCACCCGCGGAACGTCGAATTAATTATTTTACAGCGGATGCGAGCGACGAGATTAGGTCCCCGTTTCGATTGTGGGAACTCGGCGAAGACGCGAGCCTCCTGTCACGCAGCGATCGCGATCTCTCGATCCGAAGGGGCTCAGGGGTCGTTTGCATTTTAGCACAATGCGGCGCGCACGTAACTCGCGTAGCAACGCGCTCGATACGAAATTTACGTCCACGTCCTGCGGACCCTTGCGCATGCGGACATTGCGGACGCGTCATTAAAGTTACAGTCTGACGCGATTATCATGCAGTCGATTGCGGATGTTCTACCTTGTCTGCGATTCTCCACCCAATACCGTCACTTCTCCCTTTCCTAATTATATGGTAGGAACGGCTGGTTAACTGGAGTGAGCCGCGCATGCCGACCTTTTACAACACTTTACGAAGGCGAACACACAGGACCGGCCGTCGTAAGTTATATGCCGGCGAGGTCGTAGCGTAGATAACGCCGATATTCAGGATAAATTAAAGAGTTCACGGTTATCGGCCGTATGAAATCGCGTATATGCGACGCCTGCGAGTAGTTGGCCCGATGGACGGAGTGCATAAAAAAAGGCGCGCACGCAGGCTCGCGCAGACCGCCGTAATCCGCACAATAATATAAACTACAAATGCGCACCGCTAATGATCGGCTGCATTCCAGGTCGATATTTTCACGCCAACGAGTAGTGCGCAGTATCCTCACGATGACAGAGATAATCGCCCGAGAATGATTATAATTAACGTCCGAACAAACCTCTTTCTCTCTCTCTCTCTCTCTCTCTCTCTCACCTTTTCCCGTTCGCGATTCCCGATTCCACGCTACCCGTATTGTACTGCCGATAACTCCGCCTGTTAGTCTTATCTGGTATAACGGTTAGGATAAATAGATTTTCGCGGTGCATGCGAGTTCAATTATGGACGCAATGCCGCCGAGCGTCGTCCGTTGCACTCTCGAAAGATAACGTTAACGTCGTGCGTTCGGTCCGGCCATTCATCACCAATTACCCGCGAATCGGTAAATCACCGCTCGCGGACAGACCGCTATTCCTTCCTTCTGCCGCGAGATGTTCTTCTTTTCGCTCGACGACCCGCGGCCACCGCCGCCGCCGCCGCCACCGCCGGCTCATAGGAATGTCCGCGAACGACAATTACTTATTCCGACGCGTCAACGCGGTGAATATAATTAATCGCCGTCTAGCCGGCGAGCCGATCGACAACGCGCGGATAATTGCGGGGACGGCGAGTTTTATCGCCGTGACACCGGCGAGCCATTCTCGACCTGCGAAATCGCGCGCGATGTCATTGCGGCCGTTCAAATGATACGTGCGAAGTGGCAATTTAACTATAATAATAGGATGACTGATTTACGCGTTAAAGGATTCATCGAATTCATTGCGAGCGACCGTGCGCACCGACGTTGCATTTCAATTCCGACTCTACCCGACAATCCCCTTCCTGGCACCGATTTCCCATCGCAGACTTACGGTGCGCGGGGGTACTATAACCGTAAAACCACTATCATCAATTTTCTACCCTGCAGATTATGCACTGCGCCGCTACCAATCCCATACAGTTCATAATAGATAAACTTGATCGAAATAAAGTCTACAATGTGTTATGTATAGATCTGTATATTAACAGTGCTGACGGTGGCAATGCCAGCTGGACGAAAGTCTCTCTCTGCCTAGATCGAGACCGTGAACAGTTATCCAGAGGGAGAAGCATCGCATCGTCGTCCGCGTTGCATTCGGACGCGCGTAAATTTTCGAGTCCATTAATCGGTTTCTCTTTTTCCGCCGACGTTATTTTTTCCCTCGCCAACGGATGAATCCGCGAGAGGAACGGACGGAAGATGAGGTGCGGAGAAGAGAGGGTAAACGAAGACAAAGTACAGCCGCGGGGTGGCAGCACGGTAACGGGTTCCACTGGGTCGGACGATACAATTACGTGTTATACATAGAACTGCACCGGGCATAAGTAACATGATTAATGCACGATAACGCAATTACGCCATGATACGCCTTGCGTGCAAGCACTCTGCGACGTCGACTACGCCCCTGCACACTTTTCCCTTCGCTGTCATTACGTTATGCCTATGCCATACTGACTACCATACCTCCACTCTATTTCCCATTGTTCCTGGTGACAAAAACGAAAGAATTTATCCACTTGAAATGGAAGAATCTGATACGAATAGGAGCGCGATAAGTAAAATGAAGTCGCACTGGCCGGTCGGCCTCATCAATTGTCGCGGGTCGTTGTTGTTACAAGGTATACAGCTTGCGTTACGACTCGAGTAATTACACGGGCAATCTGAGTGACTACACTCGGGAGTCTGGCTGACCGAGTGACTGACTGCTTGCATGGAGTTGGCCACGGTTTGTGGCCTCGGGAGACGCTTATATTTTCCAACCGTAGAAGAGAGTGCGTCATACGTGAGGACTCACAAATTGGCGCATTATCGTTCGCTCCTCGTGCACGTTTCGCCGACATTCCTTTATAATTACACGCTTAGGGTATTGTTATTCACTGTACAGTGACACTAACTTAGTCTAACGATCACGCGGCACCTCATCCCACATCGCACGATTATAGAATGAACGCGTTCACTGCGAAACTTTGACGCTCAAGTACGGCAGCAAGCAAGGACAACGTTTCGCGTTCAGAGTAAACAGAATGAAAGTTCTCCTTGTAAGTGAAGTACAAATAGTACATTCAATTATGGGACGTAGCAGAAGATATGTTTATATATGATCAAGTTATCCTTACCGAAGCGAAGCAGATGTTCACGGTCAGTATAGGCAAACCATGACCCCAATGCGAAGTCAACGATCGTAAATTCCAACCAGTTTGACGAAAATAATATTACAAACTCTGTCGGATAAAGAGGTCGTGCGGGAAAATGATTCTGGTGGCAAGAGGTATCGTGACGGCCGATAAACGATGGAGTAGCGTAAACAATTACAGACGTCCCTAATATTCTAATCGATTCTTCCATGCACTGATGCACTCGAGGCGTTTTGTTATGATCGCGATGCTCCCGGCAATCTTCGAAAATTACACATCCACCAGTTTGTTGTTGGCAGATCGCAGCTGCTCTCGGTACACAGCAATTACGAACACTCTGACCGTCCGTGTAGCCGGGGCGCCATGGCAGTAACAACATTTCGTGTTCGGAGGACACGAGCTGAGCCCTCGGGGGACACAAAACGTCGGCCGGTTACCGCGCAGCTATTCTTCTCCTTCTCTCTCTCCATCCCGCGCTCTTTGACTGAAAGGTGTCATCGCAACGGATTGGCAGGTCGGTGTTTACGAGCAAAATTGATACCCCGCATGGGGGACTGTTTGCGAATACGCGATAGGCGCTTGAACACTTACCAACGCTGTAACAACATTGTCGGCCAATTACGATTTCATCGACGTATCGTGTTGGCGCTCGGCAATTATTCAACCACTTTGCATGGATGCATATAAATTAGCATGCGACGCAGCGGATCATCGTTTTCTAACATTTCGAATGAGTGATAGTGGCTTGAAAGTTTCGTGTACACGAATGTCGCGGGAGTGGGGGACATCCGTTGTTCCGTTCGATCATCTTCATTATTTATAACGATTACGTCGTGCCCAGGAGTGAAAGCATCGGGAGATAAGAACGATTGGACGTCGACAGAGCATTAACGCCGTGTCAAGAGGCAAGTACTGAAAGGACGAACGATGATGCTGCCAGGCCGCGGACGACGATGACTCACTTGCCCGCGTCTATTCCTCACGTCTGCGGATTCCGGATCCGGTTTTCTTTCCGAGTTAATGAATTCGCGATCGCGCCACCCGATTAGAGCGGATTGTGCGCGATCGGTCAGCAAAGTGATAAAAGGAAAAATTGTTTTGCAGTAGGAGTTCTCTCGCTGTGTGTCTGTGTGTGTATGCGCGCGGCCACTTGCTATGGTCGCCAGTCAATTACGTGTACGTCTATACCTGCGCGCACCTGTTGTTATCTCGAGGGACATAATAATACATTCCTTAAGCATTGACCTCAATATTACGGAGCCAGTGAAACGAGCCATCGCCGACCGAAAGTTCAGCGGTGTGAAACTAAACTGAGATTGCCTCGTCACCACCCTCCAACTTTGTTGGCCAACTGGTACTAGCGACAAATTAGTTGGTATATATTACAGAATCGCCCGGCACAACTACTCCATAGTACCAAACTTTATAATCTCGTCGTATCAAATGAATCGTAATATCGCGACGAAAGAAGAAAAACAGAAGAGAGAGATAGAGAGACAGACAGACAGAGAGACAAATAAGGAAGAAGAGAGGAAAGAAAAGCAATAAACTGAAGAGGAGAAAAGTCAGAAAAGTCGCAGAAGTAAAAAAACAAAAGTAGTAAGCATAAGTGCGAGAGGTCGATTGGTCGCGGTTCCTGCTGCGATAACGAAATAACCCGAATGACCGAAGAAGAAGACACGTAGACTCGTTAACCCCCGTGCTCGACGAACGGTAACGGCTCTGGCCCATCGACGTTCCCTATGCGAACGCTTGACACCGAGTGACGATCGAATACGAAGACGAGCATCGGAGCTAATGACTGGATTCATCATCAGCGATAGGCTGAACTAGCCAGCCTGTCCGCGTGGACACGCCGCGGAGAGTCCCGTGGGAATAAGCGGCGAAGCGCGACGCGTATCCCTCTCGCCGTCATACTATTTATTTCCACGATGATAGATCTTTTTGAGAGGACGAGGCAGTTTAATAAACGATCCCGCCGAGCCCCGCACTTGGGGCCGGATTTAGCGAACGCTTGACGCTACGATCTTCGTACGAGAACATCTTCAAGCGTGCGAAAATATTGTAGTTGACGTAACTAGAACCAAGATAACGATAGCGAGTAGAAAACACGATCGCCCGCGATAAGGTCGCATCGCCGAAACGAAGTCCGTGGCGCATCGAAACTAATCGAAGTAGACCGCGTCAACGATAAGTCAGACATGTCTAAAATCTCAACCCCGCGCTTGCCATTCCCTGTCCAAGTCCACTTCAGCTATCTCTACGTGATCGGGAAACTATTTCTGACAATCTGCGAGGAACGGTTACGTTCGAATTTCCATTCGGAGCCCGGTGCGTTCAGGATTAGCTTCCTGGGACGCGCAAAGGCCGCATACTTTCGAAAGCGTGACCGTCGCGTTTGCCGATGTATCAGCGCGCGCGCCTTCCTTGGCAGGCGAGACTATTTCGAGAGATCGATACTCAAGCTCCTTTCTGGTGACTCGACTCCTGGAAGTCCGGGGTGTGGGATCGCGTTGCTCCTGGCGAATCGCCAGGAATCAGAAGGCGCCTACTTTCTGCCAGTTGCGATCCTGCGACGCTCGCCGAATGACAATTACGTGCCGCGCATTCGCGATGCCCTCCTCCTCGACTTCTGCCGCGGCGACTGAGGCGAACGAAACTTTCGTCTGCTCGGCCCGATGCCGAAAAGAAATGAAAAAAAACAAAACGAAAAAGACCTCACGCACGTACGCCGCATTCGAGCGGCCGCGGCGGCGACGCGGTTCCTTCCAGTGAAAATGCGACTTGTCAGACGCGGCTGCGAGTATTCTTGCGCACGGCCGCGAGACGGAGGGCATCGGAGTATCGTGGCCGCGTGTACCATCAGTCTTAGTAACAGTAAAGGCGGACGAGGCGGGCTCTATCAAATTGCACTCCGCTGTCGCGAATACGTAGATCGATCAGCTGAGTCATTAACCCTTTCGAGGTTAATACGCACGAACGTTCATAACTGAAATCCGCGTCTCGGGTAATAGTATAACGTGGTGTATCGGATCAAAAAATGCATTCCATTTCACGGACTGCTGCGAACGCAGTGCGACGCGGCAGAAAACAGCAGCGTCACAGACCCAGTTTTATAACGTAACGGTAAATATCCGCGAATCCTCACAGGACGGTCCTGTTGGAAGGAACAGGCAAGAGCCGCGACTTACTCGTCGGCTTTAACCTCGAAGCCATAACCATTAGGTTCCATTAAATTCCTTCGATCCTCTTGAAACACGCATGGACTACCGTAGTTAGAAGGTTCGCTTGGTACCGACTCGGGTCGGCATTCCTCGTTCAACATTGCCGTACGTCGAGCCGTACGTCCGTCCGTCTGTGTCCGACTCTCCTGTCCAGAGACTCGTATGCGTGGTCGCATGCACGCTCCACGACCTGCGCAGCTTGTTTCGAGGTCCACGATGAATTTACGGAATCGCGATCTATCGCTGTCCGTAATCCATTACGTGTGTCCGCCGTGCCAATTAAATTGGGAGTTACAGTAAAGCTAACAGTTTACTACAACGGTATCTGATGACAGAGCTATTTTTGTCATCTGCGAACAGGTGGACGAAGAAAGAAGAGAACGATCGGAATGAGAAAGTATAATGGCGAAGTAATGTAACCCGTACGGGGACGCCGTTAACAGGAGAGTAACACGATGCGAATATTTAACGCATTAACTGCCACGTTAAATAAGCAATGGATTGCAAACTTCGGTCGTTGCATTTTCTTCGCGCATAAGTACAACGTCCAACTAATATCTAATATTATAATAATAATGTCGACTCTCTGTGTACATATGTGGCTGGCACAACAGTCAAGGTGTCAACTCATGTTGCCAGGCCGTGTACGTCGGAGGTGCTACTCATGCCAAAGCCCGCATTCGCTTGTACGTTTCACGATCTGTCAAAGTGATTCTCTCGCTCTACGAATTTACGAAATTGCCTCGAACGGGTTCCGTGACTCTAATACCAATTAAATCGGGAATCGCCTATTAATAGGAAACTTTACGCAAATCAGCGATAGGGGAAGATCAAGTTACAAGTGACGGTAGTGAAGGAGCGCGGAGATAAGATAGTAGGAAAATCGGAACCGGTTCGCCCAGGCCAGTGCGGCGGTGCTTAAGGTTTCGGATAAATCATATTTTGTAGCATCGATGGCACATTACGCTCAACCGCTAATTAAACTCGAGAGGAACCAGAAAAAGAGGCGACAGTGTCTGCGAACAAATATTGCTTCGTCTAATCGATAACGGCCGCGCTGTAATTGTGAAAGCATGAAAATGACCACGGAGCTTGCACCACTGTTCATTTACTTTTTATTTTTTAGATAATTTTCATACATCGCCCATAACATTTAGCGGGTACACGTTGCGGGTCGGAATTATATCAGCAAGGTCGTTGAGCCCTTCCGCGTACGCGTAACGCGTGCCTGTATAAATGCGCGTGCTAAAATACAAGCGCCTGCTCAGCCGGCGATTCGATAATTGACAGCTTACAATCGTTCTCATCTGCCGACGTGGACGCCCGTAAGTAACTCCTCCGATCGCCTCACCGCCGCTCGTTCCCCGGACACTGTCGCACGTACAAAGTTTAATTTCGCCCGTGTCAGCCCTGCCATTACGGACAATCGTCTTCGTTAGACATTCAGCCGCGGCGCGGCCGTTTGATCTCGGTACACGCGTCGCGAGTGTTCCAAGACAAATATGAAATGTCTGAATCACGGCTTATTACCGACTTTTCATTACAGATTCTACCACATATAATACCTGCGCGCACCTTGCAGAGCCCGCAGACACGGTGAGACGTCTGGTTAGAATCGAGCACGGGGAGGACTGGAGGACAACGCGACAGGAAGACGGTTAATAAGCTAAGATAATTGGTGCGCAACTCACGGCATCGAGGCTGCGGACCGTAGAAAAGCGCAGAACCGCCGTGACGCGCGCCGCGATAGCGATCCGGCGAGTGGCGAGGGAAGGAACTCTCTGCTCAACGACAAATCTCCATTTTTTCCCCCCCGCCCTTCGTTATTTCCTCACGGCGCGCCGCGATTACGGATAATGCCCGGCGAGCGAGTTCATTTTGATATCGTGGCGAGGTAACGTACGGCGCGCATAATTTACCGGAGAAATTATCAGCAAGGCCATTAGGGCCGCGAGCGTCTCTCGAAATGCCGTGGAGACTGGAGACCTGACCGGTGTCCCGCGCGTACGTGTACGCGAACTGGAACATTAGATGCACGGGCACCCCACTCGCAGTAATTCGATAATTGACACCTTACGGGTCGTTTTCGTTCGGCCGTTAGGGCAACGCTCATAAGTAACTTGTCCACCTATCGCCTCTGCGGGCGTGCCGGTACAAATTACTCTTGCGAGCTGGATCGAGGGGGTACGCAGCGCTGTTAACTGCAACACAGTGTGAAGGGCCGTGGAGGAGGACGGGAGAGACGGCACGGGCGACGCCGCCAGTGCCAACGAGGAAGTGGATAGAGCGCGTGGGTGCATACACGCGAGGCCTGAGCCAGTTATGCGCGGAATCGCTCGTCGCGATGGTAAAATAGAGCGACAAGTATTGCGCCACGGTTTTACTTTACGGCGCGGGACGAACGGAGCATGAGCTCGCAGGTCTTCGATGCTCGATGTACAGTGTGAGTACGGAGATGGGAAGAGGGAGAAGAAGAAGAAGAAGAAGAAGAAGAAGAAGAAGAAGAAGAAGAAGGAGAAGAAGAGGAGGAGGAGGAGAAGGTGGATCGAGAAAAGAAGAAGAGGAAGAAAAGCGGTTTGCTTCCGCGCTGGGATCGTTCGAATCGGACTTTTCGCTCGTTTTTGGTTACGTATGGGATTTACAAGGGATTTATTGGTTCCGGAATATTCGCGATGTACCCGACGAGCTCCATTAGAAAGTCCGCATGGCGAGTCGATGTTTGTCATAAAATAATCCGCCGACTGCGTTCAGCTGGATACAGATTGCGCGCCGCGATTAATTTCGATCTATCCCGCGGACGCGGACTTTAATTACTCGCGATACTGTTCACGCACTCGTTGCACCCATTACGGTACCACCTTCCGCGAATCTAATCGTTCGTCGGCCACGATTAAATACGGCCACAACTATTGCGGCGCGGCTCTGCTTTACAATGACGAACGAAGGAGCGCGGATTCGCGATCGGTGTTCGGTGCGACGATAAAGGAAGAGCGGAGACGAAAAAAGGGGCAAGATACAAGCGGTCGCTTCCGCGATAGGGATCGTAATACCATTTTTTTATCCCATTCCTACGGCGTCGATCTTTACGACACAGCTGCTGCGTAACAGGATTATTTATAACAGAATTAGTAGTAAAATTATTTTTTAACGTTCCACCGCGGAACGGCGATTCCTAATGAATAAAATAACGAACACTCGAGTTGGCTATCGATACGGTAGTCTAGTAGCTCGTTATCCGCTCGGTACACTTATGCATACCACTTTCAACCCTTGCGCCTAGTTAAGCCTTCATGTCGTTCGCTCCTTTCCATATAAACGCTTTTTTTTTCGTCTCATTTCTTCGTTGTAATTCTCAAGGAAGACACTGCCCCGTGTCTCCCCCGAACACGTAGCCTTTTACGACTCGGCTAAATCGCCGTTTAAACCGCGATTTACATTCGTACGAGTGCCCTTTGATTCACCGCTTTAAGAGAAATTAGCCTTCCTCGTTGCGTTGCCGCGCCTGGAATGAAATGAATGACAAATATCACCGCATCATCGGACTCGCCGTCGCTCCGCGAGTCGGAAATGCATCGTTTCCATGCGATGTTTGACAGAAGGCTGTGCAAAAAGGGAAACGATCGTAGCGCGGACGAATTTCAAACTGCACCTCGACCTGCAATTTTCTGGGGCCGAGCTATTCTCGCGGAACGACCCCGTGTCAATGCCCCGCGAAAGTTCCTCGTCCGAAATACCCCGTAGTAAGCACTACATACACCCGAGCGAAGCGCGCGATCGATAACTTCGCACTGAAACATTTTCGACCGAATCCAATTTGACGACATCCAACTTCGAATTTGCCTGACTATGCCGACGACGCTAGCGAACCATTTTCGTACCAATTACACCTTATGAGACTTCATCCATTCGGCACTCTCCTAACGAGCCGGATGCGCGCGACACGTGGACGTCTGGAATTTCGTTATATGCGAACAAGTCGAATTTACTGTCTAGCGACGTTCATTCCGCGACAGCTAGGGACGAATCTGTTTGCGCGGCTTGCGGTTTTTGGTCCGGAGACCATCGTCGCCGGATTCGAGGGTGCGCTCGTTCCTTTCCCTCTGTGGGTGGTTTCCCGTGACTCCAGCAGACCATGACTTCGTGTGTCGCACCGCTACGAAAGTTTATGGGCCCTCGCCAGCCCGTCAAAGGGCGCAGCGCGACACTGATTACTATTTCACGAAGTGAGGACAGAGGAGACTGCATCATGCGAACGTCAAGAATCACGTGGCATCGGGCCAGCGCCGTTTCCCTTCAAATTTTCCCTTTAAAGTCGATCCTTCTCGCAGACGACGCTGCCGTATCTACTGGAAGTGATACAGAGTGTCGCGGAAAATATAACAGGCGTCGAGTGACAGTATCGTCGTCGTACTACAACATTTTTAAAGGGGAGCTCAGAAAGAACGTAGCCGACGATGTATACAATTATCTATGACACGTGTTCGGGTAGCACATCTTGGAACTTTCGAGGAGCGTGCAAGCTTGGCCTAATTTTAACTCCGGCAGATCGTTTACCCGGCTCGCGAAAATGATCAGATTTACGCTTCGAGTACCCGCTTTGCGAGTAGGGAGCCTCGGGGCTGAATTATTGACGGCGTTCGTGCTTTTTTTATCCGGCGAACGGCAAAAAAGCTTCTCACCTCGCTTCTTCCGTAAGTGATCACCCTGCTGCAAGATTAACCTCGCTCGATGCCACTCGAGGCGTGAAGAAGTCGACCAGGATAGATTTTTGAACAGTGCGCCAAACGAAAAGCGCCGTGGCAGGTGGAGGACGAAAGAGGGAAAGTTCGAGGAAGACCCGGGAATCTTCTCTTCGACGATTTCGGGTCGTTGACCTGCTGGCCCGTCACTGGAACTGGAGACTGAAGAAAGAGCATATAATCCTTTGAAAAGGACTACCATTACGATAATCACCATTCTACTGGCCAGAACTGCAACCGTAGGGATTGTTGACCTCGTCATCTTCAAGTCCGTGCGACTGTTTGCACGCGCGGCACGATGTGCGGAAGACGTACGACGTCCTTTCGATTTCTTCTCATTCTCATGGGGTGAAAGGGGACGCTTTTCAATTTCAGTTCGCGACGAAAGAAACCGGCGAAGTGCTGCTGGGATTTTTATGACCCGAAAGACTTCGTACTTCACTGAAGCATTGCTTTACCGCGACAGGAACCTGACTTGAAATTAGACCAGTTTCAAGTTTTCTTTTTCGTTATCCGCGGTATGCAGAGCAGCTCGCGACCGCGTACCTCGAGTGGCGCAAAAGTCCTATGAAATATATGTATTGTAATTAGAGTCGCATTTTATCCGAGGCGATCGTGCTTTTATTCCGCGATCGAAACACGACATAAATGCCTCGTAAAATATGCCGACGGACGAGCAGTACATAAAGTAGCATTACGAGAGATCTAAAGACTTGTCAGTGGGCTGGTCGCCTAATGAAATCCTGGTCGAACACGAAATGCGAAAGGGAGCTGGAGCAAGATGGAGCGCCGCTTGGCGAGGAGGCTTTACGAGCTCTGTCGCGAACTACTAACGACATAATTGCTTTGCCATCGATGTTCAACATCGCATCGCCGTACGTGCGAAGCATCGAAATATCACAATAAAGACCGCAATATAGATTCGTACATTCACTGGACGTACTTCGGCACGTCGCAGCGTCATCGATAATATGAAAGAAGAACAAAAATTTCAGAAGCTTCAGCGTGAGACAGGATGTTTCAACCTATGCTCCACTGAAATCTTCCTGTCGCTCACAATCAGAGAACGTTAGAATCCGTTGCGTCCCCAGAAAATCATTTTCGTCTGCTGACCCACCTGCGTGGCGCAGGATTGCAAATGCGACTCAGAATTGTTAACGACGTAATCATTCCGACGTCGATGTCTTGGCGAGCAAACGACCGGAACGTGTCCATCAGCGGCGTTGGCCTCTCGACAACCTTGCCTCTTCTCCTGGCCGGAGGAACGAGACACCTCGAGCAACGGTGGCCGTTTACGGCCGACCGCTTTTTCGTTGTCGTCCTCAGCGACCTCGTCCCTTTCTTCGCCATATTCCCATCAATGGACTCGCGACTTGTCAAATCGAACGTGACGTCGGGTTCTGGAGGTCGGGGGAAAAAGCGTCAAACGGCCACATCGAGTCACGGGAATACTTTAGACTGAATACGTTTCCGGCATCCCAACGCCATGTTCATTGATCTCCGTTCATTTTGCATCTGTGGCAAAGCTCATATAGGTACGTTCAGAATCATGCTCTGTACTTCATGTTTGGGGATACTCAGTACGTTCGGAGAAGTTCATTCAGATGAAGATTCGAAGCTGTTGTTGTACACAGTATTATATCCACAAAGAGTCTGATTAGAAATTTCGATCCCAGCTTAATTTTCAATTTTTCGTTTTACTCTATTCCGACCTTGCTTCTCTGCTCTCCGGCAAATGTGATAGATCAATGAATGTACAGCCACGACTTGTTAAATCGAGCCTTCCGTCAAATCCATCCGTACATACTTATACACCTTCGAAAGGCCTGAGCCAAAACGAGTCAGAAGAAAAACGGCCGTCGATCAGGCACGTTCGCTCTTTCAAATAGCCACGACTGACGTTCTGTTCCGGCACATCGGCATGCTCTTCATCAACCGTCAAGTTCTTCGCCTTCCTCGATTCTTCATTTTCTATGCGCGCATACGGGAGACAGACGACATGTAACGATTATTAGCCGTCATACGCGTAGGTGTCATACGCGAAGCGCTATTCTTATTACCACTTGATACATGCCGATGATAAATACATATTATGTGACGGGTGAGTAATGTTAACAAAGAATAGTGGTTGAATTATTGGTGACATTAAAAATGAATGCACGAGGTTCGTGGGCTTCTAATTTATCACATCTGTATCCGCCGGAAGTAGTCATATTAATAACGCGGAAAGTCAGTGCCAAACATTAATGGCGTCCCGCGGCGGTAGGCTGTATACCGTTCCTTCCCAAAGTTAATATTTATGTATGTAACGTCCGTCCGCCTTCCCAATTAAGTAAGAATTAAGTAAGAACAGCGCGAATGTATAACGGACGAACAAACACGCTTTATCGTACAAACCGCGCGCGAGACAGTTATCTTGAGCCAGACAAAAAAAACGGTATTCGCCTGTCATTATATTCGTCGGGTATACTGATTGCCCTATTAAACTGCTACGCTTACATACGGACCCAGTCTTCCGGCTGAGTCGGCATCCTCTTGATCAATCTTGCAGACAGAGCTTCTCGATCTCCGTCGTTTTCTGCAACTGGCCCGGTAACAATCTCAACTTTGCCATTTCCAGAGCGGGTGTACCATATACTCTGCAGCACTGTCTGACGATCGAGACATTTCGAAATACATAATCTCTTTTACTGCGTTCGCATGGTAACTGGCGAACGTCACGATGACAAACACTGCAGTTCGTTCAACAGGTCCGAAATTAAACGATGACAAAACCTGCGGCGCGTTGTTGGAATTCTCGCTGCAAGCCGTGCCACGCAACCGACGTATGCGGTAAAATGTTTTGCTGCTTTTTCATTATGCGTGACTCAACGTCCATGTCAATGTATAACAAATGAATCGCTTCATCCCGTCGACGACGCACGCGAGTCCTTCCTGACGGTTTAGCGGAACGAGCGCGACACGCAAGAGGATAATACTCTCGTCCGCCGCGTATTGCTTCCTCAGTCCATTGTCCTATTAAGATATTACACGCGCGCAGTGAAACGAGCGTCTTCCGGCATCGTGTCCTTCCTCAGGTCGTGCGTCCTTTGGAAAACGACCACGGCCCTTTGCCTGGACAGATTGACGATGATGCCGAGGCAGTCGTAAACAATCAGTATTTATTGGCGCGCTCGAACGACCGTCAGCGGAACGACACTTGTCGGACATAGATTTCAGATTTTATCGCGCCACTCTCGCCTAGTTTAATTAGTTCCGAGTAACACCTGGCCGGTGGCTGTTACGCGTTCCGCCGAGGCGGAATACGCGCTCACATCGACCAGCAGCCTGCGGCGTGATGTGTGGGGGCGTTTCAACGTTCGCGCTTGTATTCTTATCCACGGAGCATAATTAAATTTACGTCCGATTCGTTCGTGCATTCGTTACGTCCGGTTGCGACGTTGTTGCTGGAATGCCGGACTCTTTGAAACGGGCGGCACGCGAAGCCTGTCGATGCTACTCCTCCTAACTTCTCAATTGTTCGATACGATCGGTCGTATTGATCTCTCGGAAACCTGTTGCTCGATTCTCGCTGAATTCCTATGTATATCGTTAACCGTTTTATCGATGTCTCATCGTGTCGATAAAGAACGACGTCATAAGATAATGATGTGTCCAGATAATCGATGAATTAAAGTTTGCCGGCCTTGCCGACACAATGAAGTGAGAACAATTCGCCGATAATCGTACTTAAAGAAATCCGGGGAAGGCTCGACAAATTCGACATCGACCTTCAGGCAATTATTCGAAGGCAATCGAAGATCTCGGGATCCCCTCGTCCCGGCTAGTAGAAAGCAAGGTTCACGGTTTCTCGCTCCCGAGAAACGCTGCGGTAAAGGGTAAGAGATTCGTCGAAGATTACATCATCAATCGCGGATAGCACCGCGGGTATTTCATCGATTAATTTAAGATTTTACGACGGGCAAAAGTTTGTTGTCCTCTCAGACGACGCTGCATCAATCCTTTTTTCGAGACTGAATAGACGCAATAACAAATGTTGACGAGCATGTTTGCCGGGGACGATTAAAGTGCTTCTCTACCAGTTTTTGGAGTAGAAGTTGTTTGCAACGAGACTTCGAAGTAGATGTGGCCGCCCACGAGTCACGAAATTTCTGGAATCACGATTCCACGAGGAGGGGGACTTCTTTCGGAGTAGAATATTCTTTAAGAGGCCGCTGTTTAGTCTGTATCGGTGCGTGGCCACGGTCCCTAGTCGCCGAGCCGATACAAATCCTCGGTTATTTGTTGCTTAGCCGAAAGAAGCGAGCTCCCACGTCTGTTTCGCGTTACGATGATCCTTCCATGAAAATCGTCGGCATTTCTCTTCTCTGCGCCTGCAATAATTCTTCCCCTCGTCACGTGCTCCGAGAAATGAGAATGGCAAATGCAAAAAAGGGGGAGGCGAGACCAATGGGAACGAGTCGAGGGAGGCTAGCGTCTAACGATTGGACCAAGTGTCCAATTTGACATGGAGAAATTAGACGCTATAGTCCGGCTGAATTATCGATAATGAACGATCGCAGAGGGCGTAATCATTCTCACGTCGTGGGAACAGCGAAGTACCGAGATCGTAACTTGGCCGTCCGGCACCGATGGTTCGGTTGAAAAATTATACGCTCCTCAATTCTCCATGCAAGCCGCTCATTCGTCATTCACCCGCAAATTGCGTAATGCGTGTCAAAATATTCGACGACAATTAGCCCGACATCCGATAATTCCCGTCAGTCGAGTTAGTCGACGGAAGATAGATACGGCGTATCATATTCCGAGGCTTATTATCCGCGAACAATGCGGAGTGTAGCGTCGAGGATCGATCTTTCAGGCCCCAGAAATTCTCCCCCATAATATGCTGTGTTATCCCGGCCAGTCCCTTTTCTACGCCGTTGAAGACGCCAATTAGCGCGCGTCAGTGTTGTCCGCCGTACGTCGATCAGCAGCGTTGATCAGCGACGGCGCGTCGGTCTGAGGTCAGAATCGTCGTAAGACGATCTTGTAGGATCATCCTCGGCGCGCAGGCAACGACGTCCTTGCCCGAGGCTACCGGAGTATTTATAGGCGATGATACCCTAGACTCTCGTCTCTCCTGTTCCTTTTTCCATTTCCCCCCTTCTTTTTCCACCTCGTATCGACGTCACACTCGACGACTGTTACAGCGTTTCCGTCTACGCTCGTCTCCGTCTTTCCGTTCTCTCTCTCTTCGCCGCGAGACCCTTTGTTTTTCTTTCTCTTTTCCAGCCACCTCCACCGACCTGTCCTCTTGTCTTTTTTTCCACCTGCTATCATCGCGTGAATCATCATCGCGCTGGCACTGACGCTCGATGCGTCGTTTTGCCCCGCTCGGGAGCCGAGCCCAGCCGAGTCTTGATCCTCGTCGATCCTGCGATCTCATCGGCTTCATTCACGTAAGCGAGAAAAAAGGAGTCGCCGACTATCAGCCGATCCTCTGCGTGCACGTCGCGCGCTTGAAAGAGAACGAGTGAAAGGGAGAGAGAGAGAGAGAGAGAGAGAGAGATGCTAGAATAGAGAAGGAAGAGGAGGATCTTCCTTACGCGCCGCTCACGGACTCCTATCTTGCCCCGGCGATCTAAAGTGATCGATTAGAATTATAATGCGTCGCCGTCGACGGATCGATGCCGCGCCGTACACGGGGGTGTGTTATTAGGAACATGATCTCGCTGCCTGTACCGTCGGCATATTTGCGCCGATAACGCGTCGGCGAGGTTGTTTAATTAAGCGTCGCCCGGTGAAATACGGGGATAATAAATGAATAAACCTTCGACGATGCTCGTTCGGTTATTCGTTAGTATTAAGCCGAAGTTAGTGCGCCTGACGCACACGACGCTCCATGCAGAAATACTGTTCGATGCCAATTCAGTGTGTAGAATGGGAAAAAAAGTAACGTGGTTTGGTAGGTGAAACATTTCTCTCGCTTACCCTCTCGTCTCTCCGTCCTCTGTCTCCGCGACAATCGCCTTCTACAGACGTAGATGACGAGGCTCAACACTGGAACGAACTTCGTTCCCTTGACCTCTCCGTCCGCCTCCTCCCCTGTGGCAGACCTCACGACGTCTGCTGGTGGCCGTCTCTCCGCAGGGGTATTTTTCATCTGTTCAGAAAACAAAGTTCCCAATTAGTCGCGAGTGGCATTACGAGGCAACGGTTAAGGGAGATGGCCGGTTGCTTTCCTGTGAGATAACCGGAGTTGAACGACACACGAACGAGACGGGGACCGGATGTCGTCCCTCACGCTTTGTTTCCTCTTTGCGCGAGGCGTGAGTCCTCGCCGAGGGAAAAGACAGTGGGGACATTGTCTGCCGCGAGCAAAGTCAAGGTCCGCGGCTGACATTATTAGCGTGTACGCAAATTCCATGCAAACTTCCGACGAGTCACGTGTGAAAAGGCGCGCCGAACGGGGCCTGAATGATCGCGGATGATCTGTATGTGCTCGGGGTATCGGATATTTATGCGCTTCGCCACGGCGATTTATCGCTCGTTCGCACGAGAATTAATGGACGAGCGCAAGACGTATGCGTCCGTTGACAATCTCCAGACAATTGAAATAATCATTTCTTTGTCCAGAGTACTATCCCGAATTCAGTGAACGTATGTAACACTTGCGTCGAAGTACGGTAGATCGTGTCGAGTTAAGATTAATGAGAGTTACGTGAACGTAAACACTTTCCATTTCTCAAACGAAAGTGTTCCATAACGCAGAGCCTTCACTTTTCTTCTTTCACTGTCAAGACCAAGGAAGGAAGATGGTTCACGTGAACATCTGCCACGGTCGGAGAGTCTAGTCTCGCATCTGATGATATGCTCTGATGCGGTAAGCTCAACATGCAACTTTGTTCTACTAAGCTCCCAACGTAACAACCACTGTCATTGAGTACGTTCAGTACGTCACGGGCACGAGATAAAAATATTACTGTCAACGCGCGAGATTTATGTCCACCTTCCGCTTTCGACAACGCACCAATGAATAAATCATCCGATTATCGTAAATGTCAAATCATTTTTCCCTCCGATGCACCGCGCGTCGTTTGGCGTTCCATCTCCGACTCAAATTTCCTACAAAATTTCATCTGACCGCATCGCCAGGACGGTGGCAGACCAATTAAAAGATATTATACCCATCGGGCGAGAGCGGTAATGACGAAAAAAAGTATCGAAGATCGCCAAGTGCCGAACATTGCGCTTGACTGACGTCAGCCGGCTCATCATCGGCGAATCGTCGTCACTTAAGGGGCCACGTCAATGAGGCAGCTGCAACCCGCTCTTTTCGAAATGGAAATACTCAGTGACATCATGAACCGGTCAGCCGGACTTGACTTTCCGTCGCGTTTCGTCGTCGGCGTCCAACGGCGCGATTGCGATCTACCGAACATTCGTTTTCTTCCTTAATTTTCCTTTTACCCCGTCCTCTTCCTTTTCTGCGTCGCGTCGCGTCACTTGCGCATCGCCGCGCCGCCGGGACGATGACTAAACGACTAAACGCAAGTAAGATCCTCGTGTCGGGTGCGAATGGTCAGGGACATAGAGACGCGTATCTTCAAATCATTCGCAATCCCTTTCAACTTTTCAAGCGGCAGATAGAGGACAATTTGTTCAGGACGACCGCTCGCATGAATAATCGTTGCGGAGCTTCGACAGATGTCAAAGTAATTGTGAATCCCAGATGCGATTCCGGACGCGTTAGTTCAATGATTTTTCGCGTCTTACCACTTTCATAAACATACCTCATGGACAGATAAATATAATTAACTGTTTGATTAATCTCCGCTTTTCCGAGCCAGTCCGACGAACTTTCATACCGGCGAAAGGTGAGACGAGCGTTATTATTATTACCATTACGTAGAGCCGCGGGCATTTTTCCTGCGGAGAGAGTTCGTAGCGTAATGATTGTGCGGCGAGTCAATAAAATTAACGACGTCGTGAAATCATCGGGATTATTTGCGGACGTCACTCCACGGTTGACGCTTT
Source organism: Priocnemis perturbator (assembly GCA_963942575.1). NCBI lineage: Eukaryota > Metazoa > Arthropoda > Insecta > Hymenoptera > Pompilidae > Priocnemis > Priocnemis perturbator. The sequence continues at coordinate 13,790,214 of OZ012653.1, forward strand.
ACGTCGACGATCCCCTTGTAACGATATTATTACACCAACTTTTTGCCTTCGCCAGCTCTTTCATCTGTCTCGCGGCGTACGCAACGGAATGTCGGCCCTTGTACTCCAGCCCGTGACAAATCGATCGGAATTAGACTCTTTTAAACCGGCCGCGTATTACGTTAGAAAAGTCCATTTCAATAGTGAGCGCCTACCATTACTCATCGAACGAATTTCTGTAAACGAACGGTCTCGCCGATGCCTCACGGCAACCGTCTGCATTTCCCAACAACACAAAGTGCAGACGACGTCCATCTTCCTCCGAGATTACACGAAGAGCGACGGGGCAACGCATCGCGTCCGTAGCAAATCGATTGAAATTACATCCTTCGGCAATTCCATCGAGATTTTCGCAACGGGAGGTGACTCGCATACCGCGGCATTATCAACACCTGTAATTATCGGCCAGTTAACATAACCCGTCCCCGAAGAAAAACGGCCGTCTCTATGCGCTATCTCCTCGTAGACCGAGTAACGTAAAATGGTTTCACTCTGTCATGGAACTCGACTTCGCTGAGCTTCTAAACACTATGATTACCCTTTCATTATGTGACTCAGACGAGCTGCAAAAGTGAAGTAATATTATAAATACACACGCGAACGTAGAATGCATGCGGTTCAACGCTAGTAGGTTCGGCTGATGCCGTGAATATAATCGCTGAGAGATTATTTTTGGCTAAGCGTTGTTAAGCCATTTCAGCAGACATCTCAATCGGTCAGCTAATCTTTCAGAAATTATCCTGCGTTCGGTCTATACATCCGTATCTGAGGAAGCTTCGGCTCATTATCGAGGATATTACCGAAAATTATAGGTCTTCCGCAAGGAACAAAGTAACAGATTTACGAAATAATTTCATTTGATGAGGCCAGACTAATAAGATGAACGTCTCACTTAGAGATCGAACTTTGGGAGCTGGACTCAACTGATTTGTACACCCCTGACATGGAAGCGAGTGGTGTTCTCCTTGTAAGCTTAAAGTGTCCGCGTTCTTTTTTACTTTCTCTCTATCTCGGCCGACGTCTCTTTGATTCCTTGCCCTGCTCACTAAGGTCATTCCATATGTCTCTCCCTTACCTTTTTTCCCACTTTATTCACTGCTCTTTCAACTTCTACTGCATCCACACTCCGCCTTCCTCGCCCTCTTTGAATATTGATGAGAGATTTTAGCCGGGGCGCGTGAAATCCCAGAGATGAAAGGCACTGTAAAAAATGCAATAAACTATAAGTTAATTTACAGGATCAAAGAGAGCTCACGGAGAGAGGTGCCTCGCGTGTCCTCAGTGCCTTTCTTTTTTTTTCACCCCAGAATTCACATGAAATGCATGCGCTGGCTAAGCGCTTGTAAAACTGCTAAGCTTTTCCCTCTCTTTCCTCCGCGCCCTCTACCAATCTCTCAATTTTCTCCCACCGTATTCTGCAGAACGTACACTCAACTAGCAAGAGAAGACAGGGAAAAAAGTGTCCGAATCCGATTTGAGTCTCTTTGAAACACGCTGTTAAGCACCAAAATATAATATGGGTGTCTTAAATCTGTGTGCTTAACAATTTTCAAGAAAACTTAAATCAGTTCCAGAGACTACATTGCCTTGCCTTGTAAGGCCTAGTATCATTCTTCCGCACGTTGGGTCAAAGGGAAAAATGTTCTCCTGATAAGCGTGCAATAAGGACCTAGCTCCTCAATGAAAACGACTCTTGTTCCAAATTTTTGCGAGTCTCGTACGGCAGATAGCCGATAAATCTGATGGCGGAGAGAATGAGTTATAATCGTGCAGTCCCTTTCATCTGTGACGCCCCCGTAGACCAGAGAAACTGTGAATGACTTCTTTGTCGAGACCAAGACCGTCCGAATTTAATGATTCTTCGAAGGCTCCGCAAAACACGTCCCGCTAGAGATCTGGCCCGATCGAAATACATATATATTCCGACCGGTCTAACAGAAACGACGACGGCGAACGTCGACGCTGACGACGGGACGTACAAGGCGTCTCATTAAAGCCAATCTTTTTCTCACCCAATTCTTCTTTTCTGTCTCGTTTATCTTTCGTCCGTTTCCGCGCTGACGGCTGACTATTGTGGCCCTCGTTAATGCCGCTTAATTAAGGTGGACTCCGACTTCCACCCGAAGCGCCGAAACTCGAGGGATAATGGAAACGTGATTTTAAGCAGAAAAAACGAGCGGTAAACGGCAGCACCGTTAATCGGGCGACGAAGTTATCAAATTCTCAGAGCCAGCCGTCTGATAATTACCTAATTACCGTCTCTGTTCTCCGGAATGGCTGCCACTCCGTGCATGCACGGATTCTCACGCGAGAAAAATAAAAGACAATGTGAGCTATCGGGGGGTTCCGTGAGCGCGGAGCGAAAATATTCGGCTCCGCCACGCTCGTCTGGCGTCTTGAGAAGAGCGAAACGGACGTGACGGTGAGTTTCTTCCCGGCGGATGATGGTGGGAGCAGGTTAGATTCGCACCGCGCAATACCCGGCGGGAGATGCGTAGGCGTAAAAATTAATTTAGAATCAATTAGTTGCGAGACGCCTCGACACACGCGCGTGAATGCCGACGGAATCGTCTTCCACCTTTTGCTTCTCGTAGCCGCGGGGCACTGGATACGTGGCGATTAAATTTGGAAATTACGTAGTATCACACTCGACCCGTATCCATCTTCTTCAGCCGCGCGCGTGTTAGTGACAATAGGTGATACGCGTAGAGCTTGAAAAATTTAATTGGTCTGACTCATCGATGTTGGCGCAGAAATCAACAGGCGATGATGCAAATAATTGTTAAACGTAGCTACTAACTTGTTTAACGCAACTTAGCACCGAGAAAACCACTATGTTACTTTGGATGTCTGTAAGGGCAATTATTTTACTGATAAAGTGCATTGCCGGTGATTAACCTTATATATTTATGTGTTCTCCAGTGAAATAATTCAGTTCATTTTATAGGCGAACAGGGACCGCTAATGTGCACGTCGTCTGCCCAAAGTCGCCGCAACGTTTGCCACATCGTATAACTATATCGTTCCTCCGTTAATTAGGCGCAGCTAATTAGACACTGTCGCGAGGCAAACAGTGAGGTCCATTCAAAAGTTTCTCGAAAGTGCACATGGCGAATTTGATAATTTCGCCGAAGTTAAGGAACTCGAAACGTTTCAGAGACGATAAATTGGATGCACGTTTCAAATTTGCTTAGACAAGACACGTATTCTAAGAGGCTTACATTTTGATAAGTCGAATCCCTATTTTATTTTCTTGCTTTGCAAACTGCCGCAGGACTGCGGACGCATTTTTACAACGGCCATAGACGTAGTGTGTCTGTGTGTGTTAGTTGTGCGCGTCCTTCGTGTAGGCAGACGAGAGCAGGCATGCATTGGCAAACACCCATGAACTCTCACGAACGGCCGAGATTACAGCCCTACAGCATTACATTATTTTATTCGCGCCGTTCTGAGAACAACCCCACGTTATACCCGATTACTGCCCTTATTAGTTCCCCTCCGGTGTGTCGTGTCCTGCGCCAATCAGATCAGGATCGAGTCTCCCGTTCCACGGAGAGAGAATCAATTAACTGGCGCACCGACAAAATTTCCACGATAACGACAATAATCTGCTCGAGGGGACGCCGCCGATGCGTGTGGGAACGTAGAGGAAACGAATTCGGATGGTCCGGCTGGGGAGTACGATTAGGCCACAGCGTGAGCTCGAATATTATTTCCCTGTTAAAGATCCGTCCCGTTCCAGGAGTCTGTTATTGCATTATATTCTCGGCGTTTCGAAAACGGAGGATTATTTATCGTCGGTCATTCGTGCCTGCACGGGCACAGAATCAATTAGGAGCATTGATGAGAGTTCCAAGACGATAATTCTATCGGACGAGACAACGAGATAAGTGCGCTGGAAAAGGGGAATGAAGCTATCTACTGTATGGAAGGTTATTTGTCGCACGGTCCTCGAGCGCAAAGAATACGGCGAGTAATATGTTCCACGAGGGGACTCGTTTTCATGAATAACTTATATTATAACAATCTGCCGTAATGCGTGGCGACACATGAAATACCGCTTTTATTAATTCCAGCCGGCGTGCACCGATAATTAACGCTTCAATAACGCTTCATAGATAAGGATAATAACTTCGTTCGGTCTCTGACGACCGGCGACGAGCGCGGAATGTTAAACAACGCCGTTCAGGCGACATAATTAATCCACGCCACGCGCCTTGTGGCAAACGAGTCCCGTTCGCGACGACGACGACGGGGGCAATCTGATTTTTCGAATCAATTCAAAGCCCACGCAGCCCGTTACGTCAGGAATCCCAACGACTGGCGAGCATTCCGCAAGCCCGGCCATTAAATCGTACCAGCTCTCCTCGCCTGAAACGATTCCCTCGTTCAATCAAATTCTCACGTCCGACGAATCCCAGGAACTGGGCCCCGCAAACATTTTCCCCTCACGTAGCCGGCGTGCAGCGACGTGGCCCCGATCTAAATAACAATTTTCACGCCTCGCCACTCGAGCCGCACGATTACGAGGCATCACCACGCCCACACGGGCCCCGATGCACGCCTGCAATTATCGTCTTGTGTAATGAAAGCCAGCGAAACTGACCTTAAACGTGAGATTATATGGAGTTTGGGGTGTCATGAATGAAGTGCACCGAGGCGGATAACGAGTATCGTACAAAGTGACCGGCGCCAGCCTTACGAGGGCCGCTTATGTGCCACGTATAATTAGTGTAATATCAATGCAAAGTAGTGTCGTGAAGATTGCACGCGTGCAGAAAGTAATGGCCGCTCGGATCGATACCATTCGGTCAGTCTGCAGGTGATTCAGCATACGTATGACCTCATGAAGCACAGATTTAACGGAGGCAAGCAGGGTAACGCGCGCCACCGAAAGCAGTTGGGAGGGGGACAGGACAATCTTGCGCGGAATCTGACGAACGAACGGTCGGTTTGTAGTAAACGATGTACCAGTTAGATAGGGGGCCAGCGGTCTAGCGGTTTATTTTTTTTCTTCCCGAAGCGCGCGTGCCCGCGCCATAGACCTACTGTCTAGAACCTCTAGTCAAGAGACAGTGGATATCGTACGAGCGGGTTGCCGGTGCCGTTCGCATCGTCTTCTTCCTCGACAGTGCAAAGCCATTTCCAGGAAACTAGGTAAATGGATCCGGATCATTGGAGCGAGGTCATCTCGCAGAAACTTGTCGCATACGCTCGTTTCGTGGCCACGCTGTGTGGATAACGGCCAGGTGGTGGAACCGTTTGGAAGAGTCATGGGCTGCGAGGATATGCTATGCTTCAGCCGAACGATTTATAGCGTGTGCACATTGTAAATTCGCACGTACGCTTACACCCGTCGTCGACTCGCTTACACAAAATCGAATTATCCACGTCTGCCCAAAGTTCGCTCTCATAAACGTCCTCGGAGCGCCGCCGATCGAGATCAGTTTACCTTTCGAAATATTCGAAACGTCGCGTGCTTATTCTAACGGCGTTCTCCAATTACAGAATCTATTATCCAGTGGGCCGTCTTCATCTACCGACTACTATGTTGCACGACACACTTATACGCAGCATGTACACATCTGTTCCGTCGACAGAGCCCGATGTACCTGTATCCCACTGCTTGTGCACCGTGTACACGTAGATTCTTCTGGGTGAACTACCGTCACGAGTCGTGGATAAAATCGGCCGGGTACGAGAGTCGGTCCCGGTTTTCCCATCGACGTATCGGCGATGTTATCTCGACGGTGAGCTGTTCACCAAGACAAAGAGACCTGATTAATCTCGGGCTTGACCCACGTGCCGACCGGATGCAGCGTAACCGGGATGCAGGCTAACGGTTCGCCGATCCTCGCAGAAGAGGAAATCACCGCGAGAGCCATGTACGGACGGAAGATCGACGCCGGCGGGTTGACAGCGAAAATGAAATTCTCGCCAGCCCGCCGAGCACTTCGGAGATAATTGAACGACCTGCCGTGAGAAACGGCCCCGGCGATCGTGATCGAGAACGCAAGGAGAAGGAACGAAATGAGTGCTGGTTGCGTCACGAGATGAGTGCGAGTCGAAGGGCAAGGTCCTGTGACAAATTTGATGTGGCCCAGGGTCGGGGATATCCCGTTCCAGCGACTCCGAAAAGCGGAATTCCGTGAACTACGTCTAGAATCAGGGCTACTCAAGAGCGCACTCGTGGAATACAAATGACGAAGGCAGGTCCCACCTTGTGCACAGGCCGAGCTCGTGGTCTGGCGTGCGGTGGAACGGCGGAGGGGTCCGTGTCCGAACAAAGACCCTTCCCCTCGGCAACACGAACTTCGTAAGCCTTACGAAACCTTTATCGCTCTCATTAGTCTCGTCTAGGGACTAGCGATAAGTTTACCGAAGGCAAGAACAAATAACGTCGATAAGATTGAAACGGCATCCGCGGCAATGAATTGGCCGACTTGCGGGTTCAATTAATTAGGGACGCGTCGGCGTCGGCGTCGGCGTCGGCGTCGGCGTCGGCGTCGGCGTCGGTGCATGAGGAATTGCCAAGCGGGGCCTTCGTGACCGGTCCCTAAGCGCATTTTCTAAATTGGCGACATCCTGTCAAGTGAACCGCAGACGCGCAGACCTTAAGGACCGAGCTGCCGGCGACGTCGCCGCGGCAACGGCTCCATTTTTCACCTGACAGTCCATTATTCGCACGATACGCATCGCGCGAGAGCTCCCCCGACGGTCGGTACGCATAAATATTTACCCGCCGCATGAATAATTCCATCGTGTCCCGGTCAGGACGACGTTCGACAGGGAGAGGGTGTGCGCTAATCGTTTGCTCGCCGGATTTTTCGTAAACGATCGTCGTCCCCTGTCGGCGTCGAAGATAATTGAGCGACTCATTACCGTGGATCGTGCTTCGCGAAGAAAACGCTTTGAAGTCACGAAGACGATCTTTGTGGAAGACCGACGAAGATCGTCTTCGTGACTTCGAGAATCAGGGCCTCGCAGGTGCCTTGGCACGGTTCTCAAGGGTGCCCGTCAGCGATTGGGAGCCTCTCAGGAAAGCAGCCGCGTGATTTTTTCCGCGCGACCGCGACGGGGGAAAAGCGAGATGACGACGATAACGCGCGAACGAGGAAGAAGATCTGTGATCTGTGGACGGCGAGGCACGCGGGGCCCTCCGGCGCGGCGGCTCTGTCTAATTGTGAGGCTCGTGAGTCGTGAGTCGCGCGACAGATGCCGTGAAGAGGCGCCTCGTCGGGTTTTCTGGGAAGAAAACGAAGGACCCCTTCTTCTGCTCCTCGCTTTCATCCTACTTCGTCCACCTCTTCCGCTGGACTCGTCCTGCCGGCCGACGCCGTATAGCCACGGGTAAAAGGGACTTCGATATTTATAGTGCCGTGGGCCGAGAGACCCGCAAAAACACCCCGACGATTCGCAATCCTGAAATAACAGGTTACCTCGAACGAACGACGGGCGGAAGGAGGGGCGGGGGCTGACAGGACCGCGCAAGAACCCCGAAGAGGATGGGAGGAAGGAGCAGGACGAGATGAGGTAGGAGAGTGGTCCGGCCTGTAGAGGGAGCAGAGCAGGTTTCTATTTATACCGCGTCACCGCGAATCAAAGACCCTGCGACTTCGTAGGGATCGTCACAGGAAGGGTCCACCTTCATGTTCTTCTTCTTCTTCTTCTTCTTCTTTTGCTTCATCCTTCCTCTCCTTCGCCCCGAGTAATTCGCGCGTCTTCGTCGAAAATTGTTGATGAAAATGAGCCGTCGGAATTCGCGAAACGTTCGGCCCCGTTTTTTTCCTCTTTCTCCACTTAACGGAGACGCGCGACAAGCTTTTTCGGCCCTCGCCTCATTGCCCGTCTTCCTGATAGCCTGCGTCTCTGTCTCGTCCACCGCCGCCTCTTTGCCTCGCTCGCCTTCCCACCCTCCCGCGTCGTACCTTTCGCGTCTTTTTACAGCACGGCCGATTAATGAGCGCGACAGGTTTCGGCGCTCCGGGGCCGTCGTGACTCGAAGCCGGAAGCGTCGGGTCACGTTCACGGCAACCCGGTCTTCTGGGAACGGATCGGGAGGAAGTGCGGTCCAGGGGACGAAAGGATTTGACTTATTTCTGCTCGGCTGCCGAGGGAAGATGACAGGCTTACGCTCGTTAAACGGCCGTGCTTTTCATCAAAGGCAAATTTGATGCTACGTTGTCGGATTTAGGACTTACGATCTTCGGGCGAGTTAACGGACGGACCACACGTATTGCTTGTATCATATGTTACTAGCTGTGACACGTGAGTTCGATAATCTGTTAAGAGCGTCACGGACTTATATGCAAGTACGTTCGAACTTGTTTAGTCACATGGCATGTTGCAGTTACGTGACAACTTACACGTCTTAACGTGCTGCGAAGTGTCACATTTACTTTACCGACGCCGACGTGACCACTTCATTACGCGCAGCTGTACGGAACAGTTCGACGATACGGTTCCACCGGAATCCCGCTGTACTTATTCTGATTAACAGTTCCGTCCACTTTTGCGCCCCCTATTAATAGAATTCTGAAGACCGTGACGTGGCGGATTTCCCGTTCGTGCATGTCCGGACGGAGGAGTTCGCTATTCAGCGTCGCTTTCTTCAATTTGTCGGCGACTGCTCGCGCACGAACAGGCCCTCCTCGCTAAGGAGAAGAAAATGACGAGGGCAGGCTGCTTGAGGGGGAGGCGAGGGCAGAAGGAGCACGACGCACACGAAACGTACATACAACTTTAAACATACGTGCACTCCTATATGTACATTCGTCCGCGTCCCGTCGTCTGCGAATGTACATGTATTTCGTGCTCGTGGCGAGCACGAGGAAGACGAAGTGAAACAATGAGAAGCGTGGAAACCTTCCTGGCGGTTACAGTTAGTCCATTGTTAGCACCGCGATGCTTCGTGTTAACACCTCGAACATCCCATACTCGTTAACCGTATTCCAGATGAGAATACCTTTTGGGCGTGCGTCACGTCCTACCAGCCACCAGCCGATCGGAAAATTCAAACAGACCCCCGCTCGACAATTAGTCCCGGACGGATGTTGGGACTGGAGGAAGAGCACTGTGCGAAGATGGCGGTGCCCACGGTATTGCAAATTCCACTCGGCAGACGTTGCAGAGTCATCGCCGTGAAACTGCAATGTCGCTTGTCCCGCACAATTTGCATTGCGTTTCATGGTCACTGCGGCCGGAGCACGGAGGCAAGAGTGCACGATGTTAATTCAATTACGACGAAACGTGCGCCTCCTGTTCCTGCCGCGCGGAACGAATTTATCGTGATTCTGCGCTCACGTGTGTGTCCGTTTCGGGTTTATCGCATCTCAATCCCACGATTCTCTACATTTCGTTGGAATATCGATGACCATTCGATTGCTCGCAGTGAAAAATCAATTAATTCCAACATACCTATCGCGGTCATTAAGCATCCCTAGCCCAATTATGTATCCACAGTACTCATGGCGTCGAATTTGCATTGCGCTTTCGTTTTGATTTATTCTACCCTATGCCGCCAGATCAATTTAAAGAAGATCAGAAATCCATCCAGTGCATCTAATGATATTGAACCACTGATTACATGAACGGATGCTATGACTCAGGAAACTTCCTCTCTGATATAATGTAACTCCTTCGGATAGTCGGGTAAGGCGATCATGTATCCTGAGAACGGAGTATATTAATTTTCCCATGTACGTTTTGGCACGTAATGTTAAGGACATGTGTCGAAGCCCTAATGAATCTTTTATCGTGGAATCCATCATGGTATCCAGACTAACGGCTTCACCAGACATAGATTTGTTTCTCGTTTTAACTTACGAACTGAAAATGCAAAAGACACGCTTACGAACCACGAAGGGACTCGTGCCTAACTCATTCTGGGACCGTTAATGCTCTCTGAAGAGGCCGTTGTGAGTGAAAGCCAGCATGAAAGGAATGCCATTATGTCCGTTTCGAAATTATTATCCTAACGGATGCGTCGAGCCGTCCGAAGAATGCATAAAAATGGGCGAAAGCACTCTCACGCGCTTCCCATATTAATCGACGACGTATCTACACTGAAGACGCACGCGCAAGTTGTATAAGTCGTACCACGTCCTACTCAAATTGTCTCCCGACCGGTCGTGTGTCCGACTTCAGCATTGTAATAATCCGTATGACGTCTCAATTACAGGATGTCACTACACCTGAAATTATCGACGGCAATCGAGCAATTCTTAAGAGTCGCAAACTTTCTGCACAAAACCAATAACTTCGCTGCTCCATTGAGACGGTATAAAATAGGCCGACCCGTTGACTGTAATCAAATATGAATTGCTATATTCGCAGGAAGCTCGATAATACCGCGTCATCAATGAAACCTCGGACTCATTAGACGAGAACCGGCACTCTCAACGGATAGAGGATCTCGAAAGGGAATCGCGGCCGTACTTTCGCAGGAATCAAAGTGAGCCATTGGCGAGGTAGACGGTTGCCGGTGATACTCTTCTTCCAGTTCGTGTCCGACCACCTTCCCTCGATTCACTTATACGAGTCCGTTGACCGAAACGACACATGCAAAGTACACAGCCGTGAGTAACCGTGTCGGATGCGGTAGGTGGACTGCGCCAGTAGTGGGCCTTGTGGGAACAGGCGGGCCCCGAGGAGGAGCAAACTGCGATTTTATTATAATCGCACTGAAGCCTGTCCTTACATCTTCCTCTTCCCTCCGCTGGAAGACTGCCACGAGGTCCTTGCCTGCTTAATGGCGAGCCATCGGGCCTGTTCGAGAACAGGCGACTGTATTATTGCATTACGCACGCATCGGAAAGTACACTTTCTTGCACCTAGTGCGAGGCACACGTAAAGTCTAGTCCAAGTTCGACGGATTTTCGATCGATTCTTTGGAAGTGCCGCTCCACGTGTTTAGCATATTTAGTCCTTAAGTCGCTAACGGTGTCGTTAAAAATCTGTCATTGTGACGCGACGATTAATGCTGGGCGAAAGACACGTGCAGAGATATATCCTTAATGATCTTCCAGGTAGCTGCAGCTACTGTCTTCCTGTGTTGTCGGAAGAAGTCGCGACGACTTTGCATAATGCATCAAATAGCGAGCTGATGAAAGCCCGCGGCATTCGGCTCCCTCGACTTCTTCGTTTTCGCGAAAGAAGACGAAGTCTCTTTTTCCTTCCTCCTTCCTGTAAGAGTCAACGCAGCTCACGGCAGGTCGTCGCACTCCTGTCGTAAAACAACGAAGTACCTTATGAAGGAAGATGTTATCGAGAAACGTGGCAGGCATTTAGCGATTGCGGAGCCCTTGATAAAAAAACAGCGACGCGCATTCTTTAAATCGGAATAGGGTGGAGCCAGCGTTACTAGGATCTCCTTAGATTTGACGATACAATCAAATTACCATGACTTATGGCATAGGAAAGCATGGGAATATAAGATCCAACGATGTTACGGATCAATTATCGAGCGATGAAATCAACGTTGCAGAAGGCTTTCACGGTGTTTCTTCAAACATATGGCGTCTCCTGAAACTTGCCGATTCTTAAAGTTTCTCACTGCTCGGTGGAAATTATAATCGAAGTGGAAGTTCGAAACACGGCAACCTTGCCCGATCGCGCGAGGGCCTCTCGCATCATGCTACCCAAGCACATCCCATGCACGCGAGAGTTAACAGATAATCCTGCGGTTGCGATTCGACAGATATTCTCTCTTACTTTGGACCTTATCCCTCTATCGCGTATCGCGCCTGTATTCTCCGTCCGACACCTGTTCGCACGTGAGAAACCGCGCCGCCGCCGTCGTTTTTTTGTTTTGCTTTCGAAGAAATTTATGCCGTGCAAAAATCATAATCAAAGGTTAACTCCCAAATGCCGTGGAAGTTTCTGGTACTAAAGTCCCCGAGATAGACATCCGACGTCTTTACTGCATTCAGTCTGCCCGCTTAACTGATCCTCTTTCACTTCTCTCGCCGACGTTATCCTTCCGTCGTGTAGCGCGTCCGCGTCCTCCGTCCAACAAATAGTACCTGATTTTCCGGCAGCGTTATCCTTCCTGAAAATTATACTCGCGGAACGACTTCCAAACACGGCGGAAGATTCCTCCCGCTAATCCGCCTCTCGCCGCTCGGAGATGCATTCCATCATTCAACGTTACATCTAGCGCGGTCAGAGTCAAGAGATATCCTCGCGCCCGGCGATGGTATCCTTCCTCGCATCCTCCGACTTCATTTTCATCCGAGCCTCTGCCTCCCGAAAGTAACGGCGGTCGACTATTCAATTTTTTCGTCCTTGCTTATAGATAATTCCGCGACATTATTCACGCCATATCGCCTTCGCGCATCCTTTCCCCCGCTAATTGCGATCCCTGAGACAACTGCGAAAGACGGCGTGCACGCCGTCTAATCCACTTGTTGTCGGGCTGAAGATGCACGGCGACATTCGGCGCGTCACGTGCGCTACTTAAAAGATCCTCTTTCTCCCGCGCCCCGACACCGACGTTATCCTTCTGTCGCGCAGCACGCCTAGCCGTATATCCTCCGTCCAGCACCTGCTTTGCACGTGACGAGCGCGCCGCGAGGCCGGCAAAAACGAAATTGGGGGAAAGAGACTCCCCGAACGTGACCGCGGACGATCAGAACTGTGCTCTCTGCACGTTCAGCCTTGACTAGGACACGAGGCTGCGTAAAAGGAGACTGGACCGACGTGCGAGACCTCGAGACGCGTTGTCCAAATGCGCGCTTACTTAAGTAAGAGTGGTGTCATCCGTGGCGGACTGAGACGTTGGTAGTTGCATCACGCGATATTACGGTCCGCGCCGCTACGATAATCGACGCACTAACCGTTGAAATTCCATTAAATCGACGTCGACGCGTCGAAATCTAGAACGTCGAACCTCCAGAAGCACCGGTACTCCCGAATGGTCCACGCTCATCGGACCCGTAACGGTGTTCTTCGAAGAGTGGAATAGAAAAAAAGAGACGGAGAAAAGAGGAGGGGAGGCGGCGTCGGCTCATTACGCGGAACGCTCGTGGCCGCGCAAAAACTTTGACTCGAATTGCTTCACGTGGACGCGTAAGAGAGCGTAGGTAACCGTTGTCCGCCGCTATCGACCTTTTTTTCCGCGTCCTGAAATTTCTCGAGGTGTTTGTTTCGAGATCGTTAATAAGCGACCACGGGCCACCTTCAACGCGTCGCTCCTTCTCCGTCGATGGCACGCGATCGAATTAAACGGGAAATATGAACGCACTGTGCGCCGCCGGGGCCAAAAGTAAGATCAGAAGCTTTGATAGCTATCGCTCGGATACCTCCGATTATAGGCGGAACTAATCCGTGAAACGGATGGAGCCACCTGAAATTTCCCATAGACCTCGTCGCGGCACTTTGATAGAGGTGTCCGTGAAAAAATGCACTCTTTCCGCTGCGCATACATGAGCCTGAAGAAGAACCTGCTCCGCGGCAGTCGAGTCGCTCTTGCCTCGAGATATGGATTCGCCTTCAGATTAAATTACGCCATGAGATTTCGTTACCCGTGACGAGAAACGGCCGCCGCGCCGTGATCAAAGCTCGTCCATGCGTAAGACGGTAGGAGACGAGGACGAGGGATGAATCCGGACTCCTTGCAAGGACTAAGTCGAGCGGCAGCCGGCTCTAATCGAATCTGCAGCTCTCTCACTCCCCCTTCATCCCCTCGCGTCGTCTACTCTCTTACCTCCCCCGGCCTCGTATTCATATGAGCTTTGAAAAGGCTGCCTCCCGGAGACGAGTGATTTATTCGTCAATGGGCGACGGTACATGCCGCTCGTAAAGTTCACGCTCGCGTTGGAAATAGGATTTCAGGCGACAGGTACGAGTTCTCTGCGAGAGGGAGGCTCGTCCCGAACTCCGCGAACCTCTTCTTCCTCGTGCCATTTTTGTAATAAGACTGGCGAGTCTCCGCTGCGACGGCCGAGGTGTATTTCTAAGGTTGACACGTAGAATCCTCGTTAGGAAAGGAAAGACCCGCGAATAAATCACGGACGGTAATTTCGTGGCTCGAATTACCGGCGCGCTCGTCGCATGTGACACACCACGACGCGGACGACGACGACGCTACCGCCCTTGAAAATTCGCGATGCGTGCGGCGATTTAAGGAGCGTAAATCACCGGTCACGGGGCATTTAGCGCCGATAAGATCGTTTGCCGTTCCTTCTCGCGTTTCTTTCGATCCCCGTACGGCTTTAGGACCTCAGACTTCCCCCCATTCCCGACGTTTCATCTAACCGCTCTTCCTGGCTCGTTCCTCTTTATCTCGCTCTGTCGTCAGACTTCTTTCAGCGCAGCCTTCGTGGCCGAGTCAAACGAGAGGTTGACACTTCCGTCTTACATGCCCGCAAGTTAGCCTTCCGACTTATCGAATTTACAGCGTCCGCGCTGACGATGTCGTCGCGTTAACGATCTAACAACCAGCCAGGCTAGATTACAGTACTACGAAAAGATCGTTAGAGACGTCGCGACACCGGGCGAAGCGTCAGTCGTTCTGGCAGCCGCGAAACATCGAAGCTGCGAGGAAATCGCTGGGAAAGCCTGCTCGAGCGCTTTCCCACTAAAAAGCGCGCGCCACCGTCATTTGAATTCAGAGTGCGCATTATCAATAGCGGCCTCCTCTGGTTCAGCACACGATGCCCGTAATCGACCTAGGTCCCGTGGCCTCGAAGGCGCAGGGGAAGGCGAAGGCGAAGGCTAAGGCGAAGGAGAAGGAGCGATATCGTGATAAGGACGAGCAGAACCGCCGCGGACGCGGTGGACGGGAGAAAAAGACGTTGGGAGAAAGAGGGAGCCCACTGTCTTACTCTCGCCGTGGCCTTAGAGAAAGAAGTGCGATTGGCGCCACTGAGGCACAGGATCGGCCGAGCGTGACGGAAATATGCGAGACACATTGCGCTCGCCAACGGTGCGTCTAATCCGATCGGGATTGCCGTGGAACGTGTAAGGCCGTGCAAAGTGTTACACACGCCGCGCCGTTCTGCCGGACCAAGTTCACGGCTGCAAGCCAGCGCTCCTGACGCGTGTGTAACGCGCTCCCGCGATCTGCTACGACGACCTATCGATCGGCGGCCGCATCTGTCACGGGGAGCGAGCTACTTCTGCGAGGAGATCAGCCCAGTCATTATGCACCGTTCTAGACTAACAATAAGACTGTCGCGGGCGTTTCAACTTTCAACCCCTTTGAATGTTCTCTGGTATGACTTGTCAGGTGTAACGGAGGAAAATAGAAAGGCGAGAGGACGATTGACGGTACGAGTGCGGCTGGAATACTTAGAAAATCTCAACTTCGGTAGGAAGGCGTATTCGCTGTCTGACCTGGGAAACTCGCGAACTTCAGCCTTCCGAGGGAGGATATGTACGGAATTAGCTGGCATGTCGCACGTGCAGGGTGTGGAACTGTGGAAGAATTGATGAGACCAAGTACACGGGCCTAACTTCGGCGAATCTCTAAATTTATGTTTCGGGAGTCGCGCGGCTTTCTATAATTCAACGTCTCCGAAGTCGCCGAACTCGGGCGAAGGTGTTTCGTCTTGCGATCCAGATTTTCCACATCGTGCACGTGCCGTTTGCGCAGGATTTCTATGAAATCTTAATAATCCGCACTGTACTATGCCTGCGTAATGTGTCATTCCGAATGCGGATTAACTACCAATACAATGTAGACCGTACCCTATAAACGTTAATAGCTCAGACTCACGAATCGCCCTCGTAATACCCACCCACGGACGACATCTGTCAAGGAAAGGGGATCATTCCTGTGTACAAATTCGGCGGGAAGTTCGTTATTGTTGCGTGCCAAATGTCGGTAGGGTGGCATTTTCCCCGAATCACAATGCGCACGAGGGAGGCGGCCACGTAAGGGTGGAAAATTCGTTCTTAATAAAATGGGAGCGCCGGAGCGTTTGCCAATTTTTTTCCAGCCAGTGCCAAGGTGCGTGCAGTCCGGCGGAACGTGAAACGCCTGAATTGGCTCGCGACGCCGCGCCGTTGTGCACTGTAAAAATAGACGCTAGGAAGAATGCGAAGATCCTTATATCGTTGGCAGTGCTCGGAGGACACGTCGGCCACGTTCATTCCCGATACCGATTCCAGAGTCTCGCGCGAGTCTGGGAGAGTTAGTTAACGTTCGCTCGCTAATGAAACCACGGAAAAGCTGCGTGCCGACGAAAATTCGCGCTCGTGGGAAGTGTGAATCACGTTGCCGATCGAACTTTACGGAAACTGCGCAGATCGATGCGGGATACGGGCGAAGGCCGTGCGAACGTGTTAAATTATGCAAATCTTTGCTTCCGCGTTAATGAGACTTAATCGCGACACTCGATCGACAGCGACGCCGCAACAACTCGCGCTGCACAGGATTATTCTGATGTAATTAGTGTACTTACGCTGCGTATTATCGCGTCACGGTGTGCGCGATAGTCGATAGAGGACGCAATGGCGGACTTCGATTTCGTACGGCTGAGGGAAGCTTTATCTGCGAGAGTAAGCGGTACGTGAGCTATTGACTCGAAATCCACTAAAGGCGGAAAAAGCGAAAGATTTGGACGCGTGCCCGGTGCACGGTCAGGGTTGAAGCCGCCCCTCCCTTTACGTCACGTCGTGCGTGACGAGTCTCTGCAAAATCTACCCTGACTCGACAGAGAAGCGAGAAAGAGAAAGAGAGAGATGGACGATGAGACGCGGAGGGTGAGAATTTCGGCCCTTCAAAGGTCGAATATCCCCCAAAATCAATAACCGTCAGTGCGCACCCTCGTTGTCCTAGGTCCAGAGGACCAGAGGTAGAACCGTTACTTTACATCATTAGCCGAAACCCGACAAATATTCGGAAGTATCTCTGACCCTTCGAATTCGCCGCAAACTGATGCCAGAAGGGAAGCTGGTTCAACGTTTCATCTCTGCTCGGCAAATATTTTTACTTTCCTCGACCACTCTCCCTTCTGATCGATACCAGAATCCCATTTTTACTCTGATTTTTTCCAGGAAAGCCGATCGTCGCACACAATAGGGTGGAAAAAATGATAATGGCCGGTGAGCAAGAGGTCGTCGCGAATGAAATCTCTGAATCTCCGCTGGTCTCTCGTCTCGCTCCTCACGTTCCGCGGCGCAAAAGAACGAAAGGAAGGTGCGATTACGAGGGCTTCTTCCGGTACAACCGGAGTACATAAAGGAGTCGACCGCGCACAGCACGGTCTGCAAGTTTAATTACGCTACCTTCAGCATCCGTCCAGGAATAAGGCAGTTTTGCTGTCCATATTTTCACGGCTTGGCGACTGCGTCCTTCGTTCCGTTCCAGTACGTGCTGGAAAGGCGAAGAGCGAGACAAACGGAGAAACGGACATATACGGAGGAAGGGAGCAGGCAAGAGAGACAAGAAGGAAGGAGAAGAAGAGCGAAAGGGAAGGGAAAGCAGAAAGGAAAGAGAAAGATGCGAAGCGAAGTGAACTCTCCGACCAGGATGACCGGTTGTTGGTAGAAACGTAAGAATTACACGTCGCGGAGGCTGCCTGACGCGAGCAGAAAGAGGATTCATTGCACTTCAAATTACGCGCCGCTCGGCCTGCGTGTTAAAGCCACGGCGCAATGAATATTCCGCGCGGGACGAATAATTCAACACTAATTATTTGCGGAGCGTTATCGTATATCTATGTCCCATAGAATGTATTACAAGTTGCACAATGAATAATAATCCTCAGGGGCGATTGCCGACTATCGTTCCGTATTTATCTACTGCACGCTATATCCTAATTCCATTTACGCGTGTCCAGAAGTGAAGGAGGACGAGGAAAGACGAAGGTAGAGGCCAGTCGAGATCTATCGGCAACAAATCTGGATCATTCCAGGAATAGTCTTGCAAGAAGTTCAGTCAGGATCGAATCGTTATCTGAAGCCCATTGCGATCAGTATCTGACACACATACGCGCGCTCGTTCTCTATTGTTCGGCAAATGGGAAGCGTCAACGAGAACGAGTCGAACCAGTCGATCGAGTTTTCTCTCGGGACGCGTGGAAAAATCGTATTACACGCCATTAGCGTTCTCCTTTTATACTTAAATCGGGTACACTGCAATTCGTACCGTTGATCGACGATTACCTTCTCACCCCACGGTGAGAAAGAAGGGTACGACACGGACCGAGGAGGGAAAAAGAGTGCTTCTTCCCGGAGGGACATCGAGGTGTAATCACGTCTTCAGGTATTCATTACCATCACGACCGCGAGTCTCGATCGCGGCAGGTTAACGTAATCGCAACAATAACAGCCTTGTTAAGCCGCCTTCTGCCTCGTTACCGCTCACCACGTAGCCCGTACCTCTGGTAATGCGCCTAGCACCGGTGCCCGCTTAAACTCGTGTAACAAAGTGTAATGGCCGCGTTGTTCGATTTCTGCTGGAAGGGCGTTCGTCTTCCTCCCGCGTTAAAACGCTCTTCCTCGCCGGCTAATGGGCACAGCAATAACACGAAATCTTGTGAAATCGCCGCATCGCGGAGACGAACGGGGCACGTCGCGATGAAGAAGAACCCTGACTAGTAGTGATCTCAAAGTGGATGGTTAACCCCATTGCTATCTAAACGCGTCTACGAATGTTTCAGACTTTTCATGTTTAGTAGAAGAATATTTCGAATAAGCTCGTTCAACAATTTTCACGGTAAGCAATGGTAATCCTTCCAGACGATCGCTTCTTCGACATGACGCAGTAATAATTCGAGACAATACCGCGGCCGCCGTGAGAAGAACGGTTACTGTAACAGTCATTTATCTTTCGGATCTTAATGACGAATGCGGAGAACGCTTCCTTCGCAAGGATTCAGCGAAAAATTCAAGGATAGGCGCACGCTGCTCTCGTGGGATCTAACGTGCCTACCAAAACGGCATCGTCCCACGTTAGTCCGGCGAGCGAATTTACGTGGACGTTCCAATGGGACGCACTCGTGTCGCGATATCCGACCAGAAACCCGCAGAAATCATTGGTGGAATGCCATTACGGCGTCGTGGAAAATATCGGGAATACACAAGGTTCCGTCGCGGCACCAAATATAGCCCTCGAGGGTAATGTCCGTCGTTAATCGAAGCTGGCTTCGGATAACTACGAAAGGCTGCCAATAGTTATCCTCAAGGACGGCGAGAAACCGTTCTGTGAACTTAAAACGAACGAGCCGTGTGATTGGATCGATAATCTACGAAGACCCCATGGGGTATCGAGTATAATGGCTTAATTCATGAAACGTATATACGCGCCCGTGTGACGCCATGTTGAAAGGATTTATCAATAGTGGCGCGTCGCGTGACGCGCGTTGTAAAAGGATCTTGCCGAATGTGTACCGTTAGAGGACACGTTCTTGCCGTAATTGGGGGACTTCTCCGACGATCTAACGAAACAATGGCCAACGGACATTCGGCAGTGAGGTAGTCGCGGGTAAGCGGACTTAAGAGCAGTTCACTTTCGCACGTGTTCGCTGTAACGATTTCCTTACAATGAACTTCAATCACCGTGGTATGTCGGCGACGTGGCATTGAATGAAGACAGAGAGGAAGTGAGCGCAGAATGATGGAACCGGAATCGCGGGAGGGCAGAAATCTTATTTTCTCGAAAAGATGAAATAATAATAGCGATCGAGACAGTCGGCAGTCTAGATGGAAGAGCGCTAAATTTTCCTCGTTCGCTCCGGAATGAGGCGAGGATAGTCTGAAAACTGAAATTAGCCGTGGAAACAGGGAAGTAGCCGTCCGCCGCCGTCAGGCTGACTCCTTTTTCCCTTCGCGCTCGAAGGCATCTTCCACGCCTATATACCGTACGAAGATTCGTATCTACGATCCCTTCTCGTGGCATTTCAAACGTAACCATCCACAATACGTACGTACCGGTACGTGGGCAAGGTAAGGCAAGGTAAGGCAAGGTGAGGCACGGTAGGGTAAGGTAAGGAACGTAAGTACGTACGAACAACGAGCCTGTTCACGCACGTGTTCGCACGCCTGTGTAAGGCACGCACGTACGCAGGCCAGAAGAAGAGATATACGTAGCCGGGTAAGGTACCCGCGAGAACGCACGCGGCACATGTAATCGCGGTTCGTATACGTACGTACGTACTTAGGCTTTCGTGCGCCTGGAGCACGTGGAAAAATTCACGGTAATTTTCTCGTGGCCGGGATCGTGTTTCTCGTAATGACGTTACCGGCCGCTTGGCGGCGAGGTCCGTGAACTTCTTCCCTCAGATCGATACCACGAAGGAAAATCTGCAGCTGGGAATTTCTCATTTATCAGCACCGGATGCCCCGTCCAGGAAGGTGGGTGGATCATGGATGGGGACGTTCCGCCTCGGACCGGGGAAATACGGATTTCAAACCGCAACCAGGAAGCGCCGTTATTAATACACTCGATCCTCAAGACCCTTCCCCTCTGCCTTTGTCGTTCGCCTCCTTCTCGTCCCGGTCTCAATCGATGACCGTTCATTAACGCTCGTTATCCGGTAGCTTTTTGCCACGCCTCGGGCGTGTGTATCGCGCTACGTGCGAAAAATCGTAAACGTGTAAATAGTTGCGCGCTGAACGACGAGCTGGAACGCAATCAGCGTGCGGTCTGCGAACGTTTCTTTCGGATCGTATGATTTTAATATTTTTCAAAGTCGCGGGAATGTGTTACGCGTGGCTGTTGGCAAGAAAAGAGAATGCAAACGCGGCATGCGCGTTCGCTTCATGATCTTTTTCATAGTTAACCTGATTGCAGGAAGGGAAGGACGTTGGCATGGAAATATTGGAACATCGTGCGATTTATATGCGAAGTTCCTACGGTTGCGGTCGCCTCAGATATTTACCGAGCCAGTTTACAAAACGTATCATTCCTACAACTGGTGTTTTACGCGGCAAATCGCCGACGCAGGAAAAACGTTCCTTTTAATAAACCGGACGTAAAAGCGTCGAACATCACTAAATACGGTCCTCGTCCTGTTGAAACGGTGAGAAAGCATGAGAAAGCCTTGCTAAATTTAAATTAACAAAGCCACCGGCGGAAAGAGCTGATGAAAGATAGAAAAAGGGGGGAAGATTTTCAGCGATCGAAGGGGACACGAATTCCTTTGATGTTTCCGGGGACCGAATCAAACATCGCGCGCAGGCTTTCGATGAATTCTATTGTGTCCTACGGTGCCGCCCGATCGCAAATATTCCTGCTAAACCGCAACAGACCACTTTATCACTGAGGCCGATAAATATGCATTGTACCGAAGGAGAAACGATTAATGCCGCGCTCATTCGTAGCCATTCTTCCATTCACTCAGTCATACGTAATGACGTCGAATTACGTTACTACGATATTTTATCGTTTAATCTTGCAAATTTTATATATCGTCAAACGGCTATTTGCACCTGCAAACACTGGCATTACCTCTCCGGATCGAGTATAGTGGGTTAATCGCCTTGAACGAAGTCGCGAATGAAGTTATAACTTTCCATCTCGGGAACAAAGTGCGTGGCGAAGCGAATTTTCTAGTAAAAGTCGATATGCCTCGACTCTGGCGTTACATCTCGTTATTATTAGGTAGGAAAATTAAGTTGGCCTAATAACGTTTCCGCGGTTTTTATTCTCAGCCGTTCCTGAACGACGCAGGACATCAAAGACCCGTTGTTACGATCGCCACCCGCGATCGATCAACCTCATGACCATGCGATATTTTCAAGATCGACTTACGTGCGGTCAAGATTTCTACGTCAGGAACGAACGGTACTTCAACGGCGCCGATCCTCGAATCGATATCACCCCTGTCCCTCAAATTACGAATCTATCAGGCGCCGACCTAATCGAGTCGCGAGAAAGGATCTGTAAGCGGACGGAAGTGAAGGAACGGCGGAGGTGTTAACCAATCTGACCGAGTAGAAAAAGAAGAACGTGGCACTTAAGAAGGAGGAACTAATTACCAGCGACTAATCAAGCGGCGACTGAGTACGTGACTAACGCGTAAATTTCTAAGCTGAATGAAACGCGTTGCGATACAGTTTCGTTCGTATCAACGGTAGACGCTCCTTTCTTTTTCACGTCAGATTTCTTGGCAGATCGTACTTTCACGATTTTCATTATGAATACCGATGATCGTTCGAGATTAAAAGTTGTTCAAGCAACCGACAGGGGGAGGGGTACGGATTTCTGTGGAAAAGTCAAAGCGAAAATGTGAGGAGACGCGATTAAACGGCGGACACGCGAAATTTCGAACGAAGAGGTTTTTATATCCCGCGAAACGAGGAATGACGTGGAAACTAATTGCGCTCGTCTCCCGACTCAGACGGCGGACTTTTCATTTCAATTTTCCCCGTGCCAGTCAACCGCGGTCATCCTCAAACGAGATTCAAACTCTGTAGAGACGGCGCAGTCAGCGATTAAACATTTCAATTACGAGAACGTAAAAAAAAGGGAAATGGGCATGAGAGCGGATCATCAGAACCGTCGATTTGCTCTTTAGTACTTACGAAGGGTAAAAACAAAACAGTAGGTGAAATGATATCGAACTGGTGAGCGTCGCAAACTTCGAAATCAATGAAATGAAGTATCGACGGTTTCATTACTCATACGTTGGATTATACTAATTCTGACAATTGAGGCTGAACGTTGCATTCGTAAAGATAGAATCAGTTTCCGGACTTAGAAAGGAACGAAATATTCGTGAGAACGGGAAGAACGATACCTGCTTCCACGGGATTCTGCGTATCAGGTGCGATTCAGCAGAATTATAAAAGTAGCCAGCGATCGAGGAAAGGCCGTTTGCGAGTTGAATCACGCGGCCTTGGTATAACGTAGAGGCCTGGATCGTGTCAGACCAATAATGAACGAGTAAATTCCCTTTCCCGCAGCTAATTCTCCTAAACACTCCATTATCCGTAATGAAAAAGCTTCTCCTTAAGTTCGTAATATAGATGAAACGCCAAACGATTAACGATGACTGCAAATCAGTCAATGTAATCTGGACGTTTGAAGAATTAACCCAAATTTCTCGGCTACGCGGAGTGTGTCGAATTAATATCTCGCCGAGAAGTTAATACATTTCGTAAAAACAAATGACGTGCATCCGTAGACGCTTAATGGAAAGGTACAATGAATGATCGGAGCTCATGACGCTAAATCTGGAATGGTAAGGTTGGGATCGACTTGTAGCAGCGGGACCAAGCGAACACGCGGAATAATCAAACAAACGCGAGTAGCGGCGTACGAACACGAACGTCGAGGCACGTTCAACTAGCGCGGCATTCGCGATTAGGCAAATTCCCGGGAAAAAATATAACACGTCGATGATGTGTGCCGGCATACCTGTTTCCTGAGTCGACCGTCGATTGTCGAGGTGCATTAGCGCTGATTTCACGAGTGGATGCATATACTCCCTTTTCATAATCTGGACTGTTGAGAGATATTGGCCGCCATTTGTTGCCACAACGTGCATGACGCAACGCGTAAGACTGCACGAATGTTTTACAAGCGATAATGAGTACATTACATTTCTGTTCTATCGGGAGTTTAATGGAGTCGAGACCTTTATTCTTGCCTCCCTCCTACGTCGTCCGTTTAATCATATTCCAGGCGGTGTCACACTCTGAGCACAGCATTTTTTTGATCACACGCATGCAACCTGAAATATCGCTTTGCGATGAGAGCGTAAGAATCTTAATTATACTTTGTTAAGCGAGAAAATTCGAACGATCTTCAAGGCAGCCTGTATACCGCAAAGTCCCACGCATTTCCCAATCCACCTTATCTTAAAGATCAATTAAATACTACGGAGTGTAAAGTGGTCTTTCGCAACAACGTGTGCCTGTGGTTAGAGACAAGCAGCAACGGTACATGAATTCAGCCGTGTTCGTGGATAATTCGACGCTCGCGGGCGGTGGTACATACTTCAACCGGGAAAATCAAGGTACGGACGCGTGTAATCGCACTCGAATATCTCGCAGCGCTGTCGCCGCGTTGTTAAATGGCGGATGCAGGCGAGCGAGAGAGCTTCTCTTTGTTACGTTTGACAAAAGCGCGCCAGAAACAGGGTGGAAGCGCGTGGAAATCAAACGGCGACCTGGATGGGGTGTGTCTCGAGGGTGCAAGGAATTCGAAAACGAACCAGGGCACGTGGGCACGAAGACCTCTTCGAGGATCCACTTCACGTCAAAGAGTTCCCCCCTCTCTCTCTCTCTCTCTCTCTGTCTCTCCATCCTCTCTTTCCCACCCTCATCCGCTCTTCTTCCCACCTTAACACAGCCGAGCTGAAGTAGTAATCAACCCTCGCCCCTGAAGTCTCCTGCTCTTAGTCCTTGTAAACAGAATCACCCTCTGAAAGACGAATCAATTTCTGCGAAGGGACGGCAAGAGGCACACCCGAAGATTCGCCTGCGACTGTTGGTTGCTTTTGGCAGAACTCCCCTTATGCAATCACGAAATTCTTGTGACGCTCGCAAATAGAGGAAGCTGGGTCCGATCGATAACGGAGCACGCGACACGTTGTCGCGATCGTTCGATAACTTACGTATTCCAATTAAAAAGCGTCTCTAACGCTGACGTCGGCACGTTTCAATGGCGCTGGAAAAAGTGCGAAGTAAAACGAGCGCGGAGAAGGTCAACATCAAATATGAGACGGAGGCAAAATTATCCGAAGGTGGCCTTTTATAATTAGCACGCCGATAGATCTATATGACAGATATCAGATTTCTTTGCCGCCTCGCGAGCCAAGTAACGTTCGGCCGCGTCGTTGGTACCGAAAGGTATCGTCAATTAATGATAATGAATATCGGCTCGCGCGCAGTATCGGACGGTCGGCCGCGGTACGATAAATCAGACCTGTGCACGAGCCCGATGCGCGAGCGTCTCAT
The DNA here is from genome assembly GCA_963942575.1 of Priocnemis perturbator. NCBI lineage: Eukaryota > Metazoa > Arthropoda > Insecta > Hymenoptera > Pompilidae > Priocnemis > Priocnemis perturbator. The sequence goes on from OZ012653.1 coordinate 13,815,105, forward strand.
GGAGATGCGCTTTATGGGGGGGACTGTAAAATGACGCGAAATTACCGGGAGTCGGGCGTTACCGGGCGTAATTTCCTCGTAAACGTCGAAATGAAATAGTTACACACGGCCGAGCACCTAAACTCAAGACCCGAACTCCGGATAAATACACCTAATTTCAAACGCGCTCCATTCGGATAACTATGACGATCGTGCGCAATAATTTACGAGCCGCGCTCAGGGCCGCGCGAGACGGCAAGCGTTGAAAGCTGAAATACCCACATTTCGCATTTGCATGGAGAGTAGAGTGCAGTCGACGGAGCCAGCCTTGCGTACTGTTCGTAGAATGGATCGCCGGTGCTCAGATATTCGCCAATTTCTACGTGACTTCCCATGCGAATGCACGCGGCCGGCCGATAAATATTCAAATAGATCGTACCCTAACTACGCCCACAAACGTCGCTGTTGCACAATAGTCCACTGTTTTCCGCCCTCCCCAAAAGGTTGAGCTTGCGGCCGCGAGCGGAAAAGAGGGTGAAGCCCCATGAGAGGGCACGTGTCAAAAAAATTTCGGCGAGGTGAAATTATAAATCGTGCCGGCTATTCATTCGGGAGCGGGTCCTTTCGCTAGGTCCCGTTGTCCTGGCGATCCAGAACGCATTCCCTCGTCGCACCGCGCCGCGCCGCCTCGGAGAGGATCACCAAATGAATGCACACCGATCTGACGTCATCCCTTGCCACGTCCACATGGTCGAAACCGTCAATTCACCCACGCAGCCCTTTGTGACCGTTCCTCCACGGATTAATCGAAATCAATCAGCCGATGGAACAGCTGCAGGACTAAATGGGATCCGTTGCGAACAGGATTATGGATTCCGGACGGCCTGGGTTAGATCAAACATCGTGTTCCCGCGCTCGCCCGAAAATATTTCGCGCATCCCTATTTCATCCGTGTCATATTCGACTTTCTTTATCAACGAGAATGCGCAAACAGAAATGATGAACATTAACGGTGAACGAATATACACGAACGTTTCTGATGAAATATTGCCCGATAAATGATGAATAATACGGACGTGGGGTGAATATAATATTCTTTTTTTTATCGGGAGACGTCGGGTCGATGCATTTACTCCCTTCCGTTCACCCTCGCATATATGACGTACGACGTACCCCTAAATCCACAACTTGACTTAAGATTAAAGCCGTATTTCATTTCGGAACCGTTGTTTTGGCCGCTTGACACGTGAGAAATGAGATTTGTCATGAGCCGACGTGGAAATGTTCTCGACGCGTTTTATTCGATTAGCCGCGAAACGATATCTATCACTCGAGTCCGATCGTAATACGCTCGGGAAATGCGTTTACACAGAGAGAGTTTTCCGTCTCGGAGCTCGCTCGAAATTCAAATTTTAAGAACGTCCGACGGAATGCTCCGCAATATATGCCGACGCACAGCATCCATTAATACTCTCCGCAACGGTATTACTCGCTGTAAGGAAGTTGCCAAACATTTGCTGACACTCGTCAAATATTAGTTCGATCAAGAACGTAATTCAGCGGATGATTATTGCGAAGTCACGCTCCCCGCCGATATCTCGCTGCTCGAAGAGTGCTCGGAGCTGCTCTCGAAAGTAACGGGCAAGCGCGGGCGAAATATTAAAAGGCACTCAGGGCTTTATGAAAAAAAGAGCGCGTTCCGAGCGAGGAGATATTTCCCGCTGCATAGGGAACGGACCACTTTTACTTTTAATTCGCCGACGATCTACCGCGCGACAGCTCGCGCGGGGGAAACGTCGAAAAAGCAACGTATTTTGCGACGTTTCGCGAATGCAGTGCAGGAGAGACGGAGGCAGAGCGTTTCCCTCAAGCGTCCCGCCAGCGCACACGATTCTCCGGATGCTTGAGCTTTAAAAGCATCATCGTCCCATGCTCTCCGGGCAGCCCTAGCAACGCTATTGATTTCCTTCGCCCCCCTTGCGAGAACTATCTCGCAGAATTAACCCTCTTTCGCGGAAAACCGTCCTGGAAGTCCGTGAACCTCCGCGTCGTGTCATGCAGCGAGACATCCTCCTTCGTTGTCGGTGCCGACAGGTGGAAAAAAAGACCCGGCGAGGGATTAACGAAACGTCTGACCAGTTTCAGCTGATCTGGTAATTAAGTTTCCGACGTCGCCCGTCGACATCTCTTAATTAATCATAGCCATACTTCGTTCTGGGGAAGGAAGGATTTTCTACCATTTTCGCTGGTAATCTCACGCCATTGAACGATCGGTTATCAGGGAAAATAGATGTCACTGTTTCTGTTTATCGGTATTGCGATTGATGCATGAGCGTTTACCATCGCATTACTATCGCCGATACGTTTTTACACGGTTAGCGTAGCAATCATACAAATAGGTTTCTGTTTTACGATAACGTCACGGTGTACAAGAGTAACGTGACTGGTTTTTTTTCTTGCAACGGGAATAATAAGTACATTGTGAACGAGAAGCATTGGCACGCAAGACGTATTCTCCCGTTGCACGAAAGCACAATAGACGGGTAACTGTACTAGACTTCGTGCGTCAACCGTATTTACTCACGGGACACAGTTGCGACTGCTACAATCGTAGCACTTTTCATTAATGAACGTGTGTAACTGTAGCAATTACTTTTCCGCGTACAACATTTGCTTCGAACCGTACTCGCGAGCTTTGAAACATTACATTTCAACTTACATGCATAAAGCGCGTTGGTGGCCGCGGTACTCCAGCTTCGTAGCAAACTCTGAAATTTCCGATTTTTTACTTGCATGAGAACGCATGCAATCTATCGAGAACACGACTCGTGGGGTGTGCACCCTTTCAATTACGCGAGGGTGAATGTTTCATGGTCCCCGCAATTCGTACTCCTGGCTTGACAATGGTAACCCAGGTGTGTATATCAGCACAGACGCCACAGACGAGGTATAGGAGAAACCCATAGGACAGACCAATATCTATTTATGATATGCAATTAACGTAACAAGTTTGTAATTATCCGAAAGTTAACGGTATACATAATATGATTAAGTTAGTTATACAATAATTAATCAGATTTTAATAGTCAACAATTACAGTTCTTGAACCTTAACATGTCGTCGTTTTATTGCTGTTGTAACTTTTTTGTAAATTTGACTGCTTCATATTCTATGTAGATTTCATTGCAGTTAACATAAATGGAACATGAAAAAGTTAATAAGCCGGCCGATAACGCTGGATATGACACGAAAATGGTAATTGGGCACTACCGCGCCAAGATGGTGAGATAAAAATATGCATTGTGTGATGGGTGTATTCTATACCTCGTCCGTGATATCAGCGTCCGCACTATCCGTAACTCTAGTTTACTTTACTCACTCCAAAGTTATCCCTTGTACATAGACTGCTCGAGGTTGGGTGCGAACAAATTTCACGCGAAGCAAACCCACGTAAATCTTGGGTTTTACGGTCCAGCTTAGACTATACGGGAGGGACTGTGTTTGACGCACTTCAATGTAAATATGCCGGTTGGAGGCTGTACTTTGAGTAACTAGGATCTATAGAGCACTATGCAAATGGAGTGCGTATATAGTAGAATTTCTAATTTAGTACCTATACGTTACGGAGCCTCGAAGTTGCAATGAGCTTGGATGAAAAACAATTTTAATAGTACAGCAATAGAGAAGCTGGCCGGAGAAGACGGGTCGCTTGTAAAGGGGCATTCTCGAATCCGGAAAATGTACCTGTCCGCACGCATATAAAGCAGACCGTGCACATAACAAGACCGTATACACAGCATCCCATATGCCAGTGTGTCTAGAGACGACGCGCAATCGCTTTGGTGTCTCGGATCACCAAAGCAGGCCAGAGCGTACTTCCGCCTGCGCATATTTTACACACTTTACGCGGGCACAGTTCACCGGAAAACTTCAACTCCCACCGTTCGATCCTTTTTTTTCCAGCTTGCTCGCCGATCCAATATCGACTCGCTAGCACGGGAGGTCCGCATAATATCTCCATTTGCCAGAGCAATGGAGACGATGCCCCGCGCGGTACGATACACAGGGCATTGTCGTATTTACGAGGCAGGCATTACAGTTAAATGGCAGATAGTGCGGCACCGTTGTGGTGGCAACGGTGTTTCGACGCCGAGATATAGAGAAAGGGGAGGAGTGTTACCAGTGTGTGGAATACAAAAGGTGCCGAAATGACAAGGCTGAACGCAGAGGGTAGCGGTATCGGAAAACGTGAGGACAAAAAAGAAATTTACGAAATATTGTGTAGAAACAGTTTGAGCGGCGGCGACACTTGGAAGCTAATTTATTGCCGGGCTGCTATCTAAAAATATTAGTGGGAGGATTACGTTAAACGGTTGCGCCAGACATTTAATGTACCTTGAAAGAGATAAACGTGGCAGCGTACAAGAGACGAACGATAACTGTAATGTCGATGCACAGACTGCGGAGAAACGAGGTGCAGCGAAGTCAATGCATAAGAAACCAAGGCAAGGCCGTTCATGGACCACGGCAGCGGTGCGCAAGCACGATCCGCGTTAAAGCGGGAAGAATTTTCATCGCTGAAAAACATTGCCGTGCTTTCGGCGAATATAAACGCGGATTTATAGAGTCTGGGTAGCTCTATGGCGGTGATGTTTCTCATGATATCCGTCGGCTAAACGAATTGTTGCGGCCGGACTTTTCGGCAACAAGCCCGACGAGTTTGCATTGTCAGAATTTCATTCCTTTTGCTGATGAGAATTTGCAATATTGTGGATACGTAAATTCTTTGTAATTAGGAGAAAATTTCGTCCGATCCGATCGTTTGAGCGTTCATTGAACTCTGGCAAGGTCACGAACGTCAAAGTTCGGCCTTGACACAGGAGTCATGTAACGATCGGCGGTCACCCGACGTGTCGCGATGGACAGACGGCAAGCGAGTGAAAGAGTGAGGAAGGATGGAACGATGGAGGAAAGAGGAAGGAAATCGTAGCGAGGAGGTATGCGAGAGAGAAAGTGTAACCGATCCCAAGAGCACGAAATCGAAAGTAATTTCCGCTGTCTCGCTCTTTCTCCTCACCTTTCTCTCCTTTCCACGAGAGCCCACGATGATTCTTTCTCCCTGCTCGAGGATTCAGGTCAAGTTCACTGTCTACAACGACAGAGTGTCTCTTTCTCTTATTTCACTTTCTCCTCCATCACGCTTTCTCTCTCTCTCTCTCTCTCCCCCTCTCTCTCTCTCCTTCTCGTCGTTGCCTCAATCTCTTTCTCTTCTGCATCCAATGCCGCCTTTCTCTCTCTCGCACTCCCCCTTTCTCCCCGCGTCCGACTCCGTCTTGTCTCTAGCTACTTATGCAAGAAGCATTACGCCACCGTGGCAATTTCACTCTTACGTCACGACTCTTACCATTGAACACGAGGGTCTCTTACCGCGATATCGTGTCAGTGTCAATGGCACCGCTCTCCGCGAGAGAAAGAGGCAGTCCGGAGAAGACGGCTGCGGCATGAAGAGAGAAAGAGTGAAAGATGGAAAGAGAGCGGACGCCACGTTGTAAGTACAAACGTGTACATGTGCAGACTGAGAAAAAGAGAAAGATAGAGGAGCTAAAGATAGTGGGAGGGAAGAGGATGGAGAGCAGAAGTTACGCGGCGCCCGGTTCGCTGAACCGAATTCCCCTCCTGCCAGGTGAACCAAGGTGAACCCAGGTGGAAACGACGTCTCGGATATCTTTTGCGCTCGCGGACTCCGAGGCGAGTGCTTTACGAGCGTTCCTCTCCACGCGATCAACTCCTTCCCTCTCTCGCGAATGCGCGCGTATGCGTCGGCACAATCGCGGGATATCGTGACGAGACGAGAAAGAGGGACGAGCTGGAGGAAACGAGATGAAAGAGTGGCTTCCTGGACGTCGTAAAAGACGATTCATAAACGACGGATGTCGAGATTAACGACGAAATTGGAGTCGGCGGCCAGGCCTCTTCGGAGTTTTGAATAAAACGACGGCCCGAGCGCGGATAGGTCGGCTCTTAGTCGGCGGCGCGCGTGCTCCGATGGTGCGAGGGTATGTGCTTGGATATTCGAAGGGAGCCCAGACTTGCTTTTTTTTCCAAGTGCCAATTGAAACGCGGACGGGCAGCCCGCCTCTTTCGATCTACGCGCTCTTGTCGGCGTCGGGAGAGACGCAGGAAGTCGCCCGGGAAGGGCGGTACGAACTGTTAATCAAATAAGGGACCGGCTGGTTATGCGTATGATATGCTCAAGATTCGAATTTCGGCAGACGTAATGTTTCACACGACGATGACATCTTTCGCGATATGTAGTCGAGCGATACTTATCGATGTATCACGACGGAAATTAAACCCATTCCTAAATGCAATCTGTCCCCTGTGTCTAGTGTCGTCACGAATCTCGGCGAAGCACTTCATCATCGCACACGCGGTTGAGTCGGTCATTAAAGGATTTCAAAATACAATTAATCACTCTCAAAATGACTAGACACTCTGGTCGACATTCTACTCTCTTATAGGTCATTGATTATATCGCCTAACGGGTATGAAGCGTTTGACAAAACGAATGTATAGGAGAAAAAAAAAGTTCCTACGCATACTTTTCCCGACTATGACGAGGAGTAATTGCTTTATTAACCTGCGTCTCGCGCGGATTGACTAAAACAGTGATCCCCGCCAGTGTAGCCGACGGCTTTGAAGGGCTGCACGAAAAAAAAGGGGAAAAAATAATGACACATTATACAGACGACGTCAGCAAACCCGTGGGTTCCCGTGGACCACAGATTCAGAGAAGGCCTCGTGACGAGATATTCCCGGAACGATTGGTGCTTGAAGTTTCGGATGGGCGCGGGAGAACTACTCCACCGTATGTTCTTTATCTTACCTCACCGACGCGTTGACCGATAGTGAGTCAGCAGAATGAATTTCCAATGGCATTGACCAATCGTCGCGTCGCGCAAGATTGAAAACAAATTCCCGGATAGACCTTAACATACATAATTTCAATGTGCCTTCTCGGTAATCGAACGAGTGCGAAGAGGAAAAAATACGCGGTGCGGGACATGGTTCGTGAGCAGGAGCGACAAAAACGACGGAAATATCGGACTGTTAACGGAAAACGTTCCTTCCGTGAAGAGAGTGCATGCAACGTTCGAATTAATTGTATCATTAGGCATGCTGCTCCGGACAGAATATACGTTAAAAAAAATAGATCTGCGGACGTACAGGTACATAGGTATCTACTAGAACTTCCTAACATCAACACGTTACGTTAAACGAAACATCCACACGAATAAGAGACACTTTATATTCCGAGGCGCCACGGCGAGGTCACTGCAAAACTTGCTCCTGCCAATAGATACCGTTTACCTAACTGGGTCAGGCGAAAAACGTGGAACGCTGTCCGTCGGCGACCGTTAGCCACACACGGCGCTGCGCCGGTGTCCCTAAAATTCCATCCAACACGTGCCCTGTGCAATCGTGGGAGCTTGGGGGAGGCCCGTAAGCACGTCTCGACTGGAGGACGAGATCGCGTCTGTGGACGTGAAAAAAGTGCCCCATGCCCCATGCCCCATACCCCATGCCCCATACCCCAACCTTGAGCGGATGCGCCCGCGTCGACGTGCGGAGCGCGAATGCGCCAGCCGAAGCGCGCAACTCGTTGCGGCTCCTGCGCTGCGCCGCAGTCGCGCTTGCGCAGCACGCTTCCCAAAGCCAGACGTGCCGCTCGTCCTCTTCCTCACGCGCAGCCCACGAAACCCGGTGTGCAAGGGACGAGATCCACGACGTCGACATCATCGACGTGCACCGATTCCCGTTTAATAAACAATGCGAATCGACCAACAAATTGGTCGATGCCGTTCCGACAGTCGCGGATACATAGTTCGAAGATCGTTGCGAGTACGTGCGCGACTCGACGCGTTGTATCGCGCGCGACAGAGAGCGATGAAATGGTTTAGAGGCGAGTCGGGAATAAATGAGTGAGAATTAAGTATGAGAGTGATAAGAATGATGAGGACGATACAGGCGTCGAAAGTAGAAGAGAAAGATGGATCGTCGAAGAGGGAGATAGACGAAAGATAGGTAGATAGTCCTCGCGGAGAGAAGAAGGACGGAGCGCGCGCTTCGGAGCAGGAGACAGAGGCGAAAGAGGTCGGAGAAGGAACGCGAACAGATAGCGGCGTCGGAGCGAGAGAGTCGGCGGAGGATGCTCTCCTGTTGTAGCCGGCGGGCACACACATCGGCTTTCCTCGCTTCTCCCCCGCCAATCCGGGCGCACGGCGTGGGGCTGGTTTAAGGTAGGGGGCCTTGCGACGACGACGGCGACGACGACGACGGCGACGGTGACGGTGACGGTGGTAGTGCTGGCGGTGGTGGTGGCGGCGGCGGCGGCGGCGGCGGCGGCGACGGTGGTGGTGGTGGTGGTGGTGGTGGTGGTGGTGGTGGTGGTGGTGCTGCTGCTCCTGCTGCTGGTGATGGTGGTGGTGGTGGTGGCGGTGGCGGCGGCGCGGCTGCCAAGGTATTTAAGGTACCGTGAACCGGCGGCGCACGAGTAGTTCACTTCTGTTCGGTGCGGTGTCGCGGTGATTTTGAGGGGACAGAAGAGAGAGCGAGAGAGGGAGAGACCGAGAGCGAAAGAGAGAGAGAGAGAGAGAGAGAGAGTGTGTTTGAGCGAGAGAGAGAGAGAGAGAGAGAAAGAGAGAGCGTGTGTATGTGAAAGAGAGAAAAAAAGTCTGGCACTCGTTCGTCAGAGGGTGCGAGAACAGAGAGAGAAAGAGAGAGAATCGCTCTGTGATCCTCTCCGCACGTAATCCACCTCGGGCATCCCCCGCACTCGAGAGCCCGCCAGTTATATACGGGAACATTGGCCGTGCGCGAGGGACTATCGTATAGTCCTTCCGACGTGTGCAAGATACGAGGTACACGGCGTACCTGCCGCGGGATCCGAGATAATCGACGGGGCATCGTTTTCTCGTCCATCGCCGTGCGGCAAGGACGTCAGATTTACGAGTCGATCGCGAGTCGATCGCGAGTCGCCGCGGGGAGAAGACACGTCAACCGAACGGGAGATCATCGTGAGGGTCGTCCGTCGTCGGCGACCGTCCTGGATAGGTAAGTGCGAACGTGAGATCGAGAATAAGAGCGAGAAAACGGAGCTTTTGGTGCGACAAGTTTTTCGTACGCTCGGCCCGCCGAAAACGGCCGGCGCGGCGATTGGAAAGTGTCGCGATCGCGCTATCGGTTCTTCGGGTAGATGGTGATGTACCAAGTGATCAAGATCAGTGACTCTGCTGCACGGAGGCTGGTGATTACGGCGCGATAAGGACACGCACTATTCTCGGCGCCTTGGTCATCTTCGTCTTCGTCGTCGTCGTCGTCGTCGTCGTCGTTCTTACTCTTGGCCACTATGGATTGTGATTATGTGCGCCGCCACAGGGACACCTTTTGACCCCGCAGTGATTTCGCTGAACATGTGTAAAGGAGAGATTGATAAAGTAACGGGCCGGCTTCTCCTCCGGCTTACCGCGCAAAGCTGGAAAGTAAGAGGGTGTGCAAAGTGCAGTACCGAGAGAGATCTACAGGTATACTGAGCGTGCGATTTGCCACGTAAGAGCGCGAAACCGGATCAGAGATCTCGAGAGTGAATCCGTAACGACCGTGGTGATTCAATCGCCAGAGAGATTCGTGGTAGGTCCCGTTGCTTAAACTCGGACACGGCTGGAACTTCAGTCAAACCGGTATGTTCGGTACTGAAATTCGAAATTCCACAGTGTATACGAGGCAAATTAAAGAGAACGGTAAAACCCGATAGCGATGAAACGGTTTCGTCGTGACGCCATCTCAGACGCGAAAATCGTACAAGTCGGCTCGTGAGAATTTCGGTTGTCGAGGAACCTCCGATGGACCGGCTGTGAGTTTTGAGAATGGAGCTAAAGAGGCACGGTGCCTAAATAATTCAAGGCGTCGTACAATAGGTATGCGTGTCGACTTGCAGGCTGTGAAGGATAGTCGGTCGTGCACGAACACCTCGTACAATTAAGAGACAGTGTCTGAATACCGAGGCAAAGACTCGCGGTGCGTGAATACCAAGAAGCTATCTGTTCCGATAGAACGCTCGACCCAAGGATGTCGAATTATCCGCGTTATTCGGACGGTCTCGCGTGTAGAAGTGCATTTCGCATTCGCAAATCGTTGCGAGAAGTCGCGCATTCGAGCCGATACACGCACGAAAGTCACGCAACGCGGTCTAGCACTTACTTAACGCCGCATCAACCGGTTTCCCAAGGAATATCAGAAATTGAAAGCAATCTTTCTACGCGCGCGCCGTCATTTGAATAATGAGGAAGGTACGTTAACCTCGAGATGTACCCGAAAATTCATTCGAAATTCCATCGAACGCTCCTTTAATTCCATTGATTAATCGAAGTCGGTTTGAAGATCTGGACTCTCCACCGCGCTCCATGAGCCTGAGCTTTCGAGAGGCATGGATGATTTTCGAAAAAGTGTATCGATCTCGCCCGCGCCGGCGAGAATTTGTCGGGAATTTGAAACAGGCAGCGCCGCGCAGCGCGCGCGCACGGTCCGACATAATGAGTCACGAAAAATTCCGGGGATCGGAATAATGGATCGTCCCTGTGAGCGACACGGCAACAGAAACGAAAAATGTAAACTAGAAGAATCTATGGGGTCCCGTACGGGACCCCTTTGTATCCGACGGGCTGAACTGCTTCGGCTTCCTTTCCGACGACGACGTGAGGAACGCGCGTGAATAAACGAGGAATTCCTGCGGCGGATCGAATTCTATCCTCTCGATGCCTCCCGACAACGAGAACGACGACGAAGAGACTGCGACGATATTTTGCGCGTACTTCTCTCGCCGACATCCACCATCTTTATGCATAAATCTTTATCGTTATTATCGGCGTACACGCGCGATCCAGAATTTTCTGCAATATACGTCGGGGCCTTCCTTGGAAAACTGATTCGATCGAGGAGGAAAAAGCGAATGAATACGTTACGGTTCGCCTACCACCGATGGCTTGCGAGAACGCATAAGGATGCGATGTACGGTACAAGATCACTTTTGCCGTAGAAAAAGAATCTGGACGATGCGCGATGCTAACGTTCTCGCCGTTAACGTCCGTAATAATGATATCGTGCACCCTGATTGCATACCGGTCAAACATTCTACAGCATCGGGGAGGCGTAATAAATTGTATCGAATGCTGGAAGGCCGTACGCGATCGTAGGAGCAGGTACGCCGGGTAGAGGCGGTAATTAATCTTATTACGTTCTAACGATCCAGCGCTCGAATGCGGTCCATTAATTATTATTGCGTTAAATTTCATCGAGCTCTGACACGAAACGGTTATGCTGCGCAGCGCGGCTACCGCGATATTTACACAGCATCCTCATGTCAGCAACGGTAATACGAATTCCATTGTCGAAATCGACTTCCATTTTTGATATCCCTTCGTCGGGGAGCTTCGATGTAAATTTCCTTGATTAACGAGACCGCTAACCGTCTGCGGAATTCAAGTGTAGCGTATCGCATGATACATTCGGCAAAATTCAAATTTACGCAAAGAACTTTTTTCCCCCGGTTGCTCTTTTACATTTTGCCCGTTCGCCGTTCGGCTCGTATGTAAATTGATATCGCGTCGGTCTGTCGACCCGTTCCCCCAATCGGGCTTCGCAAATTACCGAGTGTTTTTTTACTGTTTTTCGAACGGCTTTAATTATGGCCAACCGTGCCGCGGCACCGGTGGATACGTTTTCGATATTCTTCACCAGGATACGCGATATTCCCACGTAGGCCTTTCGCGAATCGTCAAACAGCGGAAATTCACTCTCTCGTTTATGCAGCGCGACAGCACAGTTACATTACGATATTTCGCAAGAGAGAAACACGAAAATCTGATACGCGTCACATTTCTGCTAATTACTGCTCGTAAAATGCCCGAGATGCAATGCCTGCGCTTTACATCACGCGCTCGCATTACGCGGTGCCACATTCGGCACTTATATAATTCAATGGAGCTCTGCGCTATTAATGCCCCCGAGATTGATCACCGTCACTCTATCCCAGCCTCTTACCAAACGATGTCCAAATCCGCGGTACTTTTACCGGTAGCGCGTCATTCGTCGGACATATATTTTCGAGCCGATACTTTCAGATATTCGCGCGGACAGGTTGCACGCGAAACCGTCGCAACGCGTTCTCCCGTGTTATAAAACACGAAGCGAGGACGGATGACGCATTTCCATGCCGACCTGAAAAAATTCCTCGCTGGTTGAAAACGCGAAAAAATGACGCGAATGGAGCGCGATGGTGGAACAAAAAAAAAAAGGTCATCGAGCACCATCCGTTGCGGCTGTATATCCATTTGCATGAACGTACCCCCGGATCCAGAAGTGTCTGCGAGCACTGGGTTCCGCATGGTTTTTGCTCGGCTCAGGACTAATTACTAATTACTAAACGCTAATTACCGAGACTGCCTTTTGCCCGCATATCGCGGATGAGCAAGTCTGAGAGAGATAGAGGGAGGAGTAAAGGGAAAAGAGAAATGAGTCGAGTTGTGCCGGCTCGCTTGTTAGATACGGCGACGAAAATAAAATTGAGTAATGGAGTGTAAGTAAGAAGCGATCCTAATCACGCGATCGAAGGGTGGACTGAAATCGAGAGGGGGGAGAAAGCAATAACCGTGGCGAATCGGCTCGATCCTTTGGAGATCGAGATCGTGATCGACCGCGGAAGGAAAAAGGGGTATGGCTGGCTCGTTAGAAGGCAATTTCGACGAATAGTAGCCAGGGACGGCTCTAGGCATCATCAATGCCCAGCGTACGACAGGATATGTACATCTATTGGACGCGCCCGTGAGAAATGTGACAATCATTGCGAATCGGAACAGTTTTCTGCGCACACTGCAGATATGCTAGTGTATTTTTTTGCTGAAGAAAAAAGTACACCGACATCATCTGTCACTTCTCCCGCGTGTTATATTCACTCGCCAACCCTCAGCTTTGACGTGCACTCAACGAAATTTCCCTCATGCACGTACGCGTGTTCGCCAGAACTCAGCACTTACTTTCGAACGTTCAGCTCGATTGACGCCCTACGATGTCGCACAACTTCTTGGTACGACACTCGCTGATTTGTCACGCACTGTATCTACCCGATAGTCTTACGCCGTGCACTCTTCTATCCCGATAAAGACTCCCCGGTTCCTGCATTACAGCGCATGTCCAACACGCTTTGTCTAACAATGAGCCCTACTCGACTCCACGCTTGCGATACCCGTCCGCTGCCACCGCTACCGTCGCCGCAGTCTACCGTTAGGAAGGCCAATTTTTCTTAATTAACCGAGGAAAAAATATTAGCGAGGGGATCGAGGTGAAAGTATAGTATCGTTAAGGTTGGAAACCGTTGCACAAGATTTGGAGTGGCTTTACATACCACTCACGGATCTTGCCCCGCTCTGGGTCCTCGCTCGAGCGAGTTTGTTTCAATCACGTAGCATGCACGAAACGGTAAAAAAAGAGAAGAGATGCGTCGGTGTATTCGGGTCGAATGTCCGCAGCAGCACGTTCCAGAAGGTAAAAAGGGGAAGAGGGAGACGAGAATGGGAGTGGGAAGCGGGAGAGACGAGTCGCGTGTACCGGAAGCAGCCGACAAACAGATCGTTTGAACGTACATACACCTACTACAGTTGGGACGACCAGCGATAATTCTCAAAGCGACCGACCGTTAAAAGTATCGAGCACATTCTATCGATTCTCTCGCCGTCTCTGCGGAGGGCTTGGACAGGAAAAGAAAAAAACGAGGCCCCCGATGTACGTCGATCCGCCAAGCGCGAGAATCGCGGGCATGGAAAAACGAGTATTAAAATACGAGCGCTCCTCCCGTTCGTCCGCTCGCCGCGCCAAGCTCCCTATTTAGTTACAAAAAGCCTTTCAAACGAGGCGTCGGACTTTAAAAAGCTCTGAATTTTCGCAACTCGAGGATGAATTATTCATCCTGTCACGCACAGATTTGGGACCACCGTATGTCGCATCTCGCCCCGTTGTAAATCAGCCAAAATTCGGCTTAATATTGTAGACACGCAGCGCCTAATAGCGGCTATTTTTTTTTCTCTCCGCTTTCGGAGATCGAAGTTCCGCGTTCAATTGCCGCACGCCCGTCGCCCGTCGCCCGTCGCCCGTCGCCCGTCCCGTATAACGGAAACCATCGACACGACGCGACGTCACGCTTCGTGTTCGCTCGCGGAGTCGCAATTCCTGATCGCCCTATAAATCGGGACTGCTGGCTTTGGAGCGAGCAGGACACGGGGCTCCTCTCGCCGATTATCGCAGAATTTGGATACGAGCACCGAGCGCGTCGCGTGAATACGAATGAGCCGGTCGTCTCTCCGTGCCCACGAAATTTATTTCGACGACAGGTCGCTGACCCGCGCGGTCGCGCGCGATCGCGGAGAGAAAGAAATGGGGAAACCGTTTTTAGTCATCCGGGCGACGACTCTCTGCCAGTCACTTTCCACCGACGTTAAAAAACAAATCTGAAAGAGGGACGGACAGGGTCGATGAAGCATCGGGCTTCTGTCATCCAGGCATTACATGCAGTGTGGAGCGTGAAGGGACAGCTTAAACGTCAGGAAAATGTCCACTAAAGCCTGCCAGCCGGATCTTTCGACAAATTTTATGAGACGTTCAACGGATCCTCGATATTTCTGCTATATCAATTTCGCCGCTGATTGATCGCCCCTCGCTTATACGGTCTGTCCGGCTGAAATTCAATCTCGTGGGCCGTAACAAATAGTACGGTTAACAGTATACACGAGCGCGGGCAGGCTTATGGTAATTTCGACTGTCACGAGCTAACCAAGGCTGCCCCGAATTCTTCCCGTCCGTCGAAAAATCCCGTTTCGCTTCATCCCGCGTGTCATCCGCGCTCTCTTTGTCACCCTAATTAACCCGCCCGTCTTTCAATTTCCCGAACAAACGTCCTCGCGCATCCGCGCAGCAGTGCTCCTCAATGTTTCCGCAATTAGCGAGCGCGCATCGTTACGCGAAGACTTTCTTCCCAGATTATCATTAATGTCGCTCGCAATTTTCCAGACAACCGTCCACCAATTAAAGAGCGATGTTACGCCGCGCCGGGGCAAAATATCTCGGCCTGTCTAGCGCGATCTTCGCACGATCAGCGCGCATCGCGGCCGCGCTCTAATTAAACTCATTACCGCTTCATCGCAAACGGTACCGCCTTTTTTTGCACTTTCGTCGATCGTTACTCATATTTCTTCTCCCGTTCGCTTTATTCAACGAACTCTCCGTCGCACCGCACCGCAGCGGCGCGGAGCTCGACACGGAAACTATCCCATTAAACGAGATAATCTAATTACTTGCCAAGACTTAACTAGGAAAACTGTGCATCTTATTACTCATACGTTTAACCGCATCGATCGTGCCAAACGGTAGTTGCGTTCCGTGTGTTCGAAATGCATTTCCGAACGTCCTCTATATTGTACGACAACGTTAGACGTCGTAAGAAGAACCTGTAGACAATCAAACGACCATAAAGACGGTCACTCCAATCGGGGCAGACGCCATCCGAGCTGGACATTGTGCTGCCGCGGTATTTCGTATTCCTTACGTGCTTGCCCGTAGCCCGATGTCGAATGCGGTTTATGAGCTCTGCCCAGTAACCGGTCGTGTACTCGATAAAAATCGGCTACTCGGTCCGACGGGATCGAAGGGAATTTCAATGCGCGCACGAATCGCCAGCTCTTCTCTGACCATTCCGCCTCGTGACTCGTCGAACGTATACGGCGCGAGAGCACGAGCGACTTTTCCAACAATTTAATCGACCGCGCAGCCGGCCTCGATTTCGTCTAATCGTCTTTTTAACACCGAACCCTAACGAATTTCGCGCATTTCGACACTAATTAGTATGCACTGACCCGAGCGCGTGAAAGGATATCTGAGCTGAGTCGAGGACACGTTCGTCAGTGAGTCAGAACAATGACACGGCCAGGACAAAGTTGCCATTTTTACTGTTCGCTCGCGATCGTGACCTTTCCTGTTACGCACTCTGCAGTTGGAATTAGGGAGATGATTTCAGTGCGCACGGTCATCTACCGTGCCCTCGCGAATTTCCGGTCCCACCCAGTAATGCCAATTGACACGGAATACGATTTAATCTCGAACATATCGACGCCGATGAATTTCTTCTGCAATTGATATTCGACGAGAGTGACGGCGCGCTCTAATGTATCCTGATTTGACGATTCAATTTGGCAAACGGACGATCTCGACCTCGGTCAACAGGGCAGAGACTTGACGTGTGGTCGAATTCGGTTAACCGGTCGGTGCCCTGGAACACTTTAGGGACTGTCCTGCTCTCGTGCCGACGAAAATAAAGGCAGTCCAGTTCGCAGTAGTTTAGTGAGCCTGCACCATTGGCCTAGTTCCGGTAATAACGTAGGCATATACCTACTTCCAGTCGGTTTGTGACTCAACGGAATTGTCACTGACAGGCAACCGGTCGGTGACCCGTCCGTCTCTTTCTCGCCCACCACTTTTCTTTCTCATCCTCTCTTTCTCCCGTGGAACGCTTATATATCCGTCTGGTCGTCCCTGTCTTTTCCAGGGCACCCTTTCTCGTCTCATGCGCGGCTAGCACGCAAACGAGGTAACCCGCAACAACGCGCTCGATATTCTCTTGCCGAGTTCTCCGCCAAATAATCCGTAACCGGTAACAGGTTGCTCGGGCCACTTTATTAAAGTGAGTAATGCGCCTTATGGGCCGTTCCATATTACGTCGCCACATAACGGGTGATCCCGAGGCATGCGAGAAGACGAATGAACTCGCTCGGATAGTAAACTCGGAATTATATTAATCGTAAGTAGCCGGCGTTCGGTGACCATCGCGAGCCACCCCTGTACGCGAAGCCAGCCATATTAGGGCACGTTCTCAAAGGTGGCCGCGTCTCGTTACGCGCGCTTAATAAGAGGGAGGGTATACTCACATGCGTCGACGTAGCCTGGATCGGCAGGAAATGGCCGGGGAACGGCACGGAACAGCATGGAACGGCGTCAGGCAGCTTCTCCCTGGGAAAACAAGAGTACCGTAAGGAACTGCCATGCCGGCGGAATTAAGTACAATCGCGCGTAACATTATACAGCGAATTAGAGACGTCGCTGGCGGCAGCGCATCAGTGCAAAATTTACTGTTTGCGCCTCCTGACATGTGTACTTTTCTCGGCTTAGACGGTACTAGCGCTATCGCTAATCTAACACTTACGTCTTGTTTAAGTACTTCAAGCACAATATCAGCAATAATATCTGTATCATACGAGTCGTGTTGCACATTTTCAATGCGGTGGCTCTAAAATTGTTAAACGTACATTATCTATTTATCCTCGGTTGCGTCATGTTCGTTACACAGTGAGCAGAAAGAAGTTCAAGTATTGCATAATAATTCCGTCGAGGAAATGATGTGAAGAAGAAACCTAAACTCGTTCCGCGTACAGTCGTCCTTGGAAGAACCGAAAACGTTGAAACACGAACAATATCCGTCTCGGCCGGTGCGTTGCACGCTTCGTATGACAAGGCGACGAGGTCGTCGGTCATCCTTTTAGCTAACGAGCATCCTAGAGTACGTACAAAGTCATGTTTAAGTCATGACAACAGGGCGTTTTTTGCCGCATTGACCATTCCATCGTGATATTCCTATGAGGTCATCCGGCCGAATAAATCCGAAGCTGAAAAACCGGTTCGATCGAGAATTAAAGACGGATCTAATGTTCCCTTCTAATGACGTATCGACTCTTGCCTCTTGCCGACTACCTTGGCGGAAGGCACTTTGCTCGTTTGTCGCATGCGGTTTTGACGTGATGAAGTGTCTCGAGTGGATAACGGCTCGGTTTGGACCCTCGATGCTCATGGGCACCACCACTCCAATGTCCATGCGGTGAAACATGTCGAACATTAAACTCCTTACCACCACGCTTTACGGTATATTCTTTTTTACGGTGCTTTTTGCCGTTCGAATCTTGACGCAGGAATCTCCGTTATCAGTCTTCCGCTTGACGTTCGCGCATTTTGATACACTCTCTGCTACATAATCATCATACTTTGTCCACGTACAAGGACAATTTTAATTAATACTCGTTTAAGGGTTAAAAGTGACAGTACTCACAGTGACGGCCCATATGTGACCGGCATGGCAAGCAATATGCTCTTCCGACTGTTCTCTCCGATCGGCCGATTACCTACCCGGTATATTCCTGGCTCCGTCGCCGGTACAACGACGATAAATTACGCGTGGCAATGGATTGCGAGGAGAGCATGTACGCGCATGTACCTACGAGCCGTACAAACGGATAAAACGTGTCCCGGGTTATCGAGAGAAGCCGGTGTACGCGAATCGGCGTCGCGGCTCCGTCGTTTGTCCGATCTTATACCGGGTGACTGACTAATTCCAGACCCCCGAGACACTCCCTACGGCAGCTCGCGTCGGCCCGGCTAAACGCTCGTTTCGAGCGTGAATTAATCTCCATCGGTAATCGGGTTGTCGTAACGGTAAATTTTCCTAGCCGGCACCATACCCGTCTCGCGTTCATCGATGTCTTCGATTCGTAATTAGTACGCCGTGTGGATGGCACCGTGTCAATGGAAGGGGTTCTCCCTCTCAACCGTTACAGGCTTCGAGCAACGATGCCGAGCAAAAGTGCTACGAGACGTTCGCGAAAAATCTATCATTTTGTTGCAGAGCGAGAGTACTCTGTGATTCGCTTACGATTTAGTTCGCGATAGTCGAAAATAGAACGCGACAGAGGCTGGTTTGGTCACGGACGGTTACGTAAATTTCCAATTAGCCCATTGCCAAGAGTTTTTCTCGCTACTCTCCCGCAGATAATCGTGCGAAAATTCCGACAACAATCGTCGGAAGTCACGGTTAGGATATGGGTGCCCGAAGATCGATAGCAATTTGCAAGTGACTCCGCTCGCGAGCGGGGATAGCCCGTGCGTCATAGTTCCGCTCCATTTTCGGAGTGCCCGCGGCTGATTCTTTCATATTTTCAAACGAAAAAACGTCACGTCTCCGAAGTCAAAGTGTGATCACTCTTCTGACATCGAGAATTCTTTCTACACACAGGGGCTCAAACTTCGTCGAAGTCCCGGCCAAAGTAATCGACCTGCAATCCGTACGGCATATGTTCTAATCATTCGACACGATGCTCTCGATAATAAACGATGCGCGCTCGTGACAATACAGCATACAAAGAGAAAACGAAGAGAGAAGAGAGAGAAAGAGAGCCATTCGTCTTTGCCGAAGGGGATGATCTCGTTCCACTCTTCACCCCCATTGCACACTCGAATGGAAGAGAGTAAAAAGAAAGAGTCGCTTAACGAGCGCGACACGGTACACGATCGTTAATCGTCCGACGTTCCATTCGACGCCGCACACATGCAGACGTACTCGTACGTGCGGCGCAAAAGTCGCTCAACCATGAAGAATGAACTCTCCGCGTAGAGCAGTCCGTGGCGGTACTATCTATCCATCCCACGGCGCAGCACCATGGTGCGCCACCATGGCGAAGCCACGAGCGTCGTTGCGCGTGACGGCCGTTCCAAGATTAATAACGTCGAACCCACCTACTCTTGCCCGGTGGTAGTCGTCCCCGATACGAAACGAATAGTCCGAACTATCTCTCTTCGCCACCTACCAAAGACCCCTTCGCCATCGACAATTCCTGGCACCACCTTCGCTGCGCACACAATCGACGGGAAGAGGAAAAAGATGGAGGAGTGCGAGGGGGGTAGGGGTTGAAAGAGGAAGATCGTAAGGAGTAGGAGGGACGGAAACGGCGCGCTGGAACAGAGCCTTACTTTGATGAAGACCATTTGCGGAGGCTCGTAATAAGATAGTAACAGAGTGAACGCTCCTCCTCGGACGCTCTATCTCGAAGACCGTCGGAAGAACGTTCGGCTTCGTTTCCTATCCTTGTCTCATCACGGTCTGGTGTATTCTCCGTATCGCCTCGTCCTCTTCGCGCTCTGCTGTCTGCTCTCCTCTGCCATTTCATTTTCTCCGTCTCTCATACGTGTCTATCCACTTTTTTCGCTTCTCTTCCACCGGCTCACCCGCACGCGTCTGCAGTCTCCTTCTCTCCCTCGCGAGTTTTCTTCCATTTCGTTTCGTTTCGTTTCGCTACATTTTCTTTCCGCTCCTCGCTAGACTGCGTCCAGCTGACGGTGCTCTGAGCACGCAGCCGTCTGGCACTATGTAGCACTCTGCTTCATACCGGCATGAAGAAATATTGAAACGAAACTTTGCTAATCCCGAGCGCCTCCGGGGAAGTGTACCTAGGGCTGGAATGAAAACGGGGAGTTTCCGCTTAGGCGCGAACTTTCTGGTCCCTCGTTATCGGGAATTCTTCGAAACTGCAGTAATAATCATCGGAACCCGACCGATTAACTATTTAACTAAGTACGTCCAATCCGAAAGCGGTCGTTCGTCGCAGGAACGCCTGTCGAACAATACAGTGCGCCATAGCCTTGCACCGCCATCTAACGACCCAGGATCTCGTGGGTGTTCGACTGTGCGATTATCGTCGTCTCAAGGTTGACGTGTACAGCGTCGACAGGTTCTGTCGTCGTCTGTCGCTACCTTGAAGGTGGGCCCTGCCAAAGTGGCGAGGCGGCAGAAGTCGGCTTACGAAGATGGTATCTCGTCGGTACACGGGGTAAGACAGCTACTCTGGGTGGCTCTTCGTGTCTCAGAAGGCGAGCATCCGGTTCGCGATCGGCATTATTTCTCGCGCGGCATGAGGAGGCCGATCTTTACCGGTATAAGCCCGGTTGCCACAACGAAGATCAGCTCGCCTCGCTCTTTCTCCCTCTCGGTCTCTCCTGTACGTCTGTGTCCATGTGCTATTTATAGGGGGACGCAGGGGTGGCCCTGCACCTGGGCCACGGGGACAACGGTGTCCCGCTGTGTGGCTCGTGCACGATCCCGGCCCCGTTCTTCTCGTTTTCTTTATTCCTCGCCGACCCAACACCGCACGAACCGAACTACGGTGAAACCGTAGCTCGACTGGCGTGAATTATTCGGCGCTTCGGATCAGCCGGATGCAAACTGACGCTCGTTTCTCGTCCCGCGTCCCGGTTAGTTTTACATCTCATATAAGAGTACTCGTAGTGCAACCGTGTCACTGTGTACCCCTCGCGTACACTCGGGTCATCTCTATTTTTAAACTACATGTTCGCGGTTTCCTCTACGTGCAACTATCGCGTATTTGACGAAATCGTACGTGCGGTCGGTGTTAAGCTGAGGATAAATTTGCCACGGAACAACTGGCTCTTTCTTTGACCCACTCACGGTTAACGTGACCGTTGCAAAAGTTAGCGGTTAGGAGAACTCGAGTGGAGGAGTCACGTTCAGTTCTACGGAATTGCGTGTACATTCGTCGTCATTACTTCCCAGGAGCACGAACCGCTTCCAGCTATCGTCCTGTACTTCCTTATACTGGTTTCCTAGTCGGGACGTCGATGTCGGTCCGATCTGAAAACCGTGCACAAGAAGACCGGCTGTCGCGACTCGGTAAGGGATCGTGCACGTTACCTCGGTAAAGGTCGATACAGGTGCGCATTCCTCTTCTCGGAGTTCAGGATCACCGTTTCTTTTGACCCTCCCCCCATACTCTCGATATCCAATCATTATGGTTCCTTCAGCTCGGCCTTACGAAGAAACGACAGTGACGAGTTTTCTACGCTCCCCGCTGTATCAACCCATGCGGCCTTTTAATTCGCCTCTCAGACTGCAGCGTCGCATGCTTCGGTAGAATCTTCGAATGGCAGGGAAATTGTTTGCGGAGCCCGATTCAGCCAGCATCAGTTTGTGCAAACACATGGCTATCCCGGCACAATAGGGTTTCTCAGAAGGTGCGCTGTGTCGAAATCGACAGGACGAAACAAAGAGTCGTGATAACGTGATATTCGATACGATCGTCGCGTCCCGAGGCTATCCCCTTTCGAACGGCCTTCGAAGCTTCGAGGGGATGTCGGTAGATGAGATGTTCCCATGGCGCGGGAGTCCTGTTTACCCTCGTCGATTCTTCACTAAGTGGCACGGTACCTCCAAGTTAAAGGACTCTGTGTTCCTTTGGAGGAGAACACGCTCTCGCCGCAGAGGGCGACCACGCCCAAAGTAAACGCAGTGTTTCAAGGTTTCCGTGTAAACGCAGGGCAAACAGCGCCACCCGCACGAATGCATGAACTTCGAGGGTTTTCCCTGACGTGTAAACACGGAGGCCAAGAAGGGGATGTGGTGAGCTGCGAGAGAAACTCCGAACTACTCCCACGCAAGATGCCTCCCATGGTACGCGCGAGTAAGGAGACACGCTGTTATGACTGCTATTATTATTGTAATTACTCCCCGGCAAGGTACACCCGACGCGCACCACCGTATTTGCATGGGATTCCGCGTTCTTGCTGTACGTGCCCACGTAAGCGGCAGAGAATTGAGTTTCGACGGTGCCTGGAAGCCACGCACTCGCCTCCACAAAATTATTTGCACAAGACGACGCGGAATTTCAGTTGACAGACGAGGCCGTGCGGTTTGCATGATTTCCAATTCACCTGACTTGCCGTTTACGGCGCGAGGCTCTAATGCACGACGAACGAAGCGCGAAGTTATTCGCGCATTGCTACGGAAAAGTTTCGATAGCCGAGATACGATTGTACGGTCATAATTTCGGATGCGGTTTATGGGAATAGAGAGGGACGATTATTTGAGCTCTAACGTCTCGTCTATTGATATAAATCTATCAGTCGAAGATCGTTGTATCTATCGGGATGTTTCTTGACAGATTATTGCCGATAACTATCCAATCCCGGATAAAAAGGTTCACGTTACATCAGCCCTTTCCACGGAGAGCCTGAGATATCTAACGCATAAATCAAGGAAATACGAGGCAGACAATTTCCGCGTTTCGATCCTGATGCACGGCCGAGAGTCCGCAAATATTTGCAACACGTAGGTATTACTTACTTAGGCTCATCTGCTTCTTCTACCCCCCTACCCCGCCACCGCCTCATCTCCTGTTCTTCTTCGTCTTCTGCGTCCGCCTTCCTCCGTCGAGAGAAGTCCGCGAGGCGTTAAGAGACTCTCGAGTTTCCACGCTGCAATTCTCTGTACGCGGAATGACCAATTGACATTCCGGATTCAACGGATGGCTCGCGTGCCTCGCACGCAGCTCTTTTTCCAAAAAGTCGTTCACGTTGGCATTTGTCACACTTTGCCTTCGGGACATAGGTGCAATTCTACCTCCTTACGCGCTTACGTATGCTCGTCCGTCAGCGCGTTCGCTTGCAAGTCGCAGCGTGCAGAGTCCACGTTCACGCATATATCGGCGGCGATATCTTGGAAATATCTCGACGTTGCCAATCGATCCGTGAAATCCGTCGTTTGTCAGAGCGACGGATCGACGATCAACGCGTTTAAAAATGTCTCATCCTCGAGGCCTATTCTCACGATGCTCGATCGTTGGCGAGGACCAATGGAAAGCCGGCATCGGCACCTCGTGGACGCTTTCAGATGACTAAGAGCCACCGGTACCGCTACTTTACATAATAATTAATTACCGGTGCTCCTTGTAACGGGCAATTTCCGGCGCTGCCTCTCTCGAGATCGCGTCTTCTTGGGCAAGAGCGGCGAAGGTGCCCACTGTGTAAAGCACAGGATAAGCTCGGCCCGACTGCGTTTTATTGCTGGCAGGAAGAAGGAAGATATATCTCTTCGGTTAGCGGAAAAATAAACGACCGCTGCATCGATGTTTCCTTCGTGCCTTCGATTAGATTGCGACGCGAAGCTCGGGTGCGTCGGTGGAGGAAGTTGAAGAACCGATGGAATTTCTAACGGAAGTGCATGCGCGGCTTATACGACTTTTCGATCGAGCTGGATGAAGTTCAAGGCGGTATAATAATTTTGTGAAACGACAGTAACGTTGAAGCGGATGAAGAAGTCCGAAAATTATGCACGATGTTCGAAGTCTTTTTTGCTGCGACGCAGAACAGATCCGATGTAGCAGATTACTTCTTAAATATGCACGCACTCGTCGATTGATTGCACTCATTATTTCCCTACATCGCGATATCCCAGCGAGGTATAATATTACGGGCGACCGGAAAGGAGGGGCCGAGACAAAATTCCTAATCGAGAGGACCGCGAAGGAATTTTCGATCAGACACCTTAAATCATTGAGCGAGGGTGGGGGTGGGGCGAACCGGGGAAGAGGACGCTTCCAAGAAACTATCGATACACCGGGACCCGGTGCCCATTATCGCGCAGCTCGTCCTGAATTATGCACCTCACCAACCAAGATTTTGCCCGGCGATGGTGGCTCGTTGAGGGAAGGGGGCGGGCGTAATTGATGGTCTTTAATGGGCTGAAGATTACAGTTTGCCGTGTTTTAATTACCGCGATTGCGATACACCTTCCTGTTATTACAACGCTCCGATGCGCGAATGGGCACGAATCGATGCTCCTCTGTGCACCGAACTTCCCGATTTCCGAGTCGATCAACGTTCGCCCCGCTCGTCGTCTCGTGAGAGACTGATCGCCATCGATCTCGCGCGAAATCTCACCGAAAATCTCCCCCGAACCCGTTCCGTCCTCCTATACCACCGCATACCTTCACGACATCTCAGTGCTCCTATTCCATGGCTTCCCTATCCATGGTTTATTGGATAACAATGATCCTCCGCTATGCGGAGCAATTCCTCGAGTAGAAATGCGGTCGGGGGCAGCGACCAGTGAAATGACTCGGTAAATCTCTTGCCCGGTATTCTAACGATCTTCACGGAAATGGAACAACGCTCAAAAGAGGCATGCCCGCGAGCGCGAGCGCGTGCGCGTGCGCGTGGAAAATGCACGGGAAGGACAGACGAGAGAGGAGAGGAGAGGCGAGAAGGCACGTCATGCCCGGACAGAAGGACCACTTATCGATTATCCGTGAAGAAGTCGTTGCATTCCCGAGGCACCCTTCGTCTGTTTACACGAGGCGCGGCACTTCTCGCCGGAAACTCACGGCAGCTACGTGAGTTTGCCCTCAGCTACCTCCTTCCAACGATCGCCGACGCTAGAGGAAGACGGAATATCGCGGCAAAAGGGGCCACCGTGGAAAAAGGCTCTCGTCAAACAAAAAGCGTCCCTCGCTTTTATTACTTCTCTAAACTCTCCTGGCCGACGTAAACGTCGGCGGATGCGAGCGGATAAAGCGTCCACGATGGTAATCAACGCGCGGCGAGAGTGTGAGAGCGGGCGAAAAAGCGAGACGGGGAAGAACGCGGAGCAGTCGGAGAGAGACAAAGAGAGAGAATGAGGCGGATTAAGAGAAGGAAAAGGGAGAATCGGAGTCGGAGAAGCGTACGCGGTGCAGCAACGGGGAAAGGGAGAAAGCTCGTCCCATTAGCGGAAAAAGAAGGCGAGCGTGAAAAGTGCGTGGAGAATGGACACAAGAATGGCAATCGACTTCCGCGACTGTTCCCGTGATTCCGCTGTGAGAATGAAAGGACGATCGATATAAGGGAGTAGGGAGGCGAGAGCAATATCTTGTGCTACGCGCTTACGGAATCTCAGTTCTCAGTGTGAGAAAGAGAGTATCGCGACGGCAACGCGGCGACGGTAATGCATGGCTGTGACAAATGGTGACAAGTGAAAAAAGAGGAGAGACGAAGATTGAAGGTATGACGGTAAGGGCGTAAAAATGAGAAGGGAGAATGAGGGAGATGCGTATCTCTCGGGGCTCTGTACTCTGTGGGCACCCGGCACGATGCGATCTTTCGACGAGATATTATGATACCGGGAGAATCACCGCATCTTGCGGTAATACGCGTTATTACGTGCTGCCGAGCGATCGAACGGCTCGATCGACAACGAGGGGACGTTTCAATCGCGAGAAGAACCGGTGGAGATGGGGGATGCATCGCGAAAACCTCGTCGGGTTCTCGAGTTTCTCATACCGCGACTGAACGATCGCGGTCGGTGCCGATAATACAATAGGGAAATGGTTACCGTGAACGTTGATAATGTTATTGAATCGAATAACTTCTTACAGAAATTTGCTCTACATCTCCTTGTCGATGCAGGTGCAAACCCGTAAGGCTTCGAAAAAGAAAATACTATAATTGTCAGGAACAACAGGACGCTAGAGGTGTTGAGGAATTCAAGTGTATACGAAGTCAGCAATGAGCTATTAGCCATTGAGGCACGCCGGGCACTCGTTTAACCAGAAAAGAACCTCATCAATTTTCAACATCGATCCGTAGCTCGATCAACTAATGACTCGCATTAAGGCTCATTTTACTGTGGATGAAAGAACGCGCAGCTAAATAGTTGGAAAGTCATCGCCGGCGAGTCCCGCGACGATCCTCCTCAATCATTATCCTTCGCGGCTCGCGGTCTATTAACGAGGCCGTTTCGTGCCCTGTGACGAATTACTCGCATCCTCCGCGAAGATTTATGGCCCCGATCGGCGACGACGCCCAACAATTTTTTCGAGATCGCACGATAGGCCAAGATTTGGCGAACGGCTAATAAGGCCGACGGGGTTAGGCGAGGCGGGAATCCAGGAAAACACGAGAAGTCAGGAGGTTTATCCTCGACCCCACGTAATTCCAGCACAGGTAGGTCTATAAATAGAGAGCGTGTACGTGTTGCCGACCTGTTGCTCGAGCACCCTCGTGTGAACGCCGAGGCCCTGAGTAATCGAACCCCGTTGTTCCGAGCGCCTTCCAGCGGTGCCGCCTCACGTTCCATCGTTCGTGCCCAAAAGCACTCGCCGCTCGGAGAGGTCATTAGGCGTAATGAATACCCGATAGCCCCTTAACCCTCAATATAATCGCCCGAAGCGGCTCTGCGCGCCACGGCCTCTCTCAATCCGCCTCGTCCATCCTCCTCGCGTCGATCCCCCGCATTCTAATCGATGCGAAACACTTCGAAAGCAATTTTCGCCGACGCTGCGTTTAGAATCCCCTTTGCAGAAATCTCCTGGCTCCGCGGCATCCGGTGGTACCGATGCATCGCGGTATCACTTTATAATCGTGCCTCCTTCGAGGGTGCTCGTTTCGCCGAGGTGATGATTTTTTCCGCCGAAGAAAATAAGCGTCGGTAAAACGTATTAGAGAATAGCGGCACGTGACGTTGCGAGGAGGAAGAGAGATGCGCGTTTCAACGGTGACAATTAGTAGGTGCAAGAGTTCAGGCGGCACCGACTCCTCTTCGCGTACAGAAGCCCGCTCGCGCGCGCGCGCGCGCGCTCGCGTTGGCGGGTGTACTCGAGACTCCTTGTCCTCCGATCGTTTGAACCAAGGGCCGAAGAGTGTTCCCCGAGGAGCAACGACTCCTTTCGAGTCGAGATTGCTCGCTGATGATCGCGTAACGAGCCTCTCTCGCCGTCAACCTGTCCTCAGGCCACTGGGACCAGTCTGGAACTGTTCAGTAACTGGCACGCGGAAGTCACCTTTAGGGGTGAGAGGGACGAGAGGGCTTCCCCCGCGGGCCAAACTCAGTGTGTGCGACTGCACGTTGCCTGACTCGCAAGTCGATTGGCAAAAAGAACCGGGGAGAGAAAGGGTAGAAACGAGATAGAGACAAAGCGCCCACGACGCCGGCAAAAGGAAGGACAGAAGGTGAGAGGGAGAGGAGAGAGAGAGAGAGAGAGAGAGAGAGAGACGACGACGAGCTGCTGCTAATTGTCATAATTAACCGTGGAAGAGTTCCCAGGGTCAGGCGAGGAGGTTAGAAACATCGGTGGCTGATCCTCACGGCTAATGGTAGCAGGGTCATGGAACTTTATCGTTCGCTCTATGCAATTTGCATAACGTCATTTACCGCCTTTGCTGAGGCATTTTAGCTGGCACGTTGATCTCGTGATCCCCGACCTCCTTTGCGCCCATAATTTCAACCGCAAACTTTTTTCCACCCCCGCCGACCACTCGTGCAATGCCACCGGGGACTTGGCCTTGTTATTAGATACGATTCGACGAACATACTGGAGCGTCTCCACGAACTTGCGCACTTTGGCACTTTCCCACAGTCATTCATGCGGCATGCTCCTTCCACCAGGATCTCCGATAAGAGATCTATATACGGGTTATTTATGTACAGTGCGCGGCGGAGAGCATACGCTTAACTTATCGGATCCTCTATTTTTCATTTTATTGACCCCCTTGTACGTCGTGCGGCCTGAGAAGTTAAAAAGACGTCTATCCTTCGGACTAGCCACTTCTAACGATCACTTGAAATTCGCAAGAAGTAAAAAGAGAGTAAATGCGAATCGTGTGTGGAACCACGTGAATGATTGACCCGCGTTCCGAAGGACACAATACCGGGCATACATCTCGTAGTTACATCCTGTTCGCCGACGACGTGGCGCTCGGAGATCGTCCGAGTCCAACTCCGACGCTGTCAATTATCGGTCTTTTAGTCGTTGAATCGTGCGTAACTCACGAAGGAAGATGAAGCGTCACGTCGACAGCTCGACGAGCATCGGATTCCCCCATTTGCGGGAGACAGACAGGCCCGTTACTCATTCGTCGATCTCTCTTCGGGGTACCACCGTGACGGAAGTAAGCGTTTCCCCGCGTCACTTTTGCGTCAGGCATGACGGGCCTCCTCCTCGAACGCCGCCCACTCGTGCGGGTAATTACTATTATGCCGCGGTTCTTAACGAGCACGAGGTAATTACGAATCGCGAAATTGGAAGATCCCGGTTAAGGATCGAACGAGGGCCTGTGAAAAACATGAAACGCGAATTCACGCTCTAAGGTCGAGTTTCTCGGTAATTTGATTTAACGTTTCGAGAGGGGTTGAAAAGGTATCATCAGCGAACGGAACGTGAAGTGTCGGAGAGACAATTGATTTGGGTCGTGCCATGTGCGCGTAGAATTTATGAAACCTCGCAGTCCAGCGGACAAGGACGTGAATCACGAAACACATCAGCCATTTTTGGATGCGGCAGATTGCGGCTATCAGCGTGTTAAATGGAGATGAATTATATATTCGCTTGATTGACTGAAATGAATCAGCATGCGAGATTAATGAATTTGCCGCAGCGCTCAATCTGTCAAGAGCGGAACGCGGAGCCGGGTTGTCCACCCACTGCAAACGGCGATAGGATTATCCTATTAGCGCGGCCGTTGACGAGATTATCAGAGTTCTTTCGGCGTGCGGCAGCGCCGCTATTTCCCCCGACAGTCGGCCCCCCATTAGATCCCATTACATCTCTCGCGATTTCTCGATCGGCATGTAACAGATCCGTAGGAAAGGCGAGCACGCACACGTCGCGGGAGCGGGTTGAGCCGAGCATTCGCGATTTGCATAAATACGCAGCGAGAAACGCGTAATCGAATTAACTGCGACGCGCCCCAATGTCCCGATTCAGCCTGCTAGCGTGCACTCGCGAGCTCGCCGCATCGTTTATTCAGATCTCCATGCGATCCGGATCTTCTCTCAATCTCGCGACGTGTCTGATCCCCGACGTCGAAGTCGAACGTGTCGCGAGCGTGACGAGTCTCTCCTCTCCCTCGATCGTCTCTCGTCACCGGTCACATCTACTCTTTATACTCTTCCACTCTGCTCCTAGAAGTAGACAGAACCGGACGGTACGAACTTCGCCCACGGTCTCCTTACCGGCGGGATGTAAGGAGTTTGTTCCCAGGTGAAGGTAATCATATTCCGCGTTCCACGGTAATGGTGAACGAACACGGCCTCCGGGCTGTAACGGAACCTTTGGCATCGGCCACCCCGTTCTACTGTACCTGTGGATGCATCTACCTGCGCGTACGTGTGCACACGTACACGCGCCCGTACAATTCACTTACGCGCGCGTGCATCGGCGCACGTTTTCCTCTTGTACGTAACCGTGTGTAGTGTGTAGCTCGACGTGTATTCGACGCTCGCTGCCCAAACGCCCCGTGTTCGCGCGCAATTATCGCGCGGACCAGCCGTTATCGGCGAAGAAAGGCTTTTTCCGAAGATCGTTATCGCTGTCGCCCTGCCGACTAATCGCTGACATCGGCTCGCCTCTGAACTCGATCCCGCGGTGCCGCGGTTCGCACGTGCAATGATGCACGACGCTATTTATCCCTGTAATCGTCGACGCTTGCCTGTAATCGCTATTATTTTAATCACGCGCCAAGCAATTACCTCTGTCCGCGATAAGAAGGGACTTTTGTGCGGAGTGCGGAGTCAACAAAATTGAGTTGCAGTTTCCTCGTAATGATAGCTTCGCGCGACATGTAGATGCTCGCGTACCCTCGACAACACGTGTACCCGGTGTTCGAACCGTCACATTATGACCGCGTCACGCTGCCAGGAACTTTTTGCGATCGTGAGTGTATTATGAATTTCTGCTCGCTTCTTCATGGCGCCAATGATTCACGCACAACTCGCGATATTTCTCACTCCTCCAGGAGATTGGTCGTAAGTGATCTTCGGGACATTATTCGAATAGTAAAGTAAATTCACGCTGGATTGTTTTACCGGGAAGAAAGTGAAGAAGTTACGACCGTGTCGAACGTAGAGTGTGTTCAGTTAAAGCAACCACCTGGCGCTCTAAGCCTTATCACATATTAGGTACATATGGAAGTACAAACAACTGGAAAATGGTACACTAAATTGTAACGCGGCGGAAGAACTCCGCGTGAATAGAATTTTTCAATTGCGTAGGTCGAGTTCGGCTGAATTGAGACGTGATTCGATACTGCCGAAAGCCGGAACGGTCACCGCTAAACCCCGCCAGGGACAATATGATCGTTCACAAGGCAGAACGCCCGCTGAACGGGTCGATGTGCTTTTACGTCGTGACGGGACCGTATCGAGAGCGCAAGTGAAATTAGTCGCGGTTCGACGATCGCGGCTACGACCCGGTCCTGCGAGCAAGATGGAAAGTAATGCGAGTTTAAAACGATTCAGGGTAGATCGGGCAAACAGGGACTGAGAAAATGAGAGAAAGAGATCGGGGCCAAAGGTGGGATGAGGGGAGAGGGGTGGCGATAGGGCGACCGATACGAGTTGCATTTCCATTGAGAACGCGTTACAGCGGGTGTGTCGTTTCTGGGTTGTCATCAGTTGGCCGTTTACGCCACATGTGTACGTGCGCATACGTGTGGACAGGCGTTCCGTGAGACACGCACGATCAGGAACGTGATACGAGAGCAACGAGCCTGTATTCCCCGCGGCTGCTTGCAAGTGGATACGCTCGATCAAGGTCCGTCACACGCGTTCTATTAATATTGCAAAATGGTCATTGTCCCGATCGCTCTCCTCGCCTCTGGTAATAATAGTCGACGTTTCATTAAGTCTACTCGTGAATTAACCTGTTCCAAGTGTGACGTCTGCCTTCTAATGCCGGACGCGTCTCTGAATGCTAATGCTCGGACAAGATCGTTATCCTCAAAGGAACAAGGTGTTTCCAGAAAAATCGACAAGTCGCGATCTCCGATTTGGCGATCCGCTCCTGTGAGCGCACCGTTGATCGGCACACAGCCGCATCGACGATGTACGCCCGTACCCATTCACCGAATTCCCCTGTTCAATGGGCCGTACCGTGAATACCGAATGACGTAAGGCCTGCGCGCTGCTTTGAGCAGTGTCCACAGGGTCCGCGATGCTCGGCGTGAAGCCGATGCGTCTCTTCTTGCGTCTCGTTCACCCTTGGCGGAACTTTGCCTCGGGACAGAAACACCCCGCGAGCACGAACGGCGAGATTCATTACGATACGTGCAGGATGTAACTCACGCGGGGCGGCACGCATAAAACGTGCAACGAGTTCGTTAACGAGCGACGAGCACGAAGGCGCTTAGGTGTCGCACGGGTCGCCAACGCCATCGCCATTGCTTCCCTCCGGTCACAATGAGCATGAAGGTGGACGAAGTAGGAGGAGGAGAGAACACCGGCTTGACGACGAAAAAGACGAGCTCGTGGATGAGAGTGAGAGACTGCCCACGCTCTTTCATCTCGCGCTGCCTTTGTATTAGGCCGCTGTCACGACCGGTATGCGCCGACTTTGCCAGAGTATTTCCTCTCCGCCCCCTTCCTATCGGCATCTCTCTTCTCCATGCCTCCCCCGTTACGTTTTTACCCTCGCTCATTCCACATTTTCACCAGCGCGACTATTCTTTTTCGAACATTCAACCGTACCAATTGGCGTTAATGGTGTCCCCGACTCCTCATACCGAATTGCCCGGCAATTTTCGCTATCGGAAACGACGAATTTACCACGGCACGTGGTAGGTATATCAATGGCACGGTCAAGAGCCCGTTCACTTACGCTGATTTCGAAACGCGATCGCGTGCCGAAGTGTGAACGTGCCTTAAACGCTGAAAGTCGACGGCGGGTGCCGTGCGAATAGGGGCGCGCATTCCCACGCACCCACGCCTCGTAAACTCGCGCGCCACGTAGGCAGACGAATTGTATTTAACAGCGTCACTTCTCGCGCCCGAGGCTCGTGACTCGCGACCGCGAAACGGCTTAACGCACGACATCATTTTCATGTCTCAACTAGGCATGCGAACGACGCACGTATTTTCACGTGCCAACGACGAGATGTTACCTCGTACACCGAGTGCAACGTGCACGCATACAGGTGTCGCGCAGGTAGAACACGATACGCGTGTGGTCACATACGGATTCGCGAGAAATGCTCGGTCAAAGTGCGAAGGCATGCGATTGGCTTGTCTCCAAACTCAGCTACCGCACGTCCACCTGTCAGAGCAGGTTGACAGTTACAGTAGAATGCCACGTGACAGGATAAACGCAGCCTTCGGCATTCATCGGTGCGCGAAGATAGATAAGCGTGCACTTCGTTACACATTGCGGGTGCGCGCGTGCGTGGCACAATGCTAATGCCGGGGAATGCGGGAGAAAGAGTCACGTGAC
This sequence comes from Priocnemis perturbator, assembly GCA_963942575.1. Classification (NCBI taxonomy): domain Eukaryota; kingdom Metazoa; phylum Arthropoda; class Insecta; order Hymenoptera; family Pompilidae; genus Priocnemis; species Priocnemis perturbator. Next base: position 13,848,032 of record OZ012653.1, read on the forward strand.
GAATGGTAACACCTTATCCTCAGGGAAGTCACGTAATCGACTCTTTCGAAAATAGACAAAACATCCGACCAGTCGCCGGCGATATTTACGAGAATCTTAGGAAGGGATCCAGGAGTGTTCAATGGTACACAAGCATTATCGAAACTTGTCGCACCGCTTTCACTATTAAGTCGAAAGAAACCTAATGTGTATAACGAACAAATAAATAATTAATAATTCCTTTCTGTTACAGGGGACGGAAAAAGAGTGCCGACATGTCGGCGTTGAGTACCGGGCTGTGCAGGCCCGGAATTATCCTCCACCTGTTTTTCATCCTGCTGGCAACACAATTCACGTATTCTGGTGAGTACTTTGAGCGAAAACCCCTATCGGCCTTTTGCCGACTACAGCGCGCACTCCCGTGAATCCTCGTCTCTATTTCTTTCGTCTTGCCTCAATACCTCGGACACGCTTGAACCGTCAGCGTTGAACGAAATGTGAGTCGTTTATTTCGCGGCTTCACCGACGCACGGAAGCTTGAAGCAGATGGTCCGAGAACCATTTTCCATGGATGAAAGTGCTGTCGATTCGTCCGCTGTCGATTTCTTTCCCATCCGCAAATACGCAGAACTTTTCTGCACTTTATCAACCGGGCGCGGGCGCGGGCGCGGGCGCCTACAATCGTTACCTTACCGTGGATTCACAGCGACGCTTTTCGCGATACGGTAATGTCGTGCAGATTCTTTTGACATTCATGTCTTTCAGTCGCGAAATTAGTTGTTCACTCTGAGCGCGCATATTCGTAGAAAGTACGGCTGCGCTATCCGTCGTCCATTCTCGGAAACGACATAATGAAGCAGCGGCGGCGGTCACGGCCTGACCGCCGCTTCAATAGAAACGTCGCGGAGCCGAGGAGCGAAATTAATTTCCGAAAATCGTACTATGAGACATCTCTTTGCCTTGGCCGGGCGGCCGTCTGGCACGGAGCAGACGAAAAATGTCTGAATGAGGCAGCCACGTTCCGTCAGGACGTCGAACCTCCAGTCTCTCGCCTCATAATGCTCACCTCTGGCACCAGCCGCGTCAGGAGACCCCAAGGTGCTTTCCCATGGACCCAGCGCACCATATTCGTTCCCCGACACGTCCTGCCTCTCAGCGTTGTCTTCGTTCTCTTCACTGCCGAGTCTCGCTCTTCGCGGTATCACATAAACCTCTTCCGTTTACGTCGATCCGGTTTTCTGGAGTTCGAGGACCTGCTCGTCTTCCTGCGAGTGCGAGCGTTCGCAGATCATCGATCGTGCACTATCGTCCGTACAAGATTGATCGATTGGCTTCGTCGGAAATCATTCACGGGCCAAGACCACTTTCACCCAGGCCGGGTTGCCAAGCCAAGTTGCCGGGCCGAGGTCAAGTTCGTGAGATAGCTCGCGGGGAAGCGGCAACACTCGAATTTTAACCCGCAATAAGTTTTCAGCGGAGTCAGTCAACGACCGTCGTCGTTCCAACGAACCGTGTCGCGATGAATGTCTAGCAGCCTGCCGATCACCCGCAGCAAATTGATATTACAGACGACACCGATCACGGTGAATTTCAATTTCTGCCGTCCGTCGATCGTCCGTCTCCCGTCGCTCGCCGCTAAAAACATCGGCGGCGGACGGCGGGCACCTTTTGACAGTGAAAAAATGGATTTCACGGACGAAGAATGGAAGGAAGTCCGTCGGGCGTCCGATCCGACGAGACGGACAACGATATCGAATCTCGCAATTTATCTTTGACACGGCCGTGTCCGTCGTGGTCGTCGTCGTCGTTGCGCAGGATCTAGGATTGAAAAGTCGATCCTGTTCTCGCCGCGGTTTGTACCAGACGGCAAGGAAGATCGGCGAACAAGGGTTCCTGGAAGAGCATGTTACCGCGAACACGACGACGTGCAAAAACGTTGCATCGTCAATGAAGCCTCATTGAAGATGCGTCGTTCTTGCTCCCTCTCATCGTCAATTGCCCGTCGACGCCGACGGTTCGTCGAAGAGCAGGTGCGGATAAATGGGCGGGTCTCCTTCCCCGATTGAATTCCGCGATCTTGCGCTTCCTTCCCTTCGTTTTTTTCCTCCCCCGACCCCCGACGCGATCACTACGTAATCTTATCCTATACAACCATATCACGTAGCTATTTTTTTTCATTACGCCCCACGTTCAGTATACTGATATTAATAACGTTACTTCCGGAACGGTTTCATTCTTCGAGAGTGCTCCATCGAAGCGGTCAGCGATCATCAATCAACCCTCAATCTATTTCGATTGTAAACACGCGGTTTCTTCTGCTCGATACTTTTACTCAGATGATTCGGCATTCCTCAACATCCATCGATCACCATTGTCAAGCACACACTCGCCATATATCAGATCGCTTGATTTCGGAGTTCTCGCGGAAGTGACTTAAGTGTCCGCTATTTGTCTGTGTGTACGTGCGGAAAGGAGAGAGAGAGAGAGAGAGAGAGAGAGAGAGAGAGAGAGAAAAAGATGCACGTTGCCACACAGCTGCGCGGCATAGCGGTTCCTCTACACTTGCCCGTGCATCCACATGATACCGTGAATTCTGGTCAAACCTGTAGACCCCGAAGAGCGTCGCCAGTGCTTGAGAGTAAAGATGTCACTGACCGCCGTACCTCAACCGTTGGCCACTTACGGTCCACGTTGTCGTAGCACCTGACCTCAGAGGCGTTCCATATTTATGCTTAATGTCGGCAAAGTGTCGTTATCGTTGAGGATCATCGGGCATCTCGAAGAGTGCTGCTCTCCAGCCGCTGATGCAGAGCCTCAGCTCAGGCACGAGATTCGGAATATGCACGCGGCCGGACCTCTCTCCACACTCGTAATCCCGTACAGTTATCGTCGAGTGGACGCTCGGTCCGACTTACGTAAATGTATCTCGAGAAGTTTTACACGGAAGTCGTCCTCGCGCTCCTCGTTCTTCGTTTACAAAGCCTTCTTCGATATTCTCCAAATCGCGACTTTCCTTCAAAAGTTCCATGCAGTATGCGCACACTGTTTCGTCCGTGTGTCAGGTGCATTATGTGCGATGGGGGTCGTAAATTTCTGTCTGACAACGGTTACGAAATTCGAGAGACAGGAGGCATTGACGATAAAGAAAATAAATCTAAACGTGCAAGCATCGACGAGAAGATAGGAGAAGGGCTCTTGGAGAGGTGAGAGGGTATGTAGAAAGGATCCGTTGTAACCGGTACGTCGTAAGAGGACTCCACTCTCTCATCGTCTTCTGTATGCTCTCCTCCCTCACATCTCCCTCTCCCTCTACCTCTTCTATTCTCTCTTGACTACTTACTGAGGTGGCGAGGTCAGCGGCGGTCATCCGACGAGGGTTATAACGGAGCGTGTGGGTGCAACGTCAGCGTGACACGAATTCAATAATCATATTTATCGATTACTCGGAATCCTGTGAATTCCATTAGATTCGGCATACGTCCTTGCGAACTTGTTCGATTCTCGAGAAAAGCCTGCATCTCGTATACGATTTCGAGCATCGCGAGATTTCTGCGTATCTCGAGTTCATTCAGTTTCAGCCACTCATTCGGTCACTCGCCGATTCGACTACGCGCGGGAACCTGTTTCACCGGGAGACGTAGGAAGTGGCAATGAACTCGATCCTCGCGATTGGGTGGAAATAAATTATGATTGCCCTTGAAAAACACCTCCGCCGCGACATTATTACGCCAGAACCGGTCTGCCGGCTTCTCTTTCTCTCTCCGACCGACTCGATCTTGCCGCAACCCGACGAACATTCCCGTATTCAGCGACATTGACATTGACAGTCAGTGTGTCGGAGATATCGTCGGATTCAGCTGGCCATTTAAGTCCACCGCGATTCTTAATTTGACGACGCTGTACGTGTAAATTGCGCTACAAGCGACGCGGTTGCCCGACGATCGTCGGTATCGTGAATATTACGCCAAGAGCCGAACGTAATCGACCGACTCCAATACGGAGCCATGTTCCGAGTAACAGTATCGCGAGTTAAGAGGCACGCTTTATCGCCGTTCGGTATCATCTCCATCGGTTTCCATAATTGTTCGACTCGCGCAAGCGTATCTCCGGACGATGAAATGAAATTAAATGAAATTATTCCGCGCCGCTCCTCTTCGTTTTTTCGCCTCGCTTCCCGACGACCGCGAAAACCGCGACCTTGGAAGACGCAGAGACGAGTGCAGAATTTCGTGCACGCGATACGTACGCGATAGGATACGCGAAGGTGCAGAGAGCCTGCCAGGTGTTCATCGGAGCGTGTGCGGTTGATGGTAATGAACTTTCGCGAGGCAAGGCCGCCGGGGATGATTTCATAACGCGCGCAATGCCTTCGCTCTCTGCTTCTCGCCGAACCTCGTGCCTCGTCTCTCTCCGGCTCTCTGTCGCTCGTAACATAACAGCATTCGCCGGAGTATAACGTTCCGACGTAAAAGAGAAAGAGATGCTGCGAGAAAATATCGCTGGGCAAGCAGCGCGAGGCGAGAGAAAGAGAAGCCGCTTCGAGTGGAAGAAGGAAGAAGTGAGTGAGAAGGAGAACGTGGCAGTACGTTGACTTACATAATGACTCCCTGCGACTCCTCGAGGTGTATGAGATCTTCTGTCCTCGATTAGCATCGAGGTGAGCGAAGAGCTCATAAATCTCGCCGGGAAATTCTATTTGAGGGCGAACACGTTTATTGTTTGGCGCAGGCCGGCTCTTCGCCAACGTTTATAGCCGCTTTTTAGCGTCTCTATAATTTAAAGCTCGCGCACGATGACGGCGGACGAACGGCCGGCGCGGCTTCGACTCGCGCGCCATTTGCTCTCGTGAAATTCCCGTTAATTAGCGCGTCCGCCCACCGTGTTCGGCGCGAAATCATCTCGCTCGCGCGGCGGAATTACCGAATACAGAAAAAAACGCTAATTGGCAGCCGAGCGGTATTTCGAACGGTTTTCGGCACCGCAAGCGAGTCGAGCGAATTCACATCGTCGGCGACGAGCTACAAGTTTTTCTGACATAACTCACGAATTCCCCGGACGAAACAAATCACGGATCGTCGCTGGTGCCGGTCGATCGGCGTGCTCGATCACGCCGCGATTCGCCGTTACGATCCTCGAAACACAATTCTTTTTATCCGACGCGTCGTGTAACGCCACACTGCCGAGTCAATGATTGTTCCGTTAGTCAGTTGTCGATAATTTATCGAACGTCATTGGCTCGCGAAGAGGCCAGCAGAACGATTCGCCCTGGTCTCGGGTAAAAAGCGGATCAACAGTTTTTGACTCCGCTCGCACGACCGAGTCCACTGTATGCTGGAAGGCTCGGGAAGTCGGGAAGAAAGATAATGTATCGAGTTAGCACGTACACAGACCTCTGACTGTGCAACCTCACAATTGGGCACGTCGCAAAAACGCCTTCTCTTGAATGCCTTCGTCGTTCGTTTTCGCCTCGGCACAGAGAATACGCATTATTCGGCCCTAACTGTCCGCCCGACGCGACCTATTCATCTTCGCGCAAACCGAAACGCGTCCTATTTCCTGCGCACTTCCTTTCACAAATATTCTGAAATGCCCGACAGTGGCACTCCACCGAAATTGTCCACGCCCGTTCGGCGGGAAGAAAGAACGAACGATCGAAAATATCAAGCTGCCGCGAGACGTTTATACTCGGGGTGTCTAGACGGCTAACAGACTTGTGACACATTGAGATGGATCGTAGGGCGAGACTGGAGCGAGGGGGAAATGGGCAGAAGGGACGTAATCATTTAGTCTGTACATTTTACAAGACAAGAATCGTCTCGGTAGGCCAATGTACATTGTACGTGCCATGAGACCCCGTGTAACGTGGAGGCACGCGGCTGGGACCGCTCGTGGGACTCATGAGGCATGATGGGGGCCCCATTCACAGTGCTCGCCGTGGTTCCCAGTACAATTCAATTCGCTGGAAACCGCATGCATGCTCCTCGGAACTGGCGGGCGCCGCAGAATGCTGATTCTCGAATATACTACCTCGAACGGACGCTCACGAATGGAAAACGAACGTCTCGTGTACGGCTAGTTCGAGAGAGTTGCGGAAACGCGACGCATGTCGCATTCAGTCGTCGCGCCACGACGGAATCGGGATGAGACTTCCGATCGGAGGCAATAATTCTTCGCACACCCTGCAGGAGCTGACAATTAGACGGGAGAATTGCTTCGAGTGTCAGGCACACCAACAAAAAAATGTTCAAATTTTCACCATTTCTCGACCATATGTCGATTACAGTCTGCCGTTTTTCATGCTTCTAAATCACTGTGAGATGTTATTGATCTTATCGCACTGTTCGACAGAAGTTCGCATTTCTAAAGACCATCTATCTGGTTTATGGAAATCTTCCGTATTTTTTATTTTCGCGAACCGTTTTAAACTGTCCTCGCACGTTTCTTTGTTAGGTTCGTACATTCAATGAAAGAATGATACTCCAGCTTCGAATCCCTCGTCTCGCTATGCACGTATCCGCGTACGTACGGTAACAGCCCGTGCATTGCAAAGAGATCGTCTACTTTTCATAATACACGTATGAATGACATCATGTTGGATAAAAAAAAACAATGTTGCCATTTCCGTATGTGAAGTTTATACTGTTACATTCTATCCGCAACGTGCCTCAACAGTTCTTTATCCGTCGAACGGCCGTGACTTGTACAGATATTCATAATAATTCTCATTGCCACGCGAAAGAATCTATCGAACCGTAGAATGAGAAAAGAAAACAGAAACGGTAGGAGGAGGACTTAGTAAGAAGAAAGATTCGAAGGAAGAGAGTGTGGGGGAGAAAGAATGGCTCATTGTGCGATTCAGAAGAGTACCTCGACAATTATTGTACCGTCAGAGGGTGCGCTCTCGCGCTTTTGGAAACAATCGAAGTCGAGCCCCCGCGCGCAGCACTTTAATTCGACAGGAATTACGAAAACGGCGTGTGTAAGAAAAAAAGATCGAGCGCAAGAAGGGGAGATGAAATGTGGCACGAGAGGCGGACGGAAAGAGAGACCGCCGATGGATGAGAAAGACAGAGGAACGCGGGGCGGGTCGAAGGGAAAGGGAGAAAGAGAATTCAGTATTCCGTGTGCACTCGTCGTACAATTCGCTCGACTGGGGCGAGGGTGTTAACGAGAATTCGCCCACGTACGTTCGCGCCATATGACGCTTTGACTCACTCCGTTGTTAAGTCTGGCTCACCCTCCGGACAAACGCATCCCGCCGGTAATTACTATGATAAACTGCATGTACCGGAGGTACAGTCGTCTCCCGGCAAGTTTGCACGAGACATCGGTGAGATGAGATTCGGAAACTGTTCCGAAGTTATCGACCTGTCCCGCGGCCGGAAACGACTTCCCGAAAGTCGTTTAAGTATCGTAAGAAGAACGTCTCACTTCCAGGTCAATCTTTGGGAGATGGACTCCAGCGAGTTGCAACTCCCCCTCGCCAATGGCCAGCTTATTACGGTAGCATTAGATTCCAAACGGTTCATTGTATGAAGATTTTCGCATCGCGGTTTAAGTTTGACTGAGCTCTAATGAGCGCTAACTCCGTCAGATGAATTGATCAACGTGAACTTCCGGTAAAGCGTGCGGCATGTATAAACAATACATGATGCACATCTCTCTCACGACGTTATCGCGTACGTTAATAGTAGTGGTGTTTCGCTGACGCGAACGTGGCAATAAGATGTGTGCCCCTTTTGTTACAGCGCCCGTATACGACCACGATACCACACAGGTAGCGGAGTACGACGGAGGTATGTATAACCGCACCGGCGGCTTTTACTGCTCCTAATCAACCGACACGCACGCCGCCGACGTGACGTTAATTGTATCGGCCACACGCGCTGTTTCGTCGAATGATTCTCGCTTCCCGCGAAGCTCGATATCGCTTCGACGAACGGTTCAGCTAGTCGAGTGAATATTAACACATTGCATACCACGTGAACTTCGATAGTTTCTGATGAAAATAAACCGTTCTCTGCCCTGGAGAATGAACAGTGTCTGCCGTATATAGCCGACGTGGCAGTCAACGAAGGCTGAATAGTTCTAAATACCGCTCACGTACTTTGATAGAGACGCGTAGATACCGGTCGCGTTATCATTGTAATTGGTCTTTACGGTGCCTCTAATTCTCACGCGCATCCGACAGAACTGACATAGTATTATAATATACGATTTGACGCCGACCTAATTTTAATATACTGAATGATAACTAAGTAAATGAGCAGAGCCAGATAATGCAGAGACGTACAAGTGTATATACATATTGAAACGGGTCTTTCGCGACGGGCATTCGTTTCTGTACCAGTCAGACATCAAACTAACCGACATCATGACACTTTAGAGCGCCGAATAACAAGCCCTTAAATGCATTACTCACCAACAAATCTGTCAACTCGCAGGTTCCGCCGGAACCGGATGCTACCACAACTTCCAACATTACCAGGAGGGCGACAGGATCATCACGAAAGAGCCATGCCTAAATTGCACATGCCACAATCGGATTCTCATGTGCTACTTGAGGGTCTGTCCGTTCACGAAGGCGATCGGCCAGGATTGTACGGTCGAGAAACGGCCGGATCAGTGCTGTCCGGTGATCACGTGCCCGGAAGTGCCTGTGCAACTTCTCACGTCGACGACGACCGCCCCGGCGACTTCCGGCGCGACGGAAATTGGCTTCCACGATAACTACGGATGCAACGTCGAGAACCGATTCTTCCCCGATGGAGCTCTTCTACCTCTCGACCCTCGCAATCCATGCGAGCTTTGCTACTGCATCAGGAACCGAACCACTTGCGTCATGCAGGAGTGTACTCTCAAGGTGGCGGGATGCAAGCCAGTCTACCAACCGGGTGTATGTTGCCCTGTCAAATACAATTGCGGTTAGTATGATCAATATCAAAGTACTGGCTACATTCGTTTCATAGACAGATGAATATGCGATGTCGTAAAGTGTCGTTTACAATCGGCTTATATTTATATTTGTTTCTAGAATATGACGAAGATATGTCAACAACGGTTGGGCCAACGCCTGGCCTCATTATGACCACCACGATGGCACCTGGAATTCCCACGCCACAATGTTATCATGAAGGAAAAATGTACAACGATGGTGAACTCATCTACTCGACTCAACCATGCCAACATTGCTATTGCTTCGGAGGTGATATTGCTTGCGCGGTTCAAGACTGTGGCACACCGATGAAGACACACGGCAAGAATTGCACAGCTCTACCACCACCCGAGGGAGAATGTTGTACGACCACGTATCAATGCGGTAAGAGATGGAAAACAACATACAATTATATATTTGATAAGTAAATTATAAAGGAAATTTGTTAACTATAATATTCCAATATTGTAGATGACGATACTGGACTAGTGACTGTACCGCGTGTAGAACAGGCTGAGGTTGAAGGTCAATCGACGCCATCGGCTGAGGAAGAAATTCAACAAGCTCAAGTAACAGAACAATCTACCCCTGAGGAGGTGTCGCATGAAGAAAAGGAAGCTGAAGAAAAGGATGTTGAGGGAGAACTCGAACTTATTAAGCCGACTGAAAAACCACAGGAAGTTGTGATACCAGAAGAGGAACCCGTTACGCCGGAACAAGAAGGAGTCGTACCTGAAATTGTCTCTGAAGAAGAAAAGACGCCAGAATTGCACACAGAATTACCAACACCCGGACATGAACCTACTCCTGAAGAAGGTGTGACGACTAAAGCAGCTAAGGAAGAAGAAGCTCAGAAAACAGAAGCACCATTGCTGCCGACCGAAGGTGTAGAACAAATTACTGAAGTCGTAACAGAAGGTATACCCGAAGCTACTGAGGAACCAGCGACACATGCAGTACCAGAAGTGACGTCACCGGCAGAGGAAGCGAAACCAGAGGAGGAACTGAAACCGGAAGAAGAAGTCAAACCAGAGGAAGAAGTCAAACCAGAGGAAGAAGTCAAACCAGAGAAAGAAGTCAAACCCAAAGGCGAAGTTCAACCAGAGGAAGAAGTGAAACCCGAAGGCGAAGTTCAACCAGAGGCAGAAATGAAACCCGAAGGCGAAGTTCAACCGGAAGGTAAACCGAAACTGGAAGAGGAACACAAAGCAGAAGAACTGCCCCAGCAAGAAGTATCCAAACCGGAAGAAGAAAGTAAACCGCAGGAAGAAATAAAGCCGGAAGAAGAATTAAAGCCTGAAGAAGTCACTGCCGGAATAGAAGAACACCCCGCTACCGAAGAAACCATTACGGCAGAACAACCGACGGAAGTGTCTGTTCCCGAAGGTCTTCCCAAAGAGGAACACCCGACTGAACCTTCACTTATAGAAGAAACGCACGCAACGAGCAAGACTGAATTACCAGAAGAACATACCGAAGAAACTGTTACTGCCAGACAACCTGTTGAGACGCCAACGGAAGCACCTGTCGAAGGAAAACCTGCCGAAGATGAAGAAGAAATCAAGGAAACAAAACCAACGGAAATACCGACGGTAACTGGTGCAGAAACGGAAGCTGCTCCTGAAATTGAAGCAAGTACCCAAGCTGCAGAGGTTGAAAAAGAAGTTCCTGGAGAGCAACAAACTTTAGCACCTGAAACTGTTCCGGAGGAAGCGACGGAAGTTGTGCCAGAGAAACCAATCAAGCCCGAAGAAGGTTTACCCGCGTCAACGTCGATGCCAGCGACTACGGATGAAGTCCCGACTGAAAAGGTGTTGCACGATGAGCAAGAGAAGGTAACCCAGGCTGCAATTGAAGTTGAACAACCGGCTGAAATTACAACTGGTGCACCGGAAGTTCTACCTGCAGAGGAAGAACATGTATCAAAGGGTACTGATGAAGAAAAGGTCAGTGAACCGGAGGCACCGATTACTGAATACGAAACTCCAGAAGAACTTCCGAAGAAAGAGGAACCGATACCAGAACAGCCCGCTATAGGTGAAGAAATTATCACCGAAGAGCCTGTTGAAGTATCGACTCCAGAAATTCCACCTGTAGGACCAACTGGCATCCCTATCCCTGAACGAGTACCGGAGCACAAGGCAGAGGACAAGGAATCGGTTCCAGAGATCCACGTGACCGAAGGGTATATCGACGCGAAACGACCTGAAATGCATGTTCCGGATAACCTTATGACAGAACCGCCGCAGGAGGTGCCCACAACTATTGTTCCAGTTGTTGAACAGGAAGAAGAACAGAAAACGCAGGCACCTGAAGAAATTGCACATGAAATCCCAGTGGAAGAACAAAAACCGTCGGTGACAGAGGCCCCAGTAGTTCCTGAGGAAGCAACGACTGCGCAAAGTGGACCGTCGGAAGCTGAAACTAGTCATCCGGAAGTTTCCGTAACCACGGAAACTGTTGCTAAACCCGAGGAAGAGGCTCAGCAAACGGAGAAGGCCGAATTACCGGAGGAACATGTCACTGAAACTTCTGCGCCTGAAGTTCAGAAGACAGAGAAACCCGCCGCTGTAGAACAATTGCCGACTAAAGGAATCGTACTCGAAGAATCTGGCGAGACTTCGTCCGAGGAGGTCAGCCCAGAGGTTTCCAGCGAGGAAGAATTGAGTGGAAAGACGGAGCAAGAGGGTGGAAGCGAGGAAGAAGAGACTGAAAAGGAAGTTACGCAGAAGGAGCCAAGCAGCACAGAGTCTGTCGAAGAAGTTGAAGAGAAACAGCCAACGACAGTCACTAGCCTTGAAGAAGAGAAGCCAGCAGAAGGTGAGAAAGAAACGAGTGAGGCACCTGCTGAAGTATCAACAGAAGCGGCTCAACCCGAGGAAATTCCCACAGAAGTAAGCATACCGGAAGAAAAATCAGAGGAGAAACCCGCAGAAATACCGGAAGAGAAGCCTGAAGAAAAACCGGAAGGAAAACCAGAAGAATCCCTTGAACAGAAACCTGAAGTAATCCCTACTGAAGTTCCAGAACTTGAGGCCGGTGAAGTTAGTACTAAAGAACCAACTGCAACGCCCGAAGAAGAAGCTGTAACAAAGACAGTTGAAGAAGGAACTCAGGAGCAGCAAACCGAACAACCTATAATAGAAGAGGAACAGACTGTTAGGACACAGGAAGAAGAACATACAGTGAGAATTCCGGACGAAGAGCAAACTATGAGAACTCCTGAGGAAGAACAGACTGTAAGGATTCCTGAAGCTCCTGTGGAACACAAAGAAGAAGAAGAAGAATTGCCACAGCCACCTGCGGAAGAAGTAACGGAAGCAGTACAGGAATTGACAACGGTGGCAGCGATTGAGGAAAAACCGTCGGTAGAAGAACAAGAACCTCAACAGACTGAAGCTCCAGTTCTCGAGGAAAAGCCTGAGGAACCAAGTGCTACGGAACCACCACAAACAGTTGAAGTAGAAGTTCTACCTACCATTCCGACAGTAGAGGAAGAAAAACCAGTTATTGAACCGGAGACAACGATGGAACCCGCTAAGGAAATAACAGAATTGCCCGGTAGCACGCAAGGGCCTGCTCAACCAACGGAAGAAGAGCACAAAGTACCAAAACCAGAAGAGATTCCATCCGAAGAGAAACAGCAGACGGAAGCTCCAACGATTGAAGAACAGCCGACTGAACAATCGGTCAGCGAAGCACAGCCAACTGAGGAAGAACACACTGAACCTTCAATTATTGAACAACACTTGTCGACCGAGGTTCCAATCAGCGAACGTAAAGACGATCATAAGGAAACCGAAGAGAAACTGCCTGAGGAGGTGCAGGTGAGCGAAGCACCAGAAAGTCAGAAGCCATCTCTTGAAGAAGAGAAGCCAACTGAAGCAACAGTGGAAGAAGAAAAGGTGACGGAAGTTTCGTTGCCCGAAGAGAAAGTAACGGAAGCACCTCTCACGGAAGAAATATCTACCGAGGCAGTCACTTCTGAGGAACCATCTGAAGTTACCCAACCTAAACTCTCTACAGAATCACCGAGCGTCGAGGAAGTAACCACGAAGGCTACTGAAGAGAAACCCGTGGAACCAAGCGAATTGCCTGAAGAGGGAATAACGCAAGGACCACCTGAAGTACCGGTCGAAGTAGAAAAACAAACAGAAGTGCCAATTGTTGAGGAGAAGGTGACTGCACATCCCACGGAAGAATTGCCGACAGAAGTACCAGTTGAACATGAAGGAACTACTGCACTTCCGACAGAAGGTCATCCGGAAGAACTTCCAGAAGAACATCCAGAACAGCCTATTCCTGAAGAGAAACCACAGGAAGAGGCAGAAATTAAGCCAACTGAAGTTACAATTGGCGAGACACCGGAGGTAGAAACAGTGCCTGAAATAAAAACGGAACGACCTAGACTTGAGGAAGAAGCTGGTGAGCACGAAGTTAAGATACCAGAGGAAGAAGTTTCTGTTTCCTCAATTACCCCTAAGCCGACGGAACAAGAGCCAGTTGAGGAACATGCGACAGAGCCGTCCGTAGTTGAAGAAACGCACACTGAAGAACAACCGGAAATAAGTTCTACTGAACCTGCCATAAAGGAAATTCCGACAGAAGAAGTTCCTGCAATTGAGCAAAAACAAGAAGAGAAACCACAACAGCCCGAAATCCCAGTTGAGGTAGAAACAACCAAGGCACCAATTTCAGAGCTAGAAATGACTACGGCTGCTGTTGAACTAGAAACTCCGGCACCAGAGATTGCGCCAACCGAAAAAGCAGTACCTGAAATCGAGGAACATGCAACTGAACAACCCACAGCTGCACCCGAATTAGAAATTACGACAGCTGCTGCAGTCGAAGAGGTTTCCACAAAAGAAACAGTAGTTGCACCCGGTATTCCAGGAGAAGGCAATTGCTTGGTCGAAGGACAATCTTACAATAATAACTCTGCTGTTCCACCGGCCAATCCTTGTCAACTGCACTGCCGTTGCATCAGCAGTATTGTTCAATGCGAACTTGTACAATGTGAACCCCCTCCAAGTCATTTGTCAAACTGCATGCCAATGCACACAAGCAAATCTTCATGCTGTCCCATTTACTCTTGCGAATCCATGCCTACTGAAGTACTAGAATCTGATAACCACATGATCGAACATCCAACGACGGTCCCGGCGCATAAGGAAGAAGAACAAAAAACTCTTCCACCTGCAACAGAAGCGCCTGCTAAAGAAACAACTGCCCAATCAATAACGGAACAGCCTGACACGATAGCAGAAACGGTTGCTCCAGAAATTAAGCCCGAAGAGCATACTCCTGCGTCTGAAGAGATTACTCCAGCTGAAAAGGAAACGCCCATAGAGAAAGAAGTGCAGAAACCTGTTGAAGCTGAACAATCACAACAGCCTGAACAGACTGAAGAGCCAGGACGGCCAGAACAGCCTGAACAGACTGAAGAGCCAGGACGGCCAGAACAGCCAGAGCAGCCAGAACAACCAGAACAGCCAGAACAGCCACAACAGCCACAACAGCCACAACAGCCAGAACAACCAGAACAACCAGAACAGCCAGAACAGCCAGAACAGCCAGAACAGCCAGAACAGCCAGAACAGCCTGAACAACCTGAGGAACAGACTGTTGCCCCTGTTCCAACGCCTGAAGAAGGATCCACTATAGCACCAATTGAAGAACCAGTTGAAAAAGTGACGGAAGTACCTGTGGAAGATAAAGAAGCAACAGAAGCACCTGTAGAACCAGAACACACTGAAGCTCCAATTGAACAAACAACTGCCAAAGAAACTGTGACAGAACAGACTGAAGGTCCAACTGCTGGTGAGGAACAACAGACAGTTTCAACAAAGATAACTCCGGCAGAACCGTCGGAAGAGGAAAAGACTGCTGCACCTGCTACAGAAATACCAGAAGTCGGTTTATCAGATGAAGAACAGGAAAAACCAACAGAAGGTACGGGAGAACAACAGACACCGAAACCTCTTGAACCTGAAGAGGAACTGGAACATACTGTACAGCCTATCGAACAAGAACCACAAGCAATGGAACAGACTGAAAAACCGGCAGAACACACTGCAGCACCTGAAGAAGCAGTTACGAGCGAGGAACATGAAGTTTCAACCTCTTCGACAAGTCCTGAAGAACCAACGGTCACTGAGAAACAGCCTGTTGAACCTGAAATTCCGGAAGCAGTACATCCTGTTGAACCGGTGGAAGACATTTCCCAACAAACTGAAGAACCTTCGAGAGATGAGACAACTGTCGCCCACGATGAAAAGGAAGAAGTTGTAACGGAACATCCTGAGGAACACACTAGCCAACCAGAATCTTCCACCACGCTGGAAGCACATACTGATCGAACAGGTGAAACGCAGAGACCAACAGAGGTGCCACTTGAAGTGTCGACGTCTGCCGATGAACATCCGGTGACGGAGAAGGAAAAACCTACAGTAGAAGAAGAAACAGCACGGCCTGAAGAGATCGAAACGCCGACGACTGAAAAAGAACATAAGATCGAGGTATCTACAGAGGAACGGCCTGTTGTAGAACAGCAAACTGTTGCACCTGGTGTAGAAATTGAGCAGGAAACAAAATCTCCTGAGGAACCCGAACAACCTGAGCAACCCGAACAGCCTGAACAACCTCAACAGCCTGAGCTGCCTGAACAACCCGAGGAACCTGAACAGCCTCAACATCCTGAACAAGAAATTACACAGACAACCGTTGAACCTGTTCAACCAACTGAGCAACCGATCTCCACACAATCTCCTGTAGAAGGCGACGTTACGCATATTCCCGAGGAACCGATGAAGCATATTCCATCAGTCGGAGAGCAAACCAAAAAAGAAGAGCAAGCAACTCTTCAACCGGAAATACCTGACGAAGAAACCACGAAAGCTCCACAGGAAGTGTCTGAGGCACCTGTAGAAGCCGTTGAAGCTGAAACAAGTGCTCCTGTTACACCGGAAGTGAAACCAACAGAAGGTGAAGTTGATGAAGGTAAACTAGAGCACCCTGCCAAACAACCTGCTGAACAGCCTGCCGAACAACCTGCTGAACAGCCTGCTGAGCAGCCTGCTGAGCAACCTGCCGAACAACCTGTTGAACAACCTGCTGAAGAGCCTGTTGAAACAGAGACAATTGTTCCCATTGTAGAAGAAACTCACGCACCGAGTGTTCCAACTGAGAAAGAAGCCGAGACAACCGAGCTAGCAGTCGAAGAACACACTGAACTTCCTGAACATCCTCAACACCCTGAACAACCAGAACATCCTGAGATTCCAGAAAGTCATACACCAGAACCTGTAGCTCCTGTAGAAGAACACACTGTTCCTGAAGGAGTGACAGAAGTTGCGCCTCAGGAAGTGGTTACAGAAGAATCTGCAACGCCTGCGGTAAAGGAAACATCTGAAGCTGCCGAAGAACAAACCACTGCACCTGGTCTATTGGAAGCTGAAACTGGAGCGCCAGCAGTAGAAGAAGAAACTGTCACGCAGAAGGCAGAGGAAGAGATCAAGTCTGAACAGCCGGAACAACCTAAACAGCCTGCTGAAGAACATACAGCAGCACCTGTCCAACCAACCGAAGAGGAAACGCAGAAACCGGTTGAACATGAAACTCCAGAACCTGTAACAGTGGGTGAACAGCAAACAACATCCATACCGATTGAACAAGAGACTGTACAGCCTGCTATACCAACGGAAGAGCAAACTGCTATACCTGAGGTACCTGTAGAAACACAGACGGAACAACAGAAACCTGAAGAAGAGGCAACGCAGAAACCAGCTGAGGAGGTAACTGAGCAACCTGCAGAAATCTCGCATAAACCGATCGAAGAAGAGATTGCAACACCTACCGCTCCCACCAAAGTGCAACCACCGGTTGAGACTGAAGGTGAAGAACTATCTCCGACTGAGAAACCGACGACTGTGGGTCCAGTGGAACTCGAGGCCACGACACTTACTGCCGAAGAAGCGAAGCCTACAGAGGCTGCAGAAGTCACGGAGGAAGAGAAACTCCCGGTTGAGCCTGTTGTGATTGAAGAACAGACTGCGGCTCCCGAGCAGATAACTGAGAAACCAATTGAGGCAGAGCCAGAAAAAGAAGTCGAGCAGCAGACTGTACCGGCAGTTCCAGAAGAAGTTTCCGAAACATCGATTGCAGAAATTGAACCTGAGAAAGTAACACCAGAAGATCGTCCAACTGAACCAAGTGAAGCAGTTACGGAAGGACAAGAATCTATCACAGAAATAACTCCAGAGATTAAACCGGCTGAAGCAGAAGAAAAACCAAGTGAAGGAGAAGAACCTGCTGTTACTGAGCAACAGACTGTTGCACCAGAAGAAGCACTACCTGCTGAAGTTCCTGAAGGTGAAGTAACCAAAGAACAGCCTGTTGTTACTGAACTGCCCGAAGTTGAAGAAGGCACTCCATCTATAACGAAAGAGGAACAACCTGAAGTTTCCAGTACTGAAGCTGCTGCCGTTGAGACCACCGCACCTCAAGAAGTCGAAGAACAGCCCGCTGTTACGAAAATTCAACCAACTGAGGAAACTGTTCCTAAAGAAGAAACGACTGTGCCAGAGGAAGTTCAACCAACGGAAGAGAAGGAACCTGCTGCATTCCCAGAACAGCCCACGGAACAACCTGAAACGCCAACAACCGCTGAAATTGAGAAAGAATCAGAGATTCCACCACTACCCACCGAAGCCACCATTCTGGAAGAAGAACTTCCAAGTAAACCAGAACAGCCAGAGGAGAAGCCGGAAAAGAAACCAGAAGAAGAAATTCCAGAATCAGCAGTAACAGAAGGCCATGAGGCTGAACCTTCTGCAACTTCGTTGAAACCAGAAGAAGGGGCACAGTCTACAGAGGCTCCGATTGAGGAACCCGTAACGAAAACACAGCCACTACCAGCTGAAACGCCTGCAGAACCTGTCGAGAAGGAAGAAGAGCAAGAGGAAGAACACGCACCGCATACCGAAGCTCCACTTCCAGAAGCCTCAGCGAAGCCAGAGGAAGAATCTGTCGAAGGACAGCTCACGATTGGACCCGATGAGCATCCTCAACCTGTCAATCACACTGTTGAAGAACCTGTTACACAACAGACTGTTAGGCCTTACGAACGACCATACGAACAACCAACGACAACTAGCACAATTCCTCCCCTCGAATATCCCGACCAACCCATTTCTGGCGAGGAAAATCCCCACTTCCCGACACAAGGTGGAAGTTACCTGAGTCCCGACGAGGATTACGACGAAGACGATCAAGCGATCTACGGACCAGGAACATGCAGATACGGAGGAAAGGTCTACGTTTCGGCGCAGCAGATACCGCGGGACGATCCTTGCGACTTCTGCTTCTGCTTTAGAAGCGATATCATCTGCCTGCAACAGAGTTGCCCGCCACCAATTCCTGGATGTCACGAGGAACCGATCAGCGGATTCTGTTGCCCGCGATACGAGTGCCCCGTCTCAATGGCCACGTCTCTCAATTTGACTACCACAACGACCACGACTACGACCACGTTGCCACCGCACTTCCTTGCACACGCCTACAAAGGTGCAGCGAGACGTAGCGGCTGTCAGATCCACGGACAAGCGTATCGCGTCGGGGACGTTATTAAGTCCGCATCCGGACCCTGCCTCCACTGCACGTAAGTCATCTTCCTTACAATTCCAACTATTATACCCTTACTACAATTTTAGCTCGCTCGCTCGGAGTAAAGTATTTCTTATTTGTGATACGGAAAATAAAGTCTAAAACATTGTGGCATTTCAGTTGCGGAGGCGACGGTAACATGAAGTGCGACCCGCGAGTATGCAGCCCAGAACCGATGCTGAGGCAAATGATCGCCACCGCCACGGCTAGGAGGAGGAGATGAGCCGTCCAGCATGGCAGCGGGGATCAAACCCCGTCCTTGGCGCAATCACGATGGAGCCGGAGACGGAGAGTAGCGGGAGCAGTGTTGTATAAAAGTGAATTAAAATTATTCTAAACTACCTAAACGTCGCGGAACACAGACAATATAGTGTGCTTCGGCGATCACGAACTGAGTGGCCAAAACGTAAACGTTTATATTATAATATTATATTATGTTATATATAAAACAAATGAAGAATGAAAGGGGTAGGGGACGCAATGGGAGGATGATGTGAGGGCAACGAGCCGGCATGGAAATGGGCGCGTGTATGAGGCGCGCTTCCGGTGCCAAAACGTGATCGAAACAATGGGGAGGGAGAAATGCGGATGAGGGAGCACGAGTCGAAATGTGACAGAAAAGAGAAACAAGACGCGAGCCCGCTCGTGATGAAGTTCCGCGTTCATCTCGTCTTACGCCATTTTTTTACGAGTCTTACGCCATTTTTTTTACAATTAAACATGCCGGTTAACATGGGAGGGCGGGAGAGAGGGTGGGGGGGGGGGGGATCGAGGGGGAGGAGGGCTTACGCGTACGAACGAGATATAAAAAAAAGCGAAAAAAATATACGGGAGGAAGAAACGGAAAAAACGAAAAAACCTGCTGAACGTAACGAGACTTATGACTGTGCCTTCGTCAGTGTCGACAACGGCGGCACTGCTTTCGTTCCCGCGGACAGCCAACCAGCCAACGGGGCATCGAACTTCGTCAACGATCATTGTCGTCGGCGTCGATATTCGACGGGATTTAGCATTCGTAATTAATCGCTACTCCACACACATACATGGTGACGGGGACGAATCGAGTGAGGAAGAGAAAAAGCAAGAAAGAAAAAATCTAATCGGACAGGACGATCGCGGAATTAATTGTTCGCCGGCAGTGACATTGTAACAGTGACCTGAATCGCACGAGGGACACCCTTGAACTTACGTTCGCCTCCCCCCCCCCCCCCCCCTTAACTAACCACGAGTTTCTTAATTAAGTAACCACGTTTCTTTTTTTTTTTTACACTTACTAATAAAAGTTGCACGCAACGACACGGTGTCCCGCGTGTGATTCGACGCACGAGTTCTCCGCGGGAGGAGAGAGGAAGTGAAAATTCGATGTACCGCGGGTAATGTCGCGCCACGATTGCTCTTGTAATATCACTGCTAGGGAAGAAAGCTGTACGTCGATGATCATTCGTGATCCACTCGCGACCGGGAACGATGAGAAAAAGAATCGGATCTCGTTCGCCAGCGAGGTCGTGCCCTAAGAGATCAGTTCACATCTTTTTCACGTTTGCCAGCGCGCCCGCGCACACTCGAGCACGATCGGAATCGATCGTCGACAAGAAAGTTTTTTAAACGGCAAGATACTATAAATCAGCTTAGCTGATTGTGCTTCCATTTTTCGTACCGTCGCGTAAGACTGGATATCCCGTGAGTCGTTGTCACTTTAGAATGCCTCACTGCTTTTTCTTTCTAGATGTATGTATATATAAATATAAATATATATATTTATGTATATGTATGTGTATATGATACGTAATCGAGGCGACGCGGTATTCAATGCCGACGGACGTGTACGAGTGTGCGCGCGTGCATGTGCACGATGCATATATATAATACGTTTAAGAGATATTAAGGAGAATGGAGAAGATGACGATGAGTTAATAATGAAGGGCAGACGAAAGGTACGCGCATCTCAAAGCTCAAACTGCGGCTCGCGCGGAGGACCGATCCGTGAATTTGCTTCTCCGGCGAGCTGGCGTCATTATACATAAATATAAATATATATATATATAAATATAAATATATACATTTATATGATTCTTTATATACACTGTACCCTCCTAATAATAATACTTAACGATAACGATGTTCTATACATTTGTACGAAAGTATACTTATCTATAGCGACTCGGCGCCCCCCGTTCTTCGATCTCAAAGAGTTCCGAATGCAAATTGCTCGACCGACTTACATCAAAGTTTAAAGAGTCAATTATATCGAGACAATCGGAACGCCGAGCAAGAAACTCTTAACGGTGAAAGATCAGGACGACCATTTTTTGGCGATACGCTTTGAGATTCTGGTACGCGGCGCGCTTTTAATTATAATAGAACAAACGCTATATCGTCGCACAAATACTGCGCATACTGTCTGTATTTATAAATAATTGAACAAAGACGACAAGTCGGAGTCTCGTCTTTCCAGCATCAGCAGTCCGTAGTTCTTGTATTCGAATACTCATTGAATTCAATCTATCTCTTTGCATCTTCCTCTCTGATACTGTTGATTAAGTTTTCTTTTGGATATCTATGAAGTCGATGAATCTCACGGTGCCAAATGCAACGAATTAAGCGGACATCCAACCTCGAACGCCTGCCACATAGATCACGAGACGTTACAATGTAAAATATGTCGATTCATAGATCGTCACTTGCCTCTGAAGATCTGGACCAAGTACTTCCTTAGACATTCACACACCAACCCATCGATTCTAAACATGAACCGCTAAAGGGAGAAAACAAAGTAGATATCGAAACTATGAACAGACCGCGCGGTAGAAAATACGAAAGCAACCAGAACAACCGCGACCTCAAAATCGTCTCGCAATCGATGACCTCTATCGATGGTCTTCGAGTCTTCCTAATCACTCTCACACTCTTCCACTCTTACTTATACTAAAAGAAATGTAAGCTAAAACTGCAATTCCAGACTCTAGCAACCGATATCTTCCTATCTCTTCATCCTTTCAACGGGAACATACAGTTTGCTCAAAGGCTTATTGACGGTTAAAAGACACCTAACGACGATTGCGAGATTTTAACTTTCATGCGTACCGAGTCGCCGATGCGACGTGAGAAAAGATTCAAGCCGATCGCAGCTTGGTACACATGGAGCCGAGTCAATTCTTCTCAAGCCAACTTTCTAGCAATTAGTCGAGCCTAGTATTTATCTTGATATTCCCTGCACTCATAGCGGTAATTATACTGGAAGTAATGAGTATCGAGTGTTACGATAGGTACTATATAATAGTATATACATTTAACTGTAACGTAAGGTATAGAATTACGGAGAATACATAGAGTGCATGTAATTAATAACACTGGTCGGCGGCTGGTAAAAACGGCGATGAATCGTGCTAAATCCTGTATCTCAACGAGATCGTGGTTTCTATCATCGCGACCGATCTACCCTTTATATGTATACATAACCATAGTGTCATGGCTAAAGCGACCAATTTCACTCTATTATTACTACGGACATCTGTACGTGTACATTAAACGAGAACAGTTTATTTGTAAAATTATTGCAACTCTTCATAGATCACCAGTGTTGCCGATTTAAGCGAGAAATATTCGAGAATCGACGCCGACTGTCTTTTCTCATTCAATGTCAGATTCAAACGCGCCTTTGGCGCCCTCTTCGACAAAGAACAGATCCGTTAGATTGAAATTGAACGCCTTGCGCATGCGAATTAAATATGACGCTCAGTACGCAATATACTCAATGCTCGTGATGGACTACTCGGACATTTTTTATACTTGACTATGAATGACCACGATGAAAACAATTATCCCTTTATTCTCAATGGGCAGTATTCATAATCATATCTTGAGACTCAAGACGGTCTTAAGTCGAATTTAGAGAGTGATCGTTGGTCAAAACGGTGCTTAAGATGGTCTTAAGTCTTAAGACCTGAGTATGAGTACCGCTCAATATTGTCTCTTATCGTTTTCGCCGCGCATTACACTATGTGATAAACAATGAAACGAGCAAACCGGGAGTATCATGATGCCCCTCCCAATTATACGGAAGTAGGATAGATTCGACAGTACGTGCTAGTATAAAGTGTCCTTTTATATGAATAAATCATTTTGTATGTCACGCTGTGTGGTTTGTTTACCCCGCAATACTCCCTCGCAAGTGATTTACACAACGAAGGCAATTTCGAAAAGTTCAACTTACCAACAATCGGCGGGAAGCACTCTCCCGGAATGTTTGAAAATCCTAAGCTCATCAAGGAAGCACGTCAACACCATTGTCGAACTTTGGCCACCACGTTGCAAATTTATTTGTTGACGTGAAACGTTTTAAACACTCTACACCGCGACACGTCTACACTTGGACCGCAGACGAGGTATACTATACACCGCTCATCTTATGGAACTTTATGTCTTACGTAAAAAATTAGCGGCTGTGCCCAAAACGAGGCTGGTTCAAGCGCACTCTGTCTCTGTGTCTGACAATGATGAAAATGGAAACTATAACATGCTGAATTAGAAGTACCGACTAACAGCACCGGCGGTGCCAAATGTATACGAAAAATACATGGTTGCCATGAAAAAATTAAAAAATTCAAAAGCCTCAAAATTGAATTCAATTCTCATAACCGGACTATATTATTTTTTTAACTGCAAACCGATTCACTTTTTACCCAATCGTCCAATGAAGTTATAGCAATAACCCCATACAGCTTAATAGAGAAATAAACATTTCGTAATCAAAGGATGATTACAAACGCAGAAGGCCCAGTCACAAAATGCTGGAAGAAAAATCAGTAAGCGCAAAACAGAAGTCATGCACTACAAAAGCTAATGGGACAACTAAGTTTAACAATTGTTTCAATACGTGAATGATTTAAAAATTACTGATCTCTTGCGGAATGTAGAACAATATTAAAACGTTCCAAGAAAACAGGGCAAATTAGTTTCTCTGTCATAGGAACCTTAACACAGAAAGGAAAATACAATTAAAACGTTCCAAGAAAACAAGAAAAATTAGTTTCTCTATTATCGGAGGCCTGGAACAGAAAGCAGAACAAAATTAAAACGTTCCAAACAAGCAAGTAAAATTATTCAGTATTGTAATAAACCTGGAACAGAAATCGTTATAATTATTCCTGCGAAAAAAGCAAATATTAGTAGATTAGTGAAGCGAAGAAACGTTCTATGTTCATTCTGTATCAATGCAACATAAACTGCCATTCTGCCCAACGCTTCAATGAAACAAACATTTCGGCATAATTTCAATAAGCAAACAGTAAGAATTTTCATTAATATAATAATTCATTCATTTCAATCATAATATTTTGCAATCAAAAGAAGCAACCAGAAAAATTGTTACTTGAAATGAAAAAATATCATCAATTTTCATCTCCCACCCAAATTCGTAAATTTGCAGACACCGGATGCCAGCCATGATAATTCGACAATAATTAGCTTATTATTCCGTATATCATGAACATGAATATACGAAATAATGTAACAAATTAACGATTTATCAAGGCGGCGCAATGTCATTTCTCAAACATATGTATCAGCAACTCCTGAAAATACATAAGGGTGATGTAAATTGCCCACGATTAACACTTCATTACAGAATATAAATGTATATTATAACTCATTGTAAATTAAATTTATAAAGAAGAGCTTCGAGGGTATAAGAAAGAATTTTTTACAACATTTACAACAAAAAAATGACAAATATGTTATCTACAATCTGTAAATTTACACACAAATTCAAAAACAAATATTTGCTCTGCAGCAATTATCATCTCTTTACTTTTATATAGTTTGCATTTGATAAGTTTTACAAAACAAGAAGAGTTAATCGTGGCAGTATTTATAAATTTTTCAGTTACAGATGTAACTGCTACAAGCTACATGTGCAACACCTAATAATAATCGAGCACAGTGACAAAGTGGTATACTAATCCAACGACGAAGGCCCTCTTCTCCGGGCCGCTTCGACTATGTCAGAATAGTCTCTTCATTTTTCGGACATGCATAAGATGCATAACAAGCCCTCACTGATTGGGATTCCATAAACAGGGATTGAAAGTTTCATATCAACGCAATAACAGTTTCCAAGACAAAGAGAGCCAAAATTGTACTTATTCACCCGCAAATCACTTCAAATATTCATATACTAACATCTATGACATCATAAATATTAATATACGATTTTATGAAATTGGAAGTGTTTATAAATACATAATCACTTGATTGTGATTATATACATATATCAAATTCCAATTTATATTTTTACGCACTGTGTGAAGCAGTACCAATTTCGTCTTTGCCTTGGAATGTGATCGAATCAATATAAAATTTCAATACCTGCCATTCGAAAACTATACCGATATCTCAATTTATTAATATGAATGAAAAATGTGCGAATAAAAGCTAGCACGCAGGCATTTTCGACATAGAAACTTACAGGTAGAAACTGATAGTATGTATAACATTTTGCGTAAAAAGCAATTTATATAAATGTATTATTTTTTAGACGTGTGATTGTATAGAAAAAAATGATCAACTGCTCATAGACGTGCACATTTAACCGAAAATCTCAATCAATTCGAAATACGTAATTCGTATGTGTAATGAAGTGAACCTCAGTCGTACTATGAGAAGTATTGTTTAGACGCATAGCATGATACCATATACTTTCGTACGAAACTCAACAGACCCAACTGTACGATGAGGTATACTTCGTTTGTGCAATGATTACGTATTTCTGCTTAAAAGTATATAATAATATTAAGTATAGCAAATGACAGTTGCAACCGAACTCTACGACGGGTATTAATAACACGACTTTTATAAAATGAGAATGTTGCTATGTGAGGTATCATTGGCAAGTTATAATTAATGATTATTAATATAAGGAGAAATAGATCTCAACAACGTGATGCAAGTGAATGATAGAATATATTGATAAGTAATATAAATAGATAATATGGTGATCGTAAAATCATAGTTATTAAGACAAGTGAGATCGCGATCAAAATGTTGTCGTTGCAATAGTCAAATGAATCCCAGGTAAAGACATATCACTTGAACGCCTAACCAGTATTCGCGAGAGAAAAGTGATAGCTTCCGCTGGCCCTTCCTACTTAAAAATTACCATTCACACAGAAGTATGCTACCTGCCTTCCTGATTCCTATAATTAAAAATGTAAAACAATCACACCAACACACTCACTCCCGGATTCTCACACATACCGCCCGGGTGCAAAGGCCTATTTCTAGAGAGTACGTCCCGGGACGTCTCCGACACCCGAACTCAGCGCACATCATCATTCATTTCATTACTTTACGTACCATTTCCTGAAATCGACTGCCAAAGGCTAGTGACCATGCAAGTTAGACGCGATCGCGAATTTGACTACTTCATTTTACTGTACGAACAAATGCTGTATAGTTCATAAAACATAATGTGTGGTATTTAAATTAAATGTGATCATCTACTGCTAACAAAATCGAGTAGCAATCACGGTGATTTCGTATGAAATCAATTATTAAGGGAAATATTTGAATGCGATGAGAATACAATATATATGTTTGCTTACCCAACATGCAATCCATAACACTACCATTCATACAACACACAATGGATAGCATGTTGATGGTCACTAAACACATCGACAGTCGCTAGTACAAATTAGTAAATTCCAATAACCATATCCGTGCTCACCAGTCTGATCCATCCATGCAACACCTGGGCGCATGAATGGGTTCAGACTTCAGACTTAAAGTAATGAGCACGGCCAAAAAAGTGTGTACCAACCATCGTGCTGAAAACATCCTGATCTAAGATTAGTAAATATATCGTATGTAGTATACGTATGCGGGCTAATATTTATCATTCATTTTATATATAATTCAATGTGATTCAAGAAACTACAGTTTAATTAATGACCGTATGAACTTTAGATATATAAAAATATTAATGTTTCCCATTTAAAAGACAAAGACTGGGCATGCATGAAACTCTACGTGGACTTTGAAAGATTATTAAATAATTTCTCAACTTACACTTTAAATATCTTTGAATAATTTCTTAACAAAATTGACCTGAAAGAAAGGCATGATTAACCTCGAGCGACCTGCTTTCGGACAGACTGTTCTAAAGAAACTAATTTGTAGTATAGTAGTGCATCTTTCCGAAAACAGGTACTACCCGTCGCGAAGCGTCTTCTTGCTCTTTTGAATAAAATCGAATTACGAAAATGTAATCGTTTCTGATTATAGAAAAATCTATAACCCGAAACAGTAGTGCTTACAAAAATAAATTTAATACATCAATTTCAATGAAAATTATTGTATATGATAATATATAGAAAGTACATGAAATTTTAAATATGAACTTGCAACTAATTATTGACTCGTTTATTTGCAATTAATCAACTTTTTTAAATTATTATCCCGATCGAGAATCTTGACATGAAAATGGAACATGCTATGAGCAAGGGAGACCTATCCTACTCTGAATACACACATATGGGCCTAACAAAATACCACTCATAGGTAAACTCCTCGGAGTTTAACTATGGTCACTGTGCTCTTCATTGCAATTTCTGAGGAATAATTACAACCAATCACCCGTGTCGCTTCGGACCATTCGCCCTACGACATGATTGAGTGATTGGAGGGACTTTAAAATCTCACTCACCAGTGCTGTCTTGTCTGCATACCACAGGAACACGCTGTAATAATGGACCCTCGATCCTCAGGCTATGAATTTGGCCGCTTGGCTCAGGCATCTTTGCTAAATCGAATATCGAATGCTGTATAAAATCGTGCTCTGTAACATATTAATATTTGATTAATTCTAATGTGATGTAGAATAGTGAATTAGTATAAATCGCAAATTTCCATGTATCGAAATAAATAATTGCAATGCTAATACCAAATTCTTATAATCATGTTAACGAACTAGACTAAGGACTAAAAACAAAAAGGAAAATTAATAAATCGATGTTGAACGTACCTTGCAGAACGCAAGAACATCGCGTGCAATTTTGCAACTGGTGAGATTCAGAAATTTATTCTGTGATCACTGACTCTACTTCCGATAAATAATTTATAATACAATAAAAATATTATAAGTTAACAATATAAAAATCGAACAACACTGACTCTGACTCGCGACTAAAAAATGTGGAATATTATTATCATACAATGACTCTAGGTCGCGTGACTTTACATTACTTTGCAACGGGATGAAGTTACAGCAAATAGCCAATTCGGCTAGAATGGCTACAAATACTTCGTAATCAAGCACTGACTCTAAACCGCATTGCACGCGGCCACAAAATTCTGTAAGAAACGTTGAGGGAGAGCAGAACAATGCCCTCTTATTAATTAAACATTGTTATATTAATCCCTGAAACAGAAAACAGACGTTGATTAAGTAAAATGAATAAATTATGCAAAGCAAATATTGATGGCACAATTGATTTCGTAAACTTGAACTCTTTCAATATGTGGGAAAGTTAAAAATGATAGAGTAATTAACCTCTTATATTCAATTTTCCAAGCGATATGTAAGCAATCACGTTTTCCTACTTTTGCCAGCATAATATGCGTGTATCAGAAAGTTCGATTCTAGAAAGCGCCATTGCGGCGAGTTGGCGCACTATGGTCGAAAATTCAAACGGTGCGATTACTCAATATGCATGCGCTGAAGCTACAGAACAGAAAATCTCAATATTCGCATTTCTAGCTCAAAATACATTGAAAAAGCCCGAAATTCATACTGAATCAGTTGTCCACCCGATCCTACCACCTAATTAGTGTATCAAATATTGTCTGTCTTACCAAAATTAACGTCAAATCTGCCAAAATCGGAATTTCTCGCCACGGCGTGGTCTTCTCATCCCCGAGTACCAAGAGTGCCTGGAATCAGACTTGAATATTTCGATTAATATGCATCATTGAGTAGAAACATTTGCATGCAAGTGTTGCCCTTTGTTCAGGTTACGTGAGAGTAAAAAATTTGGTTGATTGAACAAAAATAATTATAATCTAATGTCAAAATTGTGGGAGCTCACCTGCGCTTGCTCAACAATACGTAGAACTGAATTCGCCATCAGAGGGCAGCACAGTCGTCGGCTTACAGAGTCCTCTGGTATTAAAAATCAGAAGGATGGAAAGCCGGTGCAACCGGGAACCGACGTGGTGGATGAATTATGAAAAGAAATATAAAAATTTATATAATCTATGTAAACGAGTATAAAAACCCAGGTCATTTTATACATTGTAATTGTACATAATCGTTGCGTAGTGATGTTTTCCCAGCTTCGTAATTTCGTTAGCGCAAACGTCGAAAGCAGAAGGCGGGTTGTTGTCACAGGTTTAGGAATTGTTAGTCCCTTGGGTGTTGGGGTTCAAAATGCTTGGCAAGCCTTGATCGATTCTAAGTCCGGCGTTGTCAAGCTGGAGGATCCAGGATATGAGCAATTACCATGTCGCATTGGTAAGAATCTTCTGTTTGAACATACTTGAATGGAATGTTAACTGAGAGTGTGGCTCCAGGTAATAAGTGGCAAACTATTTCCTGATAGCGGCTACTGTACCAAAGGGAAAGGGTGAAGCTGAATTAGACATAGAATTGCACTTTCCCAAATTGAGTAAACTACGTACCATGTGCCCAGCCACTGTGTATGCACTGATAGCATCAGAAGAAGCTCTTACCGATGCACAATGGAAACCGGAAGCTGAAACTGATAAGGAAGATACAGGAGTTGCAGTGGGTTTTGGCATGATTGATTTAGAAAATGTATGCGAGACACACATAAACTTCCAAAACCGTTATGCAAAAATTAGTCCCTTTTTCATACCAAGAATATTACCAAACATGGCTGCTGGAGAAATTAGTATTAAGTACGGCTTTTATGGACCAAATCATTCTGTTTCAACGGCATGTGCAACTGGAGCACATGCAATTGGTACATAATACCTCATGTACAAAGCATTCATATATTTTGAATAGAATGTTAGTTGTTGCAATGATTTTCAGGTGATGCCTTTAGATTTATACGCAGTGGAGATGCAAATGTAATGGTGTGTGGTGGTTCAGAGGCAAGTATTAGTCCATTGGGAATTGCTGGATTCTGCCGCATGAAAGCCCTATCTACCCATAGAAATGATGCACCCCAGGAGGCATCAAGACCGTTTGATAAAGACAGAGATGGCTTTGTAATGGGTGAAGGATCAGCTATACTAGTTTTGGAAGAATTAAGCCATGCTCTTAAGAGAAATGCCAAAATTTATGCTGAAATAATGGGATACGGACTGTCTGGGGATGGATCCCATATCACAGCTCCAAGTGAAGATGGTAAAGGTGCTTTATTGGCTATGCAAAGAGCTATAAAGGATGCTGGAATAGTTACCTCAGATGTCACTTACGTTAATGCACATGCAACTTCCACACCTTTGGGAGATGCTATTGAAGTGAAAGCCATAGATTCATTGATGGGCGAACATAGTAAAAATGTAACAGTATCCAGTACAAAAGGTGCACATGGCCATTTGCTGGGGTCAGCTGGCAATTTGGAAGCTGCTTTCACTATTTTGGCCATTAAGGAAGGAATCCTGCCACCCACATTGAATTTACGAGAGTCAGAATTTAAAACAAAACTGAACTTTGTGCCTAATATAAAGAAAAGTTGGAATACGTCGAACCGTATAGCGTTAAAAAATGCCTTTGGTTTCGGAGGAACTAATGCATGCTTATGCTTTGGGCAATACAAAAGCTAAAATTTGAATGGGAACAAAATGTGAATAATGACGAATAATATAGCCTAGTCAATGATAGCAAACTAATCCAATGTTGTACATTAATTAATACATACATTATATGTACAGACTCTGTATATTACAGACATGAGGTAATGGTACCCACTTGAAAAGAAATTTAGACATGAATCTAGTTTTGTATAATATGCAATACAATTGCTCAAGTATTTTTAATTATTTTATGCAACAACATACAATATATAAATCATATGATTAAGATAGTTTTTTTATACAGAACATATTACATCAATATTACACAGAAAAAGATGTAAATTGGAGTAATAAAATATATATTGGAATGCAACATTTATTTTATATTAACAAGGAGAACATCTCACTGCCAGATCGAACTTTGCGAAATGGATCTTAGCATATTCTTACTCTCTCGCATGCAAAATCCGAAAGACATTTAGAAGAGAACAATAATATGGTGGGATCCATTGGCCAAAGTCCGATCTGGAAGTACGACGTTCTCTTTGTAAGTTCTCAATCATTTTCGAATATGTTACTATTATTACATTGGCGGCATTATGACTGATCATGATCAATTTACAAGAAAACAATCTTGAAATTTCAACATTTTCAAAAAAATAATATACTCTGTAAGTATGTAATAATTAATGAAACTGATGCCTGCTATAACAAGTTTACTGCATGAAATAGATCCAATTTCTAGTCACTCTATGACCAATCAGTGGTCATAGGCAATTGCAGTAACCCATTCATTAAACAAGCGTACAGACTTAATGATTCGTTCAAATTTGTGGGTGTTAATTATCTCGTAAATATTCCCTAATCTATAGAATTGCCTTTTATTATTCTGAATTCAGTTGTATAGAAAACAACGAAATTCAACATGTAGGTATAGCTGTTCGTTTGTTTGATTTCTAATTTATTAGATACAGTTCCCTGTTTGCATATGCTACTCATATTGCATGATGTTTCTCAGATGTACATCTCCAATGTTATTTTATTCACACAGGAAGGTAAACCTCCGATGATAACAATTATCCAAAATACATCTATTGTACTAATGTTTCTCTACTGGCAGTAAATTAATGTAAAAAAAGGAAGATTGTATTTTTTAAGTAACTGTACGTAGTAGGAATTTTTAACGAGGAATGGTAAAGGGCTTGTGATGACTGCACAAAATTGCAAAACGTTTTCGAAGTGTTTGGCGAAGTTCCTGTCGTTTTTCAAGTACTTGACACATACGTGACTTGAACTCTAAAACTTCTTCCACGGGGATGTAGCTTTCTTTCTCTTCGTCGTCAGACAAATAAGAATCCTGCGATGAAAGAATAATCAGAAAGAGCGTAGAGATTGTGCAGAATACGGTGCCGATAAATATTTCAAACTGACCTCTAACATTTGTGTAAGCGTCAGACCCCCGCCTCGTTCTTTTAACAAAGAAATACTAGAATTGGAATGCACAAGTTTATCAGACGATCTCGTGTCATGACACTCCCCTTCGTGGTTACAACAGCCATCACTGCAAGCTACTTCAGAGCCTTCGGGTGTGCTAGGAAGAGACGAACTACTTATATTATGCTCAGAAGAGTAACCACAGTCCTGAGACGATTGTTCACTAGATGAACGACTTTTTCGCTCTGACATTGATATTTCAAAACGTTTCTTCATTTCTATCCACATAGTGTAGCGTTTATTTGGTTTCCCTATCCAAGCGTCCACCAATTCCTTCTTTCCTGGGTCCTTACAACCGTCAAGGTTGTTCCAGTGCTCTTCGTCATTTTTTTCATCAAAATCCTAAGCACAAAATGATAACTTGCAAAACACAAATCACGACATAGGATACCGTGAACTGTAAAATGTGAAAAGTATGCGACATTACTTGGCACGATTCACAACTAGGTAGTATTTCGTCCGAGAAATGCTCGAGCACCGTAGAAGTGTTTTCAATTTGACTTGAACTGATTTTATTTTTTGGTTCATTAGATCCCTTCTTGCTGGCACTTTTCTGTGGAGTTGAAGACTTTTTGCCAGGGAATGCTAATTGATTTTGTCCTTGTGACTGTGATATACTGGGCGTTTTATGCTTCTTCAAACAGTCAGGACATTTACAAGTGGGAGGTCCTTTATTTTTTGGGTCTAATACTTGTAACTGAAACAATTGCACGACACGTATAACACTCGTAATGAAGGGACTAGCGTGTAATAAATGTCGCTCATATTAACCTTATGCCGATCAATATTCTGTGTCGTAGGCTTTGAGTCCGCACAAACACAGGATGATTCACTACTCCCATTCCGTCTTTCATTTGAACACTTAAAAACATAAAGTTTTTTACTTGTTGCATACAGAAGAATCTATTCTACACTGTATGATCTCTTACGTACATCACACGTATTTTCCTTTTCGTCAGCTTCGTAACGGCGTTCCTTTTTCTTTTTACGCTTTAGGCGCAGCTTTTCGCGTCGTTGCTCCTTCGCGATTTCCTCTCTAGTCAACTCTTCATACAAAAGTTCGAGTTGAGATATGCCTTGTTTCACTTCAACTGCCATCTCCACAAAAAAGTATATTAATAAGTACATATCGGGCCACCATGTGCATACGTATTAACATACAGAAAGTACATGTAACAAGACTCAATATGTGTTATAATCAAACCTGGAAGTTTCTAGATAATGCGTCTACAGCCACGGCTGCTAACACTTTGCACACAGTCTCCTCTTCTCTCAGTCGTCGATGAACTCGATGCAAACGTTCGGCAACACATATACCCAAGCATGTGAGTACCTCCTCTTGTGCAATCTCTAACGTTTTTGCGTGTCGTTCCCTGAAGTTTGAACACCTAATATACAACAAATCTTTAAAGAAGGTTGATAAAACGCATTAATTGTATATTGTACCTTCCCATAAGCTCTGGCTGAGCACGTCCAATCAGAGTATTAATATACTCTGTGTTAGTTAGTAAGTGAACGTGTCTGTCGGGTATGCAACGTTTGATGCCAAAGTACAAAGCTGCTACATAGCCCTTCTCTTTCGTTGGCTCGGGTTCTGTTGTCAAGAGAGATGATGCCAATAGAACTTTCGTGCGACATTCTCCACAGAACCTAGAACATTTCTATATGTAACAAACATTCCTATTTAGCAGCCAATTGACGACACATATCCGTAAACATACCGGTGTTTGCGCAGATATGTATCTAAGATGGCATCAAGAGTATCAGTTTCTATTAAAGCAAGTTCTTGTCTGCAGGCCAGTTCCATGCAGTCCCAAACTTCTCTCCATGCACTTGAAGGAGGTCTCATACGTTGAATTTCCAAGGAGTGCAATACACACCTCCTTGACTTCTTATTTCTTGGCTGCCTTTCTACTAAACTATTTAATCTTGCACTGTAATAAGTTGGATCATTGAGATTAATAAATAATGCACAATGTCTAAAGTAAGGAATATGGTTGTCATGATACCTATGTCCCTGTAGCATTGTACAAAGCAGCTGAGGAGATTCCAAAACATCATCTTTAATAGATAACAAACCCTCTGGTGTAATCACCAGTGGGTCTAACGCTGGGTGACCTGATTTCATTAGGTCATAGAACAATCTCTCAACACTAAACATATGTAACAAATGTTCATGTTACTCTTAGTTATAACTTGAAAGGTAATAAGATTAAGTGTGCAATAAATGTACCTTCTTCTACAACCAACACAAGGTACAGCCTGACCTAAGATAGCAAGCATGTCTTTACAAGTCACTTCAAAAGATGCTTTAATTTCTTCTTTAGTAAGCATATCCAATTTCCTAGTAAATTCATCAAGCTGTTTTCCACGAACAAGTGGACTATCACAGATTGCTCCCAAACCATTTACATCCATAACCATCTGCAAGAAATAATGCTTACATTATTTTTCATTATTTAAAAGAATCAAATTCCTAAGTGACTTTGATTGGAATTCTTATGACTTGAGTGGTAGTACCGCCTGCATGTGCAGCATTTTTAGATTGTCCATTAATTGAAAGCTATTAATTTCTATGGAAGATAAGCAAGGAAAGATGTAAAACAGTCAACTGTGGACAGAAACAACCAAAGGAAATATTCTATTTTTGCTGAAAAAATACGACTGTGTATACACATTATCAACAGATAACATAGCCTGTTCCAAAACATTCGAATCTGTCAGACCCCGAAACGGTCCTATCGTGAGATATTTTCTCCTCCGAGCAAACAAATAAAAAAATGCTGGAAGAAAACTGAAGATCGGGATCGATTTATTAGTAAGCGGCAACACGCGCCCTTATGGGGATCAGTGCGAGTTTGACAATAAGCGAGCCCACGGCCGAGACTTGAGTCGATGTCAAGTGGGCTCGACGTATGTAAGTAGTTATGGCACGGGCGTGCACTTATTGCCACGTTTAGGTTAAGTCATAAAGATTCCACAGTGCCATTACGTAAGTGCCGTCCGATTTTTCGGCACGCACGTTTCAGGAAACGATATAGCGACGAAGCGGACCGACGGGACGTGGCTTACCGTCAGATTCTCATCGACGATCAACGGCATTTGTCTTCGCGTCAAATCGACCGGGTCATCGTCCCGCCAAACATTCACCAGCTTCGCCATCGCTGATCTGTTTGTCCCGTTCTGCAAGCGTGTTCAATCGAAACGTGATGTCAGGATCTCCGGACCAGGACGTCGACACGACGTGCGACCGCGAAAAATGATAATTTCTTCGACACACACGTTACCACTGAGGAAAACAAGTAGACAGTGTCACACGTCTGCCATTTGCAACGAACGGTCTCTCACTTCCGCCCTGCGTGCATTGTCCCGCTTCCCTCTCTCCGTGCTTTTTCTTATTCTTATTTCGATCGTACCTACTCCTTCATTTTTTTTCTCTCCCCTTGACTCTTCTTACCAGCGGGGCCGGGGATTTCTCCGTCAATGGGATTTCTGCTTTCAGATTAATTCGGCGACCCAGTACTGGCCGTTCTCTTTCTCGTTGTCGCCGACGAATTCTGACGTTTCTTATACGTATGTATTTCAGGAAGTCGTCCCGATTTTATGGTTCCAGAGAACTACGTTTCATGGAGAAATTAGGTTTCCAAGTATCTCACCAAGTCTGACTTTGAATAGCATCGAATATTCTTCGTTGAAGTTAATGATGGCAGACAATGCCGTACGATATCAGAATAAGTAATCGTCCCTGTCATCTCATTGTTACGTCCGATATCTTAACAAGACAAGCGAGTTGTCTAGGTGTATATCCGTATATCGTTAAACCAATATCTAGAATAATTATCTAGTATTCGAATTATCCATCCAGCAGACTGAGTTAGCCACTCGTTCAATATTTTGTATTACCCGCGGGACAAACTTGGGGGACATCTGGCGTACGAACGACAAGTAGAAAACTTGAAACTCCGATTTTTTGCCTTTTTTTTGTTTTCGAGAAGCTTTAAACGTAACGTATAACTAGTTATTAAATTGTCGTTTGATACAAAGTTTTACCTTGGAAGTATCGAACGCACATTGTGCAAAAATTTCTCAACAATGTAACTATTTATGTGATACGTCATCATTTTCCCATCGTTGTTCCACACATGCCGAGAGAATGTGTTTAGAAAACTAGGTTTCAAATAACTGTAATGACTGTACGCTCATTACCGGTCTATCGATACATTTGGATTTGTATATGTGTACAGTACCTGATACGTTTTAAGTGTCCGTACAAAAAATATAACCAATATGTTTTTTAAGTATCTTTGGTTACTACTTTTAATCACAGCAGTTTACGTTTTATATGTATACGATTTTCAC